>CM029366.1:15970100-16520100 GCA_017165825.1 Hepsetus odoe | reverse complement strand
TTCCATCTACTTCCCCGCCGTAATGCAGGCAATATTCATGAAAGAGGAAAAATGCATTAACAGTCTCCATTTGTACGTTACATCAATAATAACATCAGACGATTCTTTTATCCAGAGGAGGAAAGGTGTCAGCGCTGGAGCTGGCACCATAGTTTAACATTTACAGAGGAAACATAGTTATTTCCTTCATAGATCTGCCTCACCCACAAGCACTTAATGTCATTATGCCTTAGCTTGTGTGAAGACCTTTTAACAGAAATGGAAAAAAGGAAACTCTAAAGCAAATGTCTGTGCAGAGGCACTCAGAAGGCTCCTAAAAAGCATAAGGGAGCTCCTACAGACCCCAGCTAAACACTCTTCAAAATAAAAGCAAACCGATTTGTGTTAACAAGAACGGTCAAGATGCTGAGTCAGGTAACGTTCCCCACCCAGCACTGTGCATCCAAGCCAAAAACTATTTAGGATCTTTTATTTTGTTTTTAAGAGTGCTGATCTGAAAAATGATTGCTTTCATCGGAAAGAGTTCAGCTTGAATACTAGAATGAAAACAGCTGGTTCAGCCAGAAAAGATTAAACTTTTTGATGACTTTGCTGCCAGTGAATAAAATGGTGTGTTACTCTACAGAATGAGGAAAACTTCTTGTCTGCGTTGTGGGACCCACCAGGCTGTGAATGCAGAATGCAGAATGCAGAAGGAGGGATGGGGCATTATTCTCCAAAAGATAACTTTTTCCAAAAACAAAACAGACAAAAAACTACAGGGAACACTTCAGGATGCTATATGGTGCAACTATAGCTTTTAGTTTTATTTTAGTAATATGTACAGTAATAGAAGAACATTATTTTAAAGGGGTCATGCAGATACATGCAGAACTTCTATTACACAGGAGTCTCCTCTCTTTGCTAACTACAGGAAAATGCAGAAACGATTTCCAATGGAAAGAATAGATGCAATAGATTATTAACCCCAATTAAAATAAAACATACATGCTGCCTGGTGACCACAACAAATAAAAAACAGTGGATAGCCTTTAGTGTTTAGTGAGGAAGCCCAGTTACTGGAAAATGCAACGTACATTTTGAACTGCTGAGAGCTGATTATAGAAAAAAAGGGCTTTCCAGTTTCCTGGCTGAAAAGCTGACGTGCAAGAGAAGTTGCTTTCCAGGAACAGATTAGGGCCGCTGTGTGGAAGCTGGACAGAGGGCTCAACTCATGCAAAGCAAACAAAACAATGACCGCTCTGTTTTCACTTCCTACCTTGTGGTCTATTGTCGGCGCTTTAACTTCACAACTATTGGAATTTGAGCTATAATTTTCTGTAATAGCGGGGATACCTATATGGATATGAAACCAAAATGGCAATGCTGAGATAACTTCAGAAAGCCTCTCATCTGGGTTGAATGGTAATGCATTCACTTCCTTTTCACCACTTTGACAGGGTCTTTCTAGCTGTAGTGGACTTTCCATGGAACTGTCAGCAGCTGCCTCATGACACACCTGCGATTGGTTATCAACAGCTACAAATCTCAGTATTTCCTGTGAAAATGTGAAAGGACTTGCATTAAAATGGAGCTAGCTGCATACGACAGTGGCTGTAAGGCTGCTGCATTTTCTAACAACGCATCGGTTCATTACATACTGCATGTGAAACAAACTGAATTTAAACATGTATAATTCATCAGCTCTGGTTTCTCCGGTGTGTTTGCAAAAATGTATGTTGCATATAGTAAAAGCCAAAATCCAGGATTAAAGAAGCCCTAAACGACCACTTCTGCTGGTGCCCTGCTGTAAGGAGAGGTCAACTATCAGCAAAAGAAGCCTTTCCCAAAGGTCAGGAAGTCAAGACCATCTATAGTTACACGCTTGTAAAATGGCTGATGCATTTAAAGTATAAAGCTGTGATAATGATGGAATTATGCTGGAAAACTGCAATCACTGCAAATAATAGTTTAATAAAATTGGCAACAAACTGATGTTTACACTTGGCTAATCAATCTAAATTAATATCGGATTATTTATTTTGCTTTGTAAGCACAGAGGTTTTAGGCAACACTTGGATACTATCCAAAAGTATCTGCATTTGATTCATCTTATTGCTTTTTTAAACACAGGGGGATCCATGCTGTATAGGATTACAGTGGATTTAGTTCCCATTGCTATATATTAGAAATGACTATGCATCAGCATATGTAAATATGAACACAGTATATCTGACACTATTCCATTGGCCTACAACTCCCATATTAGTGCAGATCTATTTAGTAATGCACAGAGTGACCTCTTCTAATACATTAGAAAACGTGCAGTAAATAATGTCCAGATATTAATTATTAGCAGTAAATAATATTCAATATCATATCCTCTTAAAGACAAAGATGGCGGCAAGGTTCTTTTGCATGAGTCAACTAAATACGTAGGTGCGTAGTATAAAGAACTTCCATGTAAAGGTCCTTAGATAAAGCCTTAAACTGGTAAACTATCATTGCAAAGCTTTTTAGATCTTTAAAAGGTCCTTCGACCTCTCATCTTTCACAAATCTTTATTCGGGGGTTAAATTGTCTTTCTATAGCAGAATCTAAGAATCCTTTAAAGCATTTTTTTTGTGTTGCTATGGTGATCATTACAATGACGTAAGGGGTGAGTGACCTGTAATTGAAGAGACCCATCTCAGGTCAGCAGCTCCCCATGATGTTCTAGCAGAGGTTATTTTGGGCAGGTGCTGACCAGTACCCGTTCAAATGTCGTATATGGGTCAACTAGGAACGAGGCCCTCAGCAGGGCAGAATGAATCCATGGGGGGCGGGGGTTGGGAGGTGGGGGAGACAGATGAGAAACATCAGACGAGGGAAAACCATGAGTGAATGTTTGACAGCTGAAACCATCATTGACCTTCTAGGGGCTTTAGGCGCCTGTAGGGGTTGAGCAGTTCTAAATAATCCCCCCCCCACCAATCAAATGTCAGTCAAGCTCAGCAATAACACAAGTGATCATCCAGCTTAGCGTTCTTCCAATTTAGACTAAGGGACAGAACACAAGTTAGAGAGAGGGATGGGGGGGGGTGAAAGAGGGAGGGAGGAGTGGTTAGAAGATGGAAAACACATAGAAGTTGTTAAATTAAGCTGCAGCCATGAAATTTCCCCCCAGTTTTTAAAAGAGAGATCAAACATATTCCAGAGGATTTGTGTAATTAAGTGTCCTTGAGCCGTAATGATTTGATAAGCCTTTGCTGTACACCTTACTGCTCACATCAAAGACCAATCAGAAAGTAGATCCTGAGGGGTCATCCAATCAGCATGGGGCAAGCAGGGCAACAGTCACAAACACTATTACAGCCCTATTATCACTCTGACCTTATGTGAAAGCGCTCAGTGTTGACCCGTGATCTTCAAAATAAGAAAAACAAACTTAATCAGTCACCCCCTGCTGTGCGAATCAGAGCGTAACTGAATGTGATGCAGGGAGAAAATGAATACTATGTAAAGAAATGACGCCGACAACCATTTCATAAAGAACCTTGTTGGGTATTTACACAGACAGAGTGCAATTTCAGTGAGTAGTTTTTCAACTGCTTGCAAGGTGACAACGTCATGACATCGCAACTAGGCAGACTGACACCAATAGAGCTCTTGCTTGCAGTGTAATCAGGCTTTTACACTGTGTTACTGCTCCGCTTCAGGATTAGAGTTTTAAAAGTGTGCCAATACAGAGAGAGATGAAAAACAAATGGGATCGAGAAGAGACAGGATAAGATGCTCATTACCATAAGGGTCAGGTTGGGTGAGAGTACTCGGAGTGGTGTGCATTGTAGTTCGTTGGGTCATCATTCGATTACACACTCTTTTGTTCATTATAGAAATAAGGGGAATAAAGGTGGTAATACAGTGAAGTGTCACAATGCAGGAGACGTTTTGTGAAGACTTAATAGAGACACATGTGGTCTAATAAGGCAAACGTAAAGGTCTTGGTGGTAGAGCCAAATGTCAGTCAATGGCTTGGACTAAATTAACCCTCCCAGGTCTCTCAAGATCTCACATGCATTTTTGAACATTTTTTTGTCCATTTTGCTTACACAATGTCTCACCTGTGGTTTTTGGAGAACCTTGAAAACATGGGTTCTAAACACTAACCTGAGGATGTGTGTTGATAAGAGACATTTACAAAGCCTCTAATTAAAATGTATTGTTATAAATCATACATTGTTTTTCTTATTTATTGACTTTTTTTTTAAAGAAGGTGATGTACACACGCAAATGCAAACGGAATTTATTCTGGTGTTCATTAAATCTATTTAAATTTGAATGTAAGGCAAGCTAATGTAAAGCCTCTAAAAGTAGCATTCTTTAACATTAAATAAGTATCATTCTGTCATTGCTCAGCAATGTGACATTTTGAGCAGACAGTGCTGTTGTTACTCCTGAACTGTGCGCTAGTTCCCCAGCAGGCAGTGGCAGTGGGGGTGAAGTGTGTAGATGTTATGGAGGTTCAGGGCCAGGGCAGTACTCTGCTCATGCCGGGTCTGAGGGAACACCGCTGGCATTGAGGGAGCAGGTGGGTGCACTCGCATCTGGTGCTGCGGTATCACATTAAAACCACACACTCTGATCCAATTAAACAGGAGGATCCTGCTGAGTGAGCTGAGCACAGCTCTGCATGTGACAAAACCAAAGCAGCAATGCGTATGAAGACCAGGGCATGCTCATCTTTCTGACGATGGAGGCAGTTGCAATTCTGCTAAAAAACACATTTGAATAAGTATGAATAAAATACATACTGTAATCTGATTTGTGAGAGCATCACAAAACCATTTCCAAATCTCTCCTCCAAAAAGCTATCGTCCAATACTGATTCCTCAATAATTAGCAAATTTGAGTGCAGAGATAAGCCTGTTTTCTTCTTCAATTTTACTTCCAAAAGCATTTTCAAAGGTAAAATGAGTTACAATTCACAGTATTTGTGGTTCATTTCCATTTTTATAGGCAATGCCACTGTAGTTAGCTTTAAACATTTTCTTTTCAGCTGCACAGACTGCATTTTATTCAATTTCATTCTGCTGTGTTGGTGACAACATCCATAATCGCTAACTGTGATTTGTTAAACCTCACTTTAGAGATTTAGTAGCATTATTCAACTCTCACACTCATTTTCTGAGCTGCTTGTCCTGATTATGGTCGCGGGGGTGCTGGAGCCTATCCCAGTTCTCATAGGACGAAAGGCGGGGAGACACCCTGGACAGGTCGCCAGTCCATCACAGGGCAGACGTACCTCGGGGCCAGTTCAACATCTTCAGCCCCCCGATGTGCATGTCTTTGAACGGTGAGAGGAAACCAGTGCATCTGGAGGAAGTCCACGCAGACATGGGGAGAACACGCAAACTCCACACAGAAAGGACCTGGACTGGCCCGTCTGGGAATCGAACCCAAGGTCTGTTGTAGTTTCAGCTTTTTCTAGGACATTATTCACATGTTTACATTAAGTGGTTTGGAAGATGACCCCAGGATCCGAAGGAAATGGGTTCAAATCCCAGACCAGTAGGTTGCCCTGAGGTACCCTTGAGCAAGATACCGTCCCCATCACTGCACCCATGGCGCTTTCATTAGCTGCCCCCTGCGGCACGGTGCGTATGGGTTAAATGCAGAGGCTTGATTTCGATGTGGCTCACTGTTTGCTGTGCTTCACAAAGACAAGTTGTCACTTTCACTTATTTCATTTGAACCATTCTTTGAACTTTTACATAAACCAGTGTGAAAAAAGTCTTCAGAGGTTTAGGAGTTACCCTGGGTCCCATGACGTCCTCACAGACTATTCCACCAACTAAATTCTTCGTTAGTCAGCCACTCCTGGGTAGAGAGATGCTCTTGAATCTCCATCATTCATACACAACTGATACTGTCGGTTGGTGGAACTCTTCAGAGAACCTTTTCTAGCCTGATGAGCATCAACAACCATTTCTGAGGCCATAAGGCACTTCCACAAGCAGACTGTGAAGCTCAGATACCTGTTCTTTACATAAGCAAATTAAATGCGCTAAAATAAGGAAAGAAAAAAAAAGAAAAAAAAATGGTCACCCACTCGCACCTGACTCATCTCGTGAACTGAAAACACCCGCATCAAATATACTTCTTATCCAAGTGATAGAGGTATAATATATTTTCTGCCTAATCGGTTTTAATGTCTTCTCTTTATCTACTTGTAGGAACTTTGTGAGAATCGAATGATCGTATTTAGCTGTAAGACAAAGCAGATGTTAGCGTTTCAACCATTTAATTGCAAGGAACGTGGTTTGCTTTGGTTCTTGTTCAGGAAATAGAACAAATATTCAGCAAATCAGGAACATGCTGCCTCAAAAAGCAAGCCCAAAACAAACAAGAAAACAAACAAACCAAAAAACAAGTGTCTGAATTTGTTTTATCCATAATCAAAGCAAGGTTGAAAGAACCACACAGTACACCTGTTGTTTACTTGGCCATACTGGAACCGGAGCAGGCTTCTAGTAGCAAAAATGTACTTTTTGTTTCAAACAATGTTAATTAGTTTTCTTAATACATAAATATGCTCGCTGCAACGCGGTATTTAATTTGTGTTTAGTAAAACACAGTCCTTGATGAGTTATTCCCCAAGGCTGGGGTTGCAGTTGTTTATACTTGTGTGAGCATAAAATCCTTGAATTAGACGAGACTCAAGGGTCTGTTCACTTCCTCACACTGCTGAGTGTGTGTGTGTGTGTGTGTGTGTGTGTGTGTGTGTGTGTGTGTGTGTGTGTGTGTGTGTGAGAGAGTGTTTGGAGACCAGATAGGGCCCTCTCAGGAGAGGCCTGTGGAGGATTGGAAGCAGTTAGTTGGCTCCCCATGACAACCCCTTTCCCCAAAACCAACCAACCAACAAACAAACAAAAAAGCTTTAGAATCACAACCCACTTTACTGATCATGGGTTTTAAGAATGTTCAGATCATATAAGAGGGAATTTCCCCGTGGCCTTTCATGTTTTTAGGTGAAGCACTACTAACCCCATAAGATGAAACACAACAGAAACCAGTATCAATGATCAACAAACTCATGATATCTTAAAAGCGAAACGAGTCACTTAGCTTTCAGATCCTTTCCCAGGGAGGATCAACTGTAGAAGACTGGGGGTGTTGCACCCTGATGCTGTCTGTGAAAGACCCCTTCAAAATCCTCGTCCTTGAGACAAAGACCTAGAAGCTGCGACTATAACAGAACTGAAAGCAGACGTGGAACCTGATACTGCTGTATTCTCTAAAGACGTGCCCTTCTGTATCTCTTTGATACCATCAATGGCCAATAACCTCAGAATAAATAAACTGTTCAAGCTTCAAAAAGGGTTGCTATGGAACAACTAGTGTAATGTTGTGAGTAATATGGTTGTCCCCCACCCAGCTATAAAATATCATTTTAATATCACTATATACAATACTGTGCAAAAGTTTTAGGCAGGTGTGGAAAAAATGCTGTAAACAGAATGCTTTCAGCAATATAAGTAATGATTGTTTATTTTTATCCATTTACAAAATGCAAAGTGAGCGAACAAAAGAAAAATCTAAATCAAATCAATATTTGGTGTTACTACCTTTTGCCTTCAAACCAGCATCAGTTCTTCTGGCCCCCACAGAGCCCTGATCTCAACATCATCCAGTGTGTCTGGATTACATGAAGAGACAGAAGGATGTGAGGAAGCTACATCCACAGAAGATCTGTGGTTAGTCCTCCAAGATGTTTGGAACAACCTGCCAGCTAAGTTCCTTCAAAAACTGTGTGCAAGTGTAGCTAGAAGAATTGATGCTGTTTTGAAGGCAAAGGGTGGTCACACCAAATATTGATTTGATTTAGATTTCTCTTTTGTTCATTCACTGCATTTTGTTGATTGATGAAAATAAATGATTAACGCTTCCATTTCTGAAAGCATTCTTTGTTTACAGCATTTTTTCACACCTGCCTAAAACCTTTGCACAGTACCGTATATCATGCTATAAAAACCAAATCGCAAAACTCGTATTGCTGTAAACGCTTAATGGTACAATCAGCAACATCTGTAACATGATTACGAATACATAAAGCAAACGTAAACACAGAATGGGGCTTGTCCACAGGTTGCCCAAGCTTAACCACACAGAGCGACTAGGACCAATTTCTTATAAGAATCCAGCTTGCACTAAAGTTATCAAAAGGTCAGCTGAGAAGAGAGTCAGGCACGCACCTGATTAACAGGAATGGAAAGCAGCAGCCAGACCAGCCCACTGCCGATTGGACATGTTTACCGTTCTGAGCACTTTTTTAATGTCAGGGTCTTTAAAGAGCAATCTTAGTAAGCAGTGCACAGGTGTCTAATGATCAGATGCAGGCGCTTGTTGCTCCAAGCACGCAACAGACAATGTGTCATTTTTATTTTAGCTGATCTCTGCTGCAGTTTTAGGTCATGTGAAATTGTGACCTAGCTCAGTTCTCCAGCTGCTCTGGTTTGCATGAGCTGGAGCTGTTTAATGCTATAATTTCATAATAATGAGGGCAGAAATGACTGCTTCTTCTAGACCTGTAGCATATCACACAAACGTTATAGCATAATCATGCACAAACCATGGGCCAAATATCCGGCGACCGCTTACAGCTCATGTTCAACTTTTATGTTTTTATGATTTAGAAGTTACAGCTTTCTCATTCATGAAATGCATGTTTGATCTATAATTGAGCAAATGTTTCAAGTGCCCACACAGTATGAGCATAAAAAAAAATTTAAATTCTAATGAAACTGACCAGAAATGAGTCAAGGTTCAACTTCAATACCAAAATTCATGACTAGGGCAGCTCCAGTTAATAGTGTCTAAAGCAGCGCTCACTGCTCGACCATGATCACTGTGCTGAAGCCGCAGTAAAGCTCCACGGTGGCAGGTTAAAACCTGCCTGAGTGTATTCTGTGTTGTTTTGTTTAAGGTAAACCCTCACACTCCAAGGATTCAACACGATTGTCCTCGAACTCAATGTACCGTTTATGGTGTTTGAGTGTATTATTTCATAAAAAAAAACATTACTCTGAATCAACATTACTTCTGATGTTCAAAGCATTCTTTTCAAGGATGAACACGCTGATAACTTCTCTATTCAACATTAGTTTCAGAAATGAATAAATAAAAACCTAATATCTGTGACACAGAGAGAGAAAGTGAAAGAGAGAAAGAGAGAGAGAGAGAGATAGAGAGAGAGAGAGAGAGACAGAATATATGAGCAAAGAAACGAGATGCCTGCTGTAGACAAATGGAATCAGACGGTGTAAAGCCCTGCAGAAAAGAAGTGTTAAAAATTCATAAAGGTTAAAATAACTGTTTATTTTGAACATTTCAACGAAGGACAAGAAACCCCCTGTTGTATTTCCATCTGAAGCAATTAAAAGTGCAAATAAAAACGAGTGGGCACACACACTTACACCCACCATCACAAAGTAGTTAAAAACATACATGCTCAAGCACACAAACATGAACAAGACCATGACCATTTTAACAACCTGTTGTGCGCACACGCACACACACACACACACACACACACACACACACACAAGGGGGGATAGGGACATACTTTCAAAGTATTTTCATGCATTTTTCATCACACATGGAAGCAGACAGCTATGCACCAAGGTACACCTTCATCATGGTCTGTTTGACAAAGATGAGTCTTTCTCCTCAGTATTCCGCTCTTTCCAACATTTTCTTTCTTTGACTTAGTCTGCTGTTCTTGGGGTTTACTAAAAATCAAAGCCACTGCACCCTAGAGCTTTGCACATCTTTTTTGTGAGCGTGTTCCTTTTACTGCACGGATAATTGTCTTAAATGTCAGGATCTAGTGTGACTACTAAAACAATCACAACATCAATATATCCGTTTAAATAAAGAGAGTTTGTAGCTCATTTGTGAAAGAAAACGGCTGTAGTATTTACAGTGTTGGGACATGCATTTAACTATTTTCCCTGCAGCCTTCAAAAAGTAAAAAAAAAAAAAAAAATCTGATTTGTATTTTATTATTTAGTATCGTATGAGCCTATTTCTGACTATTTATTAGTTTTAAATAGTGAACTTGTTTTTAAAAGGTGTAATATAAAGAAAACATACTAATGTTTATTATTCTTACCTTCTGAGGTCCTCCAGATCCTGCTCCATAAGGGGCCAGACTGGCAGGAGGGTCAGTGATGTAGGTTTTCTTTGGGGCAGGGGCCTGATTGTGAGGTGGTGCAAGATGGTGAGCTGGTTCTGATCTCCAGGTGTTTTGGCCTCCGTAGGCTGAAGCTCCACCGTAGTGCTGGTCCTGGTAGCCACCAGCAGGTGCTGGGCTGAAGCCAGGCTGTGGAGGCCCATAGGCAAAGTCTGGACCTCTGAGCTGGGCTGGCATGTACTGCACTGGGGCAGGGCCGCGGCCTGGCTGCTGCTGAGGACCAGGCTGTGCTGCTCTCACCTGGACATTGAAGGTGGGCTGGCTGGGGGTTGAGGCAGTAGTGTAGGAAGCTGGGACAGGCTGCTGCTGCTGCTGCTGCTGTGGCCGGGACAGAGAGGAGGCCGGAGATGCTTGAGGCTTGGGGGTTGACTTTTTGGTGGCAGTTAGAGGAGGCTGAGGAGGGATGACCATGCGCTTATAACCAGTGACCGGAGCATTGGGACTGGTGGCTTGTGCACTGGCAGCATTCTGCGAACAGAAAATGAAACCGGGGTTGGTTTAGTTCTAGCTGTTGAACAGAAGTTGACAAGTTCCTTGCCGTAACACACCTGATCCAAAGGCATTTTTAATCATAATGGTTCCTGCTCATTTATTTTTTTGCAGTGGTCTTAACATGATCGATGTTGCATGTTTACTTCAATAAACTACTTGTCTTCATTTTTCACACTTGAGACTTGAGGATTATTTGGAATCTTGGAATAAGCTATGAATGGCCTATGGTTTAGGAGTCCTCATACATAAAATCTGATAAATCAACTCACTGAGTTTAAGTTGGTTAAGAGGCTAAACAGCTATCCCCACGCTTATAATGCACCTGCTATGTACAAATGTCCTTGCTTGCCATTTGTAAGCTCAAGTACCTTTGAGTGAAGACCCAACTTTTAAATGGCTACAATAAAGCAGACAGGCTGCAGATCTAAAAGGTCTGCAAGTGACAGTGGCTAACGAGAGCAATAGCACTAACGTTAAACGGGAATCCTCGTGAACCTCGGGGTCTCAACCACGATTTATTCAGCGCAAAGGCTTACAGCGCTAGTAATTATCCAGCTCTTCCAGCAGCTATCGATCTGCAGGACAAGCACTGCAGCCACTGGCCAGGCCTGCCCAGGCACCACCCAATCATAAAGTAGAGCTAATAAAGCACCAAGCTGAGGAGAAGGGGAGAAATTGTGTTGGTGCAGGGAGAAAGATCAGTGATGGGAGACCTGGCAAAGGCACAGTCACTTGTGCTGACACAAGCTGGCTGCAGGGGAGAGAGCGGCTAAATCACAAAGATTTGTGCTCGGGGCTTCCTCAGCAGTGGACATGGCTCATTTAGTGGGGAGTCTTGTAGTTCTGTAATGTAATACGGACATGGCATTTCTGTTCCGCCATACTTAACTATTCAAACCAGACCGCCTTTATGCCGGAGGCCAGGATGATAACAATCTGCCATTTTGGTAGGGGCAAAAGAGGAGATAAAAATACCAGCAGTACTCATTAGGAGTTGTTTATGGAGTGTTTTGATGCATTGTTTGATGGTGTGAAAAGGTTTAAGAAATTAAGTTCATTTTTGTTCCTGTTCACCATTTGGCTGACTTTTTAGATCTATAGTAGGCTGCCATTACTAACCAGCTAAATGAGGACCACAGGGACTGAGCTCTAATTTCATGATGAAACATTAAGTAATACGCTCTATGATAGCATCATAGCCCCGAGCACTATTTCATGTTTTTTTTTTTCTTTTTCTTAACACATCTATGGAGTAAATGTGCTTATTAAAATGTTTTTTATCTTATAGGCCAGCTCTCCATTCACATTCATCAACAACAGGAGTTTGGTTAGAAAAAGGAACTCTGTCAAATGAATCTGATCAGGTGTGTGAGAATGTGAAGAATATATCATATAGTAAAGAAGGATGTGCAGGATGTGCAACATATTATTATTATTATTATTATTAATATAGTAATTATAATCATTTTTATTATTACTACTACTACTGGTACAACTACTTTGCACTGTTTCTTACTAATTTTGTGATCAAACAATCTGCTACAAACAAAATAACAGTTCAAACAGGAAAATAAAAAAGAAGGTAAAGTTAACAAATGTGTGCTTTCAGAAGTAAAGAAAACTGTATTAAAAATGATATATAAATCAATATCCTCTGATATCTGATTGATAATTAGACAAAAAATTAAAGCAAAACTTTAATAACAGTGGGTGGCTGACAACTGGCTTTAGAAGTTAAGTTTTTCCTTTCTCATTGTGCATATATTCACATATATACGAACATGTACATACACACTATATAAACACGTGTGTATATCTTCTTATAGCCGAGGCCATCTTTATGTAGAGTAACAAATCTTTTTTTCAGATCCTCAGAGAGTTCTTTGCCATGTGGTAGCATGTTGAACTTCCAGTGACCAGTATGAGAGTGCAAGAGCGATAACACCAAATTTAACACACCTGCTCCCCATTCACACCTGAGACCTTATAACACTAACGAGTGACAACGGGGAGGGAAAAGGGCTAATTGGGCACAACGTGGACATTTTTCACTTGGGGGTGTACTCACTTTTGCTGCCAGTGGTTTAGACATTAAAGGCTGCATGTTGAGTTATTTTGAGGAGACAGCAAATTCACACTGTTATACAAGCTGTACACGGACTACTTTACATTGTATCAAAGTGCCATATCTTCAGTATTGTCCCATCAAAAGATATAATAAAATATGTAAAAAAATGTGAGGGGTGTACTCACTTTTGTGAGATACTGTATATAAAATGTTGAGACATGGAAACTTTTGGCAAGTTTAACCTACAGGAACTTAAAACAGTTATAACAGCTTCCACTCCTATTAGAAAGCCTTCCACAAGAGTCTTTCTGAGAAAACTGAATTCATCAAGGGGGGGAATTTGTGAGGTTTGGCTAACGGCCTCTGCTCCACTTCATTTCTGGGATGTTTTATGGGGTTGAGGTCAAGGCCCGTTGTGGGCCACTCAAGTTCTGCCACATCAAACTCAAGCAACCATGTCTTTATGGATCTTGCTTTGTTCACTGGGGCAGACTCATGCTGGAACACAGAAGGGGCTTCGCCAAACTGTTCCCATAAAGTTGTCCATAATGTCCTGTTCTACAGAACAGATTTCATGTTCATGTCTCCAGAGTCAAATTGCAGTGTGCTTTACAGTACTCCATCCAACCCTAGGTATCGGTGAAGTGAGACTTGCATGCAGCTGCTGGGCACCCATCACAGGAAGCTCCTTGTGCACAATTTTGGCGCTGAGGTTAATGGGAACGGAAGTTCGGAACTCTACAGTTAATGAATCAAAAGATCGCTGGTGAATTTTAAAGCACTTGGCAATACTGCACTATTACTTAACAGGGTCTGCTTCTTTATGGCTGCATTTCTGCAAATTGAAGTTTCACAAACTATTATATTGGTAATATTCCAGTTCTAATTAAAGACTGGTGGTAGTAAATGGTTAGCGATGTCATTTTCTGCTGTTTTGACGAACCTGCTTAAAAGAAGCCACAGTAGAGGTAGCTTAAACAGAGTGAACAAACATTCTAAAGTGATTCTTCTTTAATTAGATCAATATTTGAAGCGGCCAGCAGAAGACTCAAGCCTAAGGTAACTGTGTCTAGAGCAATCATTTCATAAAACAATGTCTAAGAGCAGAGCATGTATCGAGCTGTATTCTAGTGTCAAATTCTGAGATGACCTACAAACTGGCTGTCATTAACCCGCGCTGTCTTTTTAGGTTACTGCCTACAGCCACAGAAGGAGAAATCAATTACTGTCTTCATCTCATGACGAGAATAAAGCCGAAGGCTGCATGCAAAGTCATGGCTATGACCTGTTATGACTGTTCACAGTGCAGTTCCGACACAGGCCAGGATCAGATGCTGGCACAAAGCCCACAGCCATGGGCTCTCCTGTGGTTCATTAGCCTAAGCAATCAAACAAGGAGCAGAGCTGATTTCTCTTGTGCTCTTTTCATGCATCACAGGGGGAACACACGCTCACCCTCGCGGCCTCGGCCTTGCCTTCACTGCACAATCCATGAAGGATATGGGTTCGGGGCTGAAGGACACTGACAGATGCGCTAAGCTGCATGAAGGAAGGAGTCACGTGGCAGCAAGTGTAAAAAATTACTAACTTGACCTTAGCAAACCTTGTTTGATGCGTTGCACTGATACAGTTTACAGCTATAGCATGCATGGGTATCAGAGTACAAAAAAAAAGAAGAAAGAACGAAAGAAAGAAATACATTTCATGCTTCAAATATCATTTCCGTGCAAGTGATTAGCTCAGTTGTTTATGTCTGTCAGCAAGCACATGTTAAATAGCCTGAACGTGCCCTTCAGTAAGTTAAATTACCCCATTTAAATGTTTCATGCTTTCTTTCTAAAATACCGCAGATTATTAATTTATCTATAAAGACCTTAAAACCTAACATTTACTTAGTGGAGAACTTCAAATGCAAACAGGACCCAAAAATAATTACATTGTCATGGCAAATTTTCTACTTGTTAGATGAGAGGCAAGAGAATCAGCCTTTTATTCGCTGATGAAACTGCAGACAGGATAAGATCTGAATAAACTGGTGAGTGAAGGGGTTTTTTTTGGTTTTTTTTGGTTTTTTTTTTTTTTGCTATTGAATTTATAAACTGCAGACCTCAATTATGGTTCCCCAATTGTTTTAGCATCAAACTACAGAAATCATTGCCATTAGAATCAAGTCTTTAACTTCTCCAAACATTTTTCTAATGACCCAGCGCTCCACTAGCTCTGGTTAAACAAATTTTATACATTAAAGCAATGAATCTTAAAATTCACCATAATTTGATTGAATTTGATTTACACTGCCTCCACTGGTTTCTTTTCTTCCTGTAGTTCAACCAGGTCCCAACTCACAGGCAGGTAACAAGCACATATCCTCAAAATCCATATCATTTGAAATAAATGTGATCAATCAGACCCTGCCACCTTCTTCTATTGCTCTGTTGTTTTGATGCTAACCTGCCCACTGTAGGCAGTTTTGATGGTGAAAAGAGATCAGCGAGGTTCTCTGTCTAGATAGCCCTGTGATGTTCTGCTCATTCTGACACCTTTCTATCATGGCAAGCTTTTATTTCTCCTCAGAACTTTACATTTGCCAATTTAAATTTTTTCTAACACGACTTCAAGAACTGACGTCTGAATTGCTGCCTCATGTCCCTCCCTTTGACTGACATGTGCCGCTGTAATGAGATGATCATTACACCTGTGAGTTATTTTAAAATGTTCAGTTTGATGACTTTTTAAATACGGATGACGGAAGACATCCACTCCAAGATACACTTTTGTGAGATCATTTGTGAGACTAAACAGCACATATGCCAGCTAACCCTGTCTTGGCATGAACACCATGACCGATTTACTGGTTATAAAATGTGAGTCCATGCTGTTGATCTTTTTCTCCAAGTATCTGCTGGAGGCTAACTGCTGGGCCTCCGAAAAGATCGGATCAGATGTTTTCTGATGCCTTCCGATGCTAAGTGAAGTCAAGAAGCTTGAATGTTTCAATGGTGAATGAGCAAGAAACATTATTCACTGGATGATATCTTCATAAGGGTAAAGGAGAGAGGAAAAAGAGAGAGAAGCCCCAGTATGCCCCAAGCCAACATATTCCCTGTCCAACATGCTACTTTTCATCACATCATCCTCTACGGGCATTTATATCTGTGGGGTTTAGAGAGCAGAGCACATAAACTCAAGCTTTATTTATATAACTGAGTGGAAATGGCACATGCTCACCATTTCCAAGACAGAACGCATGTAGGAACTCTTCCATATCAGTGGACCAACACACTTGTGCATTCTGAAGTATCTGCATAGCGTGAGTATCCACAATCTAGGCACGGGTGTAGCTGACACCATGAGAGCAAGCTTCAGTAAGCTGACCACACTGCCATGCACTGTTATTTGTGAAGTGATCTGGCAGGGCATTCTGGTTGTCAGCTATCAAATTCACCAAAGGCCTGACACACAGGGAGCTGTCGGCTGGACCAGGCTTTGCCTCATGTTAACAAACTTAGCAACATGTATTTACTTCCCAGATGGCAGTTTGTTTTTACCTGACTTTCTCAACTAGCTCTTCTTTAAAAGTTACTTCAGCCGTGATTAAGGTGGAGGAATTCTTACTATTGGACAAGGCCTGAGTGTTCCCAGCACACACTCAGTCTCAGCACACAAAGTTTTTCCCCTTAAACTCTTGATTTGAACTGACTTTTGCAAACAACTTGAGTGTGAAATTTCTCTGAGCCTCCTAAGAAAGGCTTTTTTGACACATTAGAATAGATTAGGAAAGCCCGTGCGAGGCTCCGGGGCCTGGCTAAATCTGTTAACTTTGCATTTCAAACCATGAGGGGGCCGTGAGTCGTGCGTTTTTGCAGCACAAAGGGAAAACCCCCTCCACTACACACTCTACATTTCTCCTTTATGCCACTCTAAACATCTGCTGCAAGCTTTCGGCTCAGGACTCTTCCCCTGCTAACTGCCCTGCCTCTGGGTCAGCTAGGGTCAGGCTGGAGGGGGACGAGGAATAAGATAGAGCCACCGATTGCTCTGTTCTGCCATGTCAGGCTGCCTAACAGGAAACGAGACACTTTAATTGTCACCATGTCAGAGCGGGGCTGCTGCTCTAGCGCACTGAAGACGAATCAGGCGCACAGTAATGTCTCTATCTCCGGCTACACACATTAAACTGCTCTTCTCTTCAACCCGCAGTGCTGCTCCCTATCAGCACTCCGCTTAAAAATAGTCGGAGATAAGGTACATTAAATATGATTTAAGATGTCTGCCTCAAAACGACGAAGGACCTCCAGCTGTTTTGAACTCTTGCACATTTGCAGATAAAGTGCGTTCCACTGCTGTGGAGAAATCCTTTCCTTTGCATGCAATGTGCCCACTGGTGCTTTTGTCACCCTGCCCCCCCATGAGTAAAAAAAAAAAAAAAGAAAAAAAAGCAACCATTCCACTGTGCATTTGAGGTCAAGCTCCAATCACTCTAAAGAACAGCAGCAGAGAAGCTAGAGAAGTTTGATCAGAAAGAGGGTTCAGTCCAAATACCTACTTCCCTCACCCCATATTTATGTGATCAACCAAAACATGTTTGGGTTCTGGTTTTTACACTGGAGTACACTGCAGCTACGAAGCTAATGTAACGTTGCATGCGCAGCAAACTGCAAGCCTAAATCTTCCCACACTTACAGCAAAATCTCAAGCAGACTTGACAGTGGTTGTTGTCACACACGGAACAAAAGTATTGTTAAAACAGCAGACACGGTCATTACTTGTTAGCTACATTAGCCATGCGTAAACAATAAAGCAGTATGCTTTCAACGTTCAACCCATCTGCGTTTGGTGTAAGAGGAAAATTGCCATTTAAATTCTGACCGAATTTGCTTTAAAGGACTGCGCTAACAAAATCGTATATGCTTCAAAACACTTTGAACTGGCCATGATCAGTACTAAACTGCCCCTTCCAGACCTATCAGTCTCACTGAGGGAAACATAATCACCCATTCGGACTGTATTCAACGCAACACCCAGCATGCATGACTCCTTTGCATTCATTGCACAGGTGCCTATTCTCCCTCTAAACTTGATTTGCCTGAGTGCTTGAAAAATAAGTGCAAATGAATTGACAGATGAGAAGCCGGGGCCTGTCTGTGAGGTAAAACACAAAGTGCGAGTGAAATTGAGGGTTGGCATTAAGGACACTTTGATGTGCTCGTCCAGAGAACAGCAGTTAGATCTGAATCTGTCGTCATTTTCCCTTCTCTGATAATGGACTGCCTTTGAATCAGATAAGGAGAGCCATGGCATTACTGAGGGGACTATAATTGTGACCGAAACATATACGGCAGCAATCATGACATTGTCCATCAAAGATATTCTTCTCAGAAAGACTTTCATAAAGCCAATTTGAGTGGAAGTTGTTTTTTTTCCCCCAGTCTCTGAAGTAAAGTTCCGTCTAGAGGGCTTTCATGCCCTCACTTTTTGCACTATTATCTCTCATTCCGTATCTATATAAGACCGATGATGATTTCAGAGCAAATAAACAAAGTAAAAGAGATAACAGAGAAATCTCTTTTTCAGAAAGATGCGTGACCCTGACGAGATTCCAGAGGTGTGAAAGTCAAGGAAGTATTTGAGGATTAAACATGAATAAGGCTCTTGCAAAGTGAGCCTCACTAACATCAGCTCTGAAATCAATCTATAGGCAGATATGTAGCGCCTAGGTTAACTCCAAAGAAAATTAAAAAAGAAAGGTTTATAATCAGTCCTCTCTGTAGCTAATCACGGCTTTCTGCCCTGGAATGTAGGGGGTTGTGTTACTTTCTGTTGTAATGTATAAAGGAAATTTAAAATATCCCAGGCTGCAGATAGGCTTAGTGAATGGATAGGAATTATATTTTCATTTACAGCTCCTGGTTGTCTTGGTTAGTGGTTGTGAAAAGGATAAGGCTGAAAAAAAAAGTCATGTACCTCATCTAACATAAAAAATCAAGTGCACACAAGTGCTGCTGAAAGGCTACACCAACCAGTCTCAGGATACAGGCTAGAGTAGATAATACTTGCCTATTGGGTGTAGTTAAGGGACAGCAAGAGAGAGTACACTCTGTTTTTAAAAAAAAAAAAAAAAAAAAAAAAAAAAATCAAGATCTCAAAAACGCTATGGCTACCAGAAACTTGAATTTGCAATCCAAATCAGTTTATTACTTTGTATTTTTTTTGAATTTTTTTTTTTTTTTTTTTAAATAGACCTTCTGTCTATCCTCCAAAAAGCCTACACTGTAACCCAGAAGGCGATGTCTTAAATCGGCTTCCAAAACTGGAAGTTTCTTTTAACCTTTGCTAGAGCAACTGTAAAGAATAAAACAAAAATAAATAAAGAGGTGCACACGGGTGCTTGAATAACACGAGATCTGCTGAGGATAGACACGTTAAAGATTTACTCCGGTGGTGGGAGATGCAGGTACATTGGATGCTGTTTTTCCCTGACCATGACGCAAGTCCTGACCTGATCCTTGCTGATAAACTTTCCCTCTCGGCCACTTTCTGATGCTGCAGAAATGTGCAGCTCCTTGCAAAACTGTAAATAGCAGCAAAGGCTCTGACCACAGGGCCTGCATGCTTTCTCATGTGTATGAGCATCAGTCGCATGTGTACAAAACACTAATCTCCACTGAGCAGTGCTGGGAACTTTCAAACAGGCAGGACAATAGCCAGGAGTATCGAGTGACTCAATGCCCCACTTCATGCTTTATGTAATCCACTATAACCAGTCTGCAGGCCAAACACACGTCACAACATTAATGAGACGTGGAGTTATTAGTCTGTAATGTACACGGAGCCCATACTCTGCAATGGTGAGCGTCTCATTACAGGAGGCCACAGTCACTGACTCAGGGCATTATGGTAAGAGAAGCCATCACTCAGACGATATTTTCCTAAAGTCTCTTCTCATCCCTTTATCTTTTGGATGAACTAGATCAGTCATGACCGTGTCAGTCTATAAAGGAACAGCTGTACTAAATGAAGACATGTGCAGACATATGGACCTTTCTTAGGCTCTTCGCCCCATCACTTCACCGCCTGTGAACCCAGCTACCGTCCAGACGGTTCCGTCCTCAGCCTCTATTACTTTATCCCTCGCCTCACAGAAGAAACCACTCAGGCCAGAACTTTTGCATACAAACAATGATCCACATACTGCAGTCTACTGAATGTGTTTGATGCCCATATCCCGTGTATATGCATCAATAAATAAATACAAAGCTATTAATGAGGGCATTGTTTAAAACATAAACAAAATAAAACATTTTTGAGCTGGTTAACCTAAACATTTGCACACAGAAGAACAACCAAACTGTGCTAGACGTCAGCTTTCCAGGACCTCCAGTTGTCCTTCTAACATAGATCACATGCAAAATCATCTTGTCAGAGTAATTTTCCTCCACCTGACAGCTAGCTAGTCTGCATGCTTTCATTTCTTCCCTGAAATAAACGCAACAGGAAAGAAGCAAGCTAGCCGTCTGAAGAAGTAAGAATATGATCATAGTTAATGTCAAGTGGAGAAAAAAAAAAATTATTAAATGGATTTTTTTTGTGACTGTAATATTGAGGATAAAACTAAATTTCACTTGTGCATTGTTGCAGAACCAAATCAAACACACACACACACACACACACACGTTCTCCCAAGAAATGTATGTATGTATTGATTGCAGTTAGTACTTAGAAGTTCTGCTGTTGGTGGGATCTATTATTTTTGTGTGTACATGCAGAGTCTAAAACACATTTAAAGTTATTATTTCAACTGCTCTCAAATAGCTCTGACTCAATTTATGCCTACTTGAGCCAAACAAGGCAACTAAGAAATCAGGGTTAAAACAGGGGTTATCAATAGTGCAGCTCTAGCTTTAGTGTAACTCCAGTGCCTACCCGTCTACCCGTCGCAACTTACGGCTCCCAAATGTACCTTTTGCACATTGCAGAGCGCCAAAGTTTGAGTTGAATGTTTCAAACATTACAAATAATATTACATAACATTACAAATCAATAATGTGGCCATTCATATATCGGTACATAATCACACAGCATAAATAAAAAAAATTAAAAAGCTGAAATCTTCTACACTGACCAATCAATAAGCCTGATGTAATCTGCAACTTTTGCAAACTGTTGAACTAACAATACATAATGCTATTATATATAAAGTATATCATATTAAAAAGAAATCAATATACTGTAAGCATTTGATGTATGATGGTCCACTAAAAGAGGATTTTTTAAAATGTTATGTTTATACATTACATTTAAAAAACTCTAGTACCTGGTACCAACTAAGTTCAAAACTAAACTAAAACTAGATATTATAGATGGTAAAACTACAATCAGAAACATAGGATCAGTACGTCTCTGCTGCATATCCTTAGACATGACTCTAATGACAGAATAGTTCATAAATCAGTCACAGTAATGACTGTGTAATAGCTCTTAAATCTAAATTAAAACTGAACAAGGACAGAAATAATAATCCTACAAATTTCCAAGTCATCAGTGCTCTCTATGGCGGTTGGGGTCGCTGGTAACATGCGGTGACAGCAGTTTGACTGTGAGCCTTTTAGCACTGCTGCTCGAACAGCAAACTATGTAATGTATAAAGGCAGGTTGTAGCATCCTAGGCCGTGAAGAGGTCTGCGATTGGCTGAGTGCGTGTAAAACAGACACAGGCGTGATAGCAGGCAGTTTATTAGACTAACGCACTTTGACGGGCCACATGGAGCGCCTGTGGGCATGCTCCTCTCTCCACAGTTGGCTGCTCCTGTCAAAACTCCAAACCTGCTGCCACGTTGACCTTAAGGTCAACTCCTGCCGCAGGCGAACAGACACTCCTCACCACTGGCCCCTCCCCATCACATACTGTACACAGCCTTCTCCCTTTCTTCCCCGTCTCTCTTTGTACACGCCCACCCTTCCTCACCCATTCGCCATCTCATCTATTTACATTCTGGCTAGGGGTGGGAAACAGCCAAGACACAACATCAGGAGTGATACAGTTAATACGTTTCCACAATACACACTTTTGATTATTTAGTAACAGACATTAAAAATGATCAGGAGTGATACAGTTAATACGTTTCCACAATACACACTTTTGATTATTTAGTAAGCAGACATTAAAAATGCTATCAAATAAGATCTGTTAACAGAGAGAAACCTTCCAACCCCTGGCTGAATCAGCTTGCTGCCATTTCATCCTTACACAAAGACATTTCTAAACTGAAAGGTTTCCTTTTGTCCCAGAGATCTTTTCCTTGAAAACCTCACTTAAAAAAAAAAAGAACCCAATAAAAACAAAACAAACTGTTTGATTCTGCCAATTCAATTCTGACTTTCAATTTTAAAGGCAACAGAAGCATTTACTGTCAACAGCGGTTGATAACATTCACAGACCGATCAATAGGCTTGTTATTCAGTTCCTTCAACAGTGAGAGTAACCCATTTGTGAGCGCTACCACTGAATAAAAGGTTACTGATTTGGCTTATGTACATCTCGAGAAAAGTAATAAACCAGACAGATCGTTTCTAGATCCTCTTAGTACTTCTGCACGCCAATTAGCGGAATGCCCTCTGCAGGGGCGATGCTTGTTGTGTGGATAGCATTTCGATAGCATGGACTCTTTGAAAAGTCTTTTTTTTTCTGTGAAATGTGGCCTTTGAAATATATGTATACTCAAAATCGTTTCATGTGTTCCATTCAATTGCAAAAGCAATCTTCTTATTTTAAAACAATTGGGCTTTTTATTGTGTTCCGTGCTTTCTTTCACCTTTTCGGTCTTTAATGTTTTATACACTCATCTAAAACCTATAGTACTCTAATAAACCCAAACTCCAAGGTACTATAGTGACTTCTAGGGTTTCCGCTGCTTATATAAAAACAGGGAAAATAGGCCTCAGAGGTTAAAGGACGAGTTCAGTGGAAAATCAAATTGAAACTATTTTTCCCCACTTACGCCAGAAGTAGTCAATCAGCCAAGACATATTTGGAATCCAATTTGTACTGGTGTAGTTTAGGACTGGAGCCATAAGGCTTAGTTAACAATCAGTAGTCACCCAAATCATTTATTTAAATACATCCGTAAACCTTTTCCTCCACTTGCACAAACAGCATCAAGCTCTTTATTAAGGTGGCACAGACTTGTGCATGTACTGTTACTGTGTGCTGGAAAAATGAACAAAATTTCACTTTGCAGCAGAATAATGATTTGACTGTTTTAGAAAACTGGCCTTTTTCCGCAAATAAGCTCAGGAGCAGAAGTGCAAATCTTGAATCAGTTTTTGTGGCACTCACTTTAAAAATCATAAGGGGAATCTGAACCATGGTCAGTTCAACGACTGCTTTGTGACCACCCGCCCTACAATCTGATGTGATGACCTAAAGTGGTGAGTTTTTTTCTTCTTCGAGCTCACACCAAGTCATAAAATGTCTTAAACCACAGGCTCAAGTCTGTGCCCACCTTCTTAGAGTTTGATGTGGTTTAAGAGAGGCTTTGGTACTGGATTTTACTGAAAAAATCTGAACGTGGTGTATTTTTAGCTTCATTAAGCTCGTCGTTCCACTGCCACGTTTAGATGCTAAATGTGCTTTGACCGATCAACTACATCTGGGGAAAGTTAAGAATTGTGTAAACTCAAACCATTCCTTTAAACAAGCAAGCACACAATTAGAAGTATACCCCACATAACAATCAGCAAATAACCAGCAGCAATGTGAATTCCATTCTGAATATGTGCTCAGAACCTCTCGCATTTCATCCAACGATAAAGACTGCAGGGTGCTTTTTTATAAAGTGACAGAAATCACAGCAGCGCAGAGATTATTTTGACATGTTCATGCATTTTCCTACGCTCGACGTGGACAGGAACGCATCCCATCTACTTTTGGCTGATTTTAACAAGATAAAGGAAGCAGTGTCAAAGACTCTGAATGCGCCAACAGCGAACGGTTATAAGATTAGCTAATTACTGCAGGTATCCAGGAAAAGTGTGACACGTGGTTTTGATGACTACAACATACTTGTGGTTATCCAGCAAAGCAGTAAAATCCAAAACAAACAAACCTTCTGTCCAAGAAAAACTGCCTTTCCAAACACACGAACACAGACCACTGCACATAAACACCATACAGTACCAACAAACCCACACTTCAAACAGGAGGTGGCTGATGATGAGTGTGACCTTTAGGAAGAATTAATGAAGCAAGGTTGCCAGACAGCTGGAAAGGCATAAGTTGGTATTATCCAGCATCAAGCAGTGCCTGTCCAGTGCCCTGAACTGACCTTCTGCTGTTTAGTTTCTGTATTCTAAATTCAGAATCACGAATTGGGCAAGAGTGAGAGTCCTCTGTCCTTTGTAAACGAAAACACACACACACACACACACACACACACACACACACACACACACACAGCATCTCTTGCTCAAATCACCAGTGAGTTGCTGATCAGCATCGATCTCGTCTCCCTTGCGTGTGACATGCTTCCAGCAAGTGGCACTAAGAATCTGTCGGTGCTCTCTTTGTCTTATTAATCCCAGCCCAGTCAGTTCTTTCTTTCAGCATCTGATTTAATGATGCCCCCCGTCTGTCTTTAAGGAAAGATCAATGCATTCTAAAGACATGTCCTTTGAAACACTTTATAACAACACAGGGGTCAGTTAGTTACTACAACTCATGTTTAAGACAAAGAACGCAGAACACAAACTGCAGTTCTCACGAGAAAAAGCACCAAAAGCAGCGAAAGCAGTTCTTTCCCAGAAATGAGCAATAGAGTGGGAAAACCCATGGTCAGGAGTCACTATTAGATTTGCTCGGTCTCGTTGAGCATCACAGCCCTCCCTCTCCCCACATCACACAACACAATGCAAGCCAGCATGAGCTTTCAATAACTGTTACAAAAGTCAGTGTTTCTTATCTCTCCATTATTGTGGGAAATTCGATGAAGGAAACATCTTTTCTTAGGTCATCCATTAAAGGTGGCCTAGTGGTTAGGGCGTTGGATCCAGGATCAGAAGGTTGTGTTGGGTGGTACCTGAGATACCCTTGAGCAAGGTACCGTCCATCACTGCTCCTCGGGCGCTTTAAATAACTGCCCCCTGCTGAATATTTGTGTGTGCATGGGTAAAAAGCAGAAGTATAATTTGGTCGTGTCTCACTGTGTTTCACAATGACAAGAATAGACACCTTCACGTTATAGTTCTGTCAGTTCTATCCAACATTTATGTAAACCTGTTATATTCTCAAAATAAAATACGCTGAATATGTATTTCCAACAGCTATCTAGTTCTCTGATGTTTGCTTTTCTTTATGATACTGTGAGAAAACTCAAACTCTGGATAATCAGATATTTGGAATGGTTAAATGCATGTTTGCTAAGATTCAAGGCCCTCCAATGGTGGAATCGGTTTTTAATTCATTTATACAATAGGCTGAAATTGTGCCTGCTAATGAAAGTGAAAGTGAAAAGTGAAAGTGACAACCCTTGTCATTGCGAGGTCAAAGCACAGCACACATGAACCACAACGAAATTGGACCTCTGCTTTTAACCCATGCACACTCAAACACCGTGCAGCAGTGGGCAGCTATTGAAAGCGCCCGGGGAGCAGTTATGGGGACGGCACCTTGCTCAAGGGTACCTCAAGGCAACCTATTGGGAAGGGGTTCGAACCCCCGATAGGCCACCGCTGCCCCGGACCTCTGCATTTAACCCATGCTCACTCAAACACCATGCAGCAGTGGGCAGCTATTGAAAGCGCCCGGGGAGCAGTGACAGGGACGGTACCTTGCAACCTACTGGTGGGGAATCGAACCCACAATCTTCTGATGGAAGGGCAACTCCCTAACCACTAGGCCACCGCTGCCTAATGGGACTTAAACTTATACTTTCCCACAGCATTCCCAGGACATGCAGACGTACAGAAAAACGCAAGTTATAATCCATTTTTTATTCTAACACGATGAGTAAACTGATAGCCTTTATTTTATCCTCATCTCATCATTAGTCTTTAGTCTTTCTTTGCTCATATCTTTCATATCATATCGTATCACTCTTCCTCCTTCCGGCCATTTGTGAAACAGCTCTAGGAAGCCTTACCAGCCACCTGAAGAAAATATACACTGGTGAATTAGCGGAACTGGTTAATGCCCTCTAAAAGCTCTGTTTACTGGTGGGAAGGACCAAACATCTTTCCATGTTAAAGTGCTGAGGCTGACATGTAGGTCTAACCTGCAGTTCAAAACCACCGAGAATGACCCAGGCTGATAATTCTACCCTGACGCTAACAATGAACATCATTATTGTGTAAAAGAACATAAGAAAAAGTGTCTTCTTTGGAAAATAAAATAAAAGAAATTTATCAAGACTAGAAAAAAAAAAATGCTGAACGCTAAGTGAGTCTGACTTTGGCCAGTGATTGAGAGACTATCCATCTCCATATTAATTTCCTCCCCCTCTCCGCTCCTGTCTCTGCAGTGTGTGATAGATTGGTGTGCCATGGACAAGTTTATCAAATCATCCTAATAAATATTTATTTGGGCCACTGCTATTGACCGCGCAGAATAACACTTTTCCTGCTGGCAGCCCAAATGCGGGTGTGAGATTCATCCTGACGCTTTTTTTGCTCAGGACAACAGGATTAGGTCTGAGAGTGGCATGCTGGCTGACAATACCAGCAAACAGCCGCACATCCTCAGCCTCCACTTTTCTTCAGTCTGAACGATAAGAGGAAATTGGTTGAAAGAAAGGTGGTGGAGAAAAAGCCAGTCTGTGACCTTCTGCTCGGCTTCCAGGATGTAGGAGCTGTCTGAAGAGCAAACGAGAGTTCATGGTCTTTCTGCTTTGAGACATTAAGGAATACTGAATTCTGATGAGGTGCAGCATCGCAAAGGTTGCACAAATGCTCTCCTGACAGCAAGCCGTTTCTCAAAACAGATCCACTTAAAAGCTGCCAAAATAGGTAAATCTCATTTTATGGCCAAGAAGCATGCATTTACAAACTAATAACTTTAAAATACTTACAACAGAAAACAAAGGCTCTCTCTTGAGCAGTAGCCATGACCTCAACCTCACCCCAACCTCAAACCCTGGGCATCTTTCGCTCTCTCTCAAACACACACACACACACACACACACACACACACACATACATACACACACACACACACACACAGAACTGTATTTCAGCTAAAAGCGTACTATTGGAGCACTGAACGTTCTAGGCCAAGACTGAACGTTCTACTACGGACTACTATACAGTGGCTGAACAGCTAAATGTTCATGAATATTTCTTGACCTTGTCAGAGGTTTCTAAGAACACCAATGGAAGGTTCTTCAGGAAATAATATGAGCTCTTCTATGACATTATTGCTACAAACCTGCTCTGGTCCTTGAAACTATAAGAAGCTCTAAATAAGAGAGTCTGCTGAATATCACTGTCAATATAATATATAACAATCAGTATAACCGTGCATCTTCAGAAAAAATATTCTTTACTTTCTAGCACAAGTTAATACCACAAGTCCTTCTGGATCATGAGGGGTAACTGACAATTTTAACATCTGGTAAAACAACCAATACAACGCTGTCATTTTAAAAATCCATCTGAAAATGATACTTCTGGTTTATATGAATGTCAGCTAAATAAAATAAGCAGGCTTTTCGCCGATAAACTCACAGCAACTCAATATTATCTGATATCAATCAGGCCACAGATCTCCTTTTTAAACTGCTATCCCCTGGCCGGGCCTGGTCTCTGCGAGGAGATTTACGTGCTTGAGACAGAGGAAAGCTCTTTAATTGAATAAAGAGCCAAACAGTCAGCACTTCTGCTATATTTTACAGAGTGGCAGTGCTGATGGTGTAACTCATAGCTTGACGATTGCTTATGGAGAAAAAAAGAGGAAAAAAAAAAGAAAAAAAAAACATTTCAAGAGATTTATCCAACTAACAGGAACTGTCCTTGCGCTTGAGCTTTATTTAGTACAAGAAAGATTTGTGTCATCATTTCTGTCACCACACTGTCCATATGAGTCGCCACACTGTGCTGCTGCCATCACGATAATCCAGAATGTAGAGGAAAAAAAAAAACTCATGCTCAAACACAACGGCTGAGATATAGTGAGAGATAATGTGTCTATAAAGTTGAAAATGAGCTCAGTGAGATGCTGTTAAAGCTAAAGAATGGATGTGAGAGAATTCAATCAGAGGAGATTTCCCATGGTCTACGGCTAGCCAGCCTGCGAATGGATTCCTTAATTACAATTCAGAGACAAAGCACAAATTAGAAACAGGGGACCAGTTTCAAAAAAAAAAAAAAAAAAAAAAAAAAAAAAAAAAAAAGGTAGGGGGAGGGTCCTCTCACACTGATGTACTTCGATTTAAAAAGGACTTGGTCGCCTTTGAATTTGAATTTTCCCTTTCGACGGATGCTCTTCGATTCAGAGAGAACTTATGCACCTTATGAACCTTTGTGCAAAAGTTTTCATTTAAATTGAGCCAAAGTAAAACGATTTCAGTCAATAACCTACTCAACCTAGTTTTAGATGCTTGAGCGGAAGATGCAGCGGTGGCCTTGTGGTTAGGGAGTTGCCCCCGCATCGGAAGATTGTGGGTTTGATTTCCTTACCTGTAGGTTGCCCTGAGGTACCCTTGAGCAAGGTACCGTCCCCATCACTGCTCCCCAGGCGCTTTCAATAGCTGCCCCCTTCACGGTGTTTGCATGGGTTAAATGCAGAGGTCCAATTTTGTTGTTTGTTGTGGTTCACTGTGTGCTGTGACCTCGCAATGACGAGAGTTGTCCCTTTCACTTTCACTTGATCTGGTCACAGAATGCAGACACGGAGAGCCGAGTGGGACGGGTCCACGGCCTTCATTCTCTTGTCGTTTTCAGAGTGATTTTAGATGAGCAGCAATTAAGTATCAAAATTTCAAAAAGACCTGCACATTTTTTTTGTTTTGATGTTTTCTTATATTTTGGGTCTTTTGTGCAGCTTTATTCTACTTTTTTCCCCCTGGACTGAGGAGGTTTGTCTGAGGAATGATTTGGAAAGTATTTTATTTTATTAAATTACTGTTAAAAACACATTGTGAAAATCTTTTGGTTGAAAAGTGGTTTAAACAACTGTTCGGATGATAGCTGGCATCACAAACTAAGAGATAAAATGTGTGGGGTATGGTATTATTCACCAAGCTGTATTTTTACTGATTTTTAAATAGTTACCAGCATGAACTGCACTTCACGTAGTGCAAAATGTGTCACTGTTTCACGAATGTTTGGTGTTAAATTATGGGTGACGGGCATTGGCTGAAAAGATGAGAGCAAGACGGCTGTTAAGATTTTGCTGGAGAACCTTGAGTCATGCCATATACGTGTCTGTTACTTCTACAGGTACAATATACAGGTACAGATATGTAAGTCTGGAGCGATTCATAGGCGGCAGCAGCTTAGGAGGCACTTAGCAAGTCAGCACAAAACTGTGTGGAAGATTTCAATAATGCACAGCTCTTTCAGGGAGAATATGGCTGAAGTGACAGAGGGAAGATGTTTCTCTGCAGGCCTAACGCTTCCCTTCGTGGCAAATAAAAAACACTGATAAGCACATAAACACGGGGACTGGGAAGGGGGCATAAATATAGATTCCATGAACTCGACTTCAAGAGCAGTCCTGTAAAAGTGATTCAGATGCTGAACTGCAAGCAGAAAAAGCCCAAAAGCTCCTTACATTCCCCCCCCCCCCAAAACACCTTCAACCTGGAGCGCTCTAATTGTTACAGGAGTTAAAAATATGCCGTTAAGGCTGTAATAATAATATTACATGACTCATTTGTCACACAAGTGAACCGTTGAAACAAGTGGACAAACTCTATTAAAATTTTGAATCTTATACTTTTAAATCATACACTTTTCTGTTTGGAAGGAGATCATCTATGATTGGAACTGGATCGAGATTTTCTGTTTGCAGTGTGTAGTTTTGCTTTGCAGAAATGAAAACAAAAACTTCATTTTGTCATGTTTGAATTATTTCTTTACATTGAAACAAGAAAATCATTTTTTCAAATAGAATATCGATGAATTACGTGATTAAACACTTTCTAGAGAGAGAGAGAGAGAGTAAAAACAGAAAGTGTATAAACACATAACTAAATGCTAAATGCAATGGTGATTTAACAATTACATGCAAACAGTACACCGCAAAATACATCTCCGGATCTCACCGCCCCAAGTCTAGGGTTGGGATACTTAGGATACACAAAGCAGAGGTTGTGGGTTTGAGCATGGCGCTATTCCATCTCTTGCACTAGTACCACTAGAACCCCCAGGCAAGGCCCTTATCCCCATGTAGGGAGACTCTCCAGGTCATTAGGCAATGCTGCTCTGGATAAGAATATATGCTAAATGTTAACAAACAAAAACAAGCTGCTTTATTTTCAAAATCACCATGAAATATATCACACAGCTGAACAGCAGATGGTGGTCAAAGAAGAGTGATGCTGAATCTCCATGTTGCTGTTTAAAAAAGCATCGGAGAACTCCAGCTCAAAGACTGAGGAGCAATTCACACAGGGGTGTGCTCGCTGCCCTTATTACTACCAAAATAAACGATGGATCCAAAGGGACAGCTGCATAATTACAATCTTAAACAACACATCAGCAGACCAAAGAATTCCAAACTATGTGTACCAACATTGCCACTCTCTCTGTCCCTCGGCATCTCTTCACTTTGACACCAAGGCAATTAAAGTCTTTTCAATGCAATTGAAAAGTGCTTTAGCGAGCGGAGTTCAGGCCTCTTTTCACAAGCGAACAGCAAGTCGAATAGGTTCTAATGTAGCGCTCAGACTGACACCAGCTAAGGGAAGGCCCTTGACCTCATAAACACTCCCAGTCACACACTCCAGCTCCCACAAGCCTCTGCTGCAGCCACAGGGCAAGTGGTGGCACATGAGTTTATGTATCCACTCTTAATCCACTTTGAAAGTCTTTTCCCCTCCTTCTTTTGTTTCGCTCCCCCATTTTCTTTCACCCCCTCCTCCTGTCTCGCTGGCTAGCGCAGCTCAGCTGAAGTGCTGAAGGAACAGGCGCGACAGTGTGGGGGAAACACTGCAGATCCACATGGTTTAAGGGCAGAAAGACCATCAATATTTCCTCCAGAATACTGCAAGCTGGCCAATCACTGAGAGCAGATCAAACAGGGCCGTCCCCAAGAAAGCTTTTTAAACTTCACATTTACAGTTCATTTAAAAGCCTCTTGACAAATAGGGTGAGTTTTACACGGCACCTGGTTAAAAGGTCAGCTGCAGGACTCGGCCAGAGGGTCCTTGATCTACTCAGCCAAACTTTAATTCACTTGCACGAGGCACCCCTGTAAAGAACACAGAATGATGCCTGAATAGACTGCAAAGGCAAGAGGCATGGCGGGGGACTGTGTGTGTGTGTGTGTGTGTGTGTGTGTGTGTGTGTGTGTGTGTGTGCACCAAACCAGAACTCAGACATTATAATAGTGGAACATTTTCGGTTTTCACTGCAATCACAAGGCAATATTAGCAAGGAGAACACCAGCTGTGAAACAATATAAATGAGAGCTCTCAGGTTTTCCACAACAGGACACTCAAAATGCAAATCTTCAGGTATGAGAAGCTGCAATAGTAATAAAGTAAGGATGTACTGATCAGTGATGGCATCAGAAAAGCCCAATTTGAATTTCACTCCTGTGATCATGGAGGATAGGCTGTGAAAAAAGGATAATCACAACTGTGGCCTCTGTTAAGTATTTGCAAATGTTGCTGTGGGAAAACTGCAGTGTGACAAACTGGCTTGCTAAAGTGGATCAAAACACAAAAAGGGCTGTTTAAAAAGCAGCAAAATGACAAGCCACAACATATTCTCACTCACTACTAACATAACCTCTTAAATCAGCACAGCATGAACATTTCAACAACTGATCGACATCTCGCTCCTGCAGTCCTAAAGTCACGCTGGACTGTAAAGACTTGCTACTAAGAATTTTGGCTGATAAAAAATGAAAAAAAGGATGGGCAGTACTACGGCTAAGGCCAGAGACATTATAATTGGAGAACTTTGCCAGAGATAATGTTCTGAGAGCTGTGAAGATTTTTACTTGCAGTTAAAAAGCAGTCTGTGTTCTTCAGGGAGAGTTGCTGAAACGTACTGAATGTGGCACAATTACTAACACACACACACACACACACACACACACAAATACAGCCCCTACGAAGCTGAACATGCAAACACACACTGAAACCGTACCCATGTGGGTGTGAAATGAAGATCTCCTATATAAAGTTTAATGGTATGAAAGGATATGCACATGATCCAGAGCATACAGGCTCATCTGTGAAGCAACGTAAAGGAAGTGTTAATTCTGGAACAAGCTTAGTAATCTTTATTGATGACGTAACTCCTGACGGTAGCAGCAAGACGATTTCAAATGTGAAGTGTCCTTAACTTCCAATACATTTGCTTACTTCAAAAATCAGGTGTTATCATACAAAAGGTGCCAGGTTATCTGTTCATTAACATATCTAAATGTAAAGCACATGATATTCAAGCTGAAAATCAGGTTTTCAGTTTTTAATGTCAAACCCAAATGTTTTAAGTGCACTGCAAAAACACTGAATGAATTGGCCTGAATATTCAGACGATTTCAGTCTATTCCCATCATTTGGGAACTGCACACTTTGGCTCTACATGATGGAGAAGGCGAGGCAGGACCAGTATTTTTAAAGCACCCAATCATGCACAGATGAATGGGGTATATAAAGATGAAAAAAGTAAAAAAAAAAAAGAAAAATGATAAGCCTGATAAAAGTCAAAATAAAGTAAAATAAATTATTTAAAAGTTTAAATACAGTGCAAAATATTATTCATTCAGTTATTTATTAATAATTTATGTAAATTATGGGTATTGGCCAAAAGCAGATACTGAATTTGGGCACGAAATCAAACTGCGGTAAAGTTTAAAAAAAAAAAAAACATTTGAAAAAGAGAACTGTCTTAATCTCTCCTGTTAGTGACCCTTGTGTTAGAGCAAGCAGCCAAAAGGCCACTGTCTTTTACCGCTTAATTAAGCACGCTCTCTCAAACCGCTAGCAGTGTAGTGTGCAGGAGCGAAGCACTGAGCACAAGAAGCTTTGAGTTGAGCGGAGACAAAGCACTGCATTAGCCTCAGGTCCACTCCACAAACAACAGGCCACTAAGCAGCACTTTTGTTCAGCTTTCCAATGTCCTCAATCATTTTGAGATTTAGGAAAAACAGTAGAGGCTCATTGAGAAACAGAGCGTGGGAGGGAGAGAGGAAAAGTGTGAGAGAGTAAAAGAAAGTGTGTGAGAGAAAGAGAGAGAGAGAGAGAGAGAGAGAGGGAGAGAGAGAGGGAGATGCAAACAAAGCGAAGAAAGATGGGGGCTGATGGTGGTTTTGATATCATCATAACAGGAACCTGAAAACATTTACATGTCAAACAACAAGACTTCTCATGGAGCTGTGAAAAAAAGAAAAAAAAAAGCCACCAAAGAAAGATTTAATTATAGCAATGTGTAAAGGCCCTGCTGACAGTCAGCTAGAACACAGTCATAACTTTGGAAGTGAAAACAGGAAAAGAGGGAAGGGAAACATGCCAGAGTGTGGCCTAAGGATGAGGTCATTGGTGGGTGCTCTGCATACTGTGTGTCTGTATAAGTTTGTGTGCTGTTGCTCTTGAAAAAGTAGCAGCACAAAACCAAAGGGCATTTCAACATGTGGGTCTCAAACGTCACTGTTTCTGCTTCTTAAACAATGAAAAAACTCATTCATTCAACATACATGCTCAGATTCTTGCTAACTGACATACTTTGTGTGTTTAACCCCTTGACAGTATTGCCAAAAATATATACACGAAGCAGAACTCCTTTAAGCAATGATCAAATAAATAAAACTGGCAGTAATTGAGCACATCATGTTTGGAGAAAGATGGTTGACTAATCTCATCCAAAGCACACACTAAGTTACATTGTCGTCAAGTAAAACACACGTGGGGAGCCAGGAGATGCCGGACAAGGACTGAATACAGAGAAAAGATGGACATTTCAACAAATCAACCAATCCGAAAGGGCTGTCGCTGACGTTCTTCTATTGGCTGATCTTCTGAATATTTTATTGAATAAGTGGATCAGACTTAACTATAATTTACTGAAAAACAAACTTACCATTTTATTTTAAGGAGGCCTATTTTGCTCCTTTTTAGAGTTAATGCTCTTTTTATTTCCAAATTTCCAAAAAATCTTATGGTGGTGGTCTAGCGGTCGGATACTCGTCTATGGACCAAAACGGTCACGCGTTCGAATCACGCCTCCAGCACTGCATCCATTGGGTTCCTGAGCAAAACCCTTATCCTCAGGTTGCTGCAGGGAGAGCGCGCCTGCAATCAGGAACTGTAAGTTGCTCTGGATGAGAGCGTCTGCTAAATGCTGTAAATGTACACTGTACATATTCCCGGTTTTTATCCTCAAGCTGAAATGGTGTGTTCGAGCTCCTCTCTCATGACAGTTTGTTACCGTAAGTCTCCTGTTGGCCCACACAAAGTCAGAACTGCTACGTCTAAAAACAGAAACTGTTGTGAAAATCCTGCTTTGAACTGCCAGCAGAGGAGGGGGCGCTGTCAGTGTGCAAGGCTGTGGCCCAGTTAAGTTAGATTGCAGCTGGGGTACATTATGAAATTGCCATATACAAACAGCACATGCTGTGCTGCCACCAAAGCATCACGAGCGAAAAAAGTTTAACTAACTAAATGTCTCCCCTTTACACTGTTTGCATGTACAAAACCCTAAGTAATATCCAAAAGTCAAAGATCCCCTTGAAGTTTACTTTAGCGTGACAACAAATTCTGTTACTAAATAAGGAAGCCAAAAAAACAAAGTGCTACATAATTAAAGTGGAAAAGTTTCAACTGCCACCTCCAACATGTTCGAATAAATCTAAACAAGGGCTTATTAAGTGCAGACATACCTAACAGGGGTTTAGCCTTTCCTGGCAATCTTTCATCAAATGCACCCTGTGTGTTTCCTGTGCTTCTGCACGGCACTCGTGCTGCTTGCTATGCTAAAAAAACTTTGAACAATGTACAAACTACCTTTCTGTTTTCTGAGGATCTAGAGAACTGCTATACTTTCAAAACCTTGGGTCTTCGGAAACTAATAGACTGAACATCTTTCTCAACGGAGTCAGACTCTGCCGTCACCTGCATCGATTTGATTTTTTTTTTTTTAACAGTATTGGGTGGTGACTGGAGCCGACCAACCACTGAAGCCGCACCAGGTGTTGATCTTGCATCGATTACACAAAGGATACTGAAGAAGTGCTTTTTTTATCATTGAAATGTTTTAGAAATGATTTGAAGTTTAAAACATCCGGGGGCCTAGTACCAAACCACTGGGCTGCCGCTGCCCCTCTTTTCAATGCATTTTCAGCATCACCATCAATGACAATGACTAAACATGGCAACCCCACAGCTGGAATGAGAGTTTTCTATGGAAATGTTTGTATGGCCAAGCCTGATTGGAATCACAGGAGGGGCATTTCTGTATTCAGGAAAGCCCACAGGACTGACAGAACCCATCATAGTGGGTCTACTAGCTCCAGTGAACAAGTGCAAAAGGCTCATTAATATAAGTTGATCTCAAAATGGACAGAAGGACATGATATGATGGACCTCGTCAGGAATCAAACCTCTACGTGGCACATCTCAGGTTGTTATTAGAGTCCTTAGAAAAGAAGAAGAGAGGAAAAGGAACAAGCTCACTGCTTTTGAAACTACACTCAAGTCCAGCTTCCTAAAACGTTCTTCCCCTATCAGTGTTGCTGTGCTTAATTAAATGTGCAAATGTTGCCATTGCATTTCAGGCCTCAGTGAGTGAGTTAGATTAAATGATCAGGTCTCTAAGAGAGGTCAGAGAGGTCTTGTTACTTCTGGGACTTCCAACTCAGGCCAGTCATTAAAGTTTGTGCACCGACTCTCAAACCCTGGAATTCATGAGTTTGGTCACACTTCTTGAAACGGTTTCGACAAAACCAGAAACCCTGCGGTACCCTGCTGTAATCATCTACTGGCTGTCCTGAGCCCTGAGGTCATTCCAGTCAATCACATCTCCACTGGCACCTTCCTTCAACAAAAACTAACATTTTTAACTATTTCTTGTTTGTTTTGACTGCTTAACCAAAACAGAGAATGAAGGAAGCAAATGAAGACTCTGTCTAAGTGTAACCAAGTACGAGGCCTGGGGCAGGTGTGGAAGACCTCTCACACCTCCCTAGGTAGGAGTGGTAGCATATTTATGCTACGGAGTGGTCGCTACATAACAACAGGTCATGCCTGTCCCCTCCTGGCTGCAGCGTTAACACTTCTGAAGTGGGTCCTCTTGAAGGCTGTGTTTTGACACTCATCTAGACTCCTTGTTAACACTAGCCCAACAGAAGTAATGCGCACGGACATTGCACTGCTGCGCACGAGTTGTGTTAGCACTCTTGAACCGCGCCGGAACTGCGGTGGGAAGGAAAAGGTCAATCGACATGAACTGAGCGACAAGGTGGCAACGGATGTGTTATCTCTTTCATAAAAATATGGCTTCAGAATTTCACACTGGCATCAAACAACGAGAATGTCATTCCTGTGCTTATTTTTCCAAGTGTAAAAATAAATAAATAAATAAATAATTATTAAAAAAAAAAAAAAGGCATCCCAATATTCTAGTGCCTCACACTTTACATTCAGGCAATATATCAACAAACATCTAAGAGTTTAATTTTCTCTCCCTTAAAGAGACGAGGCTTTGATTGCGCTATTTTATATGTGGAATAATTTGCATGCGCAATAAGCACTTGCTGCTCTTTTCAAGGACGATGTCTCTTATTGACACAGAACTGAAGCCGCATGTTATCCTTGACATTGACAGGCTAGAAGATGAAAAGCTCATGTCACCAACAACAAGCAACCACTAATCACACAGCTCGCAAGTAGGTGAGCAATGGTGCTGCATTTTGCATTGAACCTCTTAAAAGCTGACAGTCTTGACAAACAAATCTTGTCCTGCCATTTTCTCTATAGGACTCATTAGAAGGGGGAGTAATGTGTTCCCCCCCCCCCCCCATGTTAGAACGTAGCTCCTGAATTTCAGCTGAGCCGTGCTGTTTTGATGAAATCATCTGATTTCAAAGAATCCATCTATATTTTGCTAAAAGTCTACTGTAGCACAATAAACACAGGTCTGTTTCAAAGGCTGTTAAAAAGTTCTGACATACGTGACAAACTGTGACATAATTCACTACCACCATGAGAGCTGGAGTAAACTTCTTGAAATTGTCAACCTCGAAATTGCCTCTCGGATGGATTGGAGCGAGGAGGAAGCAACTGGGATTTATATAATGATTGTATTACTTCCTGTTTTGCCATGGAGAAAACCAAGTAAAGCAAACAACGTTGTTTTGATGTGTGTGAAGCCATCAGGGGTGTAGCACTGCTGCTAGCTGCTTAAAGCTTTTATTAGCCAGTCGCAAGACAAACTAGAGGGCTTTCCTCAGCACGCTGACGGCCCTGGAGTCACCGTCCCAGCCGCACTGAGAGGAGCACAACTCAAGCCCCTCGTTACTCTCAGCTCACACGAATGCAATGGAGCTGGCAAGGGGAAAGGAAGGAGAGAAAAGGGAAAGAGAGGGTGGAGTAAGAGAGAGCGAGTCAGACAGGGAAAGAGAATGAGAGAGAAACATGAAGCAGCGTGTAAAAAGGAGTGAGGTAGAGAGCGAGATGGAGAAGGGAGAAAAAGAGAGTTGAATTAGAGGAAAAAGGGGAAGAAAGAAGGAGATAATGAACGAAGAAGGAAGAAATAGGAAAGAAAGGTACAGTGCAAGTGAGAGAAAGAGAGGTAATGTGAGTGAAAGAGAGAAACATGACAGAAAACAATGAGAGATTGTGATAGAGAGAGAAAGAGAGAGAGAGAGAGAGAGACAGACTTTATATAAAAAACAAAACTGCAAAGAGCAGCTGTGTGAATAAAATGTTAGTCAACACAAGTTAATCAGCCAGAATCAGCATCAGCATGAATGTGTGTGTGTGTGTGTGTGTGTGCTTGCGTGCATGAGGCTTGAGTTTTGAGGTGGCCAGTTACCAGGGAAAACAAACACAAACTAATGTTGATTTTATATTTTAACCTTGAGTCATGGCAGCTTGTTTACCAAAATGGCCTTTTTGTCACAGCAAAGCATAAAATCCTGACCAGAGTTCATTTAACTGAGTCTTTTCAATTTTTCCTGCATCATCTAGGATGAAGTTTAGAAGTACAAAAATACTTCTGCTTCAATTTTTTTTTTTTTTTAATATATTGCAGCAACCAAGGACAGTCCTCAGCCTTTTTGCAGAGCAACTGCTCTGCTGCTATCGCAGGCCGCGCTAAATGAGTGGGAGAAGCATGAAGGGTTGGCAGGAGAATAATGTAGAGTGACTGAGGCTGGACCTGTGGTTTGACCCCCAACAGCAGAAAGCGCCCAGGCATGGCTGATCATCTACTAATACACTGCTTTCCTTCCCTGGCCTGTACAGGTGTGCATCAATTTTTTAAGTCGTACTGACAAAAGCTTTCAGAATCCCTCCTCTAACTTGTAGCACTCATAAGGCATTTTTACAAAGATCTGCACTTACACTATATTTTATTTAGAAATGATTAGACTGCCATTTCAAAAGCTAGCGGGTGGACAACTGCTAAAAAATGTGTTCCTGTGTATGTGTGTGGGTGTATGTCTGTGTGGAGAGATGGGGAGAGTGTGTATTTGAGTGGTTTTGTGAGGGTTGTGTTTACAGTACATCTCGCTGCTGCAAATAAGCTCTCCAGGCTGAAGGTTGAAGTTTTCAGAAAGCGCTGTATCATTAGCTAGAGTCTCCATTTGCCACAGCAGAAGTCAAAGTCTTGAAAACAAGAGCGAGTCGCTCAGTGACAGATACTTGACCTCTTGATTGCTTGCTATTCCCTGAATAGCTCCGTTTGGGACTCTGCTACTGACACACTGAAGCAAATGTAGGTTAAAGGAATGGCACATCGAAAACTCTTAACTTACACCTTCCCACTTACCTTTAATGTAGATGATCTGATTGGAGTTGGAACTGGCTTTAAAATTTCCACTCCTTTAGTGCAGAACTGGGGCTCCAAGGCTAACAAACACTAGAGCACAAAGTGACGAAAATCTCTTCTGTATATAAACCCCAAAACCTCTCAAACTGCATTAAGGCCTTTACCGAGGTGGCACAGATGTGCTTGGGACACAGTATGATTTTCTATGAGCTTAAAAATGAACAAAACTTCATTAGACAAACAACAGACTCTGTTTTTACACATCACCTCAAGAGTAGGAGAACTGATCTCAGAAAAGCGTTTGTGAATATTGCCATTGATGAAAAAAGGAAAGAAAAAAAAAGAAAAATGCCACTTTAATAGATTGTGAGAAGTTTGAGAAAACTTGGAAACAATCATGGAAACAATCTGAGAAATGTTTTACCCATACTTCCAGGACTAAACAAATGTGAACAATTTCTTTAAAATAGTCACATGGAGATACAAAGCACACAGATCAACCACAAAGTTTGTGGAAGTGATGAAGACAAAAAAAACAAAACAAAACAAAACAAACAAACAAAAAAAAACACAGTGATGAAAAGCCTAAAGTGTGAAGAAAGAATTGGCATGCTCATGATCTAAAACATACAAGCTTATCTGTGAAGCATGGTGGAGGTAGTGTCATGGCTTGGACTTTCAGGCTGCTATATAAAATTGTGATGTTTAGAAAAACAATTGACAAAAATGCACCAATATGAACCAGAAGATACATTATCACGTACTATAATCCGTGACATTTACCACAGTTAACGAACTCTGAGAAATGAGAAAATGTGAAACATTATGGACAGATCTGAGTGACTGCAAGCAAGAGATATGCAACCAAATACTGAGTTTAATTTAACATGATTATTTTAAAATTTTTTCTACTTTTGTTCACTTGAAAAACTGGGTGCTCAGATATAAGATATGCCATGTTCTATGGAATCTAATATATCCAGATGTAAATACCAGGAAATAAAAACTAAAAATCTAATCTCTCATTCCATATTCTATAAAACTCACACATCACTGCGTAGGAACGCAAAAACAAATGAACTGGCACTGCTGTTTCAATATTTTTATAAATAAATGAAATAATAAATGTCACATTGTGATTTTACTTATTTTTTTTGAGAGCTGTGCGTTTGCAGATCACATACTCATTAATGATCAGCGGCGATTTCTGCTTCATATTTCTGAGGCCTCTAGAGAGCGGCTAATTAAAAAGACCTGAGACACAAATAAGCTCAGGTTGTATAGGGGAGGGGGGGTGGTGCGGGGGAAAAAAAAAAAAGGCAACTGGGTGTTCAGAGAAAGCTCCATCCTATCCACGTCTAACAGGTGAAAGTCGGTTGTTCCAAATGCAATGGCATTGACTCAAAATGCAATGGCCTACATTCAATGTGTGAAGCTATTTAGCAAAGTGCCCTAGGCTTCAACTTGAGCAGTCTGCTCTTAATATCATTTAACATCTATTAATGATATGGGTCATTGTAATTTTAGACTCACATCACTTTCCAAAAATGAGAAATGACTGGTACACTTACACAATATGAGTTACTTTTTACCGTAATGTACACACAGTTTGACGGGTCTGAAGCTTACACGGGTGATTAACTGGCTGGCTAAATGGCTGACATTTGGACAGAACAGCATTCTCAACATGGACTTTGAGTCAGACGTTAGAACTAGTTGTAGTAAGGCCTAGAGAGATCTCAAGACCCAAATTGCACATTTCACAGTGCTAACTCCACGTAGAGATACACTGCCAATATTAATACACTGCCAAAAAAATGCCCGGGGACACTTTGCCTTATTCTGTAGGTTCAAAAGTTACATTTATACTGTTACTTCTCAAAATCATAAAATGCTTTTGTAGACATGAATCGGCTATTCACTTAAAATTTGTTTATTTTGCCTTGAAACTGCCTCGTGTTCTTTCAAGTGTCTATAAAAAAAAGCCGATTTTGTGCATATATAATTAAAAAAAAAGATTTGATAAGGCTTTTGACAGTTGTTCCTTCAGCTTTGAAATGACACTGAATGCAAATTCCTGGGCTTACACACGCACTTTAAACAGTGAGCAGGGAATACGACCTCTGCATTCTTTACACACCGGTAGTGAGAACATCAGGAGCAGTCGCAGGAAGCTGCATGACTGTTTCACGGAGCAGCAATAGGGTTACATGCCTTGCCTTTTGGCACTTCAGTCATTAATGATCATTTCCTTTACAAATGGGATTGCTGCATTTCTCACAATGCTTGTATTTGACGTGTACGTCATCGTGGACATCCGAGCAACTGCACATCCATGATAAATGTGCAAATGGAGTGTTGAGTGTGTTACCTGTGGTGTGCGGGGCTTGTATGGGGAGCTGCTCTCCAGATCTGCCAGGATACTGGTCAGTGAGTCGATCTCAGCATCCAGGCTGGAGCGTCTCTCTTCCAGAGTCTTTTCCGGCCCTTTAATCTACAACACACACATAAAGAACACTTTTTAAACAAGTTTTTATCAGTTTTCACGACTGAAAATGGACAAAAATAGATGCTTTAAGAGGTTTTTACAATGGTATATGTGCCATTATGTATGAAGGTTGCTTGGGTTGAACGTGCACTATAGTTCAACAGTGTTTGAAACCAGATAAAGGATAATAAAGTGTTATTTTTTTTCTCCAGGCACTCCTGTTCTCTTTTTTTAAAATATGCTGTGAGTTCTTGCAAAAACATCCATCGTAAAATTAACCATATTTTTAACCTGGACAGGAAGGTTCAGGGGTGTGGTGGTCAATTTTTGATAAAGAAAAGAAAAAATACTCCAATGCAGGAGTGCCCACTTCAGGTCTTGGAGGGCTGGTGAGCACAACACTATGGTGATCCTCCTACTCACCCCCTACTTGCCTTTATAAATGGGTTGGCTGAGGTGGGGAACTACCAAACTGGACACCAATTTTTTTCTGAAAGTGGACATCCCTGTTCTTGCAGAGGGTCCGGCAGAGAGGTTTGAGTTTCATGTCTAAATGAAGTATAATGCATCATTATCAACCAACATCATCTTTTAGAGAAAGCTTTGATTTGAATAAGATACTATTAGCTTCATTCCACAGAGGAAAATGTGGAGAAATATATTCTAGTTTAGATTGATCCTGTATGTCAAACAGATGTTGAAACTGCATCGTGAGTAGAAGCAATTAGAACAGAAATCTGTAGATTCCAATCGTATCACGTTCAAATGGTTCTTAAATGTGAACAGAAATAGGTCAGTCAAAGTGCACTCAAGGACAGAGGGCTGTGGATGAGCAATAGATATGCAATTACTGGCTGCTGGCCTTTCTGTCCAGGCTTGTCATACCAGTGTGTTTGAGACAGACAAACGAAAGTCTCATCAAAGCAATGGTGGCAGTGCGTCAGGGAAGGTGTGGGAGACAGATGTTGACACCGTTCTCTTTCCTCATCAAAGGGACACTGCTGTTCCTCTTTTGTAGTCTTGCTTTCTGTGAATGGGTGTCATTTCTCAATCAATAAGAAAAGAGCTCCTTTCAAAGCTTCAGCTTTACTGTCCAGACACATCTGAACTGCTTGTGCCTTTCAGTTTCAACGATGAAGAAGCCTCAGTGGGGTTGTCTCTGGATGAGCTTCTTTTGTGTTGTTATTATTTGTTCAATGAAAGATTTAACACAACTATTTCCTATTTGAACAATAATCTTTATGTTCAGAGAGGCTCCCCTGTCATGAAGGAGAGACTGCATTTAAATACTGATTTCCCAACATTAAAAGCCCAAATGGGAGCTTTCCACACTTGAAAGACCTGAACACTGATGAGTGCTGACATCACAACAATGAGACAAAATGCTCCAAAGCAAGGCATACAAAAACAAGAGAATATCTTTTTTTTTAACTCCCATCATTGAATGAGTAAAGTAAATCAAAGCTAAACATACTCTGCTCCACAAAGGTTGAGGGGACATTCAGCATCAAGTCTTGAGATAACTTGCCCGACTTTGCAACATTTTTGAAAAGAAACTAAACCAAAAATGCAAAAAAGCTTGTTTTGTCTTGAAGAAACTTTAATAGACCCTTACCAAGCAGAAGGAGGGAAGGTGATAGGAAACAAATGCTGCGCTGACCAAAGATACAGGGAGTGTCTTTCAGCAGCTGGGAGGACAGTATTTTTAGCGATCAGAACTAAACAGCAAATTATGCAGAGGGGGAATAAAATGGGAGGAGTGGAGAGGAGAGAGGAGAGTACCGCAGAAATGAGAAGGAGACAGTAGAGTGTATGAGATTAGCCGTCCTGGGATAGCCCATGGGGCTAAAGCTCACAGGCCGGATCAGTGACTGCCTCTCGCTCTAATGTTATCTGTTCCGATTCCCTGTCACAATCCATTACAGCCATAACCCGCCTCTATTTGGAGCCACACTGCTGCTGAAAACATCCCAAGCAATGAGGAGAGAGCGCAAACAAAGCCTGCAGTAATGGCAGCGTCTTAAATGAACTAAAAGCAAGCAGACACACCCTGTTTTAACAGGGCTAATGAGCACAAGGGAAGCTGTGTGAATGGCTTTTGTGAGACGCTCTAATGCATGGGTCACACTCGCTAATCTGGACATCGCAAGAAATACGAACAGGAAGGAAAACAAATTAAGAAAAGAGGAGAGAATGAAAATAGTCGAGATGATGTACAAGGAACACTGTGCATTATCAATCTTCAAAAATACCACGCATTAAGGCGATTTTATCGACACAGTAGATTCACGGTGTGCCATTAGCCTTAATGATACAAACTGATGCAGTTTAGAGGCACATAAGGGAAAAGACACAAACTTTTCTAATACGAGGGCACGTTCCTATGGAAACTGAGGTACATGTGGTTATGATTCATGGTTACACCACTAACAGGTCAATAAAGCACAATTTGCAGGCCATTTAAAAGTAGTGTTACAGAATAGACGCTCACAGAGACACACAGAAACCTGTTGCTGAGCACAGTGCAAAAGGGTCTCCAGCACCGAGCGGAGGACATAATTAAGATGTTGGAGGAATTAGCTTATTTCCAGTAGGAGGCCTGAAAAGTCAGACTAAGCAGCATAATAGCTTATAAAAGTAAAGCTAGAACAATCTACTGAAGCACATCTTTGGGTTATTGCAAGTCAACCTTTACAAATGCTGACCAGGTACCTGATTTAATGGCACGGTCACAGCTCAAAAAAGAATGCTTCAGCTCAAGCCCCAGAGTAGAGAAAGGGCCAGCGAGGAGCAAACGTCCTCTATGAGCAGCATGTTACGCCTGCTATTTGCTTATTCTTGCATATCTCCCCACTGTGCATTAAATTACGGGAAAACAAAAGAATTTAGGTTGCGGTATTGTTTGATTATTCATGTTCACAGACGCACTCTGCCCTCTTCCTCTTGTTAGTTCTGCTTAAGCACAGAAATAATTCAACATCCCTTTTTTCATTCATGAAAGATGTAGAGAATCGTAACGAGGGAAAGCTGCGGCTCCGGTGGTTCATCACTGTTGTTTTTAAAAAAAAAAAAAATTATAATAAAAAAAAAAAAAAAAAAAAAAAAATACACATATGTGCGTGCGTCTGCAAGCTGCGCTGCGATCGGAAACAGGAGTTAAAAAGAACTGGTCTTTGGGGAGTGGCAGCAGAATAGTGAAGTGGTGCCCTGTAGAGTTCACTGTATTCTCTTTTTGGAGTCATTATCTCTTACTGTTCATCCTGGCATCTGAGTCTCATGTGATAAAAATAAAGCTTTGGCAAAAGAATCTAATCTGCACAATGTTCCACCTGTACCAAATGTAGCTGATCAGCCAAAATTTCTGCCAAAACGTCCCTCAACCCTTAACCTTCAACTGCATCGAGCTCTTTATTAAGGTGACACGGTCTTGTGAATTGAACACCACTGAAGACCGTCATTCCAGACCGCATTGCGACAGGTTTTCACAAAGCAATCATAAGAGAGACTGACCTTGGACCCTTTATCTGTACGTACAACAGCCACGAAAACAGCTCAGTCGTTTTGTTCATTTTTACAGCAAATGGACGTCATACTGTGTTCTACAACACCTTAACCTTCCCAGCGATACCTGCCATTGTATACAGACATACAGGGTAGTATTTGCCACTCCAATGAATGGTGTAATCCAGCGAACGTCTCCTTTTTCCATGTTGCTGTTGTCATTTTTAGTTTGGTTGTAATTGTTACCATGGTTATTAGCCACCACTAGCTAATAATCATGATGACATTCAACCAAGAACTATGCTATTAAAGTTGTGCCCAAAAAAATTGTGCAAATGCAATAAATAAGTTGCTTAGGCCCCAAAGGGTTAATGAAGAGCTAGATGTGGTTGGTTGGTTTCTTGGCTTCTGTTTTTAAGCAATGTTAATCTTGTGGCTTCAGAAATGAAGAAGCAAAATTTGGACTCTGAAAAACATCCTGGTTGAGTGACTACATCTAGGGTGAGCAGAAAACTAGCTTAACCAGTGTAGCCAATCTAGAAATCTATACTGCAAAAACCAACAAACTCTTACAATCTTAGGACAGACTTCTTCCTATATGGAGCTAGTCTGTGGGAAAGGCAAACGATGGTGGAATCTGGAGAAATGTTAGTGCGTAAAGGGCATGGGCTCAAGCTAAAGCTGACATCCTGTAATATCTAAACCTTTAGGGAGCAAAACATCAAGAAGCATGATTCATCAGTAGTGGCTATGGACACATGTACACTCACAAATGGTGGTTAAAACATTACTGTGCAAAAAAGGCCATGTCCAGAAGCCCAACTGACATCTCTGGACTCTGGGACGGACCATCGGGAAGTGGAAAGATGCCCATGTATTTTGCAACAAGACAATGGAAAACCACATTCTGCACACTTTAGAAAGGCATAGCTGTGGAAGAAGATGGCAACGGTCTGTTCTTTGGCCTGCCTGCAGTCCTGACCTGCCTTAACAGAGAATGTGTGGAGAACATACAACAGAAGAAAAACACCCCACTTGAAAGACTTTATTGCTATTGTTATCCTCAGGGCCAAAACATCTTTTAAGTGCTGTGGGAAGGAAAGGCAACATTACAAGTGATACGTGTTTAAACATCCGACCTTTGGCACTGTTTTTCCTGGGTTGGAGTAATATGTAAGGTGTCGCATAATGAGGTGCAAAATCTAATCTGCAAAATATTTTGTCCAATGTGAACACTCGAATCAGCACCTTGGGTCACCCAGTTTCTGGAGATTCTGTGCACAAGTAGAATCTTTATCAAATTATTAGGTGCGCAAAGGGCAAGTTGAGGGGACTAAAAGAAAACCTGGAGCTGGGAAGTTGTAAAGAGCATTTCCATTGTGGGAAGTGACTGAGGTGAGCCAATAGGTGTCAGGCTTCACTGTGGTGGCGGCACGGTCTCTGAAAGTGAGGCCAAATTAAGGTGATGAGGCACTGGGCCACATGGCAGTTAGGTCTTGGCAAAACCGGGTTAAAAAGGACACGGATGATTTAACGTGAGGTGAACAAGCGTTTGATCAGCCCTGCCTCACCTGAAAGACAAAAGAGCTTTCATCCACTGGGGGAGGAGGAGGGAAGGCGGCAGGAGATGACAGGGCGCTGGCATCCACTACCGGCGAGGGTGGCAGGGGGTAGTCACCTGTACGGTTTAAAAGAAAAAAAAAAAAAGAAAAAGAAGTCAAACACCTACGAAGCATCACTCAATAACATTTTAGACACTTATGCAGGCAAACTGCTTAATACCTAAAGAATAAAACAGTCTTCAGCACAGCACGGCGTAGGCCGAACACTTTCACAAAATCATAAGGATCAGACACTGAAGCAATCCCACATCTAGACTCACGGAACAGGACAGAGTGGGGGAAACGAAAAAATAATCCTGGATTTAAGCAGGACGGCATAATACTTCCTGTGTAACTGGGAAGAGTACAATTCATATTTTGATGATTAACCACTTTTGTGTTTTAGAAGATTTAGCAGGACAACCTGTCTCTTTATAAAACGTCTTACAGTGTATGCGTTGAGTGTGTGCGCGTATGTGTATGTGGGTGTGTAGAAGGGATTACACGCTAACCATATTGTCCCTAAAAGATTAACACATATAATTGCAACAATTTGGTTAACCAAGAGCCCATAATCTGTGGTAAGCAGGTGTTTACTGAGATTGAAAAAGTAAGTTCTGTGTTCAAATATGAGCCCAACAGGGTATTTGTCCTGCTAAGAGAGTGGCAACAAGCCAAATTTGAGTTCTGGAGTCGAGAGCTAATCCCTGGATTGGGTATCTCTGCATGTTTCAGCCAGGATGAAGATCTGCTCTCCAGATTAGATTTGGATGTGGCTGCCCTCAGTGTTCAAATTCAGATTGAATCATCTGACCATGTACGTCTAAATAACAAGCCAGACATGAGCTTTGCAAATTAAGGTTGATTTTTTTTTTTTTTTTTAACAAGGTACAGCAGGAATTTATTGCCATGTTATGATTTTGATGATGCTTGTAAAAAAAAAAGAAATAAAAAAATCTATTCACTATTTTTCTCTCCCCCTTCTTCCTTTTCTGGGTCTTGCATTTGTTTTCATTAGAGCATAATTGATGTCATATACACGGTTTATAAAAGTCTGCTGACCAAATTAATTAAATGAAGTCTTGCTATGGCATTCAAAATTCTCCGCAAGAGGAAGAGAGCTTTATATAATAACCTCGTGACCTTGGCTAAAACTCTTCACCATGACAGCTTCTCGTACGTCCTCAAAAAATTCTTCCACTCCTCTCTCCATCCTACCCTTCTTGGACTTCGTTCACTCTGCCTCCCCCCTCCTCCACTTCACTTGCTGAAGGAAGTCACTTGTAAGTTGTGATCTGACACAGAATTAATATGCTAGGTTCTATGTACGACTCTCGAACATCTGAAGTTGTTTGGGATTTCTTATTCCAGGGCAACATGAAAGACTAGATGATTTATTGAACAGCACAAGGCTGGGGGACAGAGGGATTTACAGTAGGAGGTGGAGGCCCTTAGAAACACATTATTCAACACATTAACCAAAGCATGAGAGTGTGCTGAGTTCACACCCTTCACTGTTAACCCCACAAGGACCCTCTCGGAGTTTATGCCTTCAGAACACTCTTCTGACACTGTTTATTATTGTACGTCACTTGTGATTCGTAGCTGTTGAAACTGCTGACTGTAAACATTAGTGAAAAGAGAGATCTTATGAGAAGTTATGGAAGAGTGAAAAGCAACCATTGTATCATGTTTGCTTCATCAATCCAACAGAGAAAGAAATAAGCACAGTTTCAAACCTGTACATGCAAAACTGAGTGTAAATATAAACACTCAACGTATGTCATTTTGATTGTGAATATAAATAATCCAAATATTCAAATGAATAAACCAAGCTCTGATAAACTTTACATTTTAGCACAAAAAGGCCAGCATCTCATCATGTGCAGGGTCAATGTGGGATCACCAAGTTACACCATTTAAGGTCAAAACTTCACCCCCCAAATAAATAAATAATAATTAAAAAAATTAAAAATCAACTAAGCTGGTGTTAAGTGGAAGCTACGCAGCAGTGTCTGATTTAAGAACCACAGTCTGCCCTGAAGCTCGCCCTAGTCAGAGAGACAAAGCCCACCACACCCACCCCACAGCTGGCATTATGTTTATTTAAAAACAAAAAAACAAAAACAAAAATAAATAAATAAAAATCTTTTTGTAGAGACAAAAAAAAAAAAAGACAGTAAGTTCCTAAACCTGAGCGGCCAAACCCGTGTCTATTTGTGGGTATTTGTGTAGAATTTGTTTATCAGATGATCAAGTACAATTACAAGTTTTTTTCTAAGATGAATACCATGCAAATTACTTCCTGAACATCAGAGAGACAAACTACAAAACAGGAGAGAACAATTCATTAACTTGGGCTGCAACAAAAAATATGAAAAGAAAAAAAACACAAAACAAAACCTACTTTAAAGCAATCTGGACAGGCCAGAACATTTTCTTGAAATGACTGTATTTTCACGATGAGAGGAGCATCTCAAAATGTATTGATCTTATGCCTCAGGTCTCTAAACTGGCTCGCAATGCCTCATGAATATTTCAAGGTTTCCCTGCAAAAAACTTCAGGAATTGAAGGTAAGGCGTTGAAAAAAAAAAAAATACATGAGAAAACAATGCACAAAAAGAACAGAGCCTTTTATTCTCTTTTAAAATATTAAAGTTTCCTCCAAAAAAAGCCGGGTATGTAGACATTTAATTCTGCATTGACCCAAAAAGAGATAAACCGAGCGGTAATTAACTACACTGGCCTCTGTGTGAGAACACTGTGACACACATTTCAAAAACAAACAAACAAACAAACAAAAAAAAAAAAGTCTGCTTGCTTTTGCCTGTGAAGTAGCCAAACGTGGTTAAAGGTCAGAACAACATGTTTCATCCTGGCCTGTTGCACTGTGCTGGATACCGGCTACGGTGAGCCGGCCCCCCGCCCAATCCCCCCCCGTGCTGCAAATGCGAGCAGCTCCATTTGCGCTGGCTGTGAAGCCCGAGCGCCGTGCTTTCACTCATGAAGAGAAGCAGCAGGAACACCTACTTAATACCACACATTACTCCTCACTCTTTATTGAGCCATTATGCACAAGTGGCTGCTTTGTAAGCGCTGAATTCTAATCAGCAATTAAAGTTATTTGAGAGGCCTATGAGAGGCATAATTGGTTATCAGGAACATGAATGTTGTTAAAGGCTCTGATTCAAAAGATAGAGGAGAGTCTGGCAGGGCATTAGAGCTCATAAATTCCACTTCCTGCACGAACCGAGCGCTTACGTATACATTACAGAGAACATAGCGCACCAAAAACACAAGCCGCTTCATGTTCTTACATTAAAGTGTTATTCGATTTCGCTTAGTAACATCTCTGGATGTTTTCATGCAAAAAAAAAAAAGAACAATGTTTAACCTGGACATTGACCTTTGGGTAAATTACATTTGACCTTGATATCAACAGCGGTTAAAGAGCCTGTAAAAGCAATACATTTGGAAACTCTCACAGGCGAACAGTATTTAGGTCAGAAAAATCCCAAATCAGTGTAATCTTACGGTACACACAAACCTACATTTATTCATCGCATAGCTTTTTCATTTTTTTTTTTTTTTAAAGAATGTTTAGTCTTTTCTTAGTTCATATTCCGGTGATAAGGTTTTAAAATAACAGTGACCATATAATCACACCATGCAATCACATCATCTCATGGATTTGGAAAAGATGTTGCTTGGAGAGCATAAAAAAGTTGCACGGAGCAACTCAACTTCACAAGGGAAGATTTTGGCATAATTTAATTTAAGCAGCTGGTCATGCGCATTAAGTGTATTTGCTTTGCATTAAGTGCAGTGCAGGTAAATCGTCTACATCCATATTTACATAAACCACGATAAAAAAAAAATGTAAAAAAACTAATGCCTGCAAATGTAACAGGCTGTAAACTTTTCAGAGCTGATCTAAGAAATTTTCATGTCAAGTTCAGCATTTTTTCCCCCTCTCTGTGATCCTGCAGTGAAGAATACAAGAGAGCGTGATGAAAACCATACATTATATGTTTTATATAAAATAAATAAAAAAATAAAAAAATAAAAAATTTTTAAAAAAAGCATTCCATGGTGTAAACCTATAATCCTTCACAGACAGAGAGGGATAGAGTGTTATAATGACCAGTGTGGAATTTCCAGCTCTTTATCTCTGTGGAAAAGCCCTGCGAACACACTGTGAAGGAAAGAAGCACTAAACACATTGTTTTGTCCATAATTATCCGGCCGTATTCACAGTACCTTCTGCAGCGGCTCGGCAACTGCGTGCTGCTCTTAATTAGCTGTAATATACAGCAGGCTGATTTATGGCTTCATGTGGCTGCGAGCGGCAGCGCTCTGGCTTTGAGGGCTGCAGAGACGTGCTTTTGGAAGTGTACAGGAGCCGACGAAATTGGCTCGCGTGGATTTGAGCTGAATTCCGCGGGGACAGGAAATGGGTTTTTTTTTTAAGATTTAGACATAAAAGGGGGATTAAACTATTGTGAGGGAGCAAAATGAAACAAAAACAGAGAGGTGACTGCTTCAAACTGCCAATCCCAGCAGGAAGAGCTTCAAAAAGAGCCACTGTCGACACGCTGCCAGGGAGAGCCGAAGTCAAGTGCCCTGATAAAATACTTAAGACTTAAATGAGAACTAGTAGGGGGTGCAAATACAAGGGCCTTTTAAGGAGAACAGGCAGATTCACAGACTTCCTTACAACTGTACATGATGTTTCACATTATTAGCTGAGAGGTTGATTTGCATGCAGTGCCTGTGACAGGAATATCTCTAGAACATCTGGAGAACATCCCGATGCTGGACAGTGTCAATCTACAGGCCAAGAATTACAGGACACAACATGGAAGAGACAAATTCTCTGCCTGCAGCGGATGGATGGAACTGAAGTGCTGCTGTAACTTACGCTAGCACTGCCAAAGTGATAAGTTTGGTTCCCTGAAATCTCACAAACTGATCTTTAAAAAAAAAACTTTAATCACACTTGAATTGTATTGATATCATATAAAACTCAAGTTGCCTTTAATTTTTTGTGAATTCATGATGATTATATATTTGTTTTGATGACAAAAATTCAACTTTCAATGTTATTCACGCCACGTGTTCGTGGCTTTAATGTTGAGTAAAGGGGAAGGAATGATGTGCATCAAACCCAAACATTCTGGGTTCAGCAGACTGCAGTGCAGTCCAGTCCAGCAGCTAAGAATGCGGAGGAATGCATGCTGGGTGAGAGTCTGCTGCTGGAGACGAATGCCACAGTGATTTAAAGCAGACAGATCGGAGAGCAGGTAAACCTCTGTGTTTCAAGTTCACGTGAGGACAAACAAGGATATGCATGGCTTAGCCAGGGTCAAGCTCCTGCAGGCTTTTCCCCTGCAAATGGCCTTCAGACCATACGTTGCTCTACATCGTAGCAAAGGGATACGGTGGTGAAGGAGCAAACACACACATGACTCAAATACAGGAAAACAGCAAAATCGGCACTCTCATAAACATATATATATATATATATATATATATATGTTTAAGCAACAGCTTTCTCCTTTTTTGCAAAAGTACCACAAATGCTGTACTATCTGAAATTAATTTATGCCAAGAGTTAAAAATAATAATAATAAATAAATTAATTAATTAAAAAAAGTCCGCTAAGGCCCCTGGAACATAAGTGACAAAAAATAAAAGAACGGTACAAGAGATATTTCTCCACAGTGAAAGGTCACAGTGGATGGCCACACATGTACAGCTGCTTACAAGCACTCCATCGTAATGTATTTTTGGACAAACAAAAGAGGAAGAGGCTGCCAATAAGCTGGTTAAGCATTCTGCGTGCAGGGCCTTTTGTCTAAATTAGTCGCGAGCGCCTGGGGTTTCTATAGGAACGGAGAGATTCTCATTGGTGGGTTTCCTGTCAACTCTCTACAGTGAGACTTCTGCGGGGAGGCTGACATAACAACCGGTAGTCAGTTAGCTGATGACCAGCCAAGCAAGGAGAGGCCGAGAAAACAAGAGAACCGAGAAAACACGACAGAGAAAAGACAAAACTAGAGAGACAACAAAAAAGTTTACGCCTGCTTCTACTTCTGCAACTACTACTACTGAGAATAAAGATAGTAATGACCGTTAACATAACATTTTAATCCTAGAATGACAGAAAATGAGAAAACATTTCTAGACAGAAAATGAGAATAAATGAACAATGAAGAAAAATCTTTTTAAAAAAGAAAGAAAGAAAAAGGAAGCTACTACAATGGCACAAAGGTATGAAAAAAGAGAAGTGGGGAAGAGAAAGAAAGCAGTGAAAAAATAAAAAGCAAGCTCGGTTCTAAAAACAAGAAGAAAAAAATAAGAACAAAGCTGTGTGTAAAGTGTGTGAAATAAGTGCGACGTCCACCATTTTGCATGAGCGCGCTCATTTGTATGGGTGGGAAGATTTGCAGTAATCACGAGTGTCCCTCTTATCTGAGCGTAAGATAATCCTGCCATATGACAACAATCAGGGGCAGCAATAGACGGCACAATGTGGCCGAGTTTAAACTGAATGTATGTAAGCGGAACATCCGCGCGAGCATTAGTGCGCTACGGAGAAACTGGACGGATCTTCTTAGCAGTACTTAAAGGACATGTCATGAACTTACAAATGACTTTATGCAGTAATCTCTGCTTTACTGTCTGCGCGTGAGTGAAGTCAATAAAATGACATATTATTTCCAGTGACTGTCAGAGGCCTGACCCTGTTTTAAAGATTTATGAAATGAATGTGTGACACACATCTTTAAGGCCTGAAAGTCTTTGGTCTACAACTTCTAAAAGCCTCTATATATGGTGCATTAAACAGAGTTAGGCCTGTCTTAGGGCCAGTCTCTGACATGAGGAGAGGGGCATGTGAATGTCAGAAATGAAATGCTGGATGGGTTGGATGTGTTTTTTTCCTAATCACCTACTTACATGGTTTTCCCGAGGCTTATCATCTCTTCTGAGAGCATAAAGAGGAATTAAGACGGGAGGAATGCTGAAAGTGTGCTAGTTTGAAGGAGACAGAAAGGGACAGTTCTCTCTACAGCAACGCTGGGAAATAGTTTTGAGCCAATCACACCTTAATGCCAGTGCAAACATCTCATTTTCAAATTCATCCAGTTCACTTCAAAGGAGGGGAAGAAAAAAATAAATAAATAAAATTTTTTTTAAAAAAAAGCAAACACACTGATTCAGAGAACATGGAATAGATATTTTTTTTTTTCTTCCCGGGGCCACAAAGCAATATGAAAGAAACTCGTGAGAAGGGAAATCATTTTTTCCGATTTCAGACTCTCAGCAAGCCACTGTCTGGTCACCTCTGCGTTTCCACGAGGCGACGCTTATGCTTAATGTTGTTTAACGTTACCATGGCAGCCAAAGATGCTCATCACTTCCTCAAGTCCTTTCCGAAAGCTCCACTATTGCCCCCACATCAAAGCAGTACAAAGGAAATGACATAAGCGCAAGACGGAGCTAAAAGGCTGACCTGTCGCGTGTTCTACAGTTAGAAAGCTTAACTGCCTCTTTGTGATCAAAACCACAAAAAGAGCATCGTGCTTAGGTCAGCTTTTCACACGCTAAATTAAGTCTATTTGTTCATCAGGAAACCGAGGTATTCGAGGCTTCGGTGAAACACTTTACCTGAAAAGCTGCCTCGTCTTTCATGTACTGTCGTGATTGACCAAGTCTTGCTGAATACTAGGGACGTAAGCACGGAGAGGCTGTTTTTTCAGCGAATTCTTTTTTTTTCCACTTAACAAACGTTCTGATAAAACGGGCCAAAGTGTGGGCGGACATCTGTTCAGGTTCATTCGCTTAAACAGTACGAAATCCCGCCGTTAATTCTACAGGATAAACCATTAATTATCACCATGGGGATGAGGTCTTAATAAATATTTGTGAAAATCCTGTTTCTAAGCTAACTTTCAATTTTGTTAATTTGCAGAAACACAAGATTACAGTCACGTGCTTTACTAAGCAGTATTTTAATTCTCTTGGGTTACAGCTCACAGCATTCGATCAGGGACTATGGAAAACACACAGCGGCGGCCTAGTGGTTAGGGAGTTGCCCCGGATCGGAAGATTGTGGGTTCGATTCTCTGAGGTACCCTTGAGCAAGGTACCGTCCCCGGCACTTTCAACAGCTACCCCCTGGTGCACGTGTGTGTATGGGTGAAACGCAGAGTTTAAACTGTGCTGTTCTGTGTTTCACAATGAAAAGAATAGTCACTTTCACACACACGCAATCCAGCACAGCATGGTCGTGGTGTTGGCTAGCAGTGAGCATTTGAATATTTTCATTTTAACATTCTCGGTTTTGTAATCAGTGTGGCTGTTTGAAAGAGTTCGTCACAGTAACAGGAAGAAACCAGCTACTTGCAGGAGGTCATCTACCCATTTCACCTGGATCTCAATACAACTGCTTGTTCTTCTCTACAGCAGATCCAAATAAACACTCCGGGAGGGAGGGAGGTGGGGGGAGAGAGAGACAGAAACAGAAAGACAGACAGACAGACAGACAGATGTAAAGATGGAGGAATGATAAACAAGGCATGAAAAAGAGGAGTGATAGGATGAGACTGGGGGGGATGCTGTAGTAAAACAAACAGGAAAAAAAAAAAAAGATAAAAGCTGTAAAAATTTTGCAATTTCTGTTTTAGCATTCTCAAGTTGCTGAAAGCTTTTATTGTCATGGTTACAGAAGGTTCAGTCCTGATTGGACCTCGAAGCTACTATTTGTTGCTGTCGCCTTTAAAACAAACCCAAACGGTCTGAGCCGAGCAAAGTACGCGGTGCCCGTTCTGAGCTGCCCGTCCTTTGCTGCAATTTGACTGTATTAATGCAGTGTAGTTCATCACGCGTTCTGCCAAAACAAAGCCCTGAAAACATGATGGCTTGAAAAGACACAGGGGTTTACCGCCGTCCCCATTTGCCTGCTTACCATAATGACTTATTTCCATCCTGTCATACCCAGCATGGCATGTGTGAGGCATCACTACCAGACATGTGATGACAGAACTGAAAGCAGAGACAAAGCTAAAGTAAGTCCTGCCAGGGATATTTCCTGCCTTGGCCAGCATGAGAAGAATGACCTTTGACCTTAACAGTGTCTAACATTCTCCACTCCTGTCAAGCAGGTCTCTGAGACATGTGAAATGACGGATGGAGACAGCTGCAGTTTCACTCCGGGGCACTGAAAGTACGATTCTTCAAGAACACCCATGTGTGCCATCCAAGAACTTGAGCAGGATGGAGAGATGACATCAAGGCCTGCTCTCTCTTCTGGTCCTCATTTCTGCGCTGAGTGACGAGACTGTGGCACCGATTTCCTTAGACCGAAGCCTTTTTTCATGTTCGTTTCTGCGAAAAAGCTGAATGGATTTTACTGTCATACGTTCTTTGAAAAGAAAGCATGTTTCTTGCTTTATAATTCATGCCACCCTTGCCCAACCCAGGAACCTCATTTCTCGTTTTCTGTTGAATCCTGCTGTTCCTAGAGCCCTCTGCAAAAGTGCATGCGCTTGTTAAGGCTGCCTGTGTTTGATCAAGCATTAGGATTTCTCAGTGATGTTCTTATCTGCACTCAAACAACAGCTTCAACGCAAGGTGTCCCAATTACTCCAAGCTTTCCAGTAAATAACAGTTCTATTCCTGGCTTCTGGAGTAAGGCCTTCCTGAACTACAAAACAGCAACCCGAAGCTCAGCGTGTCCCTCTCCCAAATCAGGCCCTGACACAGGAGGCCCTGACGCCAACCCCCCTCACAAAAAAAGAAAACAAATAAAAAACAAAGAACCAATCAGTGCAGGACATGGCTTTGCTAGAAGACAATGAAGCCTGCGGGCCACTCTAACAGCAAGTGCTGTCCCTAATTTGCATAATGTTAATCCTCTATTTCATATCAGGCACACATAGAGCTTGATATAAAATAAATATTAATGTAAAGAGCCATAATCTCCTTCTTAAAGTCCCTTTATCCTTTGATAAGGGGCGTAGACGTCTGGAAGCAGCTTTGCTTGTTATGTTCCTTTCACCTAACAAAAGTCGGTCGCTGATGCCCGACCTCATTAGATTATCATTTTTCTTGCTATTAAATTGTGATTATTTTAGTGCTTTTGTTATGTTATTACAACAGCAATAATTATTATAAATGTGATAACACTGTGTTCATTTTGTTCAAATCGTGCTTTTGAAAAAAAAAAAAGTAACACTTGTATTATCCTCCACTTTGAAACCAAAAAATAACCTGTCAGCTCGTAAAACTTCCCCATTTATGGATTCAACGAGCGGATGTATTCGGTGAAGCTCTCGGTGTCTGCGTTAAAAATAAATAACCTGGCTAATCCACAAGGTGCTTGTCTAAATACGGCCCCGTGACCCAAATCAGATCACAATAAATCTTTGATGACATTTGCATAAACTACACCAATACCCCCTTTAGCAAGCATTTACCACAGATGGTCAAGGCAGTGCCCAAAATATCTTTCCAACTTAAAGAACAGTGCTTATATAGACAGGCGATCTACTTAACTGGATCGACTGCAACTGGCCTTTGCGTCAGCAGACACTTCCATTTTAACGCTATGAAGCTCGTGAAACGAAATGAAGGATTTCAGAAAGCAAAATACGTTTGAGGAATTCTAATTTCTGCCTTTGTTTTACAGACACTAGACCTGGAAAGAGACATGCTACTCAGCCCAAACACATGACCTAAAATCATTGTGGTAATTCCCCATGCTGCTTATTTACCAAAGCAAAGCAATTTACTCATCAATGAAGTTTCCAACCCTAACATTTTATCATTTAATCCTCTTACCATTGAAACAGACAGGGAAGTAAAGGGAGATAAAACACTGGTGATGTGCCTGGATTACATTTCTCAAAATGAGGTTTGGGATTACAAGTGTGCTGCAATCTCCTAACTAGAATCCCATGGAGCCTCTAAACTGAGACCAACATTTAACTTTTTAGAAAGCAAATATCACAACTAGAAAAGGAAGAAAAAAGAAAAAAAAAAAAAAAAAAGTCCCTGATGTCCCTGCCATCCAGAAAATGCATATAATTTTCCCATTCTTTACTTTCAAAGAAATACAGATACCTGCACCAAAATGGCTGGAAAAAGCAGAAGTGCAGATTCCACTTCTTTACTCTGTGAAGCAAAAAGCACAGGCTCGGAAATGTATAAAAAAGAAAAAAAATAAATATTCGTATAAAAGTAAAAAGTAGCACTTTGAAGGACATTTTTATTGGCTGTTTCCGTCCACAGGGAACTGAATCATACAACGTATGCATATAATTAAAGTCAAAATGTAAGAGAAATAAATACATGAAATAAAAGTTAAAATGATCAAATTAAATCATCATCAGTCTCACTTTCTTCTGTAATTTGGTTTGTCTTCATATGGTGGTCAATGATATGCACTGAAAACACACCCGTGTGTCCATCCCCACCCCCCACACTCACGCTTAGGATGATAGGATGATACTGGGAAGGCATTCAACAATTCATAAATAAAAATAAACGAATAACTGTCCTCAAATGCATTCAACCCTCATTACAATGAAAAACCACCACAACACTTAAAGTACAGACACGGTTACTGTTCCATCCCTACGTTTAGTGCTCCCTGCTTCTTACTACTTTAGTGAACCATTAAGTGCCAGTGGTGCTCTAAATTTGTAAGAACTGTACACAATCTGCCAAATAGGAAGCGCTTCTCATGTTCGAGTTCACTGATGTGGAAAGTGTAGTGCTGACGACGGGCTTCTTTACCTTATTAATGCCGTAAATATACTGTTTAATCGTGAACAGTGTAGAGAAAAGCACCAACATGGTTAAAAGAGGCTGCTCTGAGAAATACACACACCGGCAGGGCTGAGGATGACCTCTTTAATGACCCAACATCAAAAAGTGGAGGAAGTGTTTACGACTGCATGGCCTGAGACCCTCGGGTATAAAGCCATGGAGTTTCAGTGTTTCACATTCAAAGGCGCCATGCAAAAATCATTTACTTGTAAAGCTGCGAGGCGTTGGTGATGACAGTTTCATGTCTAGAATGTTCAGGCCTAGAGGCACTGCTCTTTATTTAGTCCTCCCGCTAATGCACTTTCACTTTATTGAATTAGTGAATCCCTGACATGCACAAAAACATCTGAAGTCATCTGTGTTTGGCCTCCACTGTGTAAAAGGCGTTGTATGTGCCAGAATAGTCACATCATTTTGTCATGTAATTACATGATGAAGAGGGGAACTATGGTTCAGGGCACGTCACAGGAAATGTCACACTCTCCAGGGGCCAATGGAGCTTAGAGTGTGAGGCAACGGGATATTCCCTAGTAACAAGTCTCCTGCTGTCCTCCCTTTTAGCTGCCTGTCTTTAGTGGACATCTGTCATGTAGTGTATTGACAGCACTGTGCTCTACCATACACCTGGGAAAGTGTAGACAGAACCAGGAGTTTCTGGAGGAGGTCAGCTGGTAGACTCCTAACAGGGAAGATGTAAAAAAAGTTCTTCTGAGCGATGCCAATAAAAAGCCTGTTTGTCTTTCCGTGAACGGTTCTTTGTAGAATCACACTAACTGAGTGAGAAGAGTCTTTTTAATGTCCTCCACATAATTTAAATCTACGCAGATTAAGGTCCACCTTAGAACTATTCTTCAAAGCCAAGAGATCAGTGATGATTTGGTGTTTAAAAGTGCAGAGTGCACGGATATGAGCACTGACATACAGAATTCTTCATGTGCAAACTTGCTTATGCCTAGACGAAAGGAATCCTTTTGAATCAGAGTAGTAGATCATTTGAACGCATTTCTGTCTGTGTATAAATGCAGAAAAGTGAAATTAATAATAAAACAAAACATTTTTTGACATTGGTCAGATATGAACATCTGTCCAATGCGATCATTTTCCAATGGCTTTTCTGACACGAGCAGTTATTTGTCAATGAGCTCAGCATCACAATAGGTGAGGGGAGGATTCATAAAGAAAAGGAGCAGAAAAAGCTCAAAGGGCCCATGTTCACTCTCAGTCCCGTGAGAAAGGGCTGTTTGAAGCATGCTCCCTTAGCTAAAAGCCCAGAAAATGAGCCTGTGCCCTGTACGATTTCATAACAGTCCCCGTGGTTATTTAACCACCATAGTCTTTTGTTCAAAAGAACAATCAGAATAGAGAGGTATATTTCCAACCATGAAATTCAGAGTGTCTGGTGCTGCTGAACAGAGGTTTATGCAGAGGCCTTGTCCAGATGTTATTTTTCCTGGAGTTTAACAGAACTACCGCTCTTGCCAACTGGCCAAACATAGCTGAACACATGGAGCATTTGTGCATTAGTGTGCATGCGTGCATTACGGTGACTTAACAAAATTCAATCATTCCTTCATTACTAATTGCATTTTTTCCCCCTAAAGGAGAATTCAGGAATCAACACTTTCACCAAAGTGTAAATGTGACTGAGCTAATTTATGAAACCAATCTACAACAAACTCCTTTCAGAGTCCTTGCTTAAGACATGTGCATATAAAAAGAAACACTGTCTGGTGAGCAAAATAGTCTCATCAAGCGTTTAATTTTTTTTTTTTTTTTAATTCATTTGTTTTCCTGTTCAGCTGAGTGTACAGTTCCTGTTTTGACTGAACAAAATCACTATTCGTTAAGTACCAGACGTGCAGGTGTCTAAAATTGATGCCGCCGACCTAAGTAGCAGCTCAACATTACAATGTTGTTACATAACCTTCTGAAAATTTACTACCATTATAGAAAAGAGATTAATAATAACAATAATAATAATAAAAATAATAATAATAACAACAATAACGAAACAGCAAACCTTCGGCCGAAGGAACAAGCGCTCGTAAGCATGCTTTAAAATACTAAATCGTTTTCTTTTTTTGCCACATATAATGAGATGAGCTCAATATGAACATAACTGTTGAAAACCTCATTAACCATGTACAAAAACACTTCCCAAACTCCCCCCTGTACATTCAACCAGGCGCCTTTTGAATTGCTCCCTATTACTGTTTGCTTTATCTTCTATTATATTCTCTACTTAATATAAAGTACCCTTGGTCAGATAATTGACACATTCACTTATCTTTGCTAATACAGAGTCAATTAGCTTGCAGCGGAGCTGCGCTTATCCGCTGTAATGTAGGCCTAATGAACTCCACTCAACTCAAGGCCACGACTCCCCAATCATTGTGCAAATTTCTTCAGATATTCACCTCTCCACACAAAAGCTCGCCGGCAGACGCCTGTTCATGAAAGCATCTTTTATTTCCTTTATCTTCTTGGTGACCTTCATTATCAACACCCAAGAGAGCGGGCCTGAAAAGGTCCAAAGGTTAGCCTGACTTTAAGACTTTGAACATGTCGGAGACGCAGTACTTCCTGAGCTGGAGCGAACAGGCGCCAGGACCGCCAGACTGCAGCATAACAGCTGGACTATTAGTTTTGCTTTTGAGCAGGTACCTAGCTTTGCAGTCAGAAAATTTTAATGGCAAGAAGCCTCTGAACTACCTCTGCAAATAATCCGAGCACAGTGACAGCTGAAACGCAGCCTTCGCCGTTCTGCACGAAAAATGTTTTCTGACCATTTAGGAAAGTTCTGACTGCAGTGGACTTAAAAATAAAACTGCCCCACAATAATAAAAAAAAAAAGTCAACGAAGATGACGATAACCGAGCAAAGTGTACATGCTTAAAGAAGCACTTCTCCATAGTTACAGTTTGTCTTCCTTGAGCATCACGGCTGTACTTTTCTAAAATTCAAAAATTGGCCCATTTCTTATTTCCTCTGCTTTTGTTTACTTCGAATGCTAAATTGCAATATTATATCAAAATGTAATCTCATACAAAAAGACCACCTGAGGGAACAACAGTTTTCCAACAATCTTGTGATTTATCAAAGCACAATCACTATATCCATGTGAAAAACAAGTGTGAAGAAATATCCTCCTGAACCCAACGCTTGGCTGTGCGACGCTTCCAGTAAGAGGTAATCAGTCCTCAGCATCACTGTGGAGAGTTTCAGTGCAGACACTCTAGTCAAACCTTCTGAACGAACACATTTTTCCACAAAAAACAACTGATATTTAACAATTTGATGGACCATTTAATATTTAGCAACAAACAAAAAATCCTAATATTCAAGAGGCCCCAAACAAGCTTCTGATTTGCTCTTAAGAGACATTTTTATCACTAAATTAGAAAATAAAACCTCACTTACATGAATGAATAATTCTAAAGTTGTTCTGTGCTCTTTATGTGCCTTCGACATCATTCTGAAAGTTACCTAAAGCCCCTCAGACAATGGCTAGCACACCCAAAATACTTGGTCTATAACATAAAAACAATGTCTATAACACACGCATTTATGAGAAGGCTGTTTGGTAGAGCCCGAGTTTGCCCACTTATTCAGAAATGTTCACAGGACTTGTATTAGGTCTTTGAAATGGTTTCAGGTGAAACCATTTACAGATTCTTCCTGTCATGACTGTAATTTTGGAACACTTGGTATGACTTTACACGTTCAGGGAAATCCCCAAATCAATAGGTTTTTGTTAAATATTACAGTTATCATATGCGATACACACATTTTCCCCACCCTCTTCTCGCAAAGCAGAATCCCTTCTTGTCTCATTTGCAAAAATAAAAAGACCTTTGTATCTTCATAGAGTCACTGCACAGAAATGTATATTTTTTATTTCTGTTACGTCTGAGGCAGCTTGTCAATGTATTGTATGGTGAGAATAATGACAACGTTCTTTAAGATGATTCGAATGTTTGTCAGAAATTTGAATACAGTGCTGATGAATGTTTCGGGGTGCAGACATCTGAGAAATACACAATGCAACAACACAGTACATGTGCAAAATGTACAATATTTTAGACATAGGTGCAGGGAAAATACTTGCTAACTGAACAAAAAGGAAACGGTCATAGTTATGTATGGCTGCTAGGCCTCATAAATTTAATTCTAGTAAGAATGTGAAAGCCTCACAGGACCGCCCTATTAGAGAAGTGAAAAAGAGTTGTTATGCAAGACTCTCAATTTCTGTGGCAAACATTCGATAATCTATCTGATAACAGGGTTGTTCCGGGTGTCTTTTTTTTTTTCTCGAATAGAAGCATCCTTACATTTGCAGAAGTGTGAACCACAAAGCCCTGGGGAACCTTTTCAGCACATCACGACCCAGGGTAGAGCCACTTCCTGAACTGTCACATAACTGGAACACTTAAGCCATATTTTGAGTAAAAAGGAGCACTTCCAGGAACCCCTGCACACTGAGAACAGTTTCAGTAAAAACTAAAGCAAGAATGGTTAAACCTAAAACTTCTGAGCAAAGGCACAGCACACGGCAACACTTTCAGTTTTACTGTTGGCAGTGATGTTATCTGCTGCGGCATAACCTAACAATTTGAAATCAAAAGAACAGCTTTTTGATTGAACTGGCCATGAACATTTAGATATTACCATTTCCAAGAAGTACCTCACACACAGGCATTCGTGCTATGAACTTTCTGGGAGGCTGAAAATTTCACCATGATCATACGTTTGAATTTTAAAAAACATTTCAAACGGCAGTACATGAGTGTTAATCAAGTATACAAATGTACAACGGCGTAAGAATGAATAAGCAGAAGTACAGTTGAGGTCAAAATTATTAGCCCCCCCCTTATGAAATTAGACAACACTCCTGATTCCATGAAAATGACCATTAACAACAAGTGTTTGTTATGTTGGAAACAAATACACTATAAAAAGCAATGTCCACTAAGTTTAATTAGGATATTTTATTGATACACAGAGTTGAAACAGTCAGTCATTTTCTGGGCCGCTTGTACTAAGCAGGGGGGGGGGTGCTGGAGTCCATCCCAGCTCACAGAGGGCGAAGGACAGGGGACACACCAGCCCATCGCAGGGAGGAGCAAACCGACGGGGACGGCACCTTGCTCAAGGGCACCTCAGGGCAACCCACCGGAAAGGGGTTCGAACCCCCAATCCACCGACCCGGGTCCAACTCCCTAACCGCCAGGCCACCACTGCCGCCCCAGAGTTGAAACAAGAAAGGGCAAAAATGAGACATCCAAAATTATTAGCCCTCTGGCCACTAATAGTCAATAGTGTACCCTTTCTGAGCCACAACTGACAACAATCTCTTAGAGTAGTTCTTTACTAGGTTGGCACAGGTCTCCTGAGGGATTTTACATTACATTTACGGCATTTAGCAGACGCTCTTATCCAGAGCAACTTCCATGTCCTAATTACTGGGACAGTCTCCCTGGAGACACTCAGGGTTAAGGGTCTCTCTCAGGGACCCAGTGGTGGTAGTGGTGGAACCTGGGACCTTTTGAGTCGTAGGTCCATAGGCAGGTACCCAACCACTAGACCACCACCACCCAGTTTTGGGTGGGATTTTGGCCCATTCTTCCATTTCAAATTGTTCTAGCTGGTCCAAATTGCATGGTTTCTGAACATGGACATTCACTTTGAGCACCCACCACAGATTCTCAATAGGATTGAGGTCTGGGCTCTGTGCGGGCCATTCCAGGATCTTGGTTTTGGTATCCTTGAGGAACTGTTGGACTAATTTCGATGTATGCTTTGGGTCATTGTCTTGTTGGAAGACCCAGTGATGACCTAAGCTTAGATTACAAGCAGATTTCTGCATATTTTCCCTCAAAATGTCAACATAATTTTCTTTTTTCATGATGCCATGCACCTGAACAAGTCTCCCTGTGCCTGAGGCTGCAAAACTGCCCCACAGAATGATGCTCCCACCACCATGTTTAACTGGGGGAACTGTGTTCCTAGGACTGGAGGCCTCTCCCTTTCTTCACCAAACATAAGCAACATCCATGTGCCCAAACAGTTCCAGTTTAGTCTCATCAGACCAAAGCACAGACTTCCAAAACTCATCTTTACCTTTCAAATGTTCACGGGCAAACCTCAGTTGGGCTGTGATGTGCCGCTCTTTGTGTAAAGGGGTTCTTCTGGGACGATGGCCCTGAAGCCCACCACGATGAAGATCCCTCACAACTGTGCTCCTTGAAAAATCAACTCCAGAAGAGGCCAGGTCAGCAACAATCATCTTGACAGATGTCCGGGACTCCTTGTTGACATCTCTGACTATTTTCCTCTCCAGAGTTCTTGAAATCTTGTGCTTACTGCCACGGCCAGGTTTGTTTCTTATAGAACTTGTCTCCTTGTACTTGGCAATGATGCAACGTACAGCAGTTCTAGACACTATGAATCACTTGGAAATGGCAGTGTAGCCTTCCCCCTTATCATGAGCCTCTACTATCTTCTTTCTAAGTTCCAGACTGATTTCCTTTGTCTTTGGCATGGTGCGTAACAGTAGTCCCTCCATGTGTTCAAGTGCCCTGCTCCCTGGAGTCTTTTAATGCTGATTGAATGTTGTTAGGAAGCCAACTGACTCCACAGGTGTGGTTTCAAAGCTGATTGGTTAATTACTTTAGGTGTTTTGAAAGCAAACATTCTCATGGGGCTAATATTTTTGACCACACCATTTTTTACTATATTTGATAAAAAGCAAGCCTAAAAATGTATTTTATAAAAAGCTACTAAATAGCACTGGCGAATGGTTGCTTATATCAAGTTCCATCAATGCTGCAAACACTGGGAAGAAAAATGTTCCATAATTCCTGGCGGGCTAATAATTTTGGCCTCAACTGTACATGCTGACTGTACCGTAACCGTAACAAATATAGAAAGGAAGGTTCAAAACACTACCTGAGCATGTTTTGCTACATGACAGTAGAACATGCTTATTCTCTAGTTTCATTTTTGTTTACATGTAAGTCATGTGATCAGCAGTGTGTTGATACACACAACTTTTGCTACTCTATATACACGATACACACAGTTTCACACAGTTTCATCCCATCTCCATTCATCTCACACCAATTAACAGCACTGCAGAACTGATACCCTGAAAACAAACGATAGTTCAATTATCAAAACAATATTGTCTACGTATTAAAAGTGACTGGCTGCCCCGATGGGCTTCCATTTGTCAACATTTTATTGAAACAAGCCTAAAATGACATAAGAGAGAAGGGCATCATCATCCTGGCCAGTCCTTAATAACGCGAAGGCCTTGCAGTATCCAACAAAGTCATGTGACCATGAAAGTAAAAGGTATTAGTCCAGACCAAGTCTGAGATGTGAGACAGCACCTGTACATGTCCACATCTGCACCTAATAAATCTGGCCAGATTATTTACAAAGCCAACAAAGTGCAACAAATTCTACTTCAGTCTTAGTCAGGGTGGGTGAAATGAACGGCTTAATTAAATCTTATGAGAACAGAAGATAAAGATTTCAAACATGGATGCAATTCTTGAGTCATGCAGTATACATTAAGCCACATTCCTTGAGATACTTAACTAAGTGAATAAGATTCATTGCACATAGAAAAGTACAGCCAACTATGTATGTGCTGAACTGAATAGTGGAATTTCAAAGCTATAGGGAGGGAGGGATGGATGGATGGACAGATAGACAGACAGATAAATAGAATCCTTGTCTCTTTTGAGTCTTCATGCATGGAGATGACGTTTCCCTTAAAATAACTATGGGAATATGAGCGCTACTCACCCTGGCCTTAACAAACCTAAGACTAGTTCAGTGAAGAGCTGCATGTTACATTCTCGCCATTTAGCTGATCCTCTTATCCAGAGCGTCTTCCGTTTCCTAACTATAGGGACAATCTCCCTGGAGAACTCAATGGTGGTACTGCTGGAGGTGGTACTGCCCTCATATTCCCATTCGAACCTGTGACCTCTTGGTCTGTAGGCGAGTATCCTACCACTAGACGACCACCATATTATATCGTACATTGTCACAAACGGATAAAGCGCAGGCATTACTCATCCATCCATCCAGCCGTCCATCCATCCGTTTTTACTTACAAAGGAGTCTGGAGTCTATCCCAGCGCTCAGAGTTTGCAGTACATATCCCACATATTCCAGAATCAATATGAAGGTAAAACTGTGTATAAATATGAATGGTATATTACACTCACCTTATCAGGAAAAATGGGCGTATTCATACTCTTTTTCTAACAAACATCAAGTAGAAGAGTAAAAGCAACAATCTGAAACTTAAAAAAAAAAAAAAATGCTACAATTAAGTTCCCTTACTGAAGGTAGTGAGCACCTGTCCTCACTGTGACTGCAAACAGTATGGTAACATTAGATGAACCAAGATGGGTTGATTAGGGTTGGAGTTGAGGCGGTAAATTAAGTCCAGGAGCAGGGTTGAAGAGCATCCATCCTACCCCATTCCTCCAGTTTCAAATGTTTTGTATGACTCCTACTCTACTTCTACATAATGTGACGCTACAGTACAAGGACATCCTAACGGACAATAAAAAAAATCCAGGGTTTAGAAGGCCTGTTTCCACCTGAAGTCAAAGAAAAGAATGAAGAATCACAGCTCAGTTACTTCTTAACAGGTCTGCAAGTTTGTACCCCTTAAGGGTTTAAAAAAGACTTTGTATATCTGTCTGTTTGGCTCACCTTTCACAACTATCACAACACACTTATATGACCAGTCATAGCTCATGAGGTGCAAATCGCACCTCAGCGCAACTAAACTTGTTTAAAAGCACGCATACGCTACTTACAGTTTCTATCACCATCAACACTGCATTGCACTGCCTGGAATATACATACCCCAAATTCAAAACATGGTCCAACAAGACAGAAAACCGTGCTATTAAACCAACAGGATTTTTCAACAGTGGCAAAGGTTCTTGCCTGCAATGCATCAAAAAAGAGCTCACAGAGATTACAAGTTATTATTATTATTAGCTAAGCCTCAAGAAATGACATGGAGCCCATTTCATCTCCATGGAGGACCCTGACCTACATTCATCTAAACTGAAACACACAATAGAAACTCAACCCAGTTATCACATAACAATTATATTTGATTGTATGGCGTCCTATATGTGAAAGTTATCCATCTTAACCATCGTCGTGAAGTTGGACGTGACTTGTATGAAACACTGCTGCCTTAAAAACTCAGCTTTGGTCACCATCAAAACAAAGATGTCTCAGCGCACTTGTTTTTAATACCACCTTGATGTAGGATCTCCACTTAAAAAACCAATTACTACTACACTTGCTTTTCAGCTGGAATTCAAGCCACACTCTTTTTTCCCCCCTAATATGCTTGAAGGTGTGATGCAATAAGGTGAGTTATCTCTCTCCTGCTGTGGAGTAGCTCTTTTGTCTGGGCCGCGATTCAGTGCAAGAATCTCTCCCCTCTGCCCGGCTGTCTGTGATAGCTCCCCTATCTCCATGCTGGATTTGACTTAAATCTACCCTTCTCTCCTCACCACTTTACATCTCTAACAAAGACTCCCTCTCCTTCTCTCTCGGCGCTTCCACAATCAAAGAGTCGCAGGGCTACAGGCAGTGCAAAGGAAAAAAGAGAGAGAAGAAAAAGACACCCCTCCAAACTATTCAATCCATCTTTTAATGCTGTGAAACGTACCAAAATAGAATGGCTTAATTAATACAATTTTCATCGTGAAGATAAAGTTTAAGTCATATTTCTAATCAGTGAGCTTTTTAGGGTTCAGAAAGCCTGCACTGTAACCATGGAAACATGGTTACATCTGACAGAGCTGCTATCAACTAATTAGCGAGAGAAAAGACCGCTGTTAATGCGAAAACAAATTCTCAATAATAGTCTTTAAAATAGAAATTAGCAAATGACCAGAGTGCAAGTCCTTAGCTAAAGCTTTTGGACAAGTGCTGACAGAATTTCAAGTTCCGTGTTTACAAAAACACTCAGAAGGTATTTATACCTGATGTGTAGACAAATCTATTAGACATTTTATTTTCCCGTTACAGCCTTTTTTCACCATCATTTTCTCAACCCTATTTTTCATGACTAACAAGAAAATAAGCGCCGATACCTGCAACACAACGCAGCTGGGCCTGTACGATGCAATTTTCAGCCCGATTTTAACTTCGTTTCGCTGCTTACGACAAATTATTCACAAACTCCGAAGTGAGCTTTAGGTCAACTTTAACTGAAACGAGGCAGATTATCTGCTGGTGTGTGAGAGAAACATGCTGGACCTTCCAATATTTTCAAACATGTTTGAGTTAAAAATGTTCACAAGTTCTGTAGTTTGAGATGGTGAGTGATGTAACTGAACAAGTGAATCAGGAAACAGCCAATAAGAATGCAAAAGGAAGAGGGGAAAAGGCAAACAGACATCAGCTGGACAAAGGAGGTAGAAGAGCTGCTTGCAGAACATATGCAAACAACACCTTTTATAAAGCTGATAACGCGCGGACCCCAGACATCCTTACACGTTCAAATCAGATTTCAGTCTGTAGTAAAATATTTTTCTCCAGCTCTCACTGGGAGAATCCGTTTCTAAACTTCCCAATTCACCCCAAGTCTGCACTTCTTGTGTGTGAATAACAACAAGAGGAGGTTCAATTTAGATTTGTTTGCATTATTTAATAATAGCTTGTTCTGTGGTTCAATCTGGGCCTCATAAATAATTGTGAGAACTCTCTTAAAACAAAAAAAAAAAACAAAAAATAATGAAATAAAGAAGATGATGATGAGCTCTGCGAAGAAAGTTCTAATTTTGTTTTTTTGTATAAATCTTTTCTAAAAATGCAGCTATCAAGTTATACAATAAACCCCCCCAAAATCAAGGTGTCCCACCACTATGTGGAGTGCATGCAAATTATTAGTTTTACTGTCGAAACGCAGTCAGTTTGGTGCTCTGTCCACAGCACATGCAGAGACAAAGTTAAGAAAAATCATAGACCACAGGTGTACAAAAACATCTCAGAAAATCACTTTGTGCACCGTCTACTCCATAATAAAAAAGAAAGAAGCATCACAATTGCTACACCAGGCCGTCCATCTCGTCTGAACTGCAGGGTCAGAAAGAAACTGAAAAAGGAATCTACTACGAGGCCAGGAACTATGTACAGATGTCAAAGTCTGAGACAGAAAATGTGCATCAGTCAACAATTTCTAAAACATTGCACAAGCAGGAAGGAAGCCATTGCTTAAACATCTCCACTAAAAGCCCCCTAGAATCTACAACCGAGCATCTAACGGATTTAGCCCAAGTCCCTGTTTCAGACGAGACAAAAGTTGGTGGCGGCATCATGTGAGGGGACTGCTTTTTAGCAATAAAGATGGGAAAGAAAAAAAAAAAAAAGTCGTGAAAGTGTATATTATTATAATCTACCAAAAACAGAACTGATGAAGCAGAATACATATGTATTACTTTGGCTGCAATTTGAAGGTTAAAGGATAATAAACATTTATCACATTTTTTAATTGCACATACTTGTAGTCCAACTAGCTCTGAAAAACGGCATACATTTGCAGCCCCTCTATCCAGTGAGGATGACTGATTTATGGCAGCTTATTTTATGGCCCACGATTCATTATAGCACATATGTAATATTTTCATGTGGTTGTAGTCAGCAAGTTCAGCGAGTCATGATTCTAGTGTGCCGAACTGCAGGGCAGCAGTCATTATCTCAGGGCCACTGATGCTGTATGACAACATACAGTCTTGTATGCATTGTTCCAATACTTGAGGAAACATTCTTAATATTGACCCTGTAGGTCTTTGTAGGAGTTAATACAGACCCTGTAGGTCTTGAGTGACGAGATTAATGTAAATGGGTACGGATAAGTCTGGCTTCCTTTTGCCTGATCCTGGAGCATCTTTTAATGGTGTGATTATTTCATTACCATTTAAATCAACCTTTGACATTAAAGTCATGGGACGATGCTTCCACACTAGCCACTAAGATTTATACAAGAACACAAGGTTCTTACAAAAATGTTGGACCCTGCTTTATTGAACACATAACGGCTGCAAATGGACGGTAAATACTGACATTATCCAAGATATGCTCAAAAAGCATACTGAGATTGAATGTATAACTACCATCCTGCCACTGTCTTTTATTAAAAAATGCTGTCGTTATACACAGAAGTCTTTTACTTGATAAATCAAGCTTTTCTTCACGTGTTTGTTCTAATTTTTTTCTTTTTTTTCATTTTTATTACATGTCAATCTGTCCGTGTTATGTCTTTGCGTGTTCTCACCTGCGCTCTCATGTCCGATTTCCCCCGGCTGTTTGTATGGGTTGAACTTAGGCTTTGGAGCCACCACTGGGGCAAACTTCTTAGGGGACTGCTGCTGGGAGATGGAGATGCTTGTGGTGCCCATGCCCATGGGAAAACTGGTCTCCATTCTAGCGGTCACATGACCATGCTGGTCCCCATCATTCTGGCTGTTCCACATGGTTCTGCACAAAAAAAAAAAAAAAAAAAAAAAAAGTAGTAAACTTTTCTTTTGGCACAAATGTTCACGATATGACAAAGCTCAAATGTGTATTATTCACTTAAGATATACAGGGTTAACTCAATGACACAGGTGACTTCTTTTAAAGTCGAACACTGACAACCAGATTCAGAAATCTAATTTCGCTAGTTCACTTCAGAAACAGATTAGAGAAAAACCTGACCCTTATTTTAAGATAATGTCTTTCTCTGGCAATCCGACTGATCAGTGTCACCTCCAGCCAGTTCAGTGGTGAATGTTGTTAGAGATAAAGTCTCAGTACTGCACTGGCTGCACAACAATAGATTGCGTTAATCTTTCCTCGAATACCCCTGGCAGTGCCAATGCCCCAGATAAGAAAGTGTTTGCGAACCTGTAATTTGATATCTGATCTCATGCTGGAATGAGTGTTGTGATTTGAGCTGCGGACATTGCAGTAGTCCTGGCTGGACACTTTGGCCTTAGCGCTGGCACCAGCGGCCGAGGCCGCAGTCACTTGCTACCCTCTCCTGAGGTGTCAGCCCTCTGGAATTAGCATTGAATGTCGGCTCTCTGCAATGCATATCTCACAAGTTACTAAAAACACTAATGCATCAACAGCTAGGAGTGAATGTGATGAGGGCTTGAGAAAGAATGCTCTGTACTGGCCAAGCTACTGCGAATCTCAAATGTGAGGGAGGGATCAATAGACATGCTATTAGTACCAAGTCCGCCAAAGTTACAGGCACGCCGCTGCAGTTCATGTTTCATTTAGGATACCTTTCTATAATGAGAGAAAAACAGAACGAATATTCTCCCTTTGAGGATTGAGACAAACAGCAGTGCTAGTTTGCTTTGTTTACTAGGGCGTGAAGGATGTGTTGGGGCAAAGGTGGAAAATTACTAAGTTTGTGTGCTAGCTGGGAGATCAGATATCTCTGGCAGCTCTGAAACACGAGTATGTGAATTAGAAGAAACTCTGTGTGCTGCCAATGGAGAGCAACGTAACAAGATAACGAGGAACACATGTGTGGCTAAGTTAAACGCAGCTTTTACTTAAGAGTACAGGGCAATAGCAGAAGTTACAGACCAGTCTTGCAGGCCTTAACCAAAGCCTCATGATCCTCGAAGCTGGATTTCCTTTAAACAAATTCTCAGAGGACAACACAGGCCACCAAATGAAACACATCTGATGTAATTATGCTCTTAAGAAGGGCATAAATCTCTGCAAGTGGCATCCTAAGTGCCCCAATGCTGCCATCAATTACACACTGAACCTGCTCTTTTAGATGGGGGACCTGAAGTAGAGAGTAGGCCACGTCCAGCCAAGGAACTTCAAAAGATATGGTGCTGATGGCATGATTACACAAGGCAGCCTCATTTTGCATTTTTGAAACTGATGGTTCAAAACAGTGGGAGCCAAAAAGATCAACATGCATGCAACATTTTGATCAGTTGGACTGTAATTCACTGCACCTTAAAAATGATTCAGTGTAATCTCAACTAATGCAATTAAATCATTTAAATCCAATTTAACATTTGTTATGTTTAGATTTGCTTCTGATTTTACCACGTTAGGATAAAGGATAATGACCGGATGGATGTCCATCCATGGATGTTATCCGGTTACGGGTTTGTGCTATAGTTCAAATATTCCATCACGATTATTTAAGACATTTAAAAATCATTGTTTTAGAAGACGTAAACGAGCCAATAACGCCATGTTTAGAAACAATATATTATAATTATATATATATATTTATTTATATATTTTTATTTATTTATATTATATATATATATATATATATATTATATATATATATATATATATATATATATATATATATAGTGCCGTGACAATTTCACAATGACCATAACCAAAATGATCATCAAACTGCCTGGTGCTGACCAAGCGTTTCAACTGCACACTTAGTGTTTCTAAAGGAAAAGCACTGCCAGTAGAATGAATCGCTAAAGAGCAGCCAAGGTAACCAAGAACAATGCCAAGCTTACAATGTGGTATAATATGGCTACTGGAGTAAGCAGTGGCCTGTGGAACTGTGGAAGTGGTCTGGGGAAGTTCTCGGGACTGATGGAGCTCCACTGAATTTTTCTGGGATGAAGTTCAGTAACTGTTCTCTAATAATCCAAAATGGGTATTTAATGCAGCCGATAAATAGTCACTTTCAGGCTTCTTTACAGCCATGCAGACAAAATAACAGAATAATGTTCACCTACTAGTGCGTTAAGAATCTGTGGGGAATTCTACATCACACAAAGCAAAGCTTTAAAAAGACATCTTCAGGATTTACAAAACGACACCAATGGTCCGACCAAAAATGATCGGCATCCTTGGGAAAGACTGGGGAATGAAAATGGGCAAAAATGGTTGAGGTTACACGGCTCAATCTCACACTGAAAACACGATAAAAGTTTTCAACTTTAATTCGAACCAGAGGTAAATTCGGTATAGAAGTGAACTATTTCACTGCAGAGGAGGAGGTAGTCATATGTGATTACTGAGAAGGTTGAGAACATTCAGCAGGACCTAAAAAGGGAAACATAAATGGGAGCATGCTTTAGTTATTTTTCTTCATCAGAATTTTGAGAGGTTTAGCTTTTTTTCTTTTTTTTTTTTTTTTTTTTTTAAATAAGGGTTTTTGTTTCTTATACTTGAATTGAATACATTTCCCCCCCAAATTGACAGTGTGAGGTAAAGGTAATTAGATTTTTTTTTTCATGACTTAATCCATCTTTATCAGGGCCGCTGATGGTTATGTTGTTGCCGGTAAGACATGAATCCGTTATGAAAATTGTAAAGACTTAGAAGAACAGCATCTAATGCATAGACAGACACAGAGTGTTACCCAGAACAGGAGATTCACATCTGAGCTCACTATAATAATGTCTGAAGAAGGTAATAAGGTGTTTGAACAACTTTATGACTTGCACATTAATGGTAGATGTCAGAACATTTGACAAAATGCACAAACCAGATGCCAAGTGCTGAATGAATCACTGACTGGATCATAAAAAGGACAAGATTATACGTTTCTAGCAGATACAGCCATAAACACAGTTAGACTCTGGATTTTTCATGTAATGTTTTTTGTCGGGAAATCGTCTGAAGGAGCCAGAGGCTTTGCAAGTCGCAAGAAAAGTGAAATTTGTTTGAGTTTGCTACAAAGCAATACAAGCTGAAAAACAAGGCCTAGGCACAAATAAGTAACACTTAAGAAATAAAGAACAAAAAGAAGAAAGAAATAAAAGAGAATAAAAAAAAATAAAAAAAACTTGGTGCCGGGTGAGGTCACAAACAGCTGTTATTTCACCATCCCCACTGTGGTAAAATGTTGAAACAGAGAAAAATTTCTACACCACGTTGGATTTCTTTTTCGTTCTTTCTTTATTCTTTCTTTTTTTGCTGTTGCTTCCTTTATTGTGGAAGCTTTTTTTTATTTATTATGATTTTTTTTTTTCGTTCCTGCGCTGTTTGGCTGCTGTTTTATCCTCTTGCTGATTGATGCAGGCTTTACGTTTTCCCTCCGGAGGGGAGCCAAGACAGCCCACGCACAATCATCTTTTAATATCTGCTCCAGCTCCCTTCATCCTTCCCTCCCTCTCTCTCAGTGTGCAGTGCTTATTTACTGAGAGCATGCACCAGCGTCTCTTTGTCTGAGCTCGTAAGTTTCCACCTCTGCCTCTCTTTCAGAGAGAAACCAGCATGTTCACTGCCACTCGCACACCCCAAGGGTCAGCAGTGTAAACGCCTCTGGTGGATTTGTGCACCTGTTTGCATGAGGATGTTTACTTTCTTGTCTGTTAGACTAGAAAAGCATGCATCTGACCAAATTCCAGACAGACTGCAACTGGGTTATGGATGCTAACGTCTTTTTAGAGAAGCATTACATCTTTGGCAACAATGATTCTTTAAAGCGTACAAACGCAAATCGAACAAAAGGTTATGAAGCCGAGGGAAAGGTACCTGGGGTAAAATGTGAAGTGGACATTTTATGTAGTTCAGGAATTTCAAGCAGAAAGTGCTTTAGGTCCCATTTTCCCCACGGCAAGTTCTGTTCCTAGTCTGGCCAGTAATCAGAGAGAAATTTCTCCCGTCACGATTAAACAAGCACTTCTAGTTTGCTGAACGCTCTTAATAACCCACACCTGGTTTATTTCAACCACCTTCTCAGTGACTGTGAAGCAGCACCCTTTCTGCAGCATGTCAGCTTAAGGGGTGGCGGTGGTCTAGTGGTAGGGTACTTGCCTATGGAGCAAGTATGGCTCAAGAGGTCCCAGGTTTGAATCCCACCTCCAGCACTAGCACCACTGGGTCCCTGAGCAAGACCCTTAACCCTGAGTGTCTCCAGGGGGACTGTCCCTGTAGTTAGGACATGGAAGTCACTCTGGATAAAAGCGTCTGCGAAATGCCATAAATGTAAAATGTAAATACTATAATGTAAGTACAGCGTCTGCATGGTGGGGTCAAGACTAAACCTTATAAGAAGAACAGCCCCAATCAGCATTCCCAGCTAAAATGTTCCCCAACAATAAATGTCTTTTGTTTGTAGCAGACGTGTGTAGGCTGCTTGCATAGAAAAGGTCGCTCAGATGTTTAGTGAGTTATTTGAAAACGATACCCCTCTCCATTGATCTTCACTGGCAACATACTTCTAATTGGGACTGGGGGTATGTGTACATTTTTACATTTTATCCAAACTTAAGCATAACACCGACATTAGTGCTTAGTGCGCAGAAAACTAGTGGACACAGGACTTCTTGGACTGTAATTGTATAAACTAGTTCTAAGAGTTCTTTTATTTCACTTGATCACACAGTTCTACCACTTTCATTTCCAAATGTGGTTCTTTATAAAATTCTCCAGCCATCTGCTGCATACGGTGAAAAAAAATTTAATACGTCTTCTCGCAGGCAGATTTACTACGGCTAAGTTAGTTTTCTACCTTCTTTTTTTCATGTACTCAAACGGTTGCATTTCAAACGGTTCATGTACTTTTGTGCAAATTTAATTAGTGCGTTTTCTGTCCTTCTGCACGCTGATTAAAAACTAGGGGAATTAGGCCTCTGTGTCAAACTCTAGTCAAACAGGAAGTCCTGGATAACTGACAAGGGGCCACCTAGACAGAATTTCATATACTGATGCCTGAAAAATAAGAGGAGGAACAACTGTAATATAGTGATATAAGCAATGATTTAGTTCCATTCAAAATGAGAATTATCACTACATTTGCCCTGCACATTGGCAGGTCCCAAAACTAAAAAGCATTAACAGATGTGCCGTGTGTACAAGGCCACAAGATGTGTTGGCAGAATGCACGCTCAGAAAGTAAGACCCAGAAAAATAAGAAACCCATCCAGCAAACATAGTGAGGTAGGACACTGATCTGCCTGCCTTTGCTCAGATTATCTGCTCGCTGGCCCGGTAAAGCTCTGGTCGTGGAAGCCATCTTAACGGCCTGTGACAATTTGTCAGCTCTTGCTCCGTTGTCACCTCATGACATGGCAGGGCATGTGTCACTGCAGCCACGGAGCGCCAGGCTTGATCTGGGGGCTCAAGTGACAAGTAAACAACACCCAAGACACCAAACACCCAAAACAAGCTGCCCTGTTTCGCTCTGACACCACGCACACTCCTGCACTTGCAGGAGTGTGCACGCACTTTCCCCTTTATCTCACAAAAAGACACAATGGGATAAGATGTAAATGTTAAAATCAGGTGATGTTCAGCCTTTACAACAATGCTCATGACACTTTGGGTGCATTCAGGGGAGAAAAAATAAATAAATAAAAAAAAAAATAAAAAATACTATCCTGTTCTTTAATCTGTCAAAATGAACATCAAATCAAATCATTGCATACATCTTGTGTGCCTATGGGCTAATAATAGCAGTATGGGGCCTCTTGAGATCAAAAGAAATACAAAAACACTGCTGATGGTCTGCACAAATGTGCTGAATGGCACAAACCAGTATGCAGAAGCAATTTATTGCATTTAGAACCTGTTTTCGGTGCACTTGTATTAATAGCTTTTGTTCTATTCTGTATAGCACAGTATGGAAACCCAGCCAGCTGGAGTCATTCACAAATTATTGTGAAATAGCAAAATTAACGCTCAACGCAGCCACTCTGCAAGTCTCCTTTCACCGCCTTTCTTCGGCTCCTAAGCAACAGGGCTTTATGAGTGACCTCCTGCACAGAAGCCCCTCTGTTCTCTTCAGCTGTGTGGACGAACAGCCAATATTACAGCCGCAACGTGCCGCACCCCGCTGCTGTTCCTGGCCTACAGTGGACCTCCCAGAGCGACAGGAGTCTGGAGTATATCACAGCGAGGGGAAGCAGGCCAGACGCGAGAACGAGCCGCAGGTACGGCGGAGGGGTGTGCAACTGACTCATCTCCAGTTCAGCACGATAGGACGGATTAAACATCCACACAGGAAAAAGGGTCTCTAGAAGCAGCAGAGCCCGTTTGCATATCAAGATCAAACTCTCACCAACTTCCAACACTTCAGTTCAAGGCTGGAGAATGTCTTTGATATGACACAAGGGAAGGGATCATTAGCTGCATGGGTGGTTTATAACACGTCTCCGTATTCCCTGGTTTGTTTCAGAGCAGTTATGGTAAACACTATTTTCAGTGTTTATAACAGTCACAAAAATATGGCTTGTTAATAGTTATGAGGATAGAAGGATCGCCATATTGATATTACAGAAGGCTGCATACATGCCAGCAGCCCAGTTAACCCCTGTAGTCTCTGTAGAGAATCTTCATCACAATTGCGGAGGAGGGTTTCATGTAATCCAACAAATGTCACTTATGTTGATCAAAATAATGCAATCTTTAATAAATCGTGGAAGGAAAGGAGGGAAATCTGAGACCCAAGTACCTTTAAAATGTAGGGATGGTCTTAACAGTTTGAACACTAGACTGTGTGTCGATTGTTTGATTCTATTATTTTGTAAAAAGCGTTAAAAAAAAAAAAAAAAAAAAAGTAGCTTAAGCAAAATGCTTCACCAGTAAGGATTTCAAAAAGACAAGTGTTGAATATGGTGGTAAAACTAATAAATGAATTATAGCTGATCTAGTGTGTACAGCTATTTATAAAAACTGCATCACTTTTTACAGATTATGAAGCCAAAATAGCGGAGATCAAATCAGATTCCGTAGAACTAATGCAATCAGATGTTAAGAAAAATGCTCCCTGCAACATTTAGAGGGTGGTAAAGAAGGAAAGTTTGATGCGTTTTCTCAAATATGCAAGTGTGGTGATTTTTTCGGAGTACTAATAGCAGCAGACTTGTTTGCTCTGCTATGCTCTGGCAGGGTACAAGATCATCTCTGAAGAGTCCTGGAAAAAGCGGTGCACCCACACTTCCCATCAGGCCTGATCGAGCTTACACTATTATGCCAAGAAGAACAGGAGAATTTTTGGGGAGTTTTTGTGTTAAGAATGATGTGCTAAACTTATACCGTTTTTCCCAAGAAGACTTGATGATGTCTTAAGTGGCAAAGCAGCTTTATCTGTGTGCCAAGTGAACGGTCTAAATAATCATGAAAAAGGAAGGATACATCAGTTCATTGATTTTTAATAAAGAAATCAAATACTCCAAGCTGCTTTAATCTTGTCATTGTGCATTATTGTCTGTAGATCAACGAGGGGGGGGGGGGAGAAGAGGAAAAAAAAAAAAGAAGAAGTATCTTTCCGGAAATGAGTAATAGACTAAAATGAAGACTTAAGAGGGATTCAGCGATTTTTGTACGCAGTACAAAACCTCAAAAACTACTTAGCAAACACTAGACTTGACGCTGTATTTCCCTCTGGAGAGGACTCGTTATTAATGTGCTAAACTCTATAACATCCTGAAAGAACAGGACTGAAAGACTTCATGTTTACAGCAAAAGGCAGCAGCCAAGTCATTTTCTCCACTGTTGTACAGCAAATGCACTTTGGCAGTTTAGTCACAAACACTTCATGCTCCCAAATGCTCTTTGAAAACACTGCTTAACTAAAATGCTATAATGCAAGACTTTCAGTCCATGTTGTTCATGTGTCACAGCAACAAAAAGAGCTTTCAATTCCAATAACGTGCAACGAGTGTCTTGACTGAGCGCGCTGAAATTTAAATTAAATCAAAAGGTCCCATATGACTCTTGAACCAGAAGGAAATCGCCTGGGTTGGATGTTCACATGCGCTCAGTTGATATCGAACACAAATCTATGTGGAAAAACTGTGATTTCACTCATGCTTTTATTGGAGAAGGACTGTTTCTTCCCTTCATGCCTGTGTGAGACGGTGAATAACCACAGAGCCTGACTGAGCCGAGACACTGTGTAATTACAGCAATTTTCTTAAATATCAATTACGTCTGTACCGCTTTATTAGGGATAATTGGGCAGTAAATTAACTCGCTCTCACCCTTGTCTTTAAGAATTATGAACTGAATCTGTTATTCAGCAAAGAAAAGATTCCTGTCCTCGCTGAGCTGAGGTCAAGCGAAGATAGCGGGAAACTACTGCGATGGGATTCGAACCTACGTGAGGAAACAACGCTGAAAAACAGCATTCCACGGGTCCTTTAGTTCACATGGAATGATTTGAATGTTAAGAATCATCATTGTCTAGCTTGTCTTACATATCCACTGTGACAGGAATCATACAGGCATTAAGATCAGCTAAAACTATGGAGGCATTCACCACATTCATACAAATAGGAGATAAAAGTGTTGAGCACAATCTCAAGCAAGGATAGCATAGAAAAAGAAAAAGAAAAAGAAAAAAAAAAACTGCAATTTTATCTGAATTCTAGCAAAACTAATTCTGTTATTTTCAGGCTGCCGTTACTTGCTTATTCCAGCTGTTCTGAAAGGTTTCAGGGATCATTTCCAGAAGAAACTGTAGGCTGTGAGGTGGTGTTAAAATTATATAATAAAGATTTCTTCTTTAACCAGTGAACACTAGTCAATAGAGCATCTAAAGGAGTAAGTTGCCTCGTGTTTTTTTTTTTTTTCTTGGGAATTGGAACAAAAAAATAGAACTTGAAACTGCAACTATTAGCACCATGTTGACCTTTTTTCCAAGTTACCATGGCAGCAGACAAGCCAGAAAGCAATTTTGTTCATTTGTTCAACCTGCTACGATCAGTTATATGAGCCTTCCATAAAGCTACATGCGTTAGGCAAACAACAACAACTGAATGACCTTAAAGGAATAAAATAAAATATCAGGCCAAAATGGACAGTTGCCTTGGCAGCAGTGATGTCAGAGACTGATTCGTCATCTAGTGTGAATACCTGTGGCTGATTGGTTTTTTGGCTTCATTTTGGCAGGGTACAGCACTATGCTCTGGATGGAGCGTGCGCCACACCATTTCCATCCTCACGTTACAGATGCAAATATTTTAGAAAATGTGTGCCATCATTTAAGCTGACTGTAGAAAAGACGTCCGACAGAACAGAGCAGTGTTAAGATTCTACAGTACAACTCCAACATCTGCTCAAATCTGATTATATCACTGATTATAAATTATGTTTCACACTCACAACAGTCACTGTTTTGTCCTTTTCATTTAATGTTACATCATTTTAAAACATGAGCTGCCATGTACACAGTTTGAAAATGTGACAATAAATGGACCAAGAGAATTAGTCCAATAACCTGGTTAGATTAATGGATTTGGAGTTTTGTTTTGGCAGTCACAAAACCTTTACCTTTTGAACAATTACATGCTAAAAACAAACGACCCTACCACACAGCTGGCGGAAATGTGCAAAACCTATAACTATATAACTAACGAGCTTTCTAGTTCAAGAGTGCTGAAGTAAAGTGTGGGTCAACATACAGGTCCCCTTAGGGCCCTGATCAGAGCTGTGTGATGCACACATACAGCCGTGGCCTAAAGTCTTGAGAATGACGCAAGTATTGGTTTTGTTTGCAGCTTCAGTGTTTTTAGATCTTTTTGTCAAATATTTCTATAATAAACTAAAGTACAGTTACAAGCATTTCATAAGTTTCAAAGGCTTTTATTGATAATTGCTCTAAGTTCATGTAAAGAGTCAACATTTGCAGTGTTGGCCTTTCTTTTTCCAAGACCTCTACAATTCACGCTGGCATGCTGTCATTCAACTTCTGGGCCAAATCCTGACTGATGGAGTCCATTCTTGCGCAATCGATGCTTAGAGTTTGTCAGAAATGAGGGGTTTTGGTTTGTCCACCTGCCTTTTGAGGACTGACCACAAGTTCTGTGATTAAGCAACTCCACGTATGAACTCCACAAATGTCAATTATTTGTTCCTCGAGCCACTTAGTTATCACTTTTGCCTCATGGCACGGTGCTCCATCATGCTGCAACAGGCACTGTTCTTCACCAAACTGTTCTTGGATGGTTGGGAGAAGTTACTCTCGGAGGATGTTTTGGTACCATCCTTTTCTCATGGCTGTGCTGTAAGCACTAATTGTGAGCCCACTCTGCTGGCTGAGAAGCAACTCCACATGTGAACGGTCTCAGGATTCATATGTGTTCATACTGTTCGCATGAGACACGAGTGATGGTAGCGCTCACCTTTTCTTCCCTGCAGTCCTTTATCTCGATGTCCCAAATAATCAGGAAGGAGGATTCATCCAGGAATATTACTTTACCCCAGTCCTCAGCAGTCCAGTCCCTGTACCTTTTACAGAATATCAGTCTGTTCCTGATGTTTTTCTTGAAGAGATGTGGCTTCTTTGCTGCCCTTCTTGACACCAGGCCATCCTCCTCACTGTGAGTGCAGAAGCACTCACACCCGCCTGCTGCCATTCCTGAGCAAGCTCTGCCCTGGTGGTGCCTCAACCCCGCAGCCGAAACAACTTTAGGAGACGGTCCTGGTGTTTCCTGGACTTTCTGGAGCATATGAGGCAGCAAAACGTTTGACCATGGTTGTAAGGGAGAAATAATACCTAAACTCCAGCCATCAACATTCAGACGTTTGCCATATAGCGGTGCTTGAAAGTCTGTGAATTCTTCAAAATTATCTCTATTTCTGGGTAAATATGAATGACAAGCAAGTCATTCAAATAACCCAATTAAACAAATAAAAACAATACTTGGTCATTACATTATCCATTTAAAATATAAAATGCTAAAAATGTTTATATATGATCGTAAAATACAAAAATGTGGAAATTTGATACATTATTATAAAATCTGGTTTCCCCCGTCCTAACTGCGTGTTTAAAGTCTTTATTACTTTTTTACTTTATTACTTTATTACTTTAGTCATAAGAGCAAAATTATAATTCATAAATAAATAAAGGGTACCCATTAGGCTGAATGCACTGTACATTAAATTCTATATATTTCAACTGAAACTATTATTACAATACAAATGTACTAATCATGTTTAAGACATAGGATTAACATGGGGTTGAAACTGCTCCAAAGCTAAAATGATATGATTGTTTTTCTCAGGGGTTCTAGCTTAATTGGCCTTGCTCTCTCGTTGTAGGTCAGATGGCACCCTGTCTTCCCTCATTACTCAGCACAACTGCATTGCAGGGGTTTAAAGGTTGATGTAAATGAATCAGCAGGACGTGGTCTCCTCCAATGTGCTGAGCAACCCAATGATGTCGCTTTAGTTGAAAAAGCTGGGAAGGAGATTCATGCTAGCTTTCACACGGACAGCGCGGAGGTCGTGTGCAACTAGCTAGTTGGCCAAAAGATTATCAAACGGCCGAGTGATTTCAATAACCTAAACACACTAGACAGAATTCAGCCTTTCACTTAGTGCGAGTATGAATATAGAAAACCATTCCTGAGTAGCTGCTGATGTAACTTTTCAACTTCAACGACCAACTTACGTGGCGAACTCTGAATATAGCTCTTAGTGCTTAATTGTTCACATTATCTAAAGATGCTTTCGCTCCATCTAGATTGGAGAAGATGGGGAAGCTTGGAAGCGGGGCCAATTTAGCGCTCATATGCTGTATGACGCAACGTGCAGGGTGCTCAGCCATGCAGATAAAACTGCTTTAAAAATTAAAGGGACCCATCTGCGCTTAGAAGGACGGGCTCACTCTGGCTCAGCTATGCCTTCGCCAGCTGGCCAAACGGCTGAGCAGGCTAACACAACATCGTACACAACATCAGACCAACAAGGGTTCACCCGCCCTATGCGCCACTGTTTGGAAACACAGCCGTGTTAAGAGTTCAGTTGGTCATTATGGATCCCAAAATGTTCAGAGCCTACAAAGCAGAGGTAAATATTTGAGCGGGACTCTATGCCACGTGTTGACATACTAATAAAAGCAAACGACTGTTTTGGAGCGCTTCCAACTGCTAAATGTTTAATGTGGAATTACAACAGCAGGAGCAGTTAGGGCCCATATTCCTGCTTCCTTCCTTCTCAGTGTTCTCAGCAGGCCCGCATCTGCCCAGTTACACTCAACAGACTGTCTGCTACTGAGGCTTCTGCCTCACATGCTTTAGAGATGTTGCTGTTCAGAGAAATCTAATTTATACAAGTTCATCTCTACCCTGAATTAGACCATCAGCCAACTGTTGTGTTCCAAGCTACAAAGCTAATGTAGTGAAGAAGTAATAGGCCCAAACACACTCCACCAAGCAGGATTGTGAAACACCTATACTTACAATGTAGTAAATAAATTACTACACTTTGGCCTCAAAGCATGTTGAGATCTTGGGTCGCCAAGATATATTTGCAGGTGTGGTTTCTGACACTGTGTGACATTATTATCTATAAATATGGCCAAAGGTAAATCATGCCTGTAATAAGCACAGAATGTACAACTACAAAAAGCTAGTGACATCCTGTTTGTGAGGGACTTTGATTTTCATTTTGAATGCTTTTTTCTCTCATGCAGAGAACATTCAGACTGGAAAACGACTACTATCGGATCATCTTAACAAAAAAATTTAAAAAAAAAACAAAATATTGGGATTTTTCTTCTACACTGGCTGTCCTAGGGACAGATATTGGTTCTGTATTAACTGCATGATATATCACAGACTGATCAAAGATATCTGCATTAATGACATGTTCTCAAGGTGTTTACGACACTGTGTGTTCTATGTGTGATGAACAGAGAAAATCTGTTGAATCTGCAGTCGTCAACACAGATACACAGGGAGTCATTAATACTTAATCACGTTTGTCTGACCTTTATCTATGCAGGCAGTCCTACAGAGAGGAAGTAAAAGAAAGACATGCATAAGGCTTGGTGGTATCCCTCTGCCAAACTGCCCTGAACTGAGACATGCTGCACTCTCCACTGTTATCACTGGGAAAAAGAGGGTGAACATCCCATTCTCAACCACAAAGCCTGTGTCAAACTCACACACACCTACAAGAAACAGACGGGAGCGCTCACAACAAGGATCGGAAAACAAGACACTACGTGAGCTCTCTGAAAACAACCAGGCTGGACTTGTTGGGTGGGTTTGGGATGGCAACGGACACCAACGGCAGTACATCAGCTGCGCTCACTATTATTCTCAACTGATCTTTATCTGCTGGAAGCCTCTGTCTAGCAGGTATTTGCCTATTTAATCAATTCGTCCAGTAGCTCATCTTGGATCACAGATAACAGTCTCAAACGATTATGATGATATCTGACCAAGTGATGTACTTTGGTTGGTTGGTTGCCTGCAGTTAGGCACATGATTAAATGCCTACCTCTGTAAGACCTAATAATTTAAGCTGAAAACAGTCAATTGCTTAACAGTCTAAATTAAATTATGTGGTCTGCTGTTGGCCTCTCTACCCAGCTTTATTTAGCAGGCAGAAGCGGTGGGTCAGTGGGTGCTGGAGGTCAGTCCCTTCTCGCCAGCCGCCCCCGAGGCACACATCCCACATCCCCAAAGAGCTAATTAGGCTAATAGGGGAGACTAACAATACCAGCGCTAATAAAATGACAAGGCCATCACTAATTTGTTTTCCAAATTAGCACACTGTTTGAGCAGACTCCAGCCGTTTGATAGGCATTACAAATGGGATTAAAACAATGCAGCCCTAATACAGATGAGATCTCAATCCTTCCTCCATCCGAGATGGAGATATGGGAATGCGTTGGCTGTGCAAATCGAGATGAAGGCGCACCCTCCCCGTGTTTAGCATATCGCCTGCTGAGTGCCTTAGCGCTATGCTGGCATTTGATCGTTTTTATGGAAGAGTATCAAGAGGAATGCTCCCCCATGTTGATTTTTAGAGGGTGAGACCTCTAAACGGGCCTGAAGAACCGAATCCGCCGTCTGTCACAGGATACGTGTTCATCTCCCTTGATAATAGAATATGTTTATCAAAATCATGAAAACTTCCAAGTCTTCACAGCTTGTCAGGATGTTTTCTTATCTGTCGTTACATGTAGTTTTTCAGTACTCTCCGGTTCAGTTCCCCTGTGACCGAGACATGCCATTTCACAGTGCAAAACTGTAAATACGAAAAGAGAAGTTTAATAGTTACTGACAGCCCCATATTGGCAAAGGGAAAAAAATCAAATGGAATCGGACAGCTTGCATAATACAAGGCTTTTGATCTCAGATGCTGTCGGTGGTGAGGCACAGTTTCTCAAGAGTCCAGCTTATCCTCCGCTGAGCTCACTGTTAATAATTGACAGCTGTCAGTCTGTCATACCTTCACTGTTCAGCTGTTCACCTCAGAAGACCCTGTGGTGAGCTCCTGCCCATAAACAAACGATAACGAACGAGCCATTGATCTTGTGGGAAAGGTCAGCACTGTACGGATGCCACCCACTGAGGCTGATCAATAGTAAAGGGGGAAATATTGCTTAAAGACAGGTCCGCTGCTAAAGCCAAAACCTACCAACAGAAACCGTTTGCACCGAAGGTAAACTTCTTCCGTAAATGCATCGAGGGTAAATTTCTTGGATGAAAGCATTGCGGGTAAATGCCATGACTCATGCAACGTCATGCAAATTGATTGGTGTGTCATCCTCTGGTGAGCAGGTAAGAAGCACTGCATGATGGAAAAAAGAAAAAAAAAATTGCAAAATAAATAAACAGTATTGGAAGATCTAGCTCGCGAATGGAAATTGCTAATAAACAAAAGCCAAATGAAACAAAAAAATAACTTATGCAGTTCATCTTTTCTCTGACACCTTATCTAGCATACTTTCACTTACAAGGTTATCATGTTTGTTGTTGCTGTGGTGCTTCATTTGTATTTTCAGTGGCACTGAACTCAGCCTGAAAACTGAGGGGTTGGATTGCCTGCCAAATTCAATGAGTGCAAAAACAAACTGTTGTCCTTCCAGGAATCAGACTCCATTATGTTGTATACAAACATGAAACACGAGTAATTAAAACATCCAGTTGCATGCTCAGGACCTGGAGGTAGTTAAAAATAAATGCAAAACAAACCAGAATAAACTCTCTCACAGTTTTTGGGTCAGTGAGACTACAGTATAGATCGTGTATTATGGTCTGAACTTGAAATAAGATCAATCGCTGACTTCCGTACTAATCAAACTAGTAAAATATCTGTGAGCAGTTTATCAGTTCTGAAAAACAGGCAGCGGTGCCGAAACAGAGCCACTGTCCCGCAGGATCTGTCAGTCACATCTCAAAATGAAGGTATATGACTGTACCCCAAAAGTGTCCCATAACTTGTGCGACATCAAAGACAGCCGAACTGGCATCTGAAAGAAGAGGCGCGAGTGATGCCGCAGCCATCTAAAAGCGCACGTCTTTATAGACGGCATTCAACATGAGTGGCCTTAATCGGCACATCTTTAGCCTGAGGGTTTTTATCTCACTGGGAGACTGGAAGCTTATCTTAAAGGAAGATCATTTGGATGGCAACCTCTGTAAACTAACAGTGAAAAAGAGGCGCTCCATCCTTGATCTTTTAATCTACTGAATTCATTTGTGAAATTACTATCAGAATTAAAGGTCAGAGTCCCGGCAGGAGATGCCACTTGTGCTTGTCTCAATCACAGCGGTATTTGCTGTAAACACTAAGGGTTTTTTTTTTTTTTTTTTTTTTATAAAGTGTTTGAAGCAGACACCAATTGGCAATCAGAAATGTGCCATCTTGAAACAAGGAGAGAAAGAAACGGCTTCAAAATGTAAGTAAGTAAATGAGTGCGACTATATGGTTAACAGTGATTGCAAGAGGGTGCTTCAGTACTTAGAATAGCTGTGGTGGCAGTAGAGGAGATTACACATACACATGTACGCCCCACACACGAAAACACACACCCCGTTCATAATGCAGAGCAACCTCACGCCGACCCTAAATGCACAAACAAGTCAAGTGTCTGGCCACACGTTCAAATCACTTTTCAATGCTCAAGGCCATCTTAAAAGTGATTTATAATGTGGCTTTGAAAACATGCAATTTTGAAGAATAGTTCAACAGCCTGCCTTACAGTAAATCAGCATGATAATTGTGTTTATGACAAAACAGCAAAGTCCTTCTAAAGTGCATTCATAAAGAGGAATATATTGGTAGACAGCCCGAAGTGATCAAAATCCAAGAACGCTCCTTCTTCATTACGACAGATGTAATTCACACATGTCCCTACCACCTTTTTTTTCCCATCTATATCACTTAAAAAAAAAAAAAAAAAAAAAAAAGTGTAGTCATCAAAGTTAAATGTCACTATGATACGTTTATTCAACTCAAACAATATAAGAACTTTTCTGTTTTTGCCTTTCAGCCCAAAACACACTGCTAACCCAGTTCAAACTAAAGCACAAACAGGTTAACTCTTACTTTCACGCAGGCTGTAGGCACGCCTATAATTAAAGATTTAATACAGGACTGCAAAGCTATTAGAACGGGCATATTTAAAATAGCAGCTGACATTACTCCGCCCCCCCCCCCCCCGATTGTTTCAATAACAAGCAGGACGGGTTATCCGCCCAATGCGCGCTTTAATGTATACGTTTTTAATAAGAAAACATGTCAGGACTAAGCTAAAATTACCCAAGTAATCTGCAGTGAAAAATGATCCAAAAGACTGGAGATACTATTGCAGCTTCCTACCTTCAGACATCTACAAGCGGTTACAATGTGTGCAAGCCTGAATCACATACTGAGGCAGCGGTGGCCTGGTGGTTCGGGAGTTCCCTCACCAGTAGGTTGCCCTGAGGTACCCTTGAGCAAGGTACTGTCCCTGTCACTGCTCACTGCACGTGTGTGTATGGGTGAAACGCAGAGGTTGAGTTTCATTGGGTTGTGCTGTTTGACAAGGGTGGTCACTTTCACTTTCACTTTGATCCTGCGCTAAGTGGAACCGATGACATACACTCACATTTCTGAGAAAGCTAGAGGATGGGGGGGGGGGGGCTATTTACCAGCACATCACTGGTGGGCGTAAAAAACTTTGTTAAAAAAACATAAACCAAAAGTTGGATGAGTTGGAATTGACAACACATCATAAACTGAGTACAAAGGATTTTTGATCAGTTTCACATATTGCGCTGAACTACATCCAAGCTGAAAAATGCATTGGGTCTGATGATTCACTGGAAATCATATTGAGAAATATTGTGATTATCACAATAATGATACACGTATAGGCCGCTGCTACTCATCGTACGGTGCAGAAACCCAACCAACAATTAAATACACGTTCATACAAAGTATACATGACAATCACAACTTCTACCCAAGAAGTGTCCTCGTTATCACTCTTACCTCTGATTGATCAATGTTTGAATGCGAGTATTTAAAAAAGGATTCTGCTACTACACTAACTGGGTATGCATGTAAAAAAATCTATTTCCCATGATAGATTTTGGAGCCTCACCCTTTTAGCAAGAGTGAAAAGAAAGGCTTACAGGACCAGCTTTGCTATACGGACAGGGTTAGGAAGGAGAAAAGGATGCTGAGGATGGAGCTGCAGGGAAGTATTTAGAGTTAATTATAAAAAAACAATCTTTAAAGAACATTTTTAAATTTAAACAAGTGAACAAGTTTTGTCCTTCTCTGTCCTTTCCTTTTGTTCTTCTTTAAAGTGACGGTGGCCTAGTGGTTAGGGCGTTAGCCGCATGATCGGAGGATCGGGGTTCGAACCCCTTCCCAATAGGTTGCCCTGAGGTACCCTTGAGCAAGGTGCCGTCCCAGTCACTGCTCCCCGGGCGCTTTCAATAGCTGCCCACTGTTGCATGGGTTAAATGCAGAGGTCCAATTTCGTTGCGGTTCACTGTCTGCTGTGCTGTGACCTCGCAATGACAAGGGTTGTCACTTTCACTTTCATTTGTACATGATTTGGTATGTATTCATATATTCATATCATTTAAGCATCAGTCATCCATCTGTCACAGACCAAAAATTAACCAACAAGGCCTTTTATTTTATAAAATAAAAAAAAACACACCTGGATAAATCTGCATTTTAGCACACTAACAAAGGTAAAGCACCACTGACTAGCCTCCGAGGTCAGTGAATCTTTAAACAAATCTGTTTAAAGTGAGCAACAACATGAGCTAATCTTTAGTAAAGGTCTTTTTAAAAAAATAATCTCAGGCCTCTGCAAAGTTTTCACTATGGAATAGAAAAAGGAGTATTATGCCATATACACACACACTACACTGCTTTAAATCAAAACAATTAAATCCAAAAACAAACTCACACCAAGTCATTTCCCTTCACATATTTATCCAAGACCATGTTGTTCCTCCAACAAGGTCTAGGAGGAACAATTTTTGTTTTCACTGTGTACACAATGGAAATGACATAAATCTTACTGGACTCGATTCACTGATAATGTTGGTTTGCCAACACGGTACTGTGACAGCGCACTAAACACATTCTGCAAAACAGCTCATGAAGTCATGTTTACTTAATCAGCTCCAGACCTGTTGGCATTTGATAAGTAATAAAAAGTCTTTTTTCTGTTAGACTGCCCTCCTAAGAAAACAAAACCCTTGTGCAAAAGTAGGTTTCATATAAAATTCATAATTATTGGCACCCATGCACTTTGTCATGTAACATTAGTGAGTCTTCTCTAATCATTTTTGATCAGTTTGGAAGAAAGAAAGCAACACATCTGAGATTCCTAATTACAGAACCTGCGGAGATCTTTTTCTATCCTACGTCCTCTCTTTTGGAATTCCCTCTTTAGCTGGCCACACAGGCTTTTAATTAGATCAGTTACCATGTGTTCATAAGAATTTCTAGGCCTTCCACATGGTCAATGTGACACGTGGTTTTGTTGAAACAAATTTTTCTTAAATTAAATCGCTCATATTTCCAGTGATTAACCACTAAGATTAGTCTATTGTCCTTGATTTTGTGTACCCAGACTGAACAAGTGTACCCAGGTAAAAGCTATAACCCCCAACTCATCCACTAAATCCACTTCAGTCAGAAGGGGTGAAGACAGAGACAGCAGAGACATGGGCCATGTAGAGAGAGAATGGATACAGTACTGTGCAAAAGTTTTAGGCAGGTGTGAAAAAATGCTGTAAACATAGAATGCTTTCAGAAATGGAAGTGTTCATCATTTATTTTCATCAATCAACAAAATGCAGTGAATGAACAAAAGAGAAATCTAAATCAAATCAATATTTGGTGTGACCACCCTTTGCCTTCAATACAGCATCAATTCTTCTAGGTACACTTGCACACGGTTTTTGAAGGAACTCGGCTGGTAGGTTGTTCCAAACATCTTGGAGAACTAACCACAGATCTTCTGTGGATGTAGGCTTCCTCACATCCTTCTGTCTCTTCATGTAATCCAGACACACTGGATGATGTTGAGATCAGGGCTCTGTGGGGTCAGAAGAGCTGATGCTGGTTTGAAGGTAAAAGGTAGTAACACCAAATATTGATTTGATTTAGATTTTTCTTTTGTTCGCTCACTTTGCCTTTTGTAAATTGATAAAAAATAAACAATCATTATTTATATTTCTGAAAGCATTCTTTGTTTACAGCATTTTTTCCACACCTGCCTAAAACTTTGGCACAGTACTGTATATACAGTTAGGTCCATAAATATTTGGACAGAGGCATTTTTTTTTCCTAATTTTGGTTCTGTACATTACAACAATGAATTTTAAATTTTATTTCAGGGGCTCAAAAGTAATTGGACAAATTAAATAACTGAAAATAAAATGTTCATTTCTAATACTTGGTTGAAAACCATTTGCTGGCAATGACGTCCATGAGTTCAAGACTTCAGGCTATCACCAGATGCTGGGTTTCCTCCTTTTTAATGCTCTTTTTGTTTGTGGGCCTTTCTGTCCGAAGTTTAGTCTTCAACAAGTGAAATCATGCTCAATTAGGTTCAGATCAGGGGACTGACTTGGGGATTCAAGAATATTCCACTTCCTTGCTTTAATAAACTCCTGGGTTGCTTTGGCTGTATGTTGTGGGTCATTGTCCATTTGTGTTATGAAACGCCGCCCAATCAGTTTGACTGCATTTAGCTGGATTTGAGCAGACAGTAGGTCTTTGAACACCTCAGAATTCATTCGGCTGCTTCTGTCCTGTGTCACATCATTGATAAACACTAGTGCCCCAGTGCCACTGGCAGCCATGCATGCCCAAGCCATCACACTGCCTCCACCGTGTGTTACAGATGATGTGGAATGCTTTGGATCATGAGCTGTTCCACTCCTCTATACTATTTCTCTTGCCATCATTCTGGTAGAGGTTGATCTTGGTTTCATCTGTCCAAAGAATGTTTTTCCAGAACTGTGCTGGCTTCTTTAGCGGTTTTCTTTTTTTTTTTTCAAAAAAAGTCCAATCTAGCCTTTCTATTCTTGAGGCTTATGAGTGGCTTGCACCTTGCAGTGCACCCTCTGTATTTACTTTCATGCAGTCTTTTCTCAACGGTAGACATGGGTATTGATACGCCGACCTCCCGGAGAGTGTTGTTCACTTGGTTGGCTGTTGTGAAGGGGATTCTCTTCACCATGGATATGATTCTGCGATCATCCACCACTGTTGTCTTCCGTGGACGTCCACGTCTTTTTGCGTTGCTGAGTTCACTGGTGCTTTCTTTCTTTCTCAAGATGTACCAAACTGTAGATTTCACCACTCCTAATATTGTAGCAATTTCTCGGATGGGTTTTTTTCTGTTTTCGCAGCTTAGGGATCCATCCATCCATCCATTTTCTGACGCTTGTCCCAAACGGTGTCGCGGGGGGGGGAAGCTGGAGTCCAAACCAGCGCACACAGGGCGAAGGACGGGGGACGCACCCTGGAGAGGTCGCCAGCCCATCGCAGGGAGGAGCGAGACGGGGACGGCACCTTGCTCAAGGGTTGGGATGGCTGGTTTCATTTGCTTGGAGAGCTCCTTTGACTGCATATTTTATTTTATATATATATATAAATAAAAATCAACAGCTTCTGAGCAGGGCATGATCGGCATCAGGCTGGATGATTTGAGAACTGATGAATTAAAAAAACGATGACTTACCCACTGGTCTATATTTACCTTTACATTTAAGGAATTATGCAGATCAAGTAAGTGCTTGAAAACAAGACACAAAGCTATAGAGGAATAACTCTTATGTCTTTTACTTTCAGTGTGGGTGTATTGACCCCAACAGACCAAAAATCTTTTGACAAAGACTTTTGATGATCAATACTCTAGCTCTAGGACTTACCTGGTATGCATAAAAGTGAGAACTTGCTTATTCTGCAACTAGGCCTCAGGGATATAACGCAGTAATAAAGTGTTTCACATTGGCCGGGACTCTCCATTGCCAATAAAGTGGAGTTGTTTTCTCTTCGTTTTCTCTCTGAAAAACAGCGCTGGGCTGTCTGACAAACAGCTCAGTGTTTAATAGCCTCTGAGACAGCTGCCAGAGCACATCATTACTCTAATCAAAACAGCTTCATCACAAACGGCCTAATCACCCTGCTATCAGCCCGTTTAAGCCAGGCCAAGTCTGTCAATTCCAACAACAAAAACAGTCTCACTGAATGAGATGATGCCATATTCGACACTGCGCACTGTGAGCTGCCTGGAGTAAGAGGATTTCCCCTCTCCCAACTCATCACCACCATATGCCTCCACCTCACACCTCGCTAAGTATCAGTGAAGAAATTAGACCTCAACAATCTAGTCATCACGATTAAGCCAGGGACAAACCAACATCCTGCCCCAAAACGGACCCAAAAGAGGAGCAAAAACACGGCGTACTTACAGAGATTAGCAACTATCAGCAGAGCATTTCATTTGTGAACAGAGCTTAATACTTTCTCTGCGAAATGTGTCTCACAGGAAGGGATGAAACAACTAAGCGCTGGAGAAGTTGCAGGCATTTGTTTTGAACCATTTCCAAATGCAGGTATCAAGCAACAGCTTCTTTTTTCTGCTTGAAACTACGGTTTAGTTTCCACAATGGGAACAGAAAATCTGTCTACTCTCTTTAGCATCTCAGCGAAGGTTGTGGTTCCAGTATATAATCCTGTACCCCCTCACTGGCACATTGAAACAAAATCTCCCGAACAATAGCACCTCCTCCCCTGAATGCAAAGTAAGAAATGCATTTGTATGCAAGCAGAGTAAAATACACAGCATCTTAGTGAAGGGACACAGCTTAACGACAAAATAAACTGTGCCTTTAAAAGCTTGATCTGTAATTTACAGGTATTAAAAGTGGGTTGCGATTCACAGCGTGTATTGTCTGTAAATTGACTTCACTGAAGCACTTGGCATGAGCGGAAAGGGCTGAAGTCTAGCCCGGAAATGTGAGCTGCATTCAAGCTCAGAGGCCAGAACTCCGTATTTCTTAGCAGTGCACACGCCGACATGCCTGGCACTTTCTGGTGGCCAAGAGGGCGTCCATGTTTCAGGAAGCATTCACTGAATTCTTCAGGCCTTGCACTGCAAGGCCTCAGATACATAACAATGAGGAGAGGGGGGTCTTTATCAGTGCACACAGAGAATGAGAAAGCCATTGCTCCTCAAAACTCTGATCCTACCAGAAGGCAAAATCATAGACTGAAAGAACACAAACAAGGTCCTTTGAAACAGCCCCCGCAACATTAAATGGGACATAATGTAGAATTTTTAAAGAAAAGGAAAGATGTACAGGAAAAGTACACTTGCAAAGTGTGCAGACAACTTTGACCACATTTTTAAAACTTCTGCCTTAAACAGTGACCCACTCCTCCGGAGGTCAGGGATTTTTTTTTTTTTTTGCTAGTTTGTTAGCAGAGGCTAATTGCTGTGTTTATATCAGAGCTGGCGTCTCTCTTGAAAGGTTCGATCATAAAATAAGTCACATGTGGGCCTCAATGGTTCATCTGGCTTGCTCTTATTCATAACTTAAGATACATTTGTGCCAGAAAAAAGGAATAAATGTGGCCAAGCCCTGCCAGCCGTTATGGTGTCAGGTTGAGGGTTAAAAGCTTTGAACGGAAAAACAGTAAATCTTTAGTCTTTAAACCCGGTCGCTGTTCTCTCCGATGCAGCATGACCCTCTATGACATCTAAAGAGGATTAATGCATAAGTTCAAAGTCTTAGTTGCTTTTGTGGCCTTTGGTTCTTAAATGACTGACGGCAGTCACAGCTAATGGCAAGCTCATGTTTACTCACTGATATTACATGTTTGCACACAAGGGTTCATCCTTACTTTATAATCTTCCAAACTTAAACATGCTCATGCTCCCTCAATGTGTATGCATTCACTGAATGTCTTGTAGCCCTTCCATTATCTAGTCCATTGTCTAGTTTATCATGGCTGAGGAACTCAGAATTTGGCTTTTTTAATATTAATTTTCTTTACATCGTGAGTAAAGTTCACGATGATGTGCCAATGGCTAAAATTATGATAACTTATCAGAATCACAGAATGTCGTTCCTCCACCTGTGTACTGAAAGGGCGTTAAATGAAAAACAGTTTGTCTCAAGCTACCTACATATGAATTTTCATATAACAAATTTCCAAAAATGTATATAAAAATACTTATTCTAAGCACGTGGTGATTTGCTAGGAGAGAAATCTTTTTCCAGCTTTTGGAAAAGAATGCTCCACATTCAAAAGGTGGCTGCTAATTAACCTGCTTGAGAGAACGACAAGAGCAAACTCAGACTCTTTGTAGAATTGGTTTATTTTTTAGGATTTGTTCTATACATGCACTAATGGAACTTAGCTGTACAGTACCCCTACGCTGCCATAATCTCAAACTACTAAAATATGACCTAAAAAGTTTGGCTCTAATATTTTTAGAGTTACTTACTAATAGCATGTTACTGGAGGGTTATTGGAGGTTATTACACATTATTATCACCATTTCATTGGTCTTCCTCTTCTCTTTCCTGGCAGCTCCATCTTCAACATCCCCCTCCCAATATAATCCACATCTCTCCTCTGGACATTCCAAACCAAAGCAACCTTGCCTCTCTAACTTTGTCTCCAAAATGTCAAACCTGAGCTTTCCTTGTAATATATTAATTTAAATTAATAATCATAATAATAATAGCATAGAAAACGTTTCCAGTGAAAGTGTCTATTCTTGTTATTGTGAAACACAGCACAGCACGCAGTGAACGAAACAAAACTACATTACCGCATTTCAGCTATTTAAAGCGCCCAGGGATCAGTGATGAGGACGGTACCTTTATCAAGGGTACCTCGGGGCAACCTACGAACCCATGACATTCCGATCCTGGGGCCAACTCCATAAACACTAGGCTAACGGTGCGGTTTTGACTGATCCCCTATGTTTGTACCTATAAATGCTGATTCCATTCATAATTTCATATTTAACAGTGTCCTAAAGGTAAGGAAAAGTTACTCATCACTGATGATTCATTGACTAATTCTCCCAGGGCGTTTTAACAAGTCTATCTCTAGTTGCTGCACCGAGAAGACAAGCTGCTTCTGGGCAAAATGCAGTTTAACTACGGCAAAGAGAAAATGTGCTTCCTCCGTTCAGGAGTTTGAATATAATGAAGCGTCAGTATCAGAAGGTGATAATCATCAGCCTGCGCTGACAGTGTGCAGTCCCTCTGTCTATCAGTCACACAGCGCCTCATCAGCTTTTAATATTATCTAAACGATAAAGATCATATGCAAAGAAGCTAATAGAAGAGGATGTGGGCTCTTTCAGCGTGTCAGATATTCAACTGCTAATTTTTGTCTTCCTTCACCTAATGGGGCTCTTTTTTATTTGGAAATGAAGGTTTGGGCAAGAAGACTGAATTAACTTCCAAACCCTGTAAAGGAGAACGCATGACTAATCCGATGTGTGAGGCACCCTGGAAATCATCAGCATCATTCCAGTAACTGTCAGTGGAATGAGGCTGAACCTAATGATAAGGAGGTGAGCAACCCTGTGGTGACACCCGCCACAATCAATTAAATATATCGCTTTGTTAAGATACTCTATACTCACAGTAGAAGGCTTCAACACCTTTGCCATTAAACATCAAACTCTTAATTGTGTCAGGGAATGGCTTTCCTGCACTCAAAGGGAAATTTCTGAAGATCATCTTCCATATTAAAACTTATACGCGCTCACCCTTTCAATGATGATCCTTGTGCTATGATGGTTTTATAGACATATCAATAAGAATTCATATTCTCAATTATAATAAGTCTTCATTTAATCTTTTTTTTTTTAATTGAAGCTTTCCACAGGCATGCGAAGCTGTAGATGGAAGAAGTAGTAGCCCAACACCTGTTAGATTCTCTTCTACATTATCCTTGTGTCTATTTGCATATGAAAACACGCCCATCATATGCCAACATTCAGGGCATCTTTCACTCAGGGATCCATTCTAACTGCTTAGACCATTGGGGCATGTGAGAGAAAAAAATTTTAAAAAAATAATAAATAAATAAATTATATATATTATCCTCTATTGGATCAGCATTGCTATCCTGTCATTAGTCAGCAACATATAGAAACAAAAAGAAATCCCTTTATACAGAATAAAGACACAAGTCTAAAATTATTGGGGAATAAGAAGAGAAGGGTTACCTTCATCTTCAAAACCTGGTGGAAGGAGTAGCATATTTAACCGTGCCTTGAAGCAACTAGTTCTACTAGATCCGCGAAGTAAGAAGGCTTCTTAAAAATACATACCTCTCTTGTCTAAAACAATACCTATTTGAAATCTGTACATTTGTAGCTGATAGTTTGCCATTTCTGTTCATGTTTTTAATAAAACTACTTGATGCCACAAAAACAAAAAATGATTTCACTGTAATTTATGAAAGTGAAAAAAAAATGAACAATTGAAACCTTTAAGACATCAGTGAAACGTACGTTTCATGGAGAACCCCTCTGATCCACAGCAAACAGTTATATAAATACTCTCTTCCATGCAGTGCCAGAGTTGTTCTTCAAATTCAGCTGGCAGTAGATCTTGGGGCTCTTTCTCTGACTGAGTGTGTGTCTGCGATTGTGAGAGAGTGATGAGTTCTGGCCCAAACAGACAAACTCCCAGCCAAGATTCTAGACGAGCAACAATGAGCATAAGAGAAAAACAAGAAACCCTGCTACTCGCCTCATCAGGCCCCAGTCTCTCTCTCTCTCTCTCTCTCTCTCTCTCCCCCAAATTAGTTCGCGGCAGCTGTACACCTGCACGATCACTCAAAAATACACCGGGCTAGAATGTGCAAGAAAGTGAGCAGGACTCGAGCAGAGTATTTTAAGTTTCAGCTTGATACAGTAATGCCTCACTAAAAGTGTGGATAAACCCTTAGAATAACACTTAGGGTTATTACTTTCAGTCACTCTTGAATCAAGTATAGCAACGCAATAATATTTCATCACAGCAAGTTAAGCAGTTCATTGAATTAACAATCAATTTACACTTTTGCAAGATTTGAGTCTGTTCTTTTCTGCAAAGAACCTTGTCTGTACTCAGAACAATAAAAACACTCCTATTCATGATCACTTCAATAATTTAATTAATACAAAATTTGTTTTTGTTAATAAAGAATCATTTTTCCGCAATAAAAAAAAAAAAAAATAATAATATATATCCCAAAATGGATCTCTCTATTCATGTCTGTATTAAATATGTTCGAGCTGCTGCTGTTGTTTTTTTTGTTGTTGGTTTACTATCTTTGGCTAAACCAACAATGTGCTTTGGTCATTACTGGCTAGAATGCACATCATCAGCTGAACGTGAATCAGCACAAGAGAAACTGAAGATGGGTAGCCATCGTGTCAGTGCAGAATTCTTTCGTTGCATTGGTATCCAGAGACTTCTCGCGCCTCCCGGCTTGGGTGGGATTTAATGGTCAGTAGCTAATTTAGCTGAGACTCAAAGGCTCAGAGTGGGCCTTAAAAGCCCAGATATTTTACTGAATGAACCCATGAAAGAAGGAACCTGGCCAAATACACAATAGGCTCTCCTTCTAATCCACTTAAAAAGAGGCACTCTGTGAATTACCTTGAAAACCGTTAAAAGTGCTGATGTTACTGGTGGACACACTGCTTTTTAGAACCAGGGAAGGAGGGAGGGAGGGAGAGAGAAACACAATGAAAGCAATGTTGAGTCAACAAAAGAGAGCCAGAGCAGCCAATCTGGACTGTAGACTTCCTTCCTGCCCCCTGAACTCTAGCCACTACCCCTCAGCATGACTCGGTGCACTTCTTCTAACTCGGACTACATCGTTAGGTAGAAGGATCTGAAGAACTGCGGTCACATTTCTTTACATTTGCAGTGCAGTTCTCTAAAGAGACAATCACGAATAAATGAATTCAAATTAATATATGATAAAACTAGCTTATTATTAATGAAATGTATTCATTTTTATCTGGTATCCAAAGTGTCCTTCTGTAGCATGTGCATGGCACAAGAGGTATCCTACATTTATTTGTGAATTATGACTTTGAAGCCTGTAATTTTAGTGCTATGCCTATAAACTATTCATCAGTCACAGTATTAAGAAGATAATGTTACTATGCTGTTATTAAAACAGTCCAGTAAGGACTAACAACTATATCATTGACTTAGTTCTGGTGAAATGAACTCCACAGCTTGAACCTGGCAGGTTGCCGAGGCAGTTCACCCTGCAACATTTCACGTGAAATCAGGTTGATGCAGAGGGAACAAATAAAAATATAACACAAGAATAGGGCCAGATCTCAGTCATGGTACAGGACAGGAGATCAAAACTGATTTTAATATCAAACTAATGGCAAGAAATAAAACATCAACCTTCTGAAGCAAGAATCATAGCTGTCTGCGTGCAACCTCACATGTGTCACAAATGTACAACACTCCACATGCAAACCCTGTGTGTGGTGCTACTCTGGAAGTGAGATGGTGGTGAGGGGAGGTTAGAGAATAGATTTGCTTGTGTAAGCGGCAGGGCGAGAGCTCATGGGAGGTAGGGCTTCTGCAGCGCTTGAGGATATGGAGATGGACAGTGGCAAAAAGAGAGAGCATGCCCTGAAGTGTCTGGTTTCACGCACAGAGCTGAGATTCAGGCAGGAGATGACAGAGAGCCTTGCAGCATCTACTTCACATGGCCAGAAGTCAGAAAACAGCAAACATTAGCAGGCATCTGTCAGCTCATTCACACACATATACTTTAATGCTCGCACATACACACCACCAGACCTCAGACCTCACAACCATTCAACTTCTATAGGAAAGGATTCCGTCTTAAGGAACCTCAAACAACATCAGAACCAGTCTCAAACAATAACACTGACCATTCTGCTAAGATCGAGATGAATTAATAAAATAAATGACTCTTTACACAGGAGTTTAATATAAACACCCACACACTTACAAACCAAAAAACTATGTCCTCAATCTATCTCTGGCAGCATATGACATGCTGCTTTGTGAAGGGAGCAGTGAAGGGGACGGTACCTTGCTCAAGGTTACATCAGGGCAACCTACTAGTCTGGGATTTGAACCCTCAGCCTTCTGATCCTGGGGCCTAGTCCCTAACCACTGGGCTCCAGTTAAAAACTACAGGCCCCCTTTTTTTTTTTTTTTTTTTTTTTTTTAAAGATATTAACATTTTACCAGAAATGTAGTGAGAAGAGGATAAGTATGAAAGCAAGTTTAAATGTACTAGACAGTTGACCTGTTCTGGATCCAGTGCTCAATCAATTACGGCGTGCGATCGTATGCAAGCAGATCTCCGGAACATTAAAAGCTCAACATCCCAATGTATCAAAGCTCAACATTTCGGCAATGCCGTTTTCGAAGTTGATTGTTCTGGTTTAGCTTTGTTCAAAAATATCACAGCGTATTTTGGCGATGACTCTATAAAAAAAGTTAAAGTATACCTTGCCCAGTGCCGAAATACCCAAGATTTCTAGAAAAGCAGAAGCTTTGCGTTTTAACGGTTGAGCTAAGCCTGTAGTTTAAAAGGTGTAAATGCTTTCTCAAGCATATTCATGCATTCTTATTTAGAGACATTGTTTTAAACTATGACTTGATCTTGGCCCCATTTGAATAACTAGTATTAAAATACAGATAATATCTGAGAAGATCCTGCATAAGCTTCTCTTGGTTATTGCGGTCAAAAAAAAATATTAGTTTTGAATACAAGTTCAATTAAAAGCATTATTATACAATTGTTTTGGACTATACCAACTGGTCTGCTTATCCTCAAATGTTAACAGAATATAAAGTGTAGCTGGTATAAAAGAAGCTCTAATGCATTCGTTGCAGGTTGATGTAGATTCCTCATATTTTTCATGTTCCCCCCCCCCCATTATTCTTCGATGTTCCTTCATTAACCTGCATCTAGGCTTCATTACATAAGCAGAAATGATGCTAATCCTGCGTTAAAAAGACTTTAATAAAATACACATATTTTAGAGTGACTGATTCAACAATCTGCTTCTTTTGAGTCAAATGAAGAAATCAGACAAACAGCCATTCTAGAAAAAAGCAGCAAAAATCCACTGGCTGCCTTTCTGAGAAAGAGTCCGGCCAGTTTTTAGCTTTCAAATGAGAAGAAACTTGGGAATACTTCTGGGTTCAGCAATGAAAATGGTGCTCATATTGACAAAGTCATTCTCTAGTTTCTGAAATTTTCACGGCACGTACAAATATGTCGCAAGCTGGTAAAAAGGTCCGTGCATACCATGAACATACACTGTAAATGTGAGCAGGGTTAACAGGAACTGAAGAGATTTTTGAGATGAACTTCGTGCTGACGGGGAAACACATATCTGTACACTAGGAACGTTTGCAACATCAAGCATGCTGTTGATTAGCATGTAGGAATTGTTTCTATGTGGGGAGGCTGAATAAAGAGAAAGATCACAGCTGGGACACCGACATTCTCGGGCCACCTGTTCCACGCTGCACAATCAGCAAATAACAGCTCGCATAACCACTTGGGCTTCGAACCATCTGCGCCTAAGCGTTGCTCATGTTGTGTGCGAGTATGCGTTGTTTAAAAAACACACCTGTGCTTCAGAGAAAGCTCTGAACATCCCTATCTGAAGATCTGAAGAGTTTCTAACTAACCGCTAAAAACCGAGCGATGAGGAAAAACTCTGTTGAGTTTGATGGAGCCGCTCAGAGTGGAGGTTTTTTGCGAGAAACTTCTTTTCAGCGGCGAGATAATTTGCGTGGAAAGTGCTTTGAGCAGGCACAGTGAAGTCTAAGCGCGCGGCTGAGGCTCCCCTCCGGAGGCAATCATTACGGGGATTTGTTCTGCTTGCACTTATAGTCTTACCAGATCAATCGCAAAAGCATGCGCTAAAACCCATTATTAGTTCCGAGGGCAAAGTCTTAGTTTTAGGGGGGAAGGATTTGAGAGAGGCGGCGGGGGTTTGAGGGGGGATGGCTGGCTTTCGGATTGTCCATGCTGCTGCCTATTTGAAGAGCGCCGTCTCCAGAAGCGACCGTCACTCTGAAAAACATTCCCCCCGAGACCGCCGAGCTAATCAATTAGGAGGTGAGAAGCATTTAGTGCTATCAGTACATGCAAAAACAAATTCATTTAGTGTAATGGCTGTGTTCGCCCTCAGAAATCTGCCTCTTCCAGTGCCTTAAAAAATTTTCTCAAGTATGGCTGCTAAGCACTCAGTCCAACTTTGAAACAAGTAACTGTTTGCTCTAGCATGCACTCCATTTATTTTTATTCAGCAATAATTTTGATTATGGCTCCATTTTTATTTGCTTCTCTACATGGCTGCTGACATAAAATCATACTCTAACTGTGCAGGAGAAAGAAAGATGCGTTGAAATCAAGTTCAAGTTTACAGTCCAAGTAAATTTCTTTAGAAAGCCAAGGTCAATATTTGTCTATTTTTCTGAAGATGCATATTTTAATACTGAACAATGTGAAATACAAGCTGGAACTACCTCCAGCGGAATTTACAAAAAATAAATTTAATCAAAAAAAAGTTGTGTAAAAATTCCTCTCCTCTTGACTACAATAAAATACACTAAATTCCGGTCAAATGAACATGTCTGGGGAACCCTGAGTGAAGCAACTGTTCTCGTTTTCCACATCAGTGGGAGTTCCCCAACCTTAAAAGCGAAGCTAGCCAGCAGAGATGTCTTTTAGCCAATGGAAAAAAAAAATGATTAGTGTTGTGCTCCAAGCGTGCAGCGCGTCCCGTGACTTGGTGGAAGCACACGCTCGTCCTCACACTCACAGCTTTGCTTGTAGGCTGAGAGTTGGAGACCCGGAGATCCATGGTGGACGTGGCTAAATTTGGGAGCCAATGATTTGTTTAAATAATTGCCTGGAGACGAGCATGACTCCAATGTCGTGATTCCAACCTGCTTCAAATGGCATAAAAATGAAAAGGAAAGAAAAAAACCAACACAGCTTTGACGTGACAATGAGACGAGAAGTCAAAGAGGGTTATCGGGACTTTCATAGTATTTCCACTTACTGTTTTTGATATTTCCCCAAATTTCTCAGCCATTACTGTATGCGCGTGTGTGTGTGTTTTCCAGTCACTGGGAGTTGTAGATTTTCTTATTAAATTAGCCCAGGAATGTTCTTTCCGTTTCTTTCTTATTTGATTTAAGTGAAGAGGAAGGGGCCTCTGAGCGTGGGGGTCTCCGAGTTTGAGATTGCTACATAACTGAGGGCATGATGTCCTACTTTCCTGATAGGCAGGGCTAATCAAGTGAAATCAAGTGTGCATGAGGAGGAAGGGTCAGAGAGGGAAAGTTCTTTCCATCAGACAGGCAACCTTCTGTCCCGACTCCGGCCTCTCTGACCCCCAAGTTCTGAAACACACAGGTCAGAACTGTCTCCCTCAAGCGACCTTTCCCTTCTTATCTTGCTCTGATCAGGAACAAGGCAAAGAATTTCTTTCTATAAATGAAAGTAGCCAGTCACCAAGATCTCCTTTAGTCAAAAAAGAAAAAAAATTGAAAAAGCTACATCAGTGAGAGGGGAAAGATGTGACTTAGTGAGACTTACCAGACTGATATACGGCGATTAGTTACCAACCAGCTTAGCACTGAAACAGACAGAAAGAGACAGGAAGACACATTTTACATCTTAACATTTTGACAAGACGTTTACAATTTGCAATTACTTCATTGTAAACTGGTCTTAATACACAGTTTGAGTGCATCTGTCCTACTTCCTTATTTGGTCGCTCACAAACACAAAATAACTTCTAGTAGTAACTTTACCAGATTTCAAATCAACCTGTTCTCCAACTCTGAAACTAAGTGGAGGACTATTGGATTTAATGCACTAATAATAAATCTAATAACTATGGCAATAGCAACCATAAAACACACACACACACAGGAACGCTGAGGGAGATGCTCTTCTGGTCTATTTCAGGAGAAGTGTGCATCCGGCATCCTGTTTGGATGCACAGGTAACCGTGGGATGGGGAGGGGGGTGTTTTCTCTCTAAGGGCCCGCAGACGCGTTCCCTACCCAGAGAGGGACTCTTTTGTTCTCTGATAAATTGACACTGTCAGTTTCCCACGTTGCCAAGATGTGGCGGAGACCACAGGGGAAAAAGGAGTGGGAGCAGCACTGCTACATACGATCGGCATCGTTTCATTTGACTGTTACTGTTGCCACCCCCCTCCCCTTTTTTAACTTTACTTTTTTATCTGCATTGTCTCCACAAGCTTTCATTTCAAAGCTCTGATTGAGGGCACTGAGACAACAAAATCTCTTTGTGCTCATCCAGATATCCAAATGTGGAGTCTGACGTCCACATCGTCTGGGAACAGAAAAGTAGCGAGTGATGTTTATCAGCACAGATAAGCAACTTGCTTAAACACGCAATCACAATTGCTTTTTTACTGGTCATACAAATCCAAACTTGGCTTATTTGCATACAGATTTAAGACAGGGGGTGCCCACCCAGGAACTGGTGAGCAAATCAGGAACACGTTACACCCTTGGCACAACTCACACACACAACATGCAGTAAGACGACATATAAGTTATTTATGCCGTCGCCATCAGAAGCGGCTTTTATCTTTTGCATGTTTGTCAAAGTTTATGTGAAATGCTGCAAAGCAATTAGGATTAGAATACTTTGTTTAACTTAAAATAGAAGTGTTTTTACTGTAATATTATATAACAGTGGTCTTTTGCTACAAGAAGTAATAAATGTGCAACATGTACACATCATTTTCAAATATTCTGGCCATAAGAAATACATAAGCACTGTGGTTACACCCAGGAACTGCTATAGTCAGAGTAATCATAACCACTCTTCCTCTAAACACCATTTCACTAACTGCATGAGACTAAATGAGGCAGTCTGTGTCAAACTTTGCTCCTGGTGAAATACAGCTCGAGCAGTTTGAGCCCAGAGCCAGGCCAAGTTTCCATGGCGGTGGAATGACTAGTCTAATAAATTAAAGAGTACAATAAATTCTTCACAGCTCCAAAGCCACCAGTGAAATCAATAGAAGAAAGATGAATTCACTGCACAGTTCCGCTCAACAAACCTCTCTTACGCAATAATTACACTAATTATTCTTATTATAGAAACAACCTAAAGTGCAGCTCTACCTATTTTCATACACACACACACACACACACACACACACACACACACACACACACACACTACTGTGCAAAGGTTTTAGGCAGGTGTGGAAAAAATGCTGTAAACAAAGAATGCTTTCAGAAATATGAATAATGATTGTTTATTTTTATCAATTTACAAAATGCAAAGTGAGCGAACAAAAGAAAAATCTAAATCAGATCAATATTTGGGGTTGCTACCTTTTACCTTCAAACCAGCATCAGTTCTTCTGGCCCCCACAGAGCCCTGATCTCAGCATCATCCAGTGTGTCTGGATTACATGAAGAGACAGAAGGATGTGAGGAAGCTACATCCACAGAAGATCTGTGGTTCATTCTCCAAGATGTTTGGAACAACCTACCAGCCGAGTTCCTTCAGAAACTGTGTTCAAGTGTACCTAGAAGAACTGATGCTGTTTTGAAGGCAAAGGGTGGTCACACCAAATATTGATTTGATTTAGATTTCTCTTTTGTTCATTCACTGCATTTTGTTGATTGATGAAAATCAATGATTAACACTTCCATTTCTGAAAGCATTCTATGTTTACAGCATTTTTTCCCAAACCTGCCAAAAACTTTTGCACAGCACTGTACATAAGACATCTTTTGGAGAATTCAGTCAGGCTGTTCACATACAGCTTCATCCCCCAACATGTGGGGCTTTTAGTTTTATACTCTGCTATTTTAAGCAAAAATGACAGCAATTTGATTTCAATTCCAATTCCATTAAGATAATTTAGGTTAAACCGTTTTCAACCTTGCAGCCTATTCGGACAAAGGCAAGGAGACAAATTCTCACATTATCGAAGTCATTTGCTGCTCTGGTTTCTGAGAGAGGGGGGGGGGGGGTCTCAAATCATATTTAAGCAATCAGGCAATTCAAGAACATTAGGTCATTAACACATTTCTAAAGAGGCTAATCTCTCAAAGAAATGCAATTTAGCTACTACTGAAAAAGTCCTTGTTCTTTCACACACATGAAATGCTTTCTTATTGTGGGACAAAATATCCCTCTTCTGAACGGATGTGCTCCACACAAAGTTCTTTGACCCGAGGTAACCTCCGGTAGGGCAGGAGGCCCGCTAACCTGAGCTCTGAAAGCCAGGCTGAGGTGTGTATGCAGAAGCATTAGAGCATGTTCAGGCCTTTTCTCTGCTCCATCGCACCGGATCTCACCCTTCTGCTTCCACAGCCCAGAACACTGGAGCTCCATTGCTAGGGAGCAGTAGGTCCATTTTCTTCTGTGCGGACACTCGCTGAGCCTTAAGTGCTCTGACAGAAGACAGGTCTGATGTGTGCCGAGTGTTTACAGTGAATCCAAAAAAGGGAGCCCCTCTGATTCCCGATGAAAAATACATACCCCTGAAATCACCTTCGCCTTTTACCTCTCTCCTTTTACAGGCTATAAATAGCTGCAGCTCTCCTGGCTTCAGTGCAGCAGAACAAAGTGCAGACCATGTTGCAGGTGGAGAGATTGCAACGTACCTTGGGTCAAAAGCGGCCGTTAATGGGCTTTGATAAGAGGGGTAGAGGGCCATTAGAAGCAGGAGGTCCTGAGCGGTGTCCTTGACCCCAAGTCTTAACTGCTTTAGAAAAACGCAGCCAGGTGGGGTAACGATGGTTAACACATTGTTTTCCAGGGAATGTTTTATAAAAGCAGACGTCTACATTTCGCAAGCAGCGAATGACTTGTGTGCCTTTCTTGCTCTGTGCCTTCAGCTTCCAAAAAATGTTTTAAACAGAGCCAATCAGAGTGGTTTTGTGCAGAAGACAGTTTTCCAAACAAGATGAATTAGGCCAAAGTCAAAGTTATGCTGCATGTGTGCAGATTATATGAAACAAGGCTCAGAGTGAGTGTGATACATGTGGTGGTTCTATTTTACATCCTGTCAGAGCAACCGGATACCTGTCCTATGGGAATTACTCCTCTTTTCCAGACGCATCAGTTGAGGACTCGTCTGCTGTCGGCTCTGTGCCATGCGTTAACTGGGTGTGTGCGTTTCCGTGTGTGGAAGATCGGTGGGTAATTGCACCCTGCCTGAGTGAGCGAGGGGATCGGACTTCCGCTCTGTTCCCCCATTGATCTGAGTGAGCAACTGGTGCACGTGGTGCATTTATCACATCAGCTTCAGTGGCCCTTGCGGCACTTTCACAGACACCACAAATCTATTTCACTCTGCCAAATAAAACAGCCTGTCTGCTCAAAACTTCCTATCGGCCACGGCCATCAACATGAAGGACTGCCCTCAAGTAAATAGGATTTGGAGTCACGTGCGTGGCTTCTACATGGCACTACGAAAGCACAACAAACTCATAACTCTCATATCAGAGTGTCGGTACCACGGCCCCCGACACCCACCCTCTTGAATCGCTGCTTAAAAGCAGCACATCCGGCCCTCCGTCACTGCTGGAATGCCCACAATGCCAGGAATTTAAAATGAAGCGCAGGTCTTCCAGCAGGCCTGTCATATAAGGAGGAAGCCACAGCTTCAAGCCTGGCCTTTTCCTGTTTATCCAACGCCTCCCTCTATCTGACCAAGCCTGTCTTTAGTGGAGAAGTGCCATCCCTCTTTCTTGGGTGGGAGAGCATAAGAGTTGTTGTCTTGAAAAGCATTATGAACGACTGTGTTACAAATCTGAAACGAGCAAGTATAATACTGCACACAAACCCATATTGTATTTAAAAAGTATTAGCTGTGACTTTATTTACGCTCCTCCAAGGGCTGCCACAAAAGGCTCTTTAAATAATGCCACAAAAACAACAACTTTTGATTCCCTAACTACAATGACTCTTGCATGGCATCAAAGAACCCTTTGTGGCACTTTTTTTTTTTTTTTTAATTCTCTAAACATCACATTTACAAAAGCGTTTTTTTTTTTTTAAGTTAACAGAAATCTTATGCATTAAAATGATTCATACAAAACTATGGACAGACAACTGCTGCTTCTTAATTTTTTTTATTTTTATTTTTTTTAAAAAACAAGAACACAACAAGGAGAGGAGTTTTATAAGCGTCCACTAAATCCTATGTGGGCCACACACTGCAGAATAAGCATTAGCTCGCTGCACAATCGCAGAGCATCATTTGGGCTTTCTGCCTGCGGGCAATGTGTTTGCACAAACAAGCTCCCAAAAAAGATCAAACCAGTGCTCGCTCCTGGGGCACACACTTTATCTGTGCTGTATGTCATTACATCTCATTTTAATGGCTCGGCGGAGATGCATCGCCAACGAGATCACCTGATACGCCAGAGGCTGATCTCTCGCACGCTTTCCTGCTCTCCATTCAGCCGTCGCAGCTACAGTTGAATGACTAGCACTTAGCATCAGAAAGGACAGTGAGAAAGCTCCCAAATTAGCCAAGGCCATTTACATTCTTGTAAGTTAGCCAACACTCATGTCCAAAGCCCCTTACTTTAGGCAGTGTCTTTAGAGCAGCTCAAGGTTAAGGTCATGCAAGTTTACAAAGGCAATAAATCTGGGGTCAAGATCCTGACCTACTCTAAAGAGGTCACACTGTCAGACCTGAGCTCCCACTGACTGACTAAAGGTCCCTGAAGATTTCTCTCCTTATTTTCATTTTCGGGTCTCACAGGAAGTCATACTGTGTTCTAAACCACACTGATAAATCTGCGTCAGTTTAAGAACTGGATGTGTTTTGATTGGGCCGAGAAAAGTTTCGTCAGTGTTTTCATGGGAATATGGGTAATCTCTGACTTTTAAAGTATGTGGGCTGGGGGGAAAAAACCACTTCAAACAGGATGTTCTTCCTCATACTGCAAGAACAAACAATATAATAACTGCCAAAGAGCTTCTCTTTCACACCTCAGTACCACCATAATCCACAAAATAAAAGGCCAATGACACACGACACTCTTCAACCACCTACACGAGCACGCATGTTCACATTGTACACCGTTTGGCTAAGTCTCAACGTTTTGTTCAGAAGTCTCTCTTTCCCACCTTCCATTCTTTCCCTGCTCAAATATCTTGCACAATGTAATCAGTGAATAATAATTTGTCATTATGGGGTGGGGAACGGGAGGACTTAGATTTGATTGAGGTACACACATGGCCCTGTAGGACTACTGTAATCTGATCGACCTCCCCCTCTTTCTCTCACCCTAGCCAAAACTGCGTTTGAGCCAGGTCTTCACCCCAGGAAAAGGGCTTTTGCTTTTGCTGAGCTCTCTAGATTTGGCATGATCCTACTTGGCTTGCTCTGGAATACCTTGGAACATCCCAATCTATCCAACGTGTCAGTTAGGACTACTTTGAAAACATAAAAACACCCTCCAGTGAGAATTTGCATGTGGCCTGGAAAAGACATAACTAATAATATATTGCTGTAAACGCTGGTCTTTGTTTTTTCCCCCCCATACCTGTGAACGAGGGCGAAACGGTCATCAGTGCATCTTAAATGCATTTATGTAGATCAGACTGGGCTCCACTGCCTTAGTATAATTTTTTTATAAGAAAATAACTTACAACGGATGAATATACATTCTAAAAAGCCTTTATACAGAAGGGTGCGTATAAAATAATGATTCTGAATGAAGATCAATGAGCGGTTTTCCCCTCCTGGCGTTTATTTATCCAGCTCATTTACAGCTCTTTGATCTCCAAGACTGCAGCGGGAAACTCTAGACATTCTTTACTTTATTTTGTTCATTACATTACAGCCATTCTAGGATTAGTTGCTTGTAGTCTCAAGTGGGACATGCTGGACTCAGTCCAGCGTTCTATTTATTCAGAGACAGTAGGCAAACCAAAGCTGCCCGGTCTCATCACTGTATCTGCGTGCACCTGCTGCAAAGTTTGCATATTGCAGTGGCTAACAAATAAATAAGCATAATAACTATTTTCACCGTCTTAAATGTAGCTTTCAGAGCACGTCAGCCCAACTCTGAAAGTTCATCTTTAAAATACACACAACCAAGCTCCAGGTAAGTGTTAACAGAGATTTTAGTTCAAGTTTCCATGCAATCCAACAAAAGTGAAATTATTTTGCTGTTTCTTATACTGGGCCTCTAAAAAAGATACATGCAAATGATCTCTTACGGACTATATGAGAAATCATTTTCTTAATTTTAACTATTTTTATACCTTAATAATACACATATTTATATAACTGCTACATTTGAAAATACACAATGAAAAAAAATGATGCGTGAAATTCACACAAATGTAGGATGAGAAGACAAAAAAACCTCTATTTGGAAAGAAAAGGATGGAGCATCCTTGTTGGACATTATTTAAAAGGATCGGGTTGTGTGGGTTTCTGTGGGCTGAGGCGCCTCTGCTGCTGTCAATGGGAGAAATGCATTCTGCTGACGTGCGTTGCGAGTCGCACCTTTCATGAAAGCAGCATGGCTGGTTTTTGTTTGGGGTATGGACCAATCAGTAATATACGTCAGTCGTTGGACTGTCCTGACCAATCAGAGCAAAGGCAATACAGGTTTTCTGTGGCAGTTTCAACAGATCCGCTATAAGTGACAGCACTCCTTCACAGATGAGGTCACAGTGAACAGAAAAAAGGCTTCTCTTAGTTTAGCTTGCTTTGCTAAGCATCACATCTATTAGGTACCAGGAGCAGTTGAACAGAGACATTAGCTTGTGAGCACAGCTGGGCTCTAATAGGTTCTTGAGATTTTGCAAATTTTGCAAAAAATTGTGTCCATTTGTGATTGTGAAACACACACACAGGCACAGCATACAGTGAAGTATGAAACCTCTGCGTTTCACCCCCACACACACGTGCAGCATTGGGGCAGCTATGTATAGCGACCAAGAAGCAGCGATAGGGACAGTACCTTTCAAACCCACAACCTTCCTAGTCCATAACCAGTAGGCCACCACCACCACTGCACCACACAACTGCTCATTGAGGACAAGTCTGCAAGGCTACTATCGGTCACTGAAACTTTGACTCAATTTACATTTCAAAATCAATTTACATTTCACATTGGTCAAGGCCAAGTATATTTACCGTGACCCATCGTGATAAAAATAAGAGCTGAATTAAGGAGGCTAAAGCTGGCCTGTGACACTGCAATGGTGTTATTCCCATTCATAAGTTCCAGGACAATATGACCTGACATAACGAGTGTAATTTGGGATCAGAGGCTAAAGCACTGAAATGCTGATCAGCTTACAGAGCTCAGAGAGGCTAAAGGCTCATTTAGGGATCAATTCCTACTGAGACCACAGGAGCAAAAACTCATGCAGCGAATAACGCTATGATAATGATGCCCTTCCTTTTTCAAATTGTCACTTTTGGGCAGTTCTGCTCACAACTCTTCACCATTATTTTGCACGTTCATATAATTGCAATCCCATCACAGCCCGAAGGCAAATCGCAACTGCGTGCATAAACAAATTCAACACGTTTTTATTAACCGTAAAAGAAAAACACACCAAAGCCTCCAAACATTGAATTTGCCGCCTCTGAAGGTTTCCAACACAGAGAGCCTGAAGTGATGCTCGAAAGCATTTCACCCACTGACATGGGATACAAAGCTGATAATTTCCTGTCGGCTGGAAATCTCATCTTCCTAAAGAGAAGCACTCAGACCCCAGCTGTGAACCATTTCTACACTTTATTATCCACAAATTATTTGTCTTGCTTCATATAGTGCATTCATTTTAGTTAACTAAAAAAAGTCATGTTGTTATTCTGCGTTCTTCTCATTTTCAGTAACGACTGCACATTTTTCAGTAAATGTTACGGAACATTTCTAAAAGCCCTGAGAAAGAAATATGAAAGCTGAATACCTCACGACTGCTTGGGAGTTAAAAGTGGTTTAGATTCTTTTTGGTGTACAAATACTCTTCCTAAAAGCTTAAGCAACTCCACTGCTGTGTTGCTTCATTTGTACGACGCAGAGACGAAGAGTGCAGTAAGAGAAATACCGGGAGGGCACTATGGACCAGTGCAGTGCTGGCAGCGCTTGCAGGGAGCAGGGACGCCCTGCCAAGCGGATGATTTGGGTCAGTAGGTAATTGCATTCCTGGATCACAAAGGGCTCCGTGGCAATTAATCCAGCCTGCAGGCCACGTGAGCCTGGAGCACGTTCAGACAGCTGAGTCTGCTTAGGCCCAACACAGGAGGTCCTGTCCACACTGCTGAAGACATTAAAGAGCACACTGACACAAGAACTGCAGCGAACTGCACGCTGAAGAGAGTGCTTATGTGCATACACACTCGTAAATCGTCCAAATGGGACAGAGCATGTGAAAAACCGGTAACTACACTCTAATCCACTATACTTAACTGTAAATGTCAGACAGCTCAGCCTACGTCTCCGCGTTCTTTCCTTCAGAGGGACGGCATCTGCATTCAGTCCAGCAGAAGGTTTAGGGACAGAGAAGAGGTAAAGGACTTCATTTATCAGCCCAGTCTTTAATCGCTATGTAATCTCTTTCTCTCTCGCTCTCCCACTCGTTTTCTTAGCAGCTTGTCCTGAGTAAGGTCGCGGGCATTTAAATATTACTTTTGAGGAATTGCAAAAAAGTCTTGCACATGTGAAATACTGGTATGTAAAGTCACTCATCTAGGCATGAAGCCTGAGGCTGACGCTATTGATTAGATAAGTAACTGCGTAGCAATATACTGTTCTGGCAATCATTCCTCTGACAATGTTTATAACGGCAAAGATTTCATTTTAGTTCACGTTCTTGAATTCTGCAACTACAAACATAAGTGCTTTCGTAACCGCCAGCTGTTTCTTCCCTTTCACATACTGTGTATGTTGAATTAAATGGGTTAATTATAACCAGCATGTTTCTATTCTTTAAACTGGAATCACAAAGCTAATTCATATGGAATGTTCGTTTTTTTTTTTTTTTTTTAAATAAAATTATGTAATCATGACAGCCCTAAATTATTTGATTCAAAATCCTGACATTAGGGTAAATAAGCGTTGCACCGTGATGCTGAGATACATATAACCATTATGATGTGACACTTGCGCAAATAGAGAAGCAGATATCCAGTGTCAAACTTGCCAATAACAAAACGTCTTGTTTTCCAAGACACAACAACGTCCATATTTTTGCGCTAATTTGTACATCGGCACTGTTGCTTGTGAATATTTCCATAAATTAAAACACTGTCTACAGATGGCATGGGCACGCTGGAGGGGACCTTCTTTTGCGCTTCAGTAGTTTCTCCGTATTCTGCATGTTGAGCAGGATGACACGTTCTCTAGTGGTAAATGTAACCTGTAGTGGAGAAATCCCTGGGCATTTTACCTCCCCTTGATACTCAGCATCAGCAACAGTTCAAAAATCGCTTGCCTAATGTCCCTCGAAGAAACTGTTTAATAGCTCCACGCAGCTGACAATTTCACTGTTGACTTGCTGATGCCCTAACTGAAAGCATTTGCGTAAAGCAGTGCAGGAAAGCAAGCAAACAGAATTTTTAATCTGCATTTCTCATTTTCACCACGGTTAAATTATTTGTTACATTGTCTAGTTTTCTGCAAGCTTGGTTAAAGTTTTTCCAAGGAGAGCCATGGCTCAGAACGTGTTGACTGAATCCTCCCTCATTCTCACTCATCATCTTAGCCATTTGTCCTGAGCAGGGTCGTGGGTGGTGCTGGAACCCATTCCGGCTCTCGGAGAGCGAAAGGCAGAGAAGCACCCTGGACAGGTCACCAGTTCATTGCAGGGCACTTAATGAACAATTAGAGCAGTGGTGGCCTAGTGTTTAGGGACTAGACCCCAGGATCAAAAGATGGTGGGTTTGAATCAGGTAGTCTTAGATTAACATTTTAACTCTCCCATCTAAAACTGTTGACTAGGCTTCTGAGCCAATGTTCAAAACTGATTCACGATAAAGGTGTTCATTTTTAATGACTCTGGCACTTCTAATGCACTAAATACGGTTACTGCTGACTGCCTTGCTTTCCAGGGACAGAAAAATACTTGGAAAGAAAGTACACAAAGCAAAATGAACAACACGTGCTACTACAAACAAGCCTCTGACAATAAGGATCAAACAGAGTACTTCAGCATTTCTGCAGCCAGAACAGAGACATTACGCCATTCCATTACTGAACTGACCTTGAACAGAAATCTTCCTCAGTCACAGTGACCTCCCATATAAATACTGAGCTTTAAAAGTCAGCGAGAGAGACGTTCCGCTAAATGTATCATTTTCCTTTTTTTCTCTTTCACAAATTTTTTTTTTATTATATATATAATATTTATATATATATATATTTATATACACACACACACACACACACACACACACACACACACACACACACACAATCCAACCTTTCCTTTTCACAATCAAGATCAAGACCTCCGCTAAGCTAAAAGGGAGGCCAACAATGGCCAGAGAATCCGTTTAAAATGCCAATAATGCCGGCTAAAAAGAGCAATTTGCATTCTCTATAGAATCCAGAACACTTTGCTCATCTATTTAAGAACCCATTATAGCTCTTCCTGGGCTTTTTTCTCAGGCCACGTTTTCTCCATTGTCCTGTGTAATAACAATTCCTATTGGTATCGCATGTTAAGAAGCTTTAAGATGATGTGTGAAAACCAACTAGCTAATTTGGACTAAAAATATAATCTGGAAACAATTGGCAGTGCAATTTCAAAATTCTAATTCAACATTGCATGCAGTGTTTTATGATTAATTACAAAGTCTAAATGGTCAGTGCAGGATACTAATCTTTGCACGTTGCCTATAGACTGTAATTTGCACAAAACCAGCATTTACATAATTTGACTTGTCAACTCATCACAACTGGCGCTTAACAAAGCTAATAAGCAGAACAAGACTGTAGACTAAGAGTCCTTCCTGTGCTTGTTGCAAAGAAATACTCCACTGCAAAACTGTCTCAGTGGCTCTGAGGAAAGAAATTATTGCTCCAAATAAGCCTTAAAAGCACAAAAGATTCAAAGCTAAGGACTCATGACCTTCCACCTAAAGAAGCATTTAGCTAGGCCAGGATCTTTTGCGTCTGCCTCCATAAAAACTAAATGCTGTTTAATGTTGACAGTTCATTTTTAAAGGGTTCTGACAGAGAACTGGTTACTATCCACCACTGCTTTTTCTCTTCTTTTGCCAACAAGATCACAGTAAACGAAAAGGACAGTTGGAATGGATTCCATTACGGTGGAGACTAGATCCAGGATTAATCTGTGAACTTTCGTTGAAAAAGCACAGGACAGCTGTGCGGTCATGGTTATGAGTTCTGTGCAGCTCATGGCAGATAACTTTTACAATTCCTTTATTCTCAGAAAAGCACGATCTCTGGCTCTCGGCTGGAATCAGTCTCAATTCAATTAACTGGCTCTTTAGGTGCAATAAATTTAGATATGTTAACTTGGAAAAGAATTACATCAGATTCAGAAGAGACAGAAGAATTACTTTACATAACAGGTGTATTAGTGGTTAAATAATTAATTACTTAAAAAAAAAAAAAAAAAAAAAAGAAGCACTGCGACTGAAGTACACCTGCTGTTCAGCTGTGAAACACAGATGCTGCTGGAAATCTGCCTCTTCAAAAGCTTTCACATAAAGCACAAACTTTCAGACAATCACTGGTTTTATACAAACTCACAACACCGCTGAAATTAAAATGGTGTTCCTCCACAAATCACTCCCAGCGAGTATAGTTGCTTTGGCTGTAGCACTGAACGCATGTGGCAAACTTCAGAAACTGTCAATCATGCAAAAACGTTGCTAATGAGTAGCCAACTGTCATGAAGTATGAAAGAGACGAATCTGCTCCGTACCAAACGTGAGATTTCTGCAATCGGTAACATGGATTTGAGTGCATCACTCATGCAGCTTGCAGGGATGGACGATATGAGGTCTTACTGTTCTCACAAATTAACTGCCACGTTTTGCTTCCCCTGAACAGATTTTAGGACACTGCACTCCTGCATGCTTCATATGAAAGAAAAGTAAACTGCATGATAAGAAGCAGCCAATTAGACAGCAATCCTATACGCCATTACCTTTTTTTTTTTTTTTTTTTATTATTTCTATCTAGTTGATTATTAGGGGCAGCGGTGGCCTAGTGTTTAGGGCGTCGGCCACATGATCGGGGGTTCGAACCCCTTCCTAATAGGTTGCCCTGAGGTACCCTTGAGCAAGGTTCCGTCCCCGTCCCGCTCCTCCCTGCGATGGGCTGGCGACCTGTCCAGGGTGCGTCCCCCGTCCTCGCCCTGTGTGCGCTGGGTTGGACACCAGCACTCCCCCGCGACCCCGTTTGGGACAAGCGGCAGAAAATGGATGGATGGATAGTTGATTATTGCTTCTGCTCTTTAGCACTTGATTGCTTAAAATTTGCACTCCTTTGTTCTGTACTTTTTTTTTTTAAGCTGCCAAATATGCAGCAGATTTAAAATCACAACTGTAGGTTTTTCGATTCCTATAACTGCCTTTATTGATTTGAGCCCACTGCAATTACCTAAACTGACCCCAAGTACCGGTGTTCGCTTTATGCTTGTTCAAACCTTTGACTCGGAGCTGTGTCTGGGGCCACCAAACACTTATTTAGTATTTAACGATACTTCAAATGACAGTTCTTTACATGACAATTAATCACTGGCTAAAATGACAAGATCATGACAGGTCACATATAACCCGCCCTTAATGGCTACTTCTTCCTTTTAACTGGTCAACAAGCTGTCACACCATTAGCGTGTAGTACTGCCTAAGGGAGGTTTGTTACACAGAGGACTGAAAGGGGAAAACACATGGTATCTAGGCTGAGGTTAATCCATGCCATTTCACATGGGACCCCATTACACACGGAGTTTATTCTGCGGCAGGGCGCTCACTGCCTATGGAAAGAAAATGTGCAGCACGGGTTCGGCAAACCAGCAAAAACATATGACACGTGAAGAGATTAGTATTAAACAGTTCAGGGGTTTGACAAAAGGTAGAGAAAAAAAAAAGTCTAAAATAAAGCGCAGTAATTTATATTCAGATTAAGAAACTGAACTAAATTCACTCACAGAGGACAGCAGTTAGTGTTCTTTACATACTAATGATTTCCACAATGTTCTCTGAACAAAAAAAGGATTTTATGGCAAAAAGCTTTACAACAATTGTGTTGTCACATTGCTCACCCTTAACAAAACTGGAACCCTGATACTGGAAAAGCGTTTAGTCGCATAAAGACTAGTAAGACTGAGGATGTCTTACAACACTGCACAAAGCAGAACAGGCTGCACTGAGCTATCACCACCAAAAACAGACATGTTTTTCAACTGCTTTTAACACTAGCAAAACAAGCCAAATTAAATTAAGGGGGGAAAAGCGATGTGATAAACCACGTGGGGAAAAAAAAAAAAAAAAAAAAAAAACGGAACAAGCTTTGCACGTTTGTCACAGTCGATGGTAAAGTAGCATTAACATGCAAGTAACATGCTGTATTTCCATCACCAGAATGCACTGGCACCAATCCAAACCTAGACTGACATCCCAGTTCAGGTTGAGTGAAAGTATGATTCAGTCAGTACAATCGTCATTAAACCAGTTATTACAGAAATGTACCTCTGTGACAAATAAACCCAAGACAGTCATTGTGGTTTTTTTTTTTAACAGTAAAACAACTTGTACATTCAGTTTGTCCCCAGAGTTCTGCTATGGAGAAACAAAAGCAACAGTTGGTTCAGCACAACACCAGTCAGACCGAATATCCTAGGAGCACGTATCAGAGACACCGTATATCTTTTTCAGTTCTGGATGTGAGAAACTTATAAAAAGGTATTTGGTATATTTCTCTTTCAAACTGTGCTGAGCATTGGCCCACCAGGACCAGAGATGCAGCCTGCCTTACAGTAACTTGACTCGAATAGGACTGCTGATGTTTACTACTTAATGCTGGGAGGAGAAGGGCTGTTGACTCCCAATTATTTCTTAACGCATCGATTCTCAGAGGAAAATAACTGCTTAGACTGTGTCAATAACAGAATTAAATGTAAAAATAGAAAGCAATCAGACCCTTAATGTGGATCTCCTTTTCTAAGCAGATAATCACCCCTTATTTGACTTCAGTCTCCTTCAATCTGTTTCAGCATCTAATTGCACTCGTTAATCAATCCTGAAGTTTATTTGTCGACAGGAGATCCACTTGGATTTACTTCACTTTGTGAAAACAAACAGCGCATCATCTACAATCTGGAGGCGCAGTCATCTCACAAAACTAAGGGCAGCAGTGAGACCAGATTAACATCTTAATCTGGGTTCTTGTGATACGGTAGAAAATTGCCGGCACGTTTACGAGGCGGCATTAAAATAATCATGTTGTGTAACCTCATCTTCCTGTGCTAATTGGAGAGAGTAATAAGGAACATAGTGAGGCCTTCATCATGCTCCTAAACACAGAAGCGGTCTGAGAAATCGTTCTTGGTGGGGTTTTTTTTTTTCTCTTTAAAACAAATGTGCCTGCATGAGAAATGAAAATGAACATTTTTTATGTTTGGGATTTTCTTCTGGCTATTAAATGAGAAAAAACATTGAATGATACACTGAGGTATCTTCATGGTACACCACTCTTGGTACCCTGATGTCTGAAAAAAAGGAAACAAATAAAATAAAACAATGTACAAAAATGACATTTCTAAATGATTCTGCGATTTGGGATGTATGGTTCCCTTTTATTGGTAGAGAAATTTTTAAGAGATGTGATTTCGTGCTCTGAGAGAGACACAGACCATTCGCACTGGCATCAAGCTGCATTAAGACAAGTGGCGAGGAGCTAGTGAGTTAGCTAGCCTGGAGCTACACGGCTGTGCAGGCCCCGTTTTGCACGGAGCGATAGGTAATGGGATTATCACAGTGCTCCATCGTTCGAGGCGGGAACATCGCCCCTTTCAGCTACGTAAAATCCCATTAGACTTTACCTTTCCCTGCCACCGTTTCCAAGGCATGGGTTATAAAAGATGTGTAAACAGCCAAAGAGCACTTAGTGTTGAGTGCTGCTGAGCCAAAGGTCCTAGTCTAGCCTAAGTCCCCTTCACTTCTAGGCTTGGCAGACTGATGTCTGACATATTGAAATCGCCAGGTACTTCCCAGTAATATACCAAGTGTGTACGAAGCTATCTTTCTCCAATATGAAAGCAAACTCATGCTAGTGCTTCACTACGTGTGTGATGGAGAAAGAGAAAGTGCAAGTGTGAGAGAGAGAGAGAGAGAATATTTGAGAGTGCAGAGACCTTTAGCTACTAACAGTAAATGTTAGTTCTAGATACTCTGCTTTAATAGTGGCCTTTAGTCCCATACAACGATAGCTTTTGTCTTTTAAATGGATTTTTGTGATAAATTATCATATTGCCAAAGAGACATACCATCATAGTACAAATGTAAATGTCTGATTCTATTTTCATGTGAAAACCCTTTGCAAAAAACAAAAATGAGTGAAAATAACTCAGAAAATATGTTGGGTTTTTTTCCCCCCAGAAATGCTGCCACATGAAGCTAAGACTTATTTGCATTCAGCAAATTCTTTGACCAAACATGGGCCATAGTGAGGGAAAAGTATGAGACATGCTTGTTCCTGAAAGGAATGAAAGGTATTATTTTTGCGCCTTCCAAATCCACCATGGTCCTACTCCTGAAAAATTCTTAAAACTCACACAGTTGCAGCACTTAAGAATATAAAAAAACAAGGTGCACTGCTCAATCAGACCAAAAACGCTCTGGCTCTTTACACCCCATAGTACCTGCCCAGCAAATCAGATCAGCAAGATGTTTTCATCTGGTGTTCGGACTGTCTCTGAATTGAGAGAAATTCTTGAAAGGCAAAGTAAGAAATAGCACATTCACGAGAAATCTTATCATTAAAACACAGTTTTCTCACAATAAAGCCAGACAAGAAATGACCAAATCGAATGAACTTTTCACCTCCGTTGTGCTGGAATACTTCAACACCCCAACTCAATTAAAATAAACTTGTTCATTAAAGATGTTTCCTTTACTTTCTGAAATTAACATATGGGGAGAGTCAAATTTGAAATGTATAACATGACATAACTTGCAAAGGATGAGTTTCTGTTAAATCGGTTAGAAAATAAACAGCGTGTGTGTCCTACAACGTGCCAAAGTGTGTTCCATGTTGATTCTTCTTTGCCCTTTTCTCATAATCAACATATAACTTCACCATTGCACCCCAACTTTTGCATGTGACTCTGTGGGGACACGGCATGTTTCCGCAGAACAAAAATATTACTGTTCATGTTCCTGCAGTCCCATAGTACAAGATTAGACAGGATTAGAGTGAATGCGCACAAACAACAACAACAGGCAAAACCACAAAAAATAAAGAAACTGCAAAACCAGTGATCTGTGGTATCTGCTCACAGCCCAAAGGGAACACAAAATACCATTTATGGTATGGCAGTGATGAAAAGGGGGGTGACTGAGTTCTCTTACCATCTAGCATTAAAATATTGTCACTTATGAAAACACAATGGAACAGCAAATAATAATATCTGTTTCTTATTATAGAGCTTATTGCTGCGAGTTTTACAGGCCAGTGGGTTTAGACTGTCATTGGATGTCAAGCACAAAAGTGTTTCACAAACAAACAAACACACAAGGGTGAGGATTCAATTACATGAATGCAAATAAATGCATCAATCTGTAACAGGAAACTGCAAAGTTAGAGAAGGGAAAAACATCTAAGAACACAGAAAGTGGCAGTTACCAAATAAGGCTGGAAAAAAAAAAAAGAAAGCGCCTTAAGCACTCCTCTCAAAGTCATGCTGCTGCTGGCATGCTGTTCTAAAAAGGTCAAGGGAGTACAATCCACTCCAGGTATTCAATCATACTTGCCCAAACACATCAAGAGCAGTGATCACAGCGGTGAGGAGACAGCTATCTGTATACCACCACCACCTACAATAACATGGGCCAGCTCACGGCCCTCCACCCTACAGAACTGCCCTACCTGCTGAAATAGCTGCCAGAGAGAGAGAGAGAGAGAGAGAGAGGGAGAGCGAGAGCGAGAGAGAGAGAGAGAGAGAGAGCGAGCAAGCGAGAGAGCAAGCGCGAGAGAGAGAGGAAATGCAGAGAAAGAAGGCAGAGAAAAAGACAGAGAAATAGGAAAAGCACAAGGAATAGAAAGGTACTCACTGTATATCCTGTGTCTCTATAGACTAAAGTGAAGCCCAATTCACGGGAGTTTACCGAGGAGGATCCACAGGCAGGCCCTTATGCTGTTAAAATGACTCATACCCCTTCTTCCTCCAGCACTGTGTAGCCACAAGGAGGTAAACATTTCCAAATATGGAGATAAAAATGGGAGAAAGATTGGGGGCAAAAATTGATTCAGCTTGCTTTTGCTGTCTGGAATGCCACTCTTTTCACTGGCCAAAGTCACTTGGAAGCCAAATATGTGGCTATTAGCATTTGCACAGATGCCAGAATAAGAATGATCGAACTGTGCAGGGTTGGGAAAAAGCCCTGCTCAGGATTGGCTACAGATGCAGAGATGCCAGAGCCAGATCCCTCGAGACAGTCTAAGTAAGCCAAGATCAACCACATCACATAAACGCAGTCACGGATGACCATACATCTTTGCACCTTTAACATACTGAGAAACAGCAAGTGGACAAACCCTACCGTACGAAGCCTGGAAACAACCGCACACTACAGGAAAGGGGTTTGGGCCCAACCTCTCCAACAATACGCTGCTTTAGTAACTTTGTCTTTTACAGGGAAATACTGGAAACTTAAAGGTTTCAAAATCTTACAACCTATGGTATCGCATTATTGAAAGGCGGGGCGGTGTTTCTCGCACAACTAAAAAGTGTTTAAATTAAAATGTATTTAAACACAAGCAAGTCCCCCAAAATTGACTATCAAGCCCTCCCAAAGTGGTTGTTGCTGCAATAATGGGGAGACAAATTCGCTCATTTCAAAAGAAATATTAGATGATCGGTGATCTCAATTCAGTTGTATGATATGTGGTTTTTTAGCTCCTTAAAGTTTGCACCTTTTCTATTAAACATACATACCCTGGGTTTTACTGACAACTTTCATTGAGGTCAGGCCTAAAGCGGTCATGACATTTTTCCCACCGAAATAAATACGCACATATGTAGCCACGTTCATAAACTTCCACGCCCTCAGATGCGAGTTGCAGTTTTTCTGACTCGGCATAAAGTCAGAAGTGTGCGCGAGTGTTTCCTTATTGCCTCGGTGTATAATCTAAAGGGACTACCCAAAAATGTAAGCTGCTGCAGCCCTCATCCATCAATCTGAGCTCTCAGCGGGGCTATTAGCATAAGGTTCCATCAGGGCACAAATGTTTGGCACCAGGCGAAAAGCCAGACGACACAATTCATGAGTTTCAGCCTGTGTGCGCAACAAAGAAGGAGAGAGACAGAAAGAGAGCAACTCGTGTCTCATGGTCTTTTGAGAGATGCAAGAAGCAGCACAGGTTTGAGAACACTGCATGTCATCCTATTCTTTAAGCTTGCCCTTGCATTACATCAAATTCTCTTGCCCTTTCTTTCTTCTCCCCCCTCAAGTCTCCCAGCCTTGCATGAATATTTCTGGATAGTAATAAACCAGACGCAATAAAGAGCTTCCATGGTTTTATAACGTTCAGGGGCGATTCTCTGTTAAGACAGAAGGCTGGACAAGATGTGCCCCCTTAAACTAAGCAACTATCCTTTTGGCTTGCTCGCGTTTGATGTGCAGCTCTGTTTTCTGTTCCGGTTTCTGAAACACGCTCTACGTGCAGTAATTACAGCGCACTGAAAACTAGGTTATTCGATTCATATGGCCAAACAAACACAGCATGCGTTCTCGAAAAAACACAAAATGAATTGCACTGATTGCCTCACATTAATAACAGAGGCATGCGGTATGAACCCGGCGCATCGTAAAGATGAAAGATAAGCATAATTAAAAATGTTTAGCCTTGACAGTTTGCTCTTAATTGAATTAAATATTTTAATAAATAAACATTTTCTTCCTCATAACCATCAGGAGCTTTGTTCATACCAAACAGGAATCCAGAAGAAATCGACGGCACACAGCTGAGGGACGGGAAAGAAAATAAGTCCATTTTCCACAGTCATTACTGAAAGTGTTTTAAATAGTGTTTCTCTTTGGAGCAGAGCTAAAATAAGTCTTACACGTCTGAAACCACAGAGGGGGTTTTCAGAGGTAATAATAACCCATTTACAGGGAGGTTAAAGAGTGTCAGAATGAGTGACTTCAGGTGATTAAAGCAGCCTAATTAAATGTGGCCCTGCACTCCCTTTGAGGAGAGCTGGTCAGGATATGGGACAAGAAAGAGGGGAGGGGAGGGGAGGGGGTGCAGAAAGAAAGAAAGAAAGAAAGAAAGAAAGAAAGAAAGACAGGCACACAAAGGCAGAGAGAGAGAGCGCGAGTCAGCCAGGTAGTCTCAGAGACTCGGCCCGGCCCGGCCCGGCCCATGGCTCTGCTCTCAAACCTCAGGGAAACTGAAAACCACTCCATTTCAGCAGAGAAGAGATGAGATCTCTCTGGAACACATTCTCTGACCTATCCTTGGGCACCAGTAAAATCCAAATCTCCAACACTAAAAAACTAATTTGCCAAGAAAGTCAAAGGCCTTAAGGGGAAATAAATCAAGTGTCTCAAGAGGGCACCTCTGGCATGAACCGGTTACGACAGAGCAATGGTGGTCAAAAGCAAGAGCTAGTTTAGTATTAAATTAGTATTTTTTTCTGAGGATACCCTAGGATAACAAAAATAGATCATCTTTACCATTAAACACATTTCACCATACATTAGGTGTCTTGATATTCTTTTGGATCTTAATGGAGAAGGGAAAACCAGCAGCGCCACTAAAACATGATACCTTCAACATGTCACACAGCGCACGGCACTAAATCCAGATAAACAGGATGCAAGAATTCTGAGATCATTACGTCATCATGACTGCAAATATCATCATAGAGTCCCGCACTGCTCTTGGATATACCAAAGAGGAAGTGAATGTCTCAATAAAAAGACCTTGCTTAATACATACGTGGAGTCTCTGGTCAATCTGAATTAAACAGAATGGACAGAACACCGCCAACGTTGGTTCCTATCCATCACTGATATTTCCCACTTATTAATGGTTATACATTAATGCAATAACACCACTGGAAACGAGGAAAGTAAACTGTATATGTATTACGTACATTGTAGTGCTTTCTAGAACTATATGACTTCTGTATTGTGAAAATGTTCTAATTTCGCCATGTTGTGCTCACAAACGAAAGGAGACTTTCCACCGGTGAGAAACGCCGATCCAGTCTTGGCTTTCCATGGCAGTTTGAACAAATTAAAATGAAATCTTATGAGATTCGGCTTAGACGTTAATACAGACTGTGTAAGAATTCCTGATGTTCGTTGTGGATTTTACTACTAAAAGTCTATCGGTTTGAGTATTTTGGATGCATTGTGCCATCAAATGTGACTGAACAAACAATTTCATTTTTTTTTTTCCCCCCAATCAGACGATGAGATGAGGTTGAGATCTGTGATAAAAAAAAAAACGCTGTTGGTGGTTGGTATGTACGCATATGGCACACGCATACCTCCAACAGTGGATGAAGATTAACGGCTCGGTCCTTCCAACAATCCTCACTTGGGCTCAGGCTTGATTAGACATCCGAACCTAAGAACAGAAAATAAAAATGACAATTATTTAACTTGGCTGAATCTCGAATGACCGATATAATAAGTGACAAACAGCACAGTCAAGAGTCAGCTGCAGCCTAACTTTAGGTTTCTTTATTGACTTACATCTCTACTGAGCAAGAACAACGAAATGTCCCCAAGACTAAACAGTGCAAGTTAGTTACTAAGTAAACCGGCATACTTAATAAATACATAAAGACAGTGACGGGAGCCTGGAATACGGAAGGGGTGGATCAGGTTCAAAGTTTTGTCATGGACACTATACAACATCACCCAGAGATGTCGAGACATTTTTATAGATTTATTTATTTTTACACTTATTTTATAGCAATAAAATGAAGATATTTTAATACAGTATTCTTGTCTAGTTGAGTAGTCAACAACGGTGCCATGTTGGTCCCACTAAGTTTTAGATTTTCAAATGAAATCTAAGACAAAAGCAAACTGGGAAAAAGCTCAGAGCTTAAGTTCATAAATCCTATGATCATTGCCTTGTTTTGAAAAATGTCTCTGTGGTTGATCTATCATTTAACCAAGTATAGCTGCTTATGAATTAGGATTAAATAACACTAGACAAGATCAATCTGGCTGAAAATGAACCAACTTTCCAACTGAATTTCCTTCAAGAGCACAGCAACGACCCATCTGGGAAAGAACTAGCTAACAAACTGCACATCTTACTGCAGCCAATAGCTCTTTTCTAATTCAATGAACCAACAATACTGATCTTTACCACAAAAAAAAAAAAAGTCATGTCCTCACTTGAACCCCAGTGCGATGTTTAATGCTCAAACGTTCACACAATCAGTGTGACCGAGTCAATCATGTAAAGAAGAATGGCCTTGAATCCCGCCACAGTGGTGTAAAAGACTAAAGGTGTAGTCATTTTTTTTTTTTTTTTTTTTTTCTTCTTTCTTTTTCAAGAAACAAAATAAGTGCTTAAAAACGGTCTTAATGTATTTCGCTTTTCTTATAGCATATGTATGAGGATCTAGCAGAAATCAAGACATATTTTCCAGGCCCTAAATATCTTAACGGGGGGATGTTTTCAAAGGGGTTATCTATAAATAATATTCTGATGTTATCTTATCACAAGGAAACATTGACCATGAACCATCACAGCAATATTTGCAGTGTTATAATACTCAGTTTTGCCTCTGTATTCTGAACAGATTATTTCAGTCCCACTGCAGCCTCATACTGCTCACCAGCGTACCACCACCTCTGCTGTGTCACTGAAACCAGTGAGAAACAAGCAGCAGCCCTGCGTAAATCAAAGTCACTGGCTACAGGACCAACTCTACTGCAATCCTATGCAGTCTGAAAGAAAGATGAGAAGCTTGGCAAGCCGACAACACCTTCAGCGATCACCCCCTCTCTCCTGACCCTACAACTCTGCACCCATTTGAATAAATTCTTTAAACATGTTCAAAAGGTTAGACTGCTGAAAACAGATGGTACTACGCTTGCACTGTTAAACAGTTTAGAACATTTACATAAAACCGTATTGCGTGCTATACAACTTCAGACCAGCTATGTTGTATGGGTTAGAGACGGTGGCACTGAGGAAAAGGCAGGAGGCGGAGCTGGAGGTGTAAGAGTTAAAGATGCTGAGATTTTAGTTGGGTGTGACGAGGATGGACAGGATTAGAAATGAGTATATCAGAGTGAAAGCTCAGGTTAGAGGTCTTGGAGACAAGGTTAGAGAAGCAAGGTTGCATTGGTTTGGACATGTACAAAGGAGTGATGAGAATTATATTGGAAGCAGGATGTTGAAGATGGAGCTGCCAGGAAAGAGGAGAAGAGGAAGACCAAAGAGGAGGTTTATGGACGTGGTGAGAGAGGAAATGCAGATGGTCGGTTTGAAGCAGGAAGATGCAGAGGACTGGAAGAAGTGGTGGTGGTGGTCTAGTGTTAGGATAGTTACTTGCCTATGGACCTCTGGATCAGAGAGGTCCCAGGTTCGAATCCCACCTCTGGCACTACCATCACTGGGTCCCTGAGCAAGACCCTTAACCCTGAGTGTCTCCAGGGGGACTGTCCCTGTAATTAGGACATGGAAGTCGCTCTGGATAAGAGCTTCTGCTAAATGCCGTAAATGTAAATGTAAGAAATGGAGACGCTTGATCAGCTGTGGCAACCCCTAAACGGGAGCAGCCGAAAATGAAAAGAAGAACGCTATACAAATTCACAATTACAAAAATGTTTCTTTATCAAATTCTCTACTCTTCTTCAAAGAGCCAAATGTTGAGTATCAACAGTCCAAAGAATCCCATGGCTTGTTAATTTTAATTTTAAGAGAGATTTTGAAACATGGTTGTCAAGATCTGACTGCATTCAATCACAATGATCAGTGCTCAGGGACTGATGTTGGATTCTAGGCAGCAAACAAACCCAGAACATGGATTAAGGTCCACTGCTCAAAGGCTTCGAAGGCTTTCTGATAATGCATGACCACAGCCTCGTGTGTGACCACTCCAGAGTATCTGATACTGTGGAGGTTTAACAAGCTCCCTTTAAATTTTGTGTCTTAAAGTGGCCAAAGTGAATAATTAGAGGAGATGCTCTGTATTAAATTATTGTTCCACTTCTGATGTCACATGGATATTTTAGACATGTCTGTATGAATGAGTGTTTTAACATTTTCTCTATGTGGCATCATTACTCGAGCCATCTCTCCGTTTCTTGTAGTCTCCCAGCAACGGAAGGTGCACTGTGCCCTATTCTTTTAGTCTACCATGATGGAGCACAGGAACACTATTCATAAAAAGACTGTATTAAAATAGCAAAGGGACTTACAGCAGAAAAACGAAGAAAGCTAACCTCAAAAGGCTTGACTTAACTTTTAACTCAAGCATCGGAGAGCCTGTCAAACATGTCGCTTTTTTTTTTTTTTAAAACAAGGTTTTAAAGACAGTCGGGCTCCAACGTTGGTGAAGTTAAAACATTTGGCAGTGAGATTCGGTTTGATGATTGAGCTCTGCAGGGGCCTTGACATTATTGATTTGAAATTCATATCAAAGTGAAAGTTTGAATATCCTTTCTGTAGGGGGATAGATTAATATTTCAGCACATTAGCTACTTTTGAGAGGAACAATGTCTGTGGCCTAGACGTGTTTGCCAAGTTGCGATTGAAATGTTTGCTTTCCTGAAGAAACAAAGTCTTCCAAGACAGAATAAGGGAAATGTCTGCATTTAGCTCCCTGCATGCAAGAACGCAAACAGAGAATGCATTATCGCCTGATAAGGCAGCTTCAACAAAAACAGGCTCCATTGAAGTAGGAAGTACATTCCTGGTCAGATGAACGGCACACGCGGCAAACTGGGGCACCTTGGGTGCGTAGTCGGTTTAACTCTTTCCATTGGAAAATGGAAAGTGGAACTACAGGAGAACCTAATCCACTAAGTGCCATCAATTAGTGAACAGAGGGCAAGAGGGAAAAGTTTAACAAGACAGCTCTTCTTCTGCAGGTCAAAGAAAGCATGAAAGACACATGCAAATAAAAGAATCGACGATGATATTTCAAATATCTGATCAAAACACAAAGACTGTGGATGTAAATGGCAAACAGGAACTTTAAGCTTGTCAGTATAAACACATTGAAATTAAGTATGTGATCAAAATGTCAGTGGTTGACTCTGACTCATACCATCCAAACTAGCAGCCTACAGCTTCCTGTGTCCTAACACATCAGCACGCCACAAGATTTCCCACAGTTCCCTCTCGCATCTGACTTGAAGTTAAATGCTAACTGACACAGAGAACAAAAGCTGCAACTGTAGCACAAGTGTGACGGACAAGAGCAGTAAGAGCGTTTGAGGCTTAAAAGGTCTGCTACTGAATACTAACTTCCAACAAAGTGTCGGGTTTTGGGGCGATTCTTTCTTTACAAAATTCGTTGCTTTGCGACGAGTGACTTTATGAAGTGGATTTACGCACTCACACATTATCTGAAACCCCCCTCTGAGTCATAAGTGTGATCCTCAGTTGTGTTCTTCCTCGCTCTCTTTCTCTTAACTGTTTGCCGAGTTGAGGAGGGTTTGCTGGGTTGGTGGAAAGGCCGTATATAAATACCCTCGCTCGACGACCAATCATTCGAGCGCTTTGTAAAGCTCTGGGAAAATGTGTCTGTGTGGTGCCGGGTATCAAAGTTGCATGCGAGAGATGAGTTTGGGCTTCCTACACATGCAGACCTCTAATGAGATGAGCAGTTCAACACCAGACAACAGATACCATGCACACTGTAACCACAGCAGCTGTGTGGTGATGGGTAGCAACATCTACTCTCTATCTGAATAGTTCATTTTTAGCTCCTAGTTTCTTTTTTAGAGGCTTTGATTGAATTCAGGCATCAAAAAGTACAGTTGCTGACAGATGCTAGTAGTACCAAGAATAAGACGTGACATCTGATCGCCGTTGTGTAGCTGAGAAACTGCGTGCTTCTTAAGCACGGAACAATTAACCCTCCATAAGTGGATTCAGTGCAGCGTGTGAAAGACTCAATAAAAATCTGTGTATTCAACTCAAGTCAGTTTATATAGTGCGTTCGACAGCTGATGTTACAAAGCTGCTTCATCCAATCCTGGTCCAGGCCTCTAGTGAGCAAGCCAAAGGTGACAAAGGCAAGGAAAACCTCTGTAGAGCTGGAGGACGAAATCTTGGGAATCGTCAAGACTTGGAAAACCAGCCTTCTGTGGACAACACCGCCAAAGAGAATAAATAATCACCACTAAGGAACTGTCTCACAGCTAATGAGAAGCAGAGATAAATTTGATGGCCAGCACAGTCTGTAGTTGGCAGTAACGGGATCAGTCGAGAGGCTGTAATTACTGGCAATTTCGGTGAAAACGAATCAGTTTTGATGTGCAAGTGCATTTTTTTTCGAATGTGGTGTGGATGAGGAAGCGTTGTGATATTTGCGTCTTGCCCACCCTTCACTAAAGTTCTTTCGAGGATCAAACTTGATCTTGAACCTGGTACTTTATCTACCCATGCTTTTCTTCCTGGAGTCTTCAGGATGGTCCATCACCACACAAAGCACGAGGTAACAGCTGGCGGGGACGAGTCCAGACTTAACGATGGCAAGCTTCATCACACAGGAGCGCTCCCTCCCTCTCGCTCAGGACGCTGGATGGTCCGTCATGGAAGACACGGTGGCTTGAAACAGCTGTGTGTGTGTGTGTGTGTGTGTGTGTGTGTGTGTGTGTGTGTGTAGGGCTGCTCAATGAATCAAACTTTCATTCTGAGTTTGACATTTTCTGCGATTATAAAGATGAATCGATCGGCATTAAAAGATTCGAGGAGAGAACCTCTGAAGCTGGAAGGAGCCACTGGACCAATGAGACGAGCCCAGAAGCTCCAGTGGCTCTTCAATCCAGCAAAGGAGTATCTGAGCCTCCACCAGGCGCTCCCTGGACTGGGACCAGGCCCCGCTCACAGCCTGCTGTTTCGGGATTAAAACCTCTCTCGGGGTCGTTCAGATGATTCCAGCAGCCTGTCACAGCGCACACGAGCAGATTAGCCCATTTGTGGACATGTTTCAGCATCGTTCACAGAAGCGCAGATTGGACCAGTAACCGGAGGAGAGGTCAGAGAGAGATCGTGGTCAACGCTCGTGATGGTAATATCGATCAGGATCAGGGGTTTGTGCGATAATCGAGCAGCCTCCCTCCCTCGGCTCCCACTTCCGCATCGGTTTCCTCTCGCGGAAACTTCTAGAAGTGTGGAGGCTGGACCTCTCGGAACTCACACAGCAGCGCACATAAACACTCTCCGCCGCGCGAAACGGGTCAAACGTTTCAGTTGCGAGCTAAAGTGAGAGTCCCCCTCCTCCTCGTGCGCCCACGCCCTCCGTCTCCAAACCGAGCGCCTGCACATCCCGCATTCACCTTCACCGACCCGCCCGGCCCGGCCCGCAGCGCGGCGTCCCCTCGCTGTCCGGCGGACACAGACCGAGAGCCCCGCGCTGGGACAGCGCTGGAGAGGCGGCTCGGCGTTTCTCTTACCTCGCTTTCTAAGAATCTGGAGTTTCAGGTCCCAGTTAAAGTGAAACTTTAAAAAAAAAAAAAAAACGCGAGGGCCGCGTCCCCATCTAGCGAGGACGCCTATCTAGTGCGGACTTCCGCTGGGCTCGGCGCGGCTGCTGAGCGGAATTCCACGCCTTGTCCTGAGTCCTCGAGTGCGCGAATTGGAATGCGGCCCTCGTTTCCCCCCCAAATCTGAGAGAGTAACAGGCAGTGACGTCAAGGGGCAAAATTCCAGCACAGCCCTGTCCACAGTTGCCCATGTAAGGCAGTGGAGCCCGGCCTCACTGGTGCAAATGCTAAAGTTCAGCTCAGTCCTGAGGTGCTGCTGCTGCTGCTGCTGCTGCTGCTGCTAAAAACAAAAGCTGCTCGGTCAACTTGGAAGCTTCCTTCTGCATGAGAGGAGAAAATGGCATCGGTCACACAGAGCTCCAGCTCATGCAGCATGGGCTGCTTGGGGACGCAGAGTGCTTCACTGGGCGAAGGGTAAAACAACGAAGAAAAGGAGAAGCGCTCCATTAAGTGCTTGGCTTAAAGTGAAATAAAGACAAGATCAAAATCACACTGAAGTGTGCCCTGTGCTATTCAGCAGGGCTGGGCAATATGGCGATATTAATCATTATCGTGATAAATTCTAGCAGGGTGAATCTTGAGCGTATCGGGATACCACCACTTCATGATTCACTGCAAAAAGCAAAATCAATCGTGTTTAACTCGTTTTAGCGCAGCACATTGTATAAAATGTTGATGGGGGGAAAAAATTCTTATTTTTGTGGCTCTGCCGGCTCTTCCCTTTACGTTCAGACTTAAGTCTGATTATTTTTTTTTTTAAGTTTGAGGTACCATATCCTGGCCTCGCCCAGCCTTACTGTGCACTGCTGATTTTTCTAGCGATATTAAGCGTTTCTGCTACCCCGTGTGGCTCAAATACAGAAATACTCGCTGAACCTAACAACACTAACAGCGTCGCTTAGGCCATTGGCCTCGTTCACCTCTTGACCTTTTGCAGCCTTAGCTGGGTGAGGCGAGGATTGCTCCATTCAGACAGCACTCAGCCACACACCTGCAATTTGCATGCTCTTTGCATGTCTCTTCACTCAATGCAAAAATCATAACTGCATCATAACTGCACTCCTGACTCAGATTTATGGCTCTCTTTCTCTCGGCGCAAAAACGAACGCGCCACAATAGCACTTAGCGCTGGTGGCGGCAGTGTTCGCGGCCACTGGAAGTGACTGAGATAAACAGCAAGCTTCACCGCACATTTCTTCTCTCAATACCGTGGCAGAAACGTGTACTCAAAAGCTGAGCCTCTATGTTTTCCACATCTGTCTAAGTATCCTAATTTTGGTCAAACAGAAAGCTGGATCGCACCAGCATCACAGGATGAGGCTAGACTGATTCCCGTAGATATGGCGCACCAGCACAACGTTTGAGTTTGTTGTAGATTGTTTGGCTGGAAAATGGTGCTCCAGACAGCACTGCTGGTTTAAGAGCTTAATCACATCCAATTTGCAGGATAGTACCCACAGTTTCCATAGAACATTTACCCAATAGTAGAACTAACCAATCAAAATGCAGATCTGACCTGAATTACCAGAGGTATTGCAAACAGCTTTGGCGCACACTGGGAAAAATACGTAATGCTTAGCTTTGCCCCACAGCCGTCAAGCTGGCTTTGGGAGGAGAGAACGCAGCCTGCCTGTGCACACTGTGAACCCTGCACAGCAAACGCAAGGACTAGACTCGAACAAAAAGGCCAACTACAGGCTCCAGCACTACATGAAAGTTCACAAACTTTCAGCACCAATTAACAACCCACTCTGGCATGTTCATGCCTCCCCACTCCAGCCTAACCCTCCCCGAGAGCATTGAGAGCAGCAAAATTTGCATCAGCCAACACTGTTATATAATCTATGGCACTAAAGGAAATGTAAAATTCCCTCCATTTTTTTCACAAAATATGCACTTTACCAACTCACCGAGCACATTGTCCATTTCAGACACTCTGGTTCATGCTTCAGGTTTCATGTGCAAACAGCGGCACGTCATAAGTGATGGGAAACGATGCTGCAGCAATGATCTATCTCTCCTCCATAGTACCTGGCAATGGAGCCCAGCATCAAGATCTCAGTATGATCTGAATCATGAGCCATATTTAATCACTCCATCCTCTGCTTATCCTGTAGCTAACCTCAGACGTTACCATTCGTTACGTTCTAAAAGAATGACCTGTGTCATGTTCCCCATTCTAGCCCCATCAGCATATATACATTTGCATAAATCTCGTCCTTACTGACATAGTGACAATATATGAAATCAATGAGTGTAGTACATTTAAGATTCCCAAACATAAACTACAGAATGGAAACGGAATAAGGCAGGAAAGCAGAGTTATGTTCATGGAAGGACGTTTACAAAGCTTAGCAGGCCAACACCTATGAGGAACCCTTGATGGTTCTTGTGCTGAATGCCGAGCTGCGGTCTTTTATCTTTCTTTATATCTGTCAACACGATTACTGAACTGCAAAGTCTGAGCTTGCAGAGTTCATAATCCCCAACAATAAAGACTATTTTTGAACAACAAAGGGATTTTCAGAACAAGCACCACATTCAGGACACATTAGGTTACCCTCTGACTAGTCTCTTGCCATATAGCAAGGAATGTTGAGCTTGGGAAAGCTCCTGTTGTATTTAAAAGATGGAATAGACAGATTGTATCTATCTACACTGCCTGTGTAATCTTTTTAGACACATTCTGAGCGTTCCCCTCTGTGCCAATATTGTAATAAACACAGAAAGGTCCATGAACCATTTTATCACAAACCTGGGTAGAGAAGCAAACCATACCCATGTGATCCATCCATCCATTATCTAAGCCTCTTATCTTGCCAGGGTCTCATGGGTCCTGGATCATATCCCAGTACTCATAGTTCAAGAGACAGAAAGCATCCTGGACAGGTTGGCAGTTCATGGCAGATATCCATGGGATCAACAATGCAATGTAGTATATGGGCAGGTCAAAGCAAACTCTCATTGCACAAAGTGTATTCGAATCCTACGATAACAATAAAGGAGGGCGATTAAGATGCAGCTCCGACTTGAGGCTCAGTGTTGCCTCGCTTCAGACGTTGTCAACAACCGATTAACTCATGCTCCGAGCACTCTGTCGATTGCTTTGCACCTCGTGCAGAGCAAAACAGCAGCCAGAGCACCACTGGAAAATGAAGAAGGGAGATAAATCGGGCGATTGTGCCTCGTTCTGTCGCGGCTGGCCCCGTATCCCCCTGTGTGCAGGTTCCAGGGCACGTTGGAAAGGTAATCTCATTTGTACTGTGTGACAGCTTATTTGCAACTTTGCTTACTGGCAATTTTCTAATGGGCCCCGTGAGTAGTGCCTCCTCACTCTCCATTTCCTCGCTCTCTCACAAAGCTGATCAAAAAGACACCCTTAAACCTGTCAGAAAACAATTACCCTAGTGCCAATATTTAGCCTGCTACTCAGACATCAATCAAACAGCAATTAATGCAATTTCTTTCAAAAATGTAACAACAAATGAACTAGGCAGGGTACAAGAAACGATGTCAAGGAATGAGTAAGCAATGGTAAAGACAGCATAAACACACCACTGTTGTTATGAGCTTGTGTTAGTCACATTAGCATCCTGTGTGTCAAGAATGAGCATCGCATGTGTGAACAAAGTGTGGGCTGCAAAGGCTGTGTCAAAGATCAGAAGGTGGGGAGCAAAAAAAAAAGAAAAGGCACAAAAGTGAATGAAGTCACAAAACAAGGCTCTGTTGTGCGACACTTTTGGTTTCTTGTGATATTTTTTTCCCCCCCTTTTTTTATCAACTCGCAACACAAGGTAACGTCTCCAGCATCGGAAATCCTGTTGTATACACGCTACATCGGGGCGACACACACTTCTCTCCGTACCACTTCCTCTGAAACACAAGAACGACGACCTCAGGCAGCTGTGAAGCGCAAAGGGAGCAGTGCTCTACTGGTAGCATCAGCCGTTGTACCAGGTTTAAAACAACCTTTGGAGCCCTTTATCGTTCATTACTGGTTGAAGCTTCATCCATCAAAGAGAGTGAGGATTCCTAAAGTGGGTGTGTTTACATGAATCAGCCGCAACTTTGAAAGCACCAGCCTAATTCTGTGTAGGTTTTCTTTATGATGTCTAAACAGCTCTGACCTGGAATAAACCAAGCTGCTTGCAGCACATCCCTTTAAGGCCTGTAAATTGCAAGGGGAGGCCTCCATGTGCAAGCCAGACCCATAGATTCTCCATCAGAAAGCGATCTGCGCAGGTCAACACCTAGAACTCTTTCTCATATTCCTCAAGCCGTTCCTGAACATTTTTTCCAGTGTACCGGGACACATTATCCTATTGAAGGCCATCACTATTGCTGTGAACTGCTGGTTTTGGTCTATAACTTAACTTCTATATCTTTAAATAGGTGATATGTTTTTGAGTAAAATCCACATAAATGCTACTGGGCTACTACCCAAGGTTTCCAAAATGAATGTTGCCACAGCATCACATTTCCTCAGCTTGCTTGCCTTCTTCCCAAAGTGCATCCTGGTTCCATCTTTATTCACATAATTGAAAAGAAAAACGATTCATAAGACCAATCCAGCGTCTTTCATTGTTTCTCGTTTCAGTTCTGATGATGCATCAATGAGCCTTGGATGCCCTGCCACCGATTCAACAGTTGTCCTTCCTTGAACCACATCTAGCAGATACTCCTGGACACCAAAAGCATCCCCTGCTGTTTTGGAAATGCTCTGATCCAGAATTCCAGCCTTCAGAATTTGATCCTTATCAGAGCAGATCAGATGTTTATGGGGAGAAGTAGCTACTTTTCAAAATAGCTATTTTTAAAGCATTAAAGCTGAAAATATATCAGACCAGAATTGGTATTGGCAAATGCTCAAGATTTCAGTATTGGTATCAGAAAAGGTGTATTATGGAATCTGTAGTTCATTTCAAATAACCTTGCTTATGTGGTTTCGGTCATATAAAAACATTGTACACACTATATGCCAAGGCTCACTTAATAACATTCACTTTATGCCCAAAGTATGTGGACACCTGATCATCAGACCAATTTGAACTTTGCAAGTGCCACGCTCTTCCATACTTGGCAGCCCTGCTGTGTGAGTTTGTGTGGTGTATGGCTTCATGGCCCCTGGAATCTTTTAGTTCACAATAAGAAACATTTACAGCTGATATGGCAGCTAAAAATTTCACAAACTGGTGAGTGGCAAAGGGAGGATCTTATGACACTGCCATTTTTAAAGTTACTGTACAACTCATTCTACTGCCAGTTTTTTTGCACTCAACAGATAGGGGGCCATATGGTGTATATAACTACGCATAACTCACTTAACATACAATATAATACCCGGCGAAGACTAAGCAGACAGTTATTCGGAGACTAATTATGTCTCATTCTGAGATGGCCCATATGAACTGAAAAAATATAGTTGAAGATAGTTGTCAATAAAAGTGGACTTAAATTAGCGTCAGCAAATATGGGCACGAAAGCTGTGTAAATGTTTGTGTGCAAAATACTGAGTTCAGGTCTTTTATCATTTCCTCCATCTGTCACTGTAGTATCTCAAATACAACTAATGACTGAAAGCGAGATGAGCTATACACAATACACCAACCAGCTAAATAATCCATGGCTATGAAGGAGTAGCTCGGAGACCTAATGACAAGACTCTTTTTTTCTCCTCTGTTTTTGATGTGAATGACGAGCACTGCTCCTTGCTCCATATAAAAACTCTTGCTGAATCTTAACTGTGATGTCAGATTTTTGTATGGCAAGCCTATCGTTCTCCAGACACAGGCAAGAAAAGACAGTAAGAGAAAAGGTAGGAGAAACACAAACCAAGCACAAAAAGCCATGTCCTCCAGCAACTAATCAAACAACTCCTCATCTAGATCTAGACCTAAGATTACTCTAATGAATTCTAATTTGAAATGTTTAAGCATGTAAATATTCATCAGGATAGCAGAAGCAGACAATCCGGGCCTGCAGCCATGGCTTTTGAATCTGAGTGCATAACAGAAGTAATAAGCCCTAACCGGGGTTTGGAGACATGGAGACATTTTAAGGTGTTTTGCTTTCTTCCCTTTTCATTTTTCGGAAGATTGGAGGGGAAGATGGATTTAGCATCTGATGTCGAGCCCTTTGAAAAATCAATTTTGAGCTTGAAAGTTTTGGTGCTGTTGATTTTCTCTGATTCCTCTACATGCTGAATACATTCTATGGTTTCTAAATGTGTTACAGTCCCTGGGCCATGGAAGGATTCTGTGACTTTGTTGGAGTTTGTTTTGAAACAGGCATCACTAGGATTTCAAGGTAACCTTTTAAAGTTAAACTTCATCATCTTGGGTAGACTGGTGAGAAGAATGAACAGTAACTGAGAGACAGATCACTGGGTGATTCTTCAGCAATGGAAAGAAGATTTAATGGCGCAGTGTTCTGAAAATGCAAGGGTACTGTGCGAGGGAAAAAAAGAGAAAGAAAGAAATGAAGATGAACATTCTCTTTTCATGGATTCCTTTGTTCTCTTCAGACAATAATGTGACCACAATAACAATCAGTTGATAAGCAGTTTGCGAGAATCTGAAACCGTGCATTCTGTGAATACAATTACGCTGCAGCCACAAAACTCTAAAACTGTTGTCTCTTTCTTCAAGAAAAGAGAGGCCTTCCAGGGAGCCAAATTATTACAGCACACTACCGAAGCCAAGGCCAGCGTCTCTCTAGAGAAAATATCTTTGATATCTCGCACTCTGCCTGTTTGTGCTTTCGTGCCTGTTAGCAGCCAGACAACATTGGTGCTGTGCACTGGTGGGAAGTCAGGGTGACAGCGTGGATACCTTTCAGAATTGTATTAAGAGAAGAGAGAGATTTCCAAAGCTGGAGATCCTGAAGACAGCAATTAAAAGAGAAGAAAGTGGAAGGTGAGATGGAGACGTCACATGAATGTCTCTTCATCTAAAGAATAAATTACAGATGAACGTTTAATACACACTGTTAATCTGTCCAGTGACCCCCTTGTAAAACGAGGGTAAACTCCTGACGTAATGGCCTTGGGACGGCATCTTTAGCTTTAGCTTATCCTACAGTTTGCAGTTTTTAGGCAGAGAGGGCCTAATTATGAATATGTCTGAATGAGAAAAAGAATAGTGTTACTAATATCAAAAATCTCTTATGCACAGAGTTGACCATTTCAGAGGGTGTTCAGACTGACTCCATTAACCTGAACATGCTTTCAGTGTTAGAATCTGTGATTTTGTTTATAAAATTCAGTTCAATCTTTTGCCACACAGTTTAGGGTTTCACTTCAACTAAAAGACATCTTTAGCTAATGAAGCAGGGAAATCACAGCATTGTAGGTGGAGTACAGGACAGCAGGTAAAAAAAGTTAAGTAATAATTACACTGAACAATATATCTGGTAACAATTATTGGTTTATGCAAAACTGGTTTGGTATGCTTAACAGATGATTCAGTGCATCATGGAAGCTCAAATATCCCAATGCTATTATATTATTTTGATGTAATTCAGAATTGTTTAATTGGAGGAATGATTTACAAAGTAAAACAGAGCTGTTGAACTGTATTTTGGCCAAAAACTGCAGCTGAGTCACCACTTTCAGATTCATCCATGCATTTGTACACCTCTAACCCGTAGCATATTATACAATGCTCAAAAAAATTAAAGGAACACTTTGAAAACACATTAGATCTCCATTGGAAATAAAAATCAAGCTGGATATTCATACTGATATGGAATGGGTAATGTGTTAAGAACAAAAGGATGCCACAGCATTTGATGAAAATGAAAATTATCAACTTACAGAGCTCTTAATTTGAAGTCACCAAAAAATTTAAACTGAAAAACTGATGAGGAAGGCTAGTCCAATTTGCTGAAATCTCATTGCAGTAACTCAAAATGGTCCTTAGTAGTTTGTATGAAGCTGGTAGCGTCGGATGGACCTAAACATGATGTCCCAGAGATGTTCTTTTGAATTTAGGTCAGGCGAGCATGGAGGCCCGTCAATGATATCAATTCCTTCGTCCTCCAGGAACTGCCTGCATACTCTTGCCACATGAGGCCAGGCATTAGAACCCAGGACCCACTGCACCAGCAAAGGGTCTGACAATGGGTCTAAGGATTTCATCTCTATAACTAGTGGCAGTCAGGGTGCCATCGTTTATCCTGTACAGGTCTGTGCGTCCCTCCATGGATATGTCTCCCCAAACCAACACTGACCCACCAACAAACCGGCCATGCTGAACAATGTTGCAGGCAGCATAACATTCACCTTCTCCAGACCCTTTCACGTCTGTCACATGACCTCAGAATGAACCTGCTCTCATCTGTGTAAAGCACAGGGCGCCAGTGCCAGACCTGCCAACTCTGGTGTTCTCTGGCAAATACCAGTCAAGCCCCACGGTGCCGGGCAGTGAGCACAGGGCCCACTAGAGGACGTTGGGCCCTCAGACCACGAAGTCATGAAGTCTGTTTCTAATGGTTTGGTCAGAGACATTCATACAGTGGCTTGCTGGAGGTCACTTTGTAGGGCTCTAGCATTACTCATCCTGTTCCTCCTTGCACAAAGGAGCACATACAGTCAAATGCAAAACTACTGAAAGGCATTCAAAAAAAGATGAGGAGGGAAAAAATGGTTGTGGCCTCCACCTGCAAATTCTTGTTTTTGGGGTCGTCTCATTGTTGCCCCTTTAGTGCACCTGTTCTTAATTTCATGAACACCAAAACTGACACTGATTAACAACCCGCTCTGCTACTTAAGTGACCAGATCGACATCGCAGAAGTTTAACTGACTTGATACTATACTCTGATTCCTATAATTTTTTTGAGCAGTGTATATTACATATTAAATATTACACCTGCTCGAAAAATTAACAGGAATTGAAGGGGATTTACAAAATAGTTTTTGTTGCTCTGAGTATTTTAATTGAAGACTATCTTGTGGTGGAAATAGGAACCAGGGGTAATAAAATCAATCCATCCATTATTTGAATCACTTATATAATGAGGGTCATGAAGGGGATGCTGGAGCCTTACAGGGTGAAACGTGGAGAAACTCCCTGATCACTACTCCATTGCAGGGAAGACATACAGACAAATACGCACAGTCATAGCTACGGGACAATTTAGCATCTCAGATCCACCTGATGGGCATGTGTTATGATTGTGAGGTGAAACCAGAGGAAATACACGCAGACACTTGCACCTCTTGCCTTGGATGTCTTTTAAAAGGTTTTATGATCTCAAAATCATAAAACAAACATCATCTTAAGGATTTGGCAGTTTATTTGATTTAATAACCTAAAATTTGCCCTTAAATTTCCCCTTTAACTTCTCGAAGACCTGAAACTGAACTGCAGCTGATTACAATCCACCAAAGACTCACAAGTGCCACAAGCCTGAACCATTGAGTCATGGCTGAAGATAACAAGGTGAGAGTTTGGATGAGCTGCAGTTGACATGCTGCAAGAGCTGATAGACTGAATGTGGTTTATGAGGACATCTGCACCCAAACAAGAGCGATTGAGGGAGAGAAGGCAGAAGGAGCCGAGTAATTTGATGCAAAGCTGATCGGACAGCCGGGCCAACGAACTAGGGCAAACACACTCTCTTGTCAGCTTGTCTCTCCATTCCCCTTCTCTTCAGGTTCCCTTTATCATGTCAGCATCACCCGTGTGATGGTACCCAGCAAGCCAGCGCTGATCTAGTCCTGGATGCTGGACACCTGACAAGAGTGTTATGATCTATGTAGACTAACAGAAGAGTCGCTACGTCTTGCAGGACTTGCAGTAGAAATCCTTGTGTAGGACAGGTGAGGAGTTCTCAATGCATTCTTTGAGCTCCAAAAGCCTCTATGAAGGCCTACACCACACACTAACTGCTCAATCCTTTTCAACATTTAACATCACTGTCAAATCAAAACCTCATAACTCCTTTTTAATTATATCATCAATTGCCCTTTACACTGTTTGATGTGTGAATCGCTCAAGCAGAACAAAGTCACAACTTGAGGTAGGAAGCAGGGAAGAAACAAGTAGAGATGATCTAGACACCTTGCATCTTAAAGCACTTTGTAGCCTATCACAGTGAAACATCCATCCATCCATCCATTATCTGCCGCTTTGTCCCAAACGGGGTCGCGGGGGGGTGCTGGTGTCCAAGCCAGCGCACACAGGGCGAGGACGGGGGACGCACCCTGGACAGGTCGCCAGCCCATCGCAGGGAGGAGCGGGACGGGGACGGCACCTTGCTCAAGGGTACCTCAGGGCAACCCACCGGGAAGGGGTTCGAAGGGGTATCCCCGATCCGCCGATCACGCGGCCAACACCCTAACCACTAGGCCACCGCTGCCCCACAGTGAAACATATCTGATTCTTTAATTACTCAATCTGCCAAAGATAAGACAGTTTGAAAGACATAAAATAATATTTTTGCACCAGTATGGTAACTCCCTGGCAAAATATAAAGTAATGAGAAGATTTTTGTTCTGTTTTGTTTAATATATTTTTGTTTTTATCTGTGCCTTTTATCTGTGCAATTAGTAAACCTAATGTATTTTGAATATTGAGTACTTATGTACATGTCTGGTCTGTTTATCGTGTTCCCTGTCCTGAATATGAACCTTTAAGTGTAACATCAGGTGAAACAAAATCTGATTCTGGGTTGCATTATGAACAGATTAGAAGGTTTATTATGCAAAACCACATTAAGGTGAGAACAGTGTTTTAAACCTCTTATCTAAAACTTCCCATTTTGGAGGTTTTATTAGCAGACTGATCAAGTTCCACAAAGGTTAACAAATGATTCATATGCCCGGAGGGTCAGGTGTTAAAATTATGCAGTTGTCTGGGCACCCTAGGTCAAATGATATGTTTCGAAATTTCAGGACACAATTGCTTGATGTAAAATATATTTTTTTAAAAAAGGTAACACGGTCTGGGCAAAATTTTGGGATTTTGCATTGCATTTTGCATATTGCAATATAACATTTATTTTCTAAACTATATTCAAGCCCAAAGATAAACACATTTAAAAATGGGTATTTCAGGGCAAGGAAAAGAGCTGTGACAAAACAGGGGCTAAAGACACCTGAACCCTATTCCAGTCTCTAGACAGACAAAGGGGAATTAAATAATTAAATTCCAGAGGTGTAAACAAAGTCAGAATGGTTTAATGTGAAATGCTCCAGCAAAATGCTGCAACAAAACTTGCAGACTCAGGATTGTTCACAGCTGTGCTGATAGAAATCAGACAACAGAAGCGCTCAGTTCTGATCCTTAGGGCCAGTATCCATCACGGTCCAGTTATCCCCTTCTCAAACATACCTAATCTAGATATTACCAGATGAGTGTTTGAGCAGGGAAAACATTCAGCTGAGCTGGACACCGCCCCTCCGGGACGAGAACCAAAAAACCTTGGTTTTAACATGCAAAGTTCATAAACACACTACTAGAATAAAGAGAATACTAGAACAGAGGAAGAGAAAACATTAACAATATTTAAAAAAAAAAAAAAAATTTCTATTTCTATATTAAAATTTTTATTTCTGGATGTACATAGTTTATTTTTTATTTTTTGTAATAGAGACATATGAACATAAAAAAGCCAGGACGCAATTGTGGAATTGTGAACCGTTCCGAACATATGAAGCCTGAAAGCCAGAAGTTCTGGTCACGTCTCCTCCTGAATATCTACTCGGATATTTTACATGTGACGCCAGGCCAAACGTTTAGAAAACCTTTGCATATCTGCATGCTAGGCCATCTATAACACTTGAGGAAGGAAATATTATTCTCAGAGAGACATTTGTATGAGTCCTGGGAAATCAGAAGGTCATTGTCGGAAGTCTTCTCCATCACTCCTTTTGCATATCTCCTTTCTGGTAGACAGTCAGACTGCAGAGTTAGATTAGTACAGAACACGACAATGAAAAAAACTTCTCATATCCGTTTTTAAGAAAACAATGTGTTTGTGGATAAGGCAAACTCCAATGTAAAAACTAAACTGGAAGATGCACATGCACACACACACACGCACACACACACACACACACACACATACATGCACACCTACAAAAATACATTAGTTCCTTCAACATATTTCAATTCAATGAACTGACTTAGTCTTGAATTAGTCTTCATCTATACAGAATTTCTATCATAAGTAATACACGGTACAGTAAGATAACACTGCTCGTACACTTTTAAGCACAATATTCAAAGACAGCATCCATTCTTTTCCTTTTTTTTCTGAAGCTACAAATGTCAACTGATGCAAACGTGTGAGATTAGGTCTCTCTGACCTTTACTAAAGCTGATAGCTGTCCCCATGCATGTCGGCGGGCATCGCTCTGACACGAAACACGGCCACCATAAAAACCGGTTCTAGATTACACAGTCTCAAAGTCGCACAGGCACCTCTGTTGGTATGGCCATTATCATACACTGACACTATGATTACAGGATCACTTGATAAAGGTCATTGTTAGCAGTATAACTGCACATCTCTCCAGGAACCTCCACAGAAGCCATCGACACCAGTTTCAACAAAACTAAGGTGAAAAAGACATGCATACTGTATGTAGCCAAGGCCTGAAAGAGAAGAGTAGAGGCAACACAACACCCACTCACGCTGTGTCATGCAGGGAGGACACCTAGGGTGTGGGAATGCTGATGACATTTCCATCTTTAATTTATGTTTATCAGAGAACAACACACCTTAATTAAAATCCTAGGACTATATATATATATATATATATATATATATATATATATATATATATATGTGTGTGTGTGTGTGTATTATTGTGTGTGTGTGTGTGTGTGTGTGTGTGTATGAGGTGTTGTCGCAGTGTTCTAAAAACGGAGTTTTGTAGTAACTTTTTGGAGGCTGAACCAGGACCTGATTGATGCGACACTGTATGGGCAGGCGTTGCTGCGTTCTCATGTCAGTAATGAAGCTGCATGTGTAAGTCTCTATATGCCACCTATGCCGCCTCTGCATCAAAACATTAGGTTGAATTAGAAATTAGAATAAGAAATACTAGAGGACCATTGCCCACAAAAAACAAACCCAGGTACACAATTTTCATTCAGAGTTGTTTCAACATAACTGCCAGTCTGCAAGAGTCACACATCTACTGCAGAGAATGAAGGCCAGTCTGGAGAGCAGTTACACACAAAAAGTGCAGCAACATCCTGATTTTTGCAACATCATAAAAATGACCAAATAGCTTCAGTCTCTTGTTTCCTAAAATGGAGTGAGAAAAGCATTTGCAGAAAGCAAGTGAGTGCTCAGCGATGCTGTTTCTGCCCTGTATGTAAATCAGTTAAAAACAGGAAAAGAAACCAAAACAAAACATTAAAAAAACACCTTTAAGCCCTAAATCTCGCATTTCTCGTATTTATATTGGGACTATTTTCCAACAGAAGGACACATTTTGCAATCATCTGGTATTCCTGAACAATGGCTTCAAAAAAATAAATAGCAAAATCAATCTATCATAAAAACATCAAATAAACTTAAACTATGCTTGGAAACCCAGACAAACTTTATTAATTACCATGCACTATAGCTCTTGGCTATTTTTCTTTAAAGCATGAGGTAAAGTCTATTAAACTAATCTCCAAAATGAGGAAGAAAAAAATTCTCATCATAAACTGCGTTGAACATACTGGATGTGAAAAGCACAAGCAAACTTATGGAAAAGCGGTAATATTAATTCGAGACTACTTAGGCCTATTTACAGCTTGACCTGTTCTTGCAGTCACTGCTGTGGGTCAGAGGACACTGGGGTAGGCATGATTGCTCGACACTCTGCCGATTAACAATAAGGGAACTGTGAAGAGATGATTTAATAGAGAGTTTTGGGGCTTGACCTACTGACAGAACTGGGTCGGATGTTTCATTATTAATGAGACAAAGTATGAATTTGCAAAATCCATACGACACTGAATCACCAAATGATTCATTCAAAGTGCAATATCTAGAGAATAGCACATGGATGGGATTGCTTCTTGCTTCTGGTAATTTAGAAGAAAAAAAAAGACATTAGAACATAAAAAGACATAAGAAATTAGTGTCAGGACTAAAGTCAGGTACTGATCACCCTGATGTGCAGTGACGGCACTAAACAGCATCAGGTGAACTCTGCTGCTTCTGCCTGGTGCCATGGGTGAGAGCTATCCGTCACAACACATTACAGCATTAAGAGTGCTGCCCAGCGCAGCGTGTGTGTTCAGAGTCTTCTCACGACAACAACTGCCGGTGACTCAGCACACAAGCTTTAACGGAGCAGGCTCCTCAGTGCACAACCACAGGCAGCATCTCGCCATAACACTTACGAGTTTGGGACTGAGCCTCTGTATTATGGACTGTCATCTTAGTGAGCTCCTAAGCCAAACCCAAGACGATGATCAAATCCAGCACCGCCCGTCTTTCACACTCAGCTTCTCTTTATTCAAACATATGGCTCGGGAGCAGAACCGGTGTGGACGGCACTAAAATGTAAGGATTAAACACGCAGGAAATAATATGTACCAAGTGCACAGTTCCAAGAAATGGCAGACAATGTGCCAAATGATGTGAGCGGCAGGCACAGCTGCAGCCAAAAGGCAGGATAACCAAATAGAGTTGATTACGACAGATTATAAAATATGTGATAATACCCGAGAGTTAATGCCCAAACATAGAAAGCCATCAAGCAGAGGAGCAGCACTGCCCGCTAGGCTGGCATTACCGTCCAATTTTCAGCCTAAAACTGGCACGTAGCCTGGCTTTACGCCATCGGCAGGGTTAGGGCAAAGTGACATCTGGGATGATGTAATATCAACTCCCCTGCTAGACAAGTTATAAAGAGCAATATCCAGCTCGCAGGATTCAGATCAGCTTAGGTAGATTAATGCTCCAGGACATTGAAATGTTTGTTGTATAAAGGTTCTGTTTATAAAACAATGTGTCGTAGTGGTATATGAAGGACTCTAATCTGGCAGATGGCCCATAGGCCGAGAGCTGCTCCATATTAAGGAGAATAGTAGCCCAAGGTTTAGAGTTCATGCGCCTCAACGAGATTTCAGATTTTGCCTCAGTCAAACATATTATAAAGAGAGAGAGGGGGTAGAGCGAGCGGACAAGCAAGCGAGAGAGAGAGAGAGAGATAGAGAGAGAGAGAGAGAGAGAGAGGGGGGAGAGAAAGAGAGAGAGAGAGAGGGAGAGGGGAGGAGAGAGAGAGAGAGAGAGAGAGAGAGAGAGAAAGAGAGAGAGAGAGAGAGAGAGAGGGAGAGGGGAGAGAAGAGAGAGAGAGAGAGAGAGAGAGAGAGAGAGAGAGAGAGAGAGAGAGAGAGAGAGAGAAAGAGAGAGAGAGAGAGAGAAAGAGAGAGAGAAAGGGAGAGGGAGAGTAGAGAGAGACTGGGATTATGGCAAGAGCTGCTTAATCTGTGATTTTTTTTTTTTTTTTTTTTTTTTTGCAAAAGGGAGCACGCCCCACAATTTTTTTTAGCATTCATGGAAAGTGGACTTTGCGAGTGCACAGCAATCAGTGACCACTAGAACGCAGTCGGCCTATCAGCTCTGAGTGCCACCGATGCCCTGTGGACCGAGTCCCTGACGCCGAGTGCGCTCAGTCAACTCTGCTCACTTCAGCTTTCACTCCACTGCGCCCATCCTCCTCCTCCTCCTCCTCATCCTCTTCATCCTCACTCGCGCTCGCTGGCAGACGCATCCCGAACGTGGGACAGCTTATAAGCTCGAGGGTTTATTTTTGTTTTTTTGGAGGGAAGGAGAGCGAGAGAGAAAGACACAGGGGCAACCTTCGCCACCCTGAACAGCGGGCATCATCCTTAGCAGCATCTTCAACCCTACAGCCTCTGCTCTGCATTCCTTCACTGCCTACGAGCTTTCATGCCAGTCTAGGCTGTGCTCCTGCTGCCGCTGAGCCATCCCAACCTGCACTGCTTGCTCCCCTCAGACTGAACCCCGGATATCTGCTGCTTCCCTCAAGGCATCAGCACTAATTGAGCTCCGTGACTGATAACTGAAGAAAAAAAAAAAAAAAAAGAAGACAAGTCTCCTGCCATCTGAACGCCATAGGCAGCTTTTCGGACTCTGATCATAGACAGAATCAATCCCAGCAAGAGGTGGTGAAGCTGTGATTGCCCACTGCCCCCTGACTCACACCTCCGCTCCCAGCATGCCCCACTCCATGCAGCAGAACGGTGAGCATGTCCTTCTATTATCTTTATCCCTACTGTCCTCCCCTCTGACCTCACTCCCGTGTGACTTAGCCTGCTCCTCATGCCTGCTGGCAATGCAAATGCAAACTGAAATGAATGTGAAAGAAAGAGATTATTAAGAGCAGGAAAAGAAACCCACAGGAAAGTAAACAGAAACAGTAAACAGTATGTGAAAAAACAAGCTAACAGACGCATGTTTGTACCGGTGGGAACATATCTGTGGCTGGGGAAGTGAAGACTTAAGACAGCCATAAGACCAACATCTGGTCTTCTCTCCCAGCGCTGTGTTTGAAAACTCCTATCTGCAGAAACAAGTGAAAGATTTCTGCTAAAGCAAACAATAATGCTTTTTGTAGACGGCGTTTATAGTACATAACTATCTCTGTGACATGGGACGTGTCACATCACAATGAACATCCTCCTCCTCACTTCCTCCTACTGCCAATTGAGCCACAAGTCAATTAAATTCATCTGAAATGCATAAAACCTCAAAAAAAATAACAACATGTGACCTGTACCACTGTCCCACTTCAAATGCATTTTTAATAAGATAAGAATGTCAAATGTGTTGGTTTAAAATAAAATGGAGCGGGGAACATGAGGAGAAAGCAGGGAAAGTGCCTGAAGCTGTTTGGACTCAGTGCTCTGTGTAATCTTTGACTGAGTGTTTCCTCTTCTTGGCATTTGCTAACACAATCTTAACAGAAAATGCTCTCAGGCATCCAACTCATATCCTCTTATTTACTTATGCTTATGTAATTCACTGGTATTTGACAACATATTAAAAAGAATCTCCATCACATCAACATTCACAGCCAACTGACCCCTCTGACAGGAGGCAACGTACACATTTGTTGACGGACGCAGAAGATGCCGACATTCCTGTTGGGAAAGTCTTATGGGAGCACATCGTTGCACTGAAATGTGGACAATGAGATATGCGATAACCCGACACAACAAAAAGTCTCAGGTTTTTCTCATTTTACAAAGAGCCGTTCCCCATAAAAAATGACATCAGTTCCGAAAGATGTACCAGTGATTGTGAAGTAGGTCAGCAGGTGAGTATCTAGGGATTTAAAAAGAGAATACATTGAATGCATAATCAAATATACCCTAAAAGGCTAATAATAACTGTCTAGAAAATCTAAATCAAACACACTAAACTGAATCCTCTGATTAGTAGAAATATAATGCCTCCTTAAATGAAATCTGCGCAAGCAACACTTCTACAAATATATTCTTTAGACCTTTAACATGAAAAAGACATGAGAAAAAAAAAACCACACACACACAACTAGATTTGGTTGGACATTAAAGTAACACAAGCAAAGTACAAAAGTGCTTTTTAGAAAAAACATGACCAGAATATTAAAAAAAATCACCAAAAAAGAAACTACTACACATCTGAAACAGTAAATAGAAAGACATAATCCTAATCAGCGATGTTCCCCTTCCCATGTATTAAATTAAGTCAAGTTAATGTCATGAGCACTTTAAATCATTTAGGATGAACACCGCCATGAATCTGTACACTGCATGCTTAACTGATCTCCTGTCTAATTCTCTGGCGTGGAACATTCACGGAGCTGATTAAGCGCATGAAGGATACGACCCTGTTTACAGATTAACTTAAAGCTCATTTTGCTCTCATATGCTCACATTTGCCTGTGGGCTCTCTAAAACTGTAACACTGTCCTCTGTACTTTCAAAAAGCCCCTTGCACTACGGAGCAGCTGCTGACCACTCCACTCTTTCCTGCTAGTACGCTTCACACTTCTGATCTGTTTGGGAAAACAAGGTGTATCCGCAGCCGCGTGTGATAGAGGGTCCGCTTTTCAGTGGGAAAGGCTCTGTTCAGCACGGAGCTAAGAGATGCATTAGGAAGCAGAAAGAAGGAAAAGGCCACTGCTGAATGGATAGTTATTGATGGGATTATTAATTGAAGGGATTATTCATTTCTAAAAATTAAAAAGCGGATCAGTATATTATGATGCACAAGCCTGAGGGTTTAGCCTCCGATGATTTCTAATATTTTACATTAATATCTGGCAATGTTTCAGTTCGATGTTCTACTTTAAGCTTGCATTTGACTTGCATTCAACCAAGTATCAAACCCTAACCTATCCCCCTCATTCTAACAACCTTAAGATAAACTTGGTACTGATTTTAACCCTGCTACAAACTTTAACCCCCGATAAACAAATTGCTTTTATCCGGACAGTTTGAGCATTAAGTAAATATCTCGATGGGGGCTACCTAAATGAAGTGAGACCTATTTTGTAAAAGTGAGACCTAGTATGTAAAAAAAAAAAAAAAAAAAAAAAAAAAAAAATGCATGCTTCTATTATTTTTAATTTGGTTATGTTTTTTTTGTTTTTTATTAACATTATTTTTGTAAATGCATAAATATAGCCAAACCAAAAATCTCTCTGTTTCAATAATTATATTCTGAAACAGTAACAAAAATCCTTCTTGACTATAAAAAAATCAATCCAAATCAATCTAATTAAACACTTTTGAAAGGGAGAGGGAGTCAAACTGCTGCACTTTACACCCCTGATAGTTTCTGGGGACTCACATTGTTGAGCACTGCATTTAGTCTCAGGTGTGAAAATCAGCCAAGCATGGTCAGCGCTGGTTATGTCACAGCAAGGTCACACAAATGCCACAACACAGGTCAGCAAACGCACTCAGTGATTCTCTTGGGGCGCAGAGTGAACTGTTCTACTGCACTCTCTATCTGTACGAGTACGGATCTGTTGGCCTCGAGAGTTCTGCCTTTCAGGGGGTCAAAGACGGGTTGATATGAACTCATATTCTTCATAGGTCGAGACCTGCTTGTCGTGCTTGAGTTCCCACCACTATGATCCTCATCTCGAGCAAGAATGTTTTTTCCACGGTGATGACACACCGCTTCAGCGGTGACACTGACTCGAGCTGAAGTGTTTGCCATAAACATTAGCAGGGCGGTTCAGGGGAAGCACAGTCAGGTCCTGCGCAGGCGAGTGTTGATGGGTGACTAGCTCCATATGCAGCCTGGAGGCCGACAGGGCAGAATGCATATGCCCATGCCATCTGTGCCCCCGGTGCGAGCTCAATACCAGAGAGAGGTGATTACAGAGGTAGGAAGGGGAGGAACTTCAACAGACTTTCAGAACTTAAGATGTACATTTGCTAGTTCATTTGGATCATGAGCTGTTATTTCATTCATTATTCCCTTGTTTAAGGGTAATGTCTTCATTTTCTGAAATGTAACTTCTGAGGTTTTTGAACTGCCATCTTCTCGCATAAAATAAGGCCATTTTGATGACGATTATAATTATCATTAAGACTAGGATCAGCTTATGAATAAAATAACAGAGAATTTGCTAAAAGCGTGGGTAATCTTTGCTCTATGATACGAAACTACAGTCTTTGTCTCGTGTACAGATGCTGCAGTGGCTTTTCTTTGAGTGAGTCATCCATCGTGTTTTTCACTCTTGATGTTAGTTTAGTATTTAATCCTGAGATCTTTTTCAAACCCGGTTGATGTGTACAAATAAAACGCACTTTTTTAAAATTATTATTATTACTGAAAATTTGCTACGGCACACTTTCTTATTTAACATTGGATACCTTTTCAAGGAAGTGGACTCAAAGATTCAAAGAAGAAAGTTCACAAACTCACAGTTAAAGCACTACATTCACTACATACAGTGTGTGTGTGTGATATGTGTATAGACTTTCCTTTTGACTATCTCAGCTTGGAGTTCAGATCATTATTCTGTGCATAATTCTGAACATTTTTCTAAACTTTTAAAAGTTTTTCTGAAAATATGTTGGACTTTCTTGCTGCCCTGGTGCAGTTTATTTAATAGTTAAATTAATTATAACTTTTTGATAAAACATAAAAAAAAAGGATTTCATGTCTAAACTAATGTAGAGCTTAAGTGAAAGAAAAGTAGAAAATGTTGCTTCTTAACAGTTTTGGGAAAGAGCAGGAAGAAATAAAGCAACTTTATACGCAGCGGCTTTGTATTCTTTAACATATCAAAACGTCTTTTCCACGTCAATCAGTGCCTTATCAAGAGAAAAGCAGATCTGTCACTGTCTGCACCACAACATGGCATCCATCAAACTTGACTGGCCTGATTAAAAGAATGCAAAACACATTTAGGTCTTAAGTTTCATGGTCAAGGTCATTGATATAAAATAATCAAAACAATCAGTTAGAACAGGCTGCAGCGGACGCTGTGAATTGCTACTACGTGCTGTTGCTGTTGATATCCAAGCATGAGAACAGAAACTTGGAATTCAAACAAAATGATTCGAAATTTTTCATAGAAAAATGATCTGCCCAAGGATTTGCCAACAGAGCACTCTAATGGCATGGATTTGGAATATATATTTTCATAGTCATTTTGAAACTCACCCAACAAAATATACTGCTGCAAATCCCACCCCAATAATCCCATGTACATTGATATGTTATTAAAAAGGTCAGAAAGTACTTGTTTATCTGCTTTTTGGGGCTGTGGAATTGGTCAGCATTGGCAGCCAGCCAAATCAAATCAGTTTTGAGAGAGAGTGATTTCAGAGGCTTGCTTGAATTGCTTTCATCCATGCCAAAAGCTTCTGGTTCCATGTTAGCATGGATTACTCTCCACTTAGTGTGTCAGATGAACAGAGGGAGGGGGACCCAAAAATAAATAAATAAATAAATTTAAAAAGCCCTCACGGAAGCACCCCCAGCAGAAGCCTACTGGATATACTACTTATGCATCTGCACCAGATTGGATTGGTCAATGTCCTCACTTTTCAGAAATTAAAATGTGTGCGGACAGACCATATTCCCTCTATTAACTGATGCTCCACCCTAATCGTTGAAATACGGCCGCTTTTAAAGCTGATGCAAATTAGAGGGCTCTGGTATAGATGTAACTTCAGTGGAGCAGCTATTGTCACAGAGCATGGGACAAGAAAAGGCTGCTGCCAGCGGTGTTATTAGGTCTTTCAGGTTTTCCTTATTTTTCTCAAGCCCAAGAGCAGGCAGTGTTAACTAACCTGTGCAGAGCTATTAGACCAAAACAATACCCTTTCCTGTATGACAATGACACATGCCACGCCTCTGGAAAGTTCCCACTCACAGTGGAAAAACACAGGACACACACCGCTCTACCTGACTGAGGAGTGAAAGCGTCTGTGTACACTGTATACACACAACAGGCTTTTCCCTTAGTCACTAATTAATCCCAGTACAAAAACAGGTGAACAGTGGTTTCATTAGAATAAGGGAAAAAATAAAAAAATGCTTTTCCAAGCTTTTCTGCCTTCCTCTTTACTTTGTAATTATTTAAGCCATGTGTTTGTAAATCCATTCTTTTTTTCATATTTTGGCTTCATGAAGAAAAAAAACAAGTCACCTTGGAGACTGCAGGTGAGGGAAGTAATATTCTTAAATGGTAACAGCAGTTAATGGGATTTTTTTCTGGCAACTTTGAGCCACCTCACTTTGTAAATTCACAATGTAATTTTCACACACTTATGGACAGTTTAAGAATAACGTAATGTAATTTAAGAATAATGCAGGCAGCTTTCAATGAAGCCTATTAGGTGAATAATAGGCCTATGATTTTATTAAGCTCGAGACTATAAGGGTTTAACACAAAGAAAGAAATCAGTTGCTCAGTTGTTTTAGTCAGGTCATGTTTCAATGCTCACAAAAGCTAAAATAAAAGGTTCTATGGCTGAATGTAAAAGTGGCTTTAGAATCTGATACTATTGACTCACTATATGAAAATGAATTTCAGTAAAACTGGTCATTATCATGAAACACAATATTTGAGCACAGAAGCATCATTTAGAGTATAGATTATTGAGAGTATAATCACATCTGTACTGATTTAGAATCAAGAGACACTAAGGAGCAAAAAGAAAAAGGTTTTTGACTGGCCTGGCCACTTACATGGCTTGAAACCATCACGGAGGCAATCCTCTGTGTCAAAGGGACAATTGCAGGCAAACCCACCTTGAAACAATGAATAACTGAAAATATCTGCTTTACAAGCCTGGATGAGTATCACCAGCGATGTCTCAGGGTCAAAAACTTCAGACAGTCACTGACTGACTTACTAATATTCACACAGAACAAAAAGCATTTCTTTAAGGTTATGTTTAAGTCTTTATAATGCCTAATCTTTAATGCACGTTAATGTAATTATTCTCACGTTGTGTACCTTAACTTCACAGCTGTTTAATTTTATTTGCTGAAGTAAACTAAGCCACTAATTACTTACCTATAAAACTTGTTTTGTGACATGATTAAGCTTAAAGCCACAAGCCTGGTTTTGGCATTGTGCCTTTAAGGCTGGTAAATGTGGCTCGGTTCTCATTGGTTATTGTATATCGTACCATCATTCAAAAAGCTACTTAAGGCTTAAAACACTTTATTACTTTGGTGTGAACAGGCAAGAACAGTTGCAGGCTGAGTAAGTGAATATATCTAAATGTTCCACTTTTTTATGACATCACTAAAGCAGTCAGTTGTAGATTCACTACAGGCTGCTTCCGTAGCTTAGTTATGGTATATGAGTTTTATGGACTGAGACATAAATGCTCATTCACTCATTCATTTGTACTTTTTGAAATTTCAATCTTATTTTTACCCACCCCTGAAAATGTTTTATTTCAGGAAAATTCTTAACATGACCCCTTTAGTCAGCTGAAGCACAACAATAATTTTGCCGTCTCTGTTATTTATGTAGATTTTAGTGACCTTGCTGCATTCTCTGGCAGTGGTTTCCCCTATTTACATTAAAACGCAGACACTTTGGGTGTTCAGAGACAAATCTTTAGTCCTAAAACAAAGATTCTACATCACTTTAGACCCAAACTGTATCCCTTGTGAGAAATAACAAAAATGCAAATGTAGTTTAATCACAGCTGTTTTTGTTCAGACATAAGAACTGGGAAGCAGAAGATTTGATTCATATTTATGCTGTAGGTAATCAGGTTGTGGTGCAAAGGATCCTAAAGAGGAAACTGATATGAAAAGCAGCGAGAAAACTGACACTAAACATTCTAGCACAGCCCTGTGAAAACAATAAAAGGCCCCAGATGAACTCAAGATTATCGTGTTGCCCTCAACCATGCGTAGGTGTGTAGACACTCTTTGGGACTGCAAGAGTGAAAGGGGGAGTCCATTTGTGTAAGTCTGCTGAGAAAGTGATGGTCCTACAGTAAAAGCCCAAGGATAAACAAAAGCCTCTTTCAGTTCCAAGCACAACAGGACATCAAGATTAAAATGTCATTTACACACCACACACTTCTTCCCACACTGTTTCAGTAGTGACTGCTTAGTCATCTCAACACTTTCTTCACAACATCGCTCACAATTAAAGATCAGGGATAACGTTAATACCACCTGCCTAATATTGTGTCTCCCTCTTGCTGCCAAAACAGCTCTGACTGGAGGAGGCAGAGACTCCAAAAGACCTCTGAAGGTGTGTTGTGGTCACTGGCACTAAGCGTTGGCAGCACATCTTTTAAGTCATTTAAAATGTGAGGTGGAGCCTCCATGGATAGGACTAGTTTGTGCAGCACATCCCACAGATATTTGATTAGAATGAGATCATTTGGAGGCCAGGTGATTTCCTTAAACCTTATCGTTATCCTGCTGGAAAAGACCACTGCCTCTAGGGAATACTTGTTGCCATGTAGGGGTGTACTTGGCCTACAGTAAGCTTTAGACAGGACATCATAAAGTAAAGTACAAATGTCAAAATCAGATTCACATGAACGTCAGGACATTGGAGGTTTTCCCAGTAAACCACAGACCAGAGTATCACACTGCCTCTGCTGGCTTGCCTTCTTTCCAAAGTGTATCCAGGTGCCATGCCTTCACCAGGTAAGCAACTCGCATGGAGCCAGATGTCTGCAGGGTGTAAAACAAAATGTGTTTATTACACATGCCCACTGCCTAGTTCTGAAGCTTGCTGGCCGACTATAGGCACTTTCAGGGCTTCGCAAGGGACATGACGGTTACTCTAACTGGTCCGTGCCCATGCATTGTTTGTTGTGATACCATTCTCTCATAGTCAGCAACTTGTATAGCAATTGATGCTGCAGTGGCTCTTCTATGGAACTGGACAGATGGGCAAGCTTTTACTACCCACATGCCTCAAAAGTCGTTGGGCACCCATGATCCTTTAGCTGGTTGCTCTGATACTTTGGCGTGGCCATTTTTCCTACGTGTAACACTTTCATATCAAGAACAGACCATTTACTTGCTCACTGAAATATTCTACCCCTTGAAAGGTGCCATTGTAACAAAATAATGGGCTGTAACGAAAGATGCTCTTTGATTGGCTGTAGCAAAAGAGGTGGAGTTATTGTAAAAGGAGTCATTTGTTTACAGTCGGCTGATCTTACTTCCCTCATAAAGCAGTATACTGGTGGGAGGAATGGAAAGTTTTAAACATGATAAGCCACTACTACAAAGGTGCAGGCAGAAAATATCACAGCAGCTTTGTGTTTCCAATAATGAAGAAATGAGACAGCAAGGGCTGTTCACTTTTGTTCATATCCGCTACAATTTTTTTCCCTCTTTTTCTTCTCGTAGAGGTTACATCTTCCACCTTGTAAGAGGTTGTAATTAAAAACGGATCCTGTGAAGCTAAGCGTTTCACACTATCCACCAGGTGGCACACTTATAAGAAAACAGGAGCTCTTGAGAAAACCAAAAAAATTCCAAAATGATCTGCATTCCTGGAAAATTTCCAACTGTCCCCTCCTTAACTGCCAAACCCAACCATCCAAAAACACTCCTCCTTCTCCTTCTCCTCTCTCTCTCTCTCTCTCTCTCTCTCTCTCTCTCTCTCTCTCTCTCACTCTCTTGTTTCAAGCAGCCAGATTCCAGCTCCAGTCTGAATGGTCAGATTTGTCCAAACTGCCCAATTCCAAAACCAAAAAATCTGTACAGTGAGCTCCGACTTGCTCTGTTCACAGATTCATCTTTAGCATTTCCTCATAAGTCCAGTGAGGTCTGGAATGCTGCTGAAAATCCCTGGAAGACTGCATGGGATGGATTTTCTTGCATTACTTTCATATACAGTACTGTGCAAAAGTTTTAGACAGGTGTGAAAAAATGCTGTAAACAAAGAACGCTTTCAGAAATGGAAGTGTTCATCATTTCTTTTCATCAATCAACAAAATGCAGTGAATGAACAAAAGAGAAATATAAATCAAATCAATATTTGGTGTGACCACCCTTTGCCTTCAAAACAGCATCAGTTCTTCTAGGTACACTTGCACACAGTTTTTGAAGGAACTCGGCTGGTCGGTTGTTCCGAACATGACTGTGTTTCAACCTCCGTGTGACATTGATGATCCTGTTCAGCACCTGTTTGGTAAAATTGGTTGATCATACACCGACTATATTCCTACAAAATCCCTGACTTTGTGCAAGTGTACCTAGAAGAACTGATGCTGGTTTGAAGGCAAAAGTTAGTAATATTTGGTAGCAAACCAAATATTGACTTGAATTAGATTTTTCTTTTGTTCGCTCACTTTGCATTTTGTTAATTGATAAAAATAAACAATCATTTTTTATATTTCTGAAAGCATTCTTTGTTTACAGCATTTTCACACCTGCCTAAAACTTTTGCACAGTAGTGTAAGTAGACTAGAACAGCCTTGAAAAATTGTTAGACACAGGTAAGAAAACACTCCGCTCAAAAGGAACATCCTGTATTTCTGGTTCAAAACAAAGATGGCAATGAACTATTAACACACAAGAGATTCCATACAGTTCATGTTTGCTTCAACCACAATAAGTGCTGATCCTGAGCCAGTTTCTAAAAACAAAACCACACATATTTCAGTGTGGACACTGACCACTTGAGTTTTGGCAGGCCCCCCTGTGTAGATAAAGTATTAGCTATTACACACTGCCAAGGTGTGATGCAACATGTTCCACATGGTTATGAGAAAAATTTTTCTCCAAGAGTCATTCTGCAACAGTGTACCAGTGCTCCAAACTGTTGCTCTAAACAATAAATGCCTGTCATCGATGCTTTTGTAATGGTATCTCCTAAGTGGAAATTATCCAAAAGGAATGGAATCGACATTACAACTTTAAACAAGGTTTAAACAAAGAAAAATGCTGCCATATCGCCAAAACTATCAAGAGCTGCAGGTGTTTGTGAGTTTAAGAGTTTGTGAGCTCACATGACAGACAGTACAAAAAGTGCCGTGACACTGGCCACCATATTAATATACTGACATTTATTTTGAGAAATTCTGTTTACAATGTCCGACCTGGAGTTGCTGCCAGAAAACCTTTTCTTTGTGGTGTTATCAGAAAAAAAAAAGCGTTTTGGGGAGGCAAAATCTGGAAATTTTGTCCTAACTAAAGGGAAAATTATCACTCAACATCACACAATCCCTTCTGGTTTACTTATCCTTGGATACGATTTCATTCTTCAACAGAATAATGATATCCATCATTGTACAAAATTGTGCCAAATGGCTATATCCAGTCTGAAGGGAAGCAAAAACTTTTAAAAATTATTACTTGGGCTCCCAGGTCTTTCTCCCTTTGAGATGCCATATTACACGCTGGGCCGATGTGTTTGAAATGAGCATCCAGCAAATGAAACTGTATCTTCTTCTTTTTCTTTCGGCTGCTCCCGTTTAGGGGTCGCCACAGTGGATCAACAGTCTCCATTTCATCCGGTCCTCTGCTTCTTCCTGCTTCAAACCGACCACCTGCATGTCCTCTCTCACCACGTCCATAAACCTCCTCTTTGGTCTTCCTCTTCTCCTCTTTCCTCCAGCTCCATCTTCAACATCCTCCTTTTCCTCATATATATTCCTCATCTCTTCTCTGGACATGTCCAAACCAATGCAACCTTGCTTCTCTAACCTTGTCTCCAAGACGTCTAACCTGAGCTTTCACTCTAATATACTCATTTCTAATCCTGTCCATCCTCGTCACACCCAACGAAAATCTCAGCATCTTTAACACTGACACCTCCAGCTCCGCCTCCTGCCTTTTTGTCAGTGCCACCATCTCCAACCCATACAACATAGCTGGTCTCACTACTGTCCTGTAAACCTTCCCTTTTACTTTAGCTGGTATGCGTCTGTCACAAATCACTCCAGCCACTCTTCTCCACCCATTCCAACCTGCCTGCACTCTCTTCTTCACCTCTCTTCCACACTTGCTGTTACACTGAACTGTTGATCCCAAGTATTTAAACTCCTCCACCTTTGTTACCTCCACTCCCTGCATCCTAACCACTCCACTTTCCTCCCTTTCATTCACACTCATGTATTCTGTCTTTGCCCTACTCACTTTCATTCCTCTCCTCTCTAGAGCAGATCTCCATCTCTCCAGGTTCTCCACAAGCTGCTCCCTACTCTCACTGCAGATCACAATATCATCAGCAAACATCATCGTCCACGAAGACTCCTGTCTAACCTTGTCCGTCAACCTGTCCATTAATATTGCAAACAAGAATGGGCTCAGTGCTGATCCTTGATGTAATCCAACCTCTACCTTAAATGCAACCGTCACTCCCACTGCAGATCTCACCACTGTTACACTGCCATCATACATATCCTGAACTACTCTCACATACTCCTCTGTAACACTAGACTTTCTCATACAAAACTACAACTCCTCTCTAGGCACCCCGTCATATGCTTTCTCCAAGTCCACAAAGGCACAATGCAGCTCCTTCTGACCTTCTGACCTCTGTACTTCTCCATCAACACCCTCAGAGCAAACATTGCATCTGCAGTGCTCTTTCTCGGCATAAAACCATACTGCTGTTCACTAATCCTCACCTCTTTTCTTGAAAAAGCAAATAAAACTATGCATTTATGAAATGTACTGGTGGGATTGGACCCAAAAAATTTCCAAAACTTGCTGGAAAGGCTGCTGTGAATCTGTGCTGCTGTGACACATACAAGGGGTGGTCATCTTGACAAAACTCCTAGTTAAGCACTTGCCTTCATTAAATTGCACTGCCAATGTAAACTATTACATCACACTTCCAAACCAGCCAGTAATAAAATTAAAAAAAATAAATGTATCAATATACTGGATGATTTGGTTTTTGATTAATACTTGGCCTCTAAAAATCTGAAATCTAATCAATTCATAATTTTAATCTCACTAAACATTTGGTCCTGATCCAACGAGTATCAAAACATTATATCCATAATGCTACTCTGAGGCATATTAAAGTATGGAGAACTGGAGAACAATCATTTTGCTGATTTAGCATGCTTTCATCTCTTAAACTCTGAAGTACAAATCCTTATGATCTCATTCTCTTAATTACATGACTTATTGGATAGTCTCAAAGTAATAAAAACTTCTTCACCCTTCATCCATGCAAAGAAGCACTGCACTTGCTGACAGGTCAAAAGACTCAGAAAACATGGCTGTAGCTAGTTGGTGGAGGAAGTGGAGAGGTGTGTGTGTGTGTGTGTGTGTGTGTGTGTGTGTAACAGCTGTGTGCTCTGAGCACCCCTTCATATTGCGCTCCCACTCCTCTGTAATGTCACTGTGCACAGAGACAGTGGAGGTGGCACTTCCCCATCCCTGCAACCCCCTGCCTCTAACATCCTGTCCTGATCTGCATACACATGCGCGCAACCTGACGATGCATGGCCCACACCACATAGCCAATCAAATCTGCATAACACCTATTTCAGCTTCAGACAGGAACTGGCAAGAAGAAAATATAAAATACTGAAAGATAAATGAATAAATACAACACTCGAGCTTCAGAACTTTCAGTTTGTTCTCGTTCATGAGAAAGCATAAGAAAAGGCAGAATTGACTTGAGTAGGTTGCAAGACAAACACTGGGTCAAACCACAGACAGGCTTGCATTCTCACCACAGAAATGGAGTGTCATGACTGAAACACTTGTAGGCGGCTGGAACATACCAGCTTTACCTGCATGTTAAATGTTTGTCAGATTTCAAGATTCCAAACATGGCGATGTGGTCTTTCAAACTGCAAACAGCTCTCTCCTCAACCAGCACCAAAACCACCAGCAAAACTAAGAAAAGTTCAAGAACTGTACAGATGCTTAGAGGGTGCTTTGTATGGTCGAATGGCACTTCTCCATGATGTAAAGAAATGGTCATTGATGTAGAAATGTTGTCATTACATTCAGAGACTGAAGTTCATCTGTTTTTCTGTGTCTTTGTTAGGCTTTATCGTCCGCAGCACAGCAGTGACATTGATATGGTAGTGGCATTTTGGTGTGTGTGTGTGAGCATGCTGCACAGTGTAGATCACACAGCAGTGCTACAGGAGTTTAAAAGCACCTTAGTGTCGCTGCTGGAATGTAAATAATTCATCAACCAAAAATATTCATTCAGTGTTCAGAAGCTGACCAGTGATGAGGGTTAGAGGATGGTTCACATAAGCTGTGCAAAATCAGATGAACTGTATACAAAGTAAAACAAGTTAGATGTGTCTAATTAAAATAAAAAGTGGACACACAAATACACATACACACACCTTGGAGTAGCGATGGCCTAGTGTTTAGGGACTAAGCCCTAGGATCGGAAGGTCATGAGTTCAAATCCCAGACCAGTAGGTTGCCCTGAGGTACCCTTGAGCAAGGTACCATCCCCATTACTGCTCCCCAGGTTCTGGACATAGCTGCCCCCGCTGCACAATGTGAATGAGTTAAATGCTAAGAATGGATGCCGTTACGGCTCACTGTGTGCTGTATGGCGTGCTGTGCCGTGTTTCAAAATGACAGACTGAATTTCACTTCACCTAATAATACCTGTTCTTTTGGGGTCCTGGTGACATAAGCACAATAAAAGGCCCAACATTTGACACAGAGAAACAGAAAAAGAATAAGGTGTAATTACAGACTACATTGTGCACCTCTATGGTGAAACTGACAAAGGTGTGGATACAAAGTTGGTGTACCTAATAAAGTGGTTCACTAGTGTACAGCTCTGAAAAGGGCTGCTCCCGTTTAGGGGTCACCACAGCGGATCATCCATTCTATTTTTTCCGGTCCTCTGCATCTTCCAACTTCAAAACCAATTGTCTGCCTGTCCTCTCTCACCACGTCCATAAACCTCCTCTTTGGTCTTTCACATTTCCTCTTAACTGGCAGCTCTATTCTCAACTTACTCCCAATATAATTGTCTCTCTTCTGGACATGTCCAAACCAACGCAACCTTGCTTCTCTAACTTTGTCTCCAAAGTGTCCAACCTGAGTTATCACTGTAATATACTCATTTCTAATCCTCTCCATTCTTATCTTAACGCAAATCAACGCAAATCTTTAAGTCTGCCACCTCCAGCTCTGCTGCCTGGCTTCTCATCAGTGCTACTGTCCCCAACCGATATAGCATAACCTTTCCATTACAATTGCAATCAAGAATGGGCTCAGCGTTGATCTTTGATGTAACACAACCTCTACGTTAAATGGGGTGGCGGTGGTCTAGTGGTAGGCTACTTGCCTATGGACCTATGGCTCAAGAGGTTGCAGGTTTGAATCCTACCTCTGGCACTACCACCACTAAGCAAGACCCTTAACCCTGAATTGCTCCAGGGGGACTGTCCCTGCAATTTGGACATGGAAGTCTGGATAAGAGTGTCTGCTAAATGCCATAAATGCATCCATCACTCCTTCTGCAGATCTCACCTCTGTCACATTGCCCTCATTCATATCCTGTACTACTCTTACAGGTCCTTATAGGTCCTTTTCTCCCTCCTTACTGTCCAAACTTTCACACAGTTCAGCACACACCTCATCTTTAACCGTCACCACTGCTTTCTTCGCCATGCGCTCCATCTTCTTGTACTCCTGCCTACTTTCTTCATCTCTCTGACCCCATTTCTTCTTTGCCTGCCTTCTTCTTCTGTATACACTCCTGAACCTCTGGGTTCCACCATCTATCCAGATGTCACACCATGTACCTTTCTAGTCATCTCCCTTACCACTTTTGCAGTAGTAGCCCAACAATCTGGTAGAAAAAAAAAAAACAAATCCTCTTCAACATCTCCCAGGGCCCGTGTTAACTCCTGCCTGAATTCCACCTTGCAGCCTTCCTTCTTCAGCTTCCACCATTTGATCCTTAACTCTGAACATGCTTTCCTCCTCTTCTTGGCCTCCAAGGTCATCCTACAGACCACCATCCTATGCTGCTTAGCTACACTCCCTGTTACTAATTTGCAGTCTCCAATCTCCTTCAGACTGTACCTCCTGCAAAGGATATAATCCACCTGTGTGCATCTTATTAATATTATTATTAATAATTATGAAAAATAGGTCTTCTACAAGTGTTGTGACAATGTTTTATGATAGTTGACTACAATAAAATATTGCATTTGGAAGATAAATATGGTAGTCTTTCCAAGACTGGCAAATGTCAATACTTATTTACGTAAAACATCAGATCAATATCATGAGTTATATCGGCCACAGATAAAAATACATGTGAGTTGGAGCATTAAATTAAGAAATCTTTTCCAAAGTCAGAGGGACAGTGTCAATATGAACTTTGACCCTGAGCAAGCAGGTCGACGTGCTGAGGGCAGATGTGAACAGAGCAGAGGTGTGCATGTGCCTCTTCAGTTGTCTGACCATGACTCATTATAAGAGGAGGACACCCTCCTACAGCACTTTCCAAGTCAAGGCTCTCTAGACTCTATCTGCGCAGATTTTCATGCCTAAAATAAATGCAGCCTCACTCTTCTTTTGATATTATATTGTTTTTGACAGAGCCGAAAAGGCCATATGGTGGCTCATCCTGCCATGTCTTCGAGAGTGTGTGCTTCAGTTTTAACCTGCATAGCTAAGTGATGTGTTCTCAATAGTAAGCAAAAACCCCACCAAATTTCCACTGGCACCAGTTACCTTTTAGGTACAGTGTGTTAAACTGCTCAGAAGAGTAGCATACATAATGATTATACATGAAAAGTCATGCTTTACGCCCTGTCAGTGTGACAAAAACAGGCTCAGGCCTGACTGATAACAATACCGACACTTGCAGCTTCCTTTCATCACAGACAGCAATCTCTCCCTCTTTCAGTGCACAAAGTGCGCTTTCACTATCGGGGTATAGATTTTATCGACCAGGGCACCGAGAACACTTCCATGTCAGCACATCATGTTTTCTAAAAATCAGACCACAATTTCATCCAGGGGTTTTCAAGTCAATTTATTTTACCAAACAGAGAGATTTCAAAAAGCCTCTAGCAGGTGCTGAGACACCTGCTCATTATCGACTTTCCCACATGCTCTCTACTTATTTTACAATTCCAGATTTGGAAATTGCATATATTTCTAAGAAACTAGCACATGAACGGAGAACGTGATGTAATATTAATGACTATGATTAGAGATCTCTGTTCTGAAGGTGTTCCATAATCGTAAAAGAGCACCCTACATCAGAATGATACTACATTCTCATCACGCTTTACATCTAAGCCAGCCGAGTCTCCTAGCTCTCTGATGTTTCATTTATTACGCATTTCATGACGCAACAATCCTTTAAACATCCTCCCAACTCTGCTAGGTCATACTCTGATGTTCTTTTTTCACACCTATACGTATATACACACGCACACACACACACGTACATTCTCTTACACACACTCATACAATGGAGCATGCAAAAGTCTGTGCAAACACCGAAGTGTTTGCATGAAAATGGTTTACCACACTAAATGGCATTCTGAACAATCCATTTGTTTATTTAAAAAAATTTCATAATATGATGTGTCCCCTAAACATTAAATTGAATTCATAAACAGCACTGAACTAAAATGTGCAGATCATTTGTGCAAAGGATGTTATTTTCACTCTGCCAATCAACAAAATGTGCAATCTGAAAGGGGGGCCTAAACTTTTCATACAACCATATAACCATTCGATGGAAAAGGCTTGTTTTTATAAGCTTTCAAAGTGTTATCGGTCAAAAAGCACTGTTATAGCAGTAACTGGATGTTTTAAAAAATATGGAGCACAAGCACAAAAACAAAAAAAAAAGAAAGCTAACCAAGCTAATGGTCCAACAGAAAGAGTATGACACTAGTCTGAACTAGGCAGTAAATTGCTGACATGAAAAAGAAGAGTTGGAGTCCATGCGACAGTCCTCTATGGACTGAGAGAGAGGAAAAGCCTCCTTCAAACTTAATAACACAAAGGAGCCTCTAAGTACTTGCTAACAGCAGATCCGCACCATGTTACAGCGCGGTTGCATCATTTCTCTGACAAACACGGCCGGTTCGAGCCTTCACTGACGACAAGAGCTGAAGCTGGCAAAAATAGCGCTCTGAAATGAGGGGAAAATTTTGCCGTTCATGTACAAAAGATCGTGGAGCAGCTTCCGGTGCTAAAGCTTGTGTTAATGGGCACTACTCAAAGCAGCAACCAATTTAGCTCCAATGGACCCCAGTTTTAAAAGTTTTACAGAATACTTGGGCCAAGAGTGAACGATCCATACTAACGACTCTTAAGCAGCATTTCTGTGCTCTGTCATGGAGAGTGATGCTATCTGCACCAAAGATAAAAGAAAAACAACCAAAAAGAAAGTCTTTGCCTCAGTCAACCAAGCTAATGTCCTCAGTGAATGGAGCAAGCAAAAAGTGGCAATCAACCAGTTGTTTCTTCTCAAACAGAGTAAAGGCCAGTCTGTGTGTGGCAACTAGGCGGCCTGAAGTGCCACACGAGCCTGTCGCTCCTAACACTTAAGTGCTTACCTAATGAAACAAAACATCATAGATCACTGATCAAGGCTCCTTTACCATTGTACCCCTCCCATCTTTTTCTAAGTGGGTCACTTATTTTCATGTGGAACCAGCTGAGTAAAAGTTTGCCAAGGTTTTGCGGTAATTATCTCCTTCACATGTGGCTGGGCACTGCAGGGGGCTGCGGTAAATTATACGTTTCTCTCCAAACTCCTGGATGCTTTATGGCCGTGTATTATGCATAACCGCGTCGGAGCGCCTTAAACAACCCCCGAGTGGATTGAAATAAAGTTGACGCTGCTCTTTGTTTTGGAGCTCAACACACTCTTTATTTGGCAGTGCTGAATCGGAGATTGTTGTGAAGGAGGGCCTTAATTATTTCACAGACGCTTTTCCCTGTTGGTTCGAGAACACCTGGGGTGTTTTTAGTGGGACGCCGGATCCAAATGGGCAGATAGCAGGGCAATTCCAGTGAGACAAGTTTCCCTGCTTTGTAGTCATGACAAGAACCATCATGAGAAGGTTAAAACAATTTACCTAAAAGGTGCTGAAAACCTTTACTCACTAATGCAGCATTGCACTACACTCCCCCATAAACCCTCCCTGCCTTTTCAGAGTAGCCATTATCTCATTACACTTTTATTTTCCATTATTAAAGGTTGAGAGGCAGTTATAGCATCCCTTTCATCCCTCTCCTTCAACCTAATGATGAGGTCTTGCCAGTAGCCAAACGTAAACATTCCTCATATCCTAAAGATTCTTATGAGCTTTACATTTATTACTCAACTCTACAAGTGAATGAAAGCTCCCTGGAAGACTCTTACTATTCCCTCTGCAGTCCATGAACATTCGTCCCTGGGCTAATATAGACTACTCAACGGCAAATTAAAAACATGAATGGGAAAAAAAGAAAACATAAATTTGTCGGTCAAAGATGATCATTTTAAAAAGTTGATTCATTTTCTTCCTTCCGGCAAGACAACAAAGTAGGTCAGTTGGTGTTGTGTAGAAGAAAGTGGGGAGGGTTCTTTCATTTTGCAAAAGTGCCCAGCATTTTATGTGGTTTTCTGGTGAAATTGCCCTGCACATGGTGGCCTGTCATCCCCCAGTCGCAGATATTTTTTGAGATTTGAGATTGTGAACTAGCGCTTAGGTCGTAACCCAACCCACTGAATGAGGAGCAGAAAAGAATGGACTTGAGAGATGCATTGCATGTGCCTGCACCTTAACTGTGCTCTATAAAATCAGCCCACAAAATCCGAGGCGCTGCTAGCCAAACTATTTTTGGAACGCGTCTTCCTGTCTTTCTTACCTCAACACTAGAAACATGTAGAGTCACCAAACCGACTCAATAACTGCATAGCATGTAAAGTGACTGGAAAAAGTCAATAAAACAAACATGTTAGAGCTCTGATATTTTCTGCATGTCCACAAACTTGCACAAACAAGGAACGTTTGCTCGTGTTGCTTCTGAAACAGCTCGTTCCACACTCTTTAAAAGTATAAAGACACTTGATAAAGTATAAAGGACCTCATTGCATAAAGCTTCTTGAAAGAACTCAACTTGATCAAGAAAGTTTAGGGAACTAAAATACTTCATCCTTTCCTTGCAAGCAAATATCCAGGCCAAAAATGATTTAGTCTAAGGTCAGCAGTTTACAGTGTAAATAATGAAGCACCAACACCATGTGTGAGTCAGTTTAATAGGGAAGACTCTGAGGACCCTGAGAACAGAACTATGTCACGTGACTCCTCAGTGTTGACATTAGTAATGCTGCCAATGGGCAGGAACAATACATTACATTGGCCAAAGCTGATGTGTGTTCAGAGCCGCTTTACATGTTTATGCTCCTCTTGAAAACATTTAAGGCATCGTGACCTTGTAAAAGAAAAAAAAAAAAACAGATTCACAGTCACAAAAGTAAAGCCTTGGACCAGATCAATATTACAACGTGACTCTCTCATAACTTTGGTTAGAACATTATGTACAATGGGACTGTTTTTCCTTCCAATGTCAGGGTAACAAAAACCCATAAATATTTCATTTCCAATCTGAGGTTTCATTTGATGATCCATAAATTTACTTCTAGAAATTGCAGAACATCAGTCATTCGAAAACTCCATGGGGAGTTTCAAAGATTCAGTTTCCGAATGGCAAATTTTTGGCCAAAAACTCAATCCTCGAGTGAAGACACAGTTCTGTTTGTCTTTTAAAGGCGCAGCCAGGCTTGTGACACACAACAAAATTTTTTGTAAACCCTATTATACGGGGTTCTTTACTCTATGAATAGTACTTTGCGTCATGCAAAATGAGCTGAACATAAAATGCATGACAAAGCAAATATTCTTTCCATCTCCCTATAAGCCTGAAAAAAAAAATACCCCTAGTGTTTTGAAGCTTCCAATCTCAGGATTGAAACTTTGGCTTTAAATTACCGAGATAAAATCAGAATTTAAGAAGTTATGCATTATCTCTTCATGTGACTACAGTCGAACAGCCATTCCTCCTAAAATAAGCCTGCAAAAGCCCTCACTAATGGCAGCGTACTTTCAGTCAGAAAATAACAATAACAATAAAAAAACAAGTCCATCCCCATGGGGTCCAAAAAGGCAGATGAGTGTGTTTGTGCTGGGATTTCCATTTGTAGACGAAGCCAGGAGAAGAGAACACAGTTGGCAGTGGTCTCATTAGAAGGCAAGGACGGTCAAGTCCCACTTCATTCCCTAGTATGCCGCTATGGTACCCATCAATTAGGCACCTGCATGCTTGTGCAAAATAATTAGTGTTCTCTTCGAAGGCACTTGTGTGTGTGGCTTTTTGCTGGAAAAAGCCTCATGTTGAAAATCGGCCGTCGTGCGCAAGAGGCAGTATTTCTATTAAATTGACGAACACCAAAGTGGCAAGAGAAAAGATTTTACCGTTCTGTCAGAGTTGAAGCAAATGAAAAAGTGATGCACTCTCTCAGATAAAGGATAGTGTGACACTAGCAAAAACTCATCAGTGCACTAGATCGCCTTGCTCACGTTAGAGATGTGTTTGATATACACTGCACACGCAGCAGAAAGGAAGTGCTCCACATGCACAAAACTTCCACATCTCTACGGGTCATTTTAGCACCATACCATTCACGCAGCAGAAGCACTGCATACTTTCCCACTACACAATGTACCCAACGTGCAACAAACGCTGCATTTCTGCCCAGTTCGGCTTCCGCTGCTGCCACATTTTGGGTGAAGCACTGAACGTTTCAGAAGCCTGTCCGGATAAGATTACCTGCTAAAAGAATAAAAACATGTACATGTTAACGTATGTGAACATAGTTTACCTGAAAAGCCAAACTCTTAAACAACACTGTGATTCTTCTGAAATTCTTGTGCACCTAAATGTACTCTTCGTAATACATTCTACCTCCTTCCCCCACAGCCCAGCAAGTGCTCCACCTGTGTCAGAGCATGAGCAGGACGAGGGCCTGGAGCCCCAAACGTACTTATCCAGGTGAGTTCACTCACATGCACACAGATTCACTCAGTGTGCTGTGCGTTAAGCCTCTGTGTTACACAGAGGAAAGGCGTATCTGGAAAGAAATGTACAGATAGAAGGAGTTTGTGCATGAAAGTGAAAGGTGTCTAGACCACGGAATGCCAAACTCATTTACCAGAAGAGCAAGAAGCATCAGCATGTAATGGTGTACAGAGACACACACACACACACACACACACACACACACACATTCTACAACGACGCCAATACAAGACACAACCACAAATAAATTAAAAAAACATCTTAATTCATCTTTCTTGTCTTTATTCACATATTTGATCAAGGTTTGCCTCGGCATAACTGTGTGTGTGTGTGTGTGTTGCCTCGGCATAACTGTGTGTGTGTGTGTGTGTGTGTGTGCTTTAATGCTTAGTTACTAATTGAACTAAATGAAGGAAAACTCAAGAGTGGAGTCAAATCATTCATCAAATGTATTTAATTAGGCTCTACGGTGCAAAGAGCTGCACACTTGCCTTCGTGGGACGTCAGAGCCAGAAAATTCCTCGTAGCTGGTGGCTTAATTCACTTCATCATTAAGAAGAGAACAGGCTGGTTTATCGCAAACTAGCGCATAAAACAATGCAGCTTCCTGATCACCTTTTATTACACTTGCGAAATTTTTGCTTAAGACTCAAGAACTCAATGCTATAACAGGCGCGTGTTCGTTCTGACGAAAGACAAGCAGGTTACTGTGTTGCACCAACTACCTTTCCCCTCCCAATCATACGCCACACTGTAGACAATCACACTCGTTTACGGACAGAAAGAAAAGCTTATGTTTAAGGCTTCACTGAGAGATGCAGACTAAAAGAGTTCAGTCTCTGACAGTGTGAATAAAAAACTGATACCAGTGTTGGTACAAAACATTGGCTTTATTATGTCACTACGCCAGTTACATTTGGCTCAGTTTGAACACTTTAATAACATACAAACAAGAGAAAACGGACTGACAAATAGTGTGGCTCAGCATTCAGTTTGATGAGCTTACAGCACCTGAAACTGCACATATGTGTGAATATGAAGGGGGCCAAAAAAACAAAAAACAAACAGAAAAAAAAAAAAAACCTAAAGCAGCATGACATGACAGTCTCTTCAGATTAAAAACTCCGGGCTACAATCCTTTATTCATGCACCAAGAGGTCTCGGGCTGAAGATATGCAGTCATGTGCGGGTGGAAAAAAACACCTGTTGAGCAGGAAAGTCTCGAGTATAAAAGTATGTGAAAGTGTTTCAATTTTGTACGTGATTAGAAAACAGATTACAAACGAGCTGTCTTATCGTCTAACAAGCTGCTTGTAACTCTCTAGGAGGTGATTTTCAACAGCCGGCACGCAAAAGTTATTGAACTTAACTAATGCTGATGAAATACCAGATCTGTTTCAACAAGAAATATCCATAACTATCACACGAATACCTCTGGTAGGACATTAGCCTAGTGAACGTGTCCCGACACCTCATTTTCTCAGCTCTTGTGCTCCTTGCCATCTTTTTAGGCCTCAGAGAGCAATGCTTTCTCTATTACTAATGCATGACAATAGTAATAGCAGCACGTTCATGCATATTGGAAGGAAGAGTAGTTATAATAGAGATAACTCATATATTTAAGACCATTTGTTCTAATGCAGGCTTTGCCCCTCAATGATGAGTCCCTTAAATTAGGAAACTGGGCAATTAGTCTAAACATTTCCATTTATATACACCTCTGTTCTTCACGAACTGACTCCATTAAATACAAATGAAAAGATGAATTGATAAACTCAAGCCACACTGGTCCAGGCTACAAGCTGGACACTCATTAAAAGCCAAGTAGCCTCATCAGCTGCAGGGTCAAGCCGCTTTACTCCAGGGTGCAGGACCACGCAGGCATGTTCTCGCTCATCCACTGCTCGACCTCCCGCAGCAGGACTGCGCTCCAGCACCTGCGCGCTCAAGGCCACAGGGCTGGAGGTCCAGCCAGAAACACTTCATTTAATGAGTGAAGGAAAAGGGTCAGTGCTTTAACCAGCATGATCCATCCACCATCAGCATCGACCTACACCATCTCCTCCTCTGAATTAGCAAAACACCATTACTGCACGCGCGCGCGCGCACACACACACACACACACACACACACACACACGGACAGATGCATCCGCACAAGCAGAGCCATCACTAAAGCGCTGAAGGCAGGGCTCAGACACAGCGTCTCGTAGATAATTCCGTCCACACAAACCCAGTGAGTCCGCAGCAAAGGATCAGCGAGGACTGAAATGTCAAATGCGCTGCTGGAAGAAAAAAAAAAAGGAAGAAAAAAAGAAAGATATAATAAAAACGAGACAGAATGCCTAATACAAGTGGTCCGTTCCAGATATGTTCAGCATAGCTTATGGCTGTGGGTTTAACACAGGGCGGGGGAGAGAGAGAGAGAGAGAGAGAGAGAGAGAGAGAGAGAGGGGGGGAGAGAGAGAGAGAGAGAGAGAGAGAGAGAGATAGAAAGGGAGGGGGGGACTGAGACAGAGAGAAGGGGGGGGGGGGGAGAGCGAGAGAGAGAGAGAGAGAGAGAGAGAGAGAGAGAGAGAGAGAGAGAGAGAGAGACGCTTGTGTAACAGAACAGCAAATTAGTTTGGGAGTATTTGGAGGCTGGCAGCTCTCTCCGATCATGTGACCGTCTCTGTCTGGCGCGGTCCACAGCGCGGGGGAGACGCGACAGCTCCGCGGTGTTCTCGTCCACCCGTGATCAAGAAAGAATATCATTTAGGGATACTTTTTAATAACGTTTTTGAAAACACCAGAGTCCACTCATGACGTTTAAGCTGTCGCCCCGAAAAAGTGGAGCCGGGATAAGGGAACGAGCAGACGGGGTAAACGCGCGCACACCCCCGCCCGGAGAAAGTGGTACGGTCGCAAGCTCAAATTCCGAGAATTGAGCTGCGCTGATTCTTAGAACTGCGCTTCTTAGAAGTGGTGATGCAAGAAGTTTCTAGGAAAGCACTACCAGGTGATGACTTTTTTTGGGAATCAAATTCTTCTCTTTTTACTCCATAATCTGGCTTGGTGCGACCGCGTGTCGGGCTGTTTGGTGGAGCGGCTTATTTGAGAAAATGTCTCTGTGGGGCTCTGCGTTAGGACAGGGTCCGGCTGGGGGCTTGTGTGTGTGTGTGTGTGTGTGTGTGTGTGTGTGTGTGTGTGTGTGTGTGTGTTTGAGTGTGACGGCTTGGCTGTCAAATCCACAGCCAGAGGAACGTTTGAGGTTCGGGCACTGTGCTCCGGAGCAGCGCGCCTGTGTGTGTGTGTGTGTGTGTGTGTGGGTGTGTAAGTGTGTGTGTAAGTGTGTGCGGTGTGCTCACCGTGCTAAACGTGTTGGGTGTTTTCATGGAGGTGGCTCGAATGAAAAAGTAGTGCGGCTGTCAGAGGGACGGTGTAAACTTGTGTGCGCCTGGGACAGCGGAGTGTCCCCGCTGCTGAACTGTGTGTGTGTGTGTGTGTGTGTGTGTGTGTGTGGAGCAGAGCCGGGGCTGAGGCGCGCTCTCCGGCTGCCAGATCGGCTCACACCCGCTGGCAGCTTTAGCAGAAGCAAACCTTTAAACCCGAGAGACGTGATTTCAGTCAGAAATGTGTTTGATCTGCCTGCTCTCTCAGTGAAACATGCGCGCGCTCGTGTGTGTGTGTGTGTGTGTGTGTGTGTGTGTGAGAGGAAGAAATGGGCTGAATTGTGGAGGAAAAAGTTTAGAGCAACAGCTCGCAGATGTGTTGAGATGCAGGAAGGATCGAAGGCACAGGTTTACTGAAGATCAGAGTCTGAGATGGAACAGATCCGCCAAATATGATTATTACTGATTATTATGATTATTATTACTATTTGTTCAACAGTAATAACAACAAACAATTGTTGTATTACTGTTGTTATTATTATTGCTGTTATTATAATATTAATATTAATGTAGTATTATTTATTCTGCTGCAATTCTGACCGGTTCTTCAATTCTACACTCAGTGGGGTTCATTAAAGTGTGTGTGTGTGTGTGTGTGTGTGTGTGTGTGTATAGGGGGAGTCTGCTCGCTATTCCTGGACGGAGCAGTTATGAGAGAGAGACAGAGAGAGAGAGACAGAAACAGAGAAACCGAGAGTGTGTGTGTGTGTGTGTGTGTGTGTGTGTGTGTGTGTGTTAGGTTTCAAACAGTTCATCAAACAAGACCATGTGCTGGACATGGGATACAGTACCTGAATATATACATTTGACACTGATGCCACTGAAGGTCTGAGCTGATGGTGTGATGGAGGAGAGAGACGCAGCGAGAGTTAGACAGGTGTCTGTCTGTGTGCTGCTCTGACAGGATGAGCAAGGGGGAGTTCAGGAGACTCTTGGGGACACCTTGTGGTAGAAAAGCAGGACAAAGTTTGCCACATGGAGAAAAGAGCAAAACAGATCTCCCTTTAGTCACGTGTGTGTGTGTGTGGGTGTGTGAGTGTATGTGAGTGTGTGGGTGTGTGTGAGTGTATGTGAGTGTGTGGGTGTGTGTGAGTGTATGTGAGTGTGTGGGTGTGTGTGTGTGTGTGTGTAGGAAAGTGAGGCTCCTCAATAACAGAGGGTTTATTGGGGTGTTGGCTAAGTTGAAGTTGGAAAGTCAGATCCAGCAGCTTACACACACACACACACACACACACACACACACTGGCACAGAATGTAGGTTAGTGAGAGGGGACACTGATGTGTGGTCTCACCCTGAAATACAATCTGGCGGCGAGCGGATACAAAATGTTCAACATGTAAGAAATGTGTTTCTGTCCAGTCTGACACTAAATGAGTCGACACCCTGCACGCAGCGGTGCTGAGGGGAGCTGGGAGGCCTGGCAGAGTCATTCTCTGTCCTGCAGGGAAAAGACAGCCGTAATGATGCCTCAAGGGGAACGAAAGACCAACGCCAGTCTTCCAGTAACTCTGGGCTAAAATGACACTTCAAGCGTCTAATGTTTAAACTGCCCTCTTCACCGAGAATGTTTTGAGGAGAAATGTTTGTTGTCAGATTAAACTGACAGCATCTATAAAAGCTATCATTTGATGAACGTGTAACCCAGCACTTGGACCAAACTTTTATTTTTTATATTACTTATCAACTGGCCCCGCCTAGTGGCGAGACACTGGAATTGCACTTCTGTTTGTTGAAAACATCTTCCTTTTCATTTTAAAGGGGATAGTGGGAGGAATAGCTTGAGTCCCATTGACGATTGCAGTAAACTGCTGCTGTATTAACCAGTGGGTTATAATTTTAACAATTTGTCTAATTGGATCAAAAGGTTGAGAATTATTGCCTAGGAAGAACAATGAGCGTATATTAAGTGATAGTCTACTGTATTGTGTATTGTAACTATTGTCATTAATAAAGGTATTGACTGTAAAGTATTCAATGTCTGATTTGTGTGGAATCCTTTTATTGGCGTGGTTAAAGTTAATGCTGTTGGGAGAGCTGCCCAGCCCACTTCCTATAGCGTTCTTTCTGGTTCCAGTCTGTGGCATGCATGTATTAATGACCTCTCGTGCTTTGTTTCTTTTCAGATCTTGACAAAATGTCTTGTGCAGCGGACAGCTGCATCCAATTCACGCGCCACGCAAGCGATGTTCTGCTCAACCTGAACCGGCTGCGCAGCAGAGATATTCTCACAGATGTCACCATTCTGGTCAACAGACAGCAGTTTCGCGCTCACAAAACAGTCCTCATGGCGTGCAGGTACAGTTTTATGCTAAATACTGAAATACTGTGACACCACAATACAATACTACAGTTATGAAAATTACAGTAAACTGCTGCTGTCCTCTCAGCTCGGGGGAAACCTTTCGCTCAAGTTTCAAGTGCATTTCTGTATTCTTTCTACAGTGGGCTCTTCTACACAATATTCACTGACTCTCTGAAATGCAATCTAAACGCCATCAGTCTGGACCCGAAGGTGGACCCTGAGGGCTTTGCAATTCTTCTGGAGTTCATGTACACTTCTCGTCTCACGCTGAAGGAGAGCCTCATTATGGCCGTCATGAACACAGCCATCTATCTACAGATGGATCATGTGGTTGACACCTGCCACAGATTCATCAAGTCCAGGTATGCTTTGGGAATTAGTAACCAAAAGTGTTGTTAACTTCTGCAAAACATATCATGGTTGTATCAAGAATCCATATTTGCTATTTTATATTTGCTGTTCCGTTGTCTGGATTTCACGACTTAAGAGAAACGGTCAAAAAATACAAACTGCAAAAAAACATTATACATGAACTTTTTAACTGTAAAGTAATTTGGAAGTCAGTATTTATTCATGTACTTTTTTTAGGACATGCATGTTGTTACATCAGCAGTAATATTTGGTTTTTTTTTTGTTTGCTTGCAGTGACTCCTCCATCAAACTACCCAGAGAGGACTTCCTTGTCAGCCCTCTGCTTTTACCACAAGACGTTCATGGTTACAGACCACATGAAGTGCTAGAGAACATGCCAGGGCGTCCAGCTCCTTTCAGAGACAGCAGGTCCTATGGCGCTGGCATATTTAATGGAGTCAACACTCCAAGTAGCCCCTATCATCTTTACGGTCAGTTCCCCATGCAGGGATTCCCCTTTCCCCTCTGCAAACTGACAGACGCCAAAAATACCTTTCCTGATTTCTCTAAAGGAGGCCCCATCCAACACAAACACTGCTCTCCGGCTGACGGCAACAGCTCAATGCTGGCTGACTATGGCCGTAGCACCACGAGTGGACCCTTGAGTTCATGCCATCCTGGCCCTTATTCTTCCCGGGAGCTGGGCAGAAATGAGGAGATGAAGAGGGAGAGCCTGGAAGGGTTGGTGCAGTCCATCGGAATGAGCTCTAGAAAGCATGGAATGGTGGGAATGGCCCAGGAGCAGCAGAGGGAGACGGGTAAAGAGCAGGGGACATTGACTGAAGATGATTTGACCCACCAACACTACTCCATGGGCATGCCTCCCAGTGGCCGCAAGACCCTGATGAGCAGCCCCCAGAGCCCTCTTAAATCTGACTGCCAGCCTAACTCTCCGACTGAATCGAGCAGCAGCAAGAATGCCTCCCTTTCACAAGCCTCACAGCCTCCGACTCTGCCAGGCACTCAGGACCCTAAGGCTCGCAACTGGAAAAAGTACAAGTTCATTGTCCTCAATCAGAGCACCAAGGAGGAATCGAGCGGCTCTCATGACTCTGAGATGCGCTCGCCACAGAGGCTGGGAATGCCCGCTTTCCACCCAACATCCGAGACTGACCGCCCAGACTCGCAGGCCAGCAACACCAAGATGACTGACCACGGAGATGACTTCACTGTGCCCCAAGCTAGCCGCCTCAACAATATCATCAACAGGTGAGAGCTTCCATCTGTTTTATGGTGACATGGGGAAGTGAAGGCTACATTGGTTTATTGTTTTATTATCTATTAATCTTTCAGTAGTGATATCCATCGTTCAGATGCCATTATAAATTATTTGGCCTAAAAAGATAAGACAAGAAAAGATATTCTCTAATACTATCCATAAGGTTGCCAGGAATTACAGTCACTTTTACAGCACTTATTGATGATAATGATACAACTAATAAAAGTAACTACATCATGTAGTTATGATTGTGAAATGGAAATGTGGACCCATGTTCTGACCCTCAAGGTTTAGAAGGCTAAAGTGTGCATGTTATTGTAGGCCCACTGTAATGAAGCAGACAAAACAGCACCTGCCTTGACGTCAAGCACTCCTCCTCAGAGTAAAGTCTAAATGGTGACATGTCAGCGCATAATCTGACCGCATGAAAGTCAGCTATGTGTCGGAATATGTACGAGTAAGCACAGCGATCCTTCAGCCGAGTACTCATGGTCTAAGCCATTTTCCTGGTCTTTTGTCAAGCGGAGATCTGTGCACCTAAACTGGTTTTGCCATCTAGCTTCCATATGCAATTTGTAGAACCGGATTGTCACTGTTTTGCAGCACAGTTCTCCTCCCACTACCTCTAAAAAGCCAGATTGAATTTTTCTTTATCCATTCCAATCCTCTTATAGCACAGTGAGGATTTACCTTCTTAGCCAGGATGTGTGAAATTCATCAAACATCCTAAAAATGAGTGCGAGAATGCCAGAGGTGGCTGCATTTGCTCCAGTGAAAATCCTAAAAAAGTCCTAAAAAAAAAACCTTATTTCTTTTCAGCAGAACTCTGGAAGGATCACAGAGGAACGGTGACAGCCACTCCTCTCTTTATATGAGCCACTTAAAGTGCAGCTCCTGTGGCTCACAGTCCCCACAGCACTCAGATGTCTGTCCCAACACTCCTGGCTCACGTCTTACTGAGGAAATGTCTGAGCTTCACTCAGAGTACTCTGACTCCAGCTGTGGTGAGCCATTCATTTGTGCATACTTTCTAACTCTAGGAGCTTAAACACTGACACACTTCATTTAATGCAAGTTGTAATGAACAACTTGGCAGTGGCTTTCATGCTCATTTTTTTTTTTTTATCTTTGCAGAAAACTGTACATACTTCTGTAATGAATGCGACTCCAAGTTTGCAGAAGAGGAGGTTTTGAAGCGCCACATGCTTCAGGTCCACAGTGACAAGCCATACAAATGTGACCGGTGCCAAGCAGCATTCCGCTACAAGGGAAACCTTGCCAGCCATAAAACAGTTCACACAGGTAAAAAAAAATTTATTAATAAAAAAAAAAAAAAAAGTGTATATACTTACAGACTGTTCATATTATTCTCCAGCCGTTTAAGGCCCTGTGCCTCAACTGGTTTTCTATTTGGCCATGTTGCAGGAGAGAAGCCGTACCGGTGCAACATCTGTGGTGCCCAGTTTAATCGACCCGCTAACCTCAAGACCCACACACGTATTCACTCTGGAGAAAAGCCATACAAGTGTGAGACATGTGGAGCTCGTTTTGTTCAGGTACTTCTTTCAACCAAGGCATCAGAACATAGTGGTGTGAAGTGGTGTGGAAAAGAGGTTTGACATTCGCCATTCTTTGGCAAGGCTCGAAATTAAACCGCTTTAACATTCTTTGGCCAGGTTGCTCACCTGCGCGCCCACGTTCTGATCCATACGGGAGAGAAGCCATATCCTTGTGAAATCTGTGGCACTCGCTTCCGGCACTTGCAGACGCTCAAGAGTCACCTGCGCATACACACAGGAGAGAAGCCCTATCATGTGAGTAGGGGAAAAGCACACGTAACTACATATACATTTAGTGAGGTTTTATAGTAATAATAATTAAAGACAATAAAACATTCTACACAGAATGGTCACAGAGTTTAGTTCTGCAATTGTGCCGGCTGCATGTTTTTGTTTTTTTTTCTTCTGTGAATGCTGATAAATTATACCCTTGTAACTGAAGAGCCTTTTGTCCTTTCTTCTTTTGCAGTGTGAGAAATGCAACTTGCACTTTCGCCACAAGAGTCAACTGCGGTTGCATCTTCGGCAAAAGCATGGCGCCATCACCAACACCAAGATCCAGTACCGCATGTCCACTACAGACCTGCCTACTGACCTGACCAAGGCTTGCTGAACACAGAAGCGGGCCAGTCCTGACCATGGCATTCTCTGAGCCTGACTCGTACAATCATCCAAAATTGTAGTGCCACACTGTGGTAATCGGAAAAAGAGAAGAAAAAATATATTAGGCATCCAATGCCATTCTACGGGTTTCCTAAACATGTGAACACAGAACCATATATGGTCTCTTGTCACTTTATTGTTTATATTTGCATATAAATATAAAATAATGTTGGATGTTTTTAAACTTTTGAGTTATGGAGGGAATAAAAAAAGCTTTATTTTATTGAAAAAAGGAGGATGGAATGTAAAACGTTTAAATCCAGTTTTTGAGATATAAGTATTTTATATCAAAGACCTTACTTTTCTGAAGGTATTGGGGGAATTTTAATTGAAGGCTGGTATATTTTAAGGCAATGGTATTTCTGACAGTGTAAAGAATTGTGTTCATAGATTTTTATACGTGTACAGGTTACACCACACTAGAATGGCCTCAGTTGCATAAGGATATCCTGGCTGTGACTGTAAGGATTAATATATTAATTGGTTTTTATTTGTATATGAGAATGACAGCTGCTCTATCTCGCGTGTAAAACATGCATGAGGTGGGTTGCTACTGGCAAACATTCATTAAGTAGTCAAATGCATAAACACTGCGACATAATGCATAATTATATCCCCAAGATTGCTCTCTGCTGGCAGAACCAATCTTTAAATATGAAAATATGCATATAAAAAAAAAAATTAAAAAAAAGAACCGGTACTGCTATGGTACGACCAATAGGATATTTTGTTTCAGTTGTGTTTGTACAGAAATGTGACTTTGTTTTTATTTCTATCAGCAAGTGAAGGTTTACAGTTTTTGTCATTGTACTAGAAGCTACAGTAACAGGTAGTAATATTGCCCAATTTTACTCCCCTCCGTCTGTATATACACTGTGTATTCAAGGTGCCTTTCTCAATGGCGACTGAATTCCTTTCCATTCAGCCCAGCTCTACTAAAGGTACAACTGCAGGGCAACACTTCTCCCCCTCCCCCTCTTTTTGTGTGTGTATGCGTGTTTTCTAAATGCTTTTCACCGATTTTCAAAAAGGAAAAAAAAAAAAAAATGTAAATTCATCATTGCTTGAGCTGTATATCTTCAGGACTTGTTTTGGGATTGGGCTTTTTTTTTTTTTAAATGCATTAAGCTAACTGTATAATAGGTGTATGAATGTAAAATAAAAGTATTGAATTTCTATGTACAAATCTGGAGCCACGTCTTGTTTTATCACATCAAACCAATGGTAGCGCATTGCTGAGTGCGAGTTATCCCAATACGTTATGCCAGTCATTTCCTTACTGTTCCAAAGTAAGCAATGCAAGTACAGTGGTAGCCAAGACAACGCGGCACTAAAGGTCTGCAGAGCTGCATAGTCGTTCCCTATAAAGTTGATGCCAGCTGAGATGGGATGCATTGATTAATGAGCATCAGCTGAAGACCAGAAGCACAGTTTGGTAGCTCACTGCTCAAACACGCTCGCTAAACCTGGCAATTAACAAGTGAGAAGAACCAGGTGGACACCAGCAATCCAGGCCCAGAGGTCGGCGGCCATGTTCTAGATCGTACCTAGATCAGGAAGAAACAAAAGCAAACTATGATGTCCAAAATCTAGCCATGCCATGTCGGGCATGTGCAGTCCTATGCAAAAGTTTGAACCACACTGAAAAAATAATTATTTTCACACTTTCAACTTTTCATTTTAGAATCAACTAAACATTATTTGACCAAGGAGGCTTGAATCTTTGTCATTTTCAGGTACGCCTTACTTTTTGTATGATTGCCCATTTTTAGCCACACAGGGTTTGAATGAATAGCTCATTTTCAAACTTTGTAGTCTTTTGGAGGTTATGGGGTGATGGTCATCCGAAGATACTCATAATATACAAATGGATATTAACGTGGGGAAAGAAAAAGTGTGATTTCTAGAATCATCAGTTAGAGTAAATGTGCATGTTCCGGGAAAACAAAACCACACCACCCTCCAGGACCGAAGTTTGCGGAAGCGGGTCTGAGTGCCAGTGAAACTATGCGGAGCGGAAAAACCGTGCACATGCCATTACAATAGCGGAGTTGTTAGAGAGTCTGGAAACGAGAGTGTGAGGAACTAAACCGGCACATCCATGAGGTACTGAAAAACCCACAATAGAGGCTTTACACCTCAAACATTTCATTTCCCTTTTACCAAACAGACCTAAGAATAGACAAAAGTGTTCTTCAGCAAAAAGAAAGAAAAGTTCAAGGCCAAAAATCTCAGTAGAGGACAGCGAACTCCATTATGCACAAGGACTCGTACTCCATGATGCGGAAGATGACAAAGCCCTCCTTTATCAACACACTCCGGGTTGGACGCAAAACAATTGGTATAGTGCACAAAGTGCTGGCACACAAAAAGGCTGCTTGCAAGATCCATTTAAATGGTTGCATTACACTAAACTCAGTCAGCATGTGAGCCAAAGGAAAAGATCATCGTTCATCACTAGAACTGATGCGGATATCGATAAGGTGACGGATAAAATAAAGAAAATGCCACACTGGGAAAACAGACATCAAGAACCAAGATGGGCTTTCTTGTTTAATCCTGATGAGTTACAACAGTTTTCTTTGGGTCTTGGTGGGCAACTCCAATCCTGGAGGTCCAGAGTCCTACAGTTTGATGGATTCCCTGCTCAAACGCGCCTGGGTCAGCACACCTGATAATGGTCAGGTTTCCCCACAGCTGCTCTGAAGTTAAAACACCCCTGCTACTGCAGGGAAGAACGATGAGGAGTGAGTGAATCATCAGGCCATATTACTTTCTTTCTACACTCTAACGTTAAACAGTAATTTGTGGAGTTGAAGTCTTTAGCCACAAGTAGTCTGTAGGAGGCAACCCCGTTATAAATACAGGTTTTTGTAGGGAAAATGGTTTAATATTTCGTTCAATAAGAATAAGAGAGCCTGAGTTTTTAAATACATGCAGCCCGGTGGCCATGCAGCTCGTTTGACATTGGCTTTAAGTTTCCATTGTCTTGTCTTTCCCTGGTTTTGAGGATTTGCAACAAAAGAAATGAAGAGACTTTGAAGGTAGCAGTTTCCCAATCAAATGAAAAGAAGCCTAACAAGGAAGACATTAGTCTTGGATTAATTATGATTCGAATAAACTGAACCAGTTTACAGAAAGCAGCTTCACAGCTGCGCTAATCATTTCTGTATATAAAAAAAAAAAAAAAAGTGAACAGTAGTGTATTGTACATCCTCACCCATGATGGTATCAGATCCTTTTAAGGTCACTGTAGGATGGGTTTGAGACTTTCTGCTTCCCCTTATGGAGCTTATTTAAAAAAAGTCTTCAACTGATTCTTTAAGTCCCCCCCAACCAGCACTATATCCCATTAATCCTATTCCATGTGGGAGAAAGGATACATACATTGTTTACTATCTAGCTGTATTTACACAATCACCACAACCCAAGTAATAGTTTCATTTACTATTAAAAAAAAAAAATAGTTATTTTAATAAGTAATAAAAACATCCAACATAAACAATTCCACACAAATGCTCCGACTCAAAAATCAAACAGCAGAGTATCATTGAGGTCTTCGGGCCCCAGCCTCGGGTGGTTTTCTTTCTTTGTTGAAATCTAAAAAACACATGCCTTAGGATTTACCACAGCATTACTCAACAACATTCACTTCTCATGAATTATGCCCCCAAAAAGGAAGCGGTCGCTCTCTGTACCTCTTCATCCGATAGGTCACACAGCGAGGAGTCAAGCACAGGGCCCTTGCTGAGGTATCCATCCATCTAGAAAGTGGAACACAGACAGGGTAATGCTTTAGGACCTGATTCGAGAATATCTGTCACATACACAGTTTCAAATATGTGGTGAAACGTTCCCTGATCTTAAGGCGCATGTTTCAATAGAAAAGTAATTGAAAAGAGAAAACGAATAGCTAGATTAAAATAAATAAATGAAAACTAAATCTAGAGTAAATATCCCTGAATGGTAGAAATTAAATAAAAACTGTACACCTGCAATACACAGTCATCATATGCAAAGTGCAGAGTGACAGTCTAGAGACAGAACAGCAGCAGGCGGGTAACAGACAGGCAGAAAATAGGGGATTATTAGTCAGAGCACTTAACAGGCACTTATGGGGGCACGTCCTGGTTAGGACGTCCTATAAAGCCTGTGAACAGAAGCTCTGAGTTTTTCAGGTTTGGCCGTAGAACTCCTGCAGCAGGAGGATGAAGAGGATGAACAGAAAATGGGATGGTTTGAGTCTCGGAGTCTCTTTTTCAGCAGAGCGGCCACACAACGCGTGAACAGGCCGTCTGCGCAGAGCCCCGGACTTGGCAGCGGTCTGTTCCGTTCACCTCGTCTTCTGATCCACCGCAGCGAGACCCAGCGCTGGAGTCCATACCAGCACCCTCATCCATCAAGCTCCTGCAAATCAGGACACACAGCCGGCAGCTTTACAGGGACCTTACCAGAAGAACTCAGCTCATTACAAAACAAAACAAACATGGGGGGGGGGGGTCCTGGACAGGAGTTTATGAACTCCCAGTTTTGGACACCTGACTAAGTGAGTGAAGTATAAAAGTCCTTTTTTGGTACAAATATTTCATTATGCTTAAAAGTTTAACAAACATCGCACTCTTCTAAATGAAATGATGAAGAATATCCATCAAAAAAAATGTGAAAAATCCTTAAGTGTAAATACATTAATGAAAGGAACACAAAGACGTTCACACACGAACTCACTGAGGAGCTCTGAATGTCTCTGAGACTGGGGAACAGGGAGACAGGGGGACCGGGGAACAGGGGAACAGGGGGACCGGGAGACCGGGGGAACAGGGGACAGGGAGACGGGGAACCGGGGGAACAGGGAGACAGAGGAACAGGGAGACAGGGGGACCAGGGAGACAGGGGGACAGGGGGACCAGGGGAACAGGGAGACAGGGGGACCAGGGAGACAGGGGGACCAGGGAGACAGGGGAACAGGGAGACAGGGGAACAGGGGAACAGGGGAACAGGGAGACTGTAAATGCGCGCTGATGAGACTCGTCCTCCCCGCGCTGGACCGAGCCGGCCGCGTCCTGCTGCAGGAGCTCTGTTCCCAGTCTGAGAGCTCCAGCAGGCCCGGGATGCCCAGCTTACTGAAACCTCCTGACCGTGGAAAAGCAGGCGAGCGAATACATAAAACACACAACTCACCGCCCAGCGCTGCGCTGCGCTGCGGGCTCCTCTCGGCAGGCCGGCCGGAGCGACAGCCTCGTCTGCAGCAGCGTCCCCGCACAGCGGCCGCACCGGAGCAGGTCCCCGTTTGACCCTGTGTGACCCCTGAGCGGCTGCTGGAGGAGGTTATAAGGCCCAGTGAGGGGAGGACACGGAAACAGGACAACCTGCTCATTATGAGCACCTGCACTGTGGAATAAACCCGTCCTGACTCGGTACACGCGCTAAACCCAGCTTCCTTCTGTCATTGTGTTTTCTAGAACTTCTAAAATTAAAAACAACATTTTCCAACCGTGGCAGGCGGCTGCGTCCCAAACGGCAAACAAGAACACTAAGTAGTGTGGGGAAATAGTGCACTACCCTTGGAAACGCGTTTGCGAGGGAACCCGTTTGATTCCCGTGATCGAGGAGGTTTAAAGAAAGGAAATAATCCGTATTTAAACTTTGGTGTCACTAACGGAGACAGCAGTTTTTATTTGATAAGTTTTTTTGATTTGATTAGTTCTTGATCGTGAAGTCCACGCTGCAGAGCCGTGATCTGCAGGATGATTCGCTTCAGCTGAAGCAGTCTGAACACAGCGATCAGAAGTGATTGAAGAGTTCACACTGATCAGCTGCTTTTTTAGCTCCAAACTAAACTAAGCTTGCATCAGTTGCTGAAGGCCATTTGAGGACAGGCTGAGTGTTTGTGCTCTTTCCCCCCCAAAAGCAATTGGGCTAATATAAAATAAAATCATTGTCATTTCATTGACAGTGTGTTTTCAGAGCCCGAGGCCTGGTTTGGCCTAGTTTTCTCTTCATACCCTGCTTCACTAGAAGTGTTGGAGAAAGATCTCACTATTAGAACAGTCAACTGTGCCTCTCTTCCTCTTCGCTCCGTGACCTTTTTTCAGGAGCATACAAGATGCAATCCGTCTCCTCACATCACAGTTAATAATCACATCATAAAGATGTAAATAGCTAGTTTTTAATTACACAGCCCGCTCTGGACAAACCCTGTAAGTGTGATCGAGCAGAATGATCTGTGGGGAACTGCAAAGAACAGGCGTGCAGGATTAACAGCTGGGACGGGTTTCTCAGCTGGTCCTGAAGGATCCCATCCCTGTTCTAACCAAGCGCCACTTCATCAGCTAATTAAAAAGCTTTTCAAGAGGAAACAGGAAAAAGTTCACGGCAGGACGCTCCTGAAGCAGGACTCAAAAACCACAGCTTTAGTTCACCCAGCCTGCAGGGTGTGATGCAGGAAAACATCAGGTCACCGGAGTCAGATCCAGGAGTTCATCATTAGGTAGGGACACCGATCAGATAGAGGAGATTACTGTATTGAAGAAGGTAACCAGTAACCACACAGGTGGACAAAGTTTACTATTTTTTATTTCAACAAGTGACGTTACTGTCTGATCACACTGGGTTTTCACTCTTTCCAACTTGTTTAATTATTACAAAAAAAGTTCCTGTTTTAAATATGTACTTAAACAACTAAACCTGGTATGTCAATGGGACAAAGTGTTGACTAGAGTCAAATATTAGAAATGAATCCAAGCTTAGAAAGCAAAGTCATGAAATGAGCAGTAAAATTGGCTAAATTGACTTAAACTGCATTATCTGGTTTAACCATACTCAAAAAACCCAGACAAAAAGGGGCTTCAATTACTGTACAAAAGGAAAAAAAAAAAAAACAAAACACAGATTTTTTACAACAGCTTCTTTTAAAAAAAAAAAAAAAAAAAAAAAAAAAAAGTAGGATCACTGTTTCTGTTGCATGGCTTCTTTACGTGCTGCATCCTGTAAGAGCTGGGTGTCCACCTCGTCAGCAGGAAGCTGAACATATCGCACCACTGAACCGCGGATGAAGCAGTTTTTCACAGACAACTGAAAACAGCAAGGACAAGATTGAAATAAGATTGCATCCTATGTTTCACATGGTTTGCAAGTGAAAATGAAGATTAAGGCTGATAAAAATCCCTGTTTGAGTGTATATGAAAATTTGAACACCCATCATTTGAAGTGAAAATGAGCTAATGATTAAGGTAAACAATATGGAATTATAAATAAATGAATAAAAAAAAAAAACTGATGGCAATTAGAATTAAATTTGCCAAATGCAATAAACTGGACAAACATAAGCAAAATGAAACGTGCCAAGGTTTTAAAACCCTTTCCAGTTTTTTGTTAGTTTTGAATGTTTTCAGAACTACTCCTTTATGCCCCCCCTATAAAGTTACTATTAAAAAACAAACACTATTGTTTTTACAATAGCTAAATAGATTAAGGCCTACAGTATAAAGAATTTTGTGGTTCTCTCTGGACAAATCTGTCTACTAAAACCAGCTGTAATTGTTGCTCACCATGTGGGGATACTTCTCAGGATCAGTGACACTGATATCTGTGAGTTTGATGTTCAAATACTGTAAGAAAACAAGAAGTGAAGTGAAGAAGCACTTGTTTAAAAGAAAGAGGCCTACAACAACTAATGATAATACCAAATACTAAACAAAGAATATTTTATTGCCATACCTGATCTACAGAGTGTAGGGTTCCACATATGCTGCAATTTCATGAAACAACATTAATTGAACCTTCAGCAACAGATTTCTACAAATGCTTACATTAATATTCTACATTTACACAGGATGTATTACTATTTGTTTAGAGTGTGTATCAACCACATTACTCACCTCAAGTCATTTTTTAATTCCACCACCACGTCTTTGCCCACCAGGGATTTGAAGAATGAATAGAAAAGCTGTGAACCAATTTCAATTACATTATACAATTAGACATGAACATTCATCCCAGTTACCTACCATCCTAAAAGCAATATCTAGTGATCTACAGCAGCATTTACCTGCTCCTCCTGTCTAGTCCTATTACTAAATCAGTTCTTGAAATGTACAAGTGGAATTTCTGCATAATTACATGGTTAAGATATAAATTCACTCATTCAGAGTTTTGATGTGAAATCACTCTGAATACAGAGTCAGAACTTTCCTCAACAATGCTGAAAGGAGTCAAAAAAAAAAAAAAAAAATATACGAAAAAATGTAATGAATCATGATATATCACGTCCACTGGTTTTCCTGTTTAGTATAAAAAAACATTTGTAAGGATACTTGACGTTCAGTGTCAACGTATGCACACTAGATGGCGCTATTAACTGACGAGCGCCCAAATGTACAGGCAGGTAAATCCACCCCCCCAATCAATGGCGTCTACCTTTTTAAACAAGATTCACTCTGAACATTCATAGATTTCATCACCTAAATGTGAGCTGCGTAGTTAGTGACGACCCTAAATTAAACGCATTTCGTATTTATAGCGTTAAATGAAGATTTTGTGTGCTCTCTTCCACTACAGAGCTGCTTCCCTTAGTGTCTGTAAAAGCATAATGTAAATATTCGGCACCGCTGAAGAATGGAGGCAGTGTTTGGAGTGAATGGAGGTCTCAGTGTTTCTTCTGTACAGACCAGACCCAGGCTTTAAAGCGCAGCCCTCAGCATTATTAACACGTGTATGAAAAATAATAAACTGTACTAATTTCTCTACGCCGCAAAGCATCTTTAAAAAAAGACAACGTTGAGGAAAATAAACCGAAATAAAATCAACTCACCATTTTCACGCGCTCTTTGTGCCCGTAGTAGCCCACCTCTGACCAAACTGCTTATCCATTGGTCAGATTCTTTACGAGTCTATTTATTCTCGTTGTTCATTGGTTGGTTTTCAAGTCGTCATCAATACGAGGCTTAACCAAAGATGTCAAATTAAATATCTCGCAAAAAAAAAAAAAAAATTTGTGTCCAATTTATGTTTAAACGCCGAAGGCTTATGGTAGCCCTTATACAGTGGTGAAATTTAGGTCAAATATGTTGAAGCTAAAATGTTTAAATGCAGTTTCATTTGAGGTGAAAGGCGATCTTACAAAATAAAAGTCAGTGTCTTCAGTTTCTTGAGGGATTGCGTAGCTTTATATTAATGTATAGCTGCTTAAAATCAAACCTTTCCAGCATGATAAGAAAAATAAATAACAAAAACGTTTGGTTAAGTCTACCAGTTAAGCAGTAAAAACCAGTAGCAATTGCTCTGTCTGAACTTTATCCCTAGTGCTTTTTCGTCTTACCAGCAGAGAGCAGCATCCCCAAAATAATAAAGAGAAAACTTTATAAAAATAATAAATAAATTCACCCTCGAAATAAATGAATGTTTTCTGAAACATGCATTTTTTACAAAATGCTATAGCAGTTATAGCACCAATGATTTGCCTTTCTGGCTGCGTACCAAGAAACATGTACGGCATTCATATCTGGACGATTATTTTAATTATTTTTTATGAAGATTCACTATAATGTTTGTTGAGAAGTGTGAGAGCCAAGAAATGCTCAGTGGCTTACAAGAAACTCCCTGAATAATAACTTGTTTGTGTGTGTGTTTATCTAAAGCCTAAAGGTAGAGTAGAAGGGTTTAGTGAAGGGTCATGTTTAAGGTCAACACCACGGGTACATAGAGTATAAGGGTCAGGATTAGTACTAAGGTTAAGTGTAGAATGAAGTTCAGGGTTAGGATTAGTACTAAGGTTAAGTGTAGAATGAAGTTCAGGGTTAGGATTAGTACTATGGTTAAGTGTAGAATGAAGGTCAGGGTTAGGATTAGTACTAAGGTTAAGTGTAGAATGAAGGTCAGGGTAAGGATCAGTGCTAAGGTTAGATTTAGGAACAGAATTAGGGTAAGAATGAGTAAAAAGATAATGCTTAAAACAAGGATAAGGGTTAGGGTCGGTACCAAGTTTAGGTTTAAGACTAGGGTTAGGGGTTAGTTTCAAGTGGTTTAGGGTCATATAGGTTTATATTATCTTAATTAAAGCTAAAGGCAAGTTAATGCCCTATAAAGCATCCACAGTTAGCTGATCAAAAAAGTGACCAAAAAGCTAAATAATTCCTGATAGTGTGTTTGAATGAAAAAAATAAATTTTATATATATATATATATATATATGAGGAAAGGATGTATTCAGACTCACTATGGACTTTTGAGTTGAGTTTTAATGCAAAGTTTACATACACAAGGGGTAACTGATGATGAACTGATCACAAATGGTCTAATAAAATTTTTTTCTTTCCGAAACAGGGTATATATGAGTAGACACACTCTCAAAAATAAAGTTTCTTAAATGGTTCTTCACATTCACATATCAAATTTACAAAAACTGGTTCTTTATAAGAACAATCCATTAAAGGGTTCTTTAGGGAACCAAAAAATTTTCCTTTATAATCACTGAAATTCTATGTGCTTCTAAAATATCAATTTTTGACCTTTAGTTGTAAGAGTGAAGGTGCTGGACTTGAGAGAATCCAAAATAATGAGACATCAAAAAAGGATTTTATTTTCACCACTTGGTTTGCACCTGATTGCAATTGTAGATGTAATTTCTAAAAATGACTATAAAAGCACCACTGAGTAATGAGACCAATAAGGATCAGTCATCTGCATCAGTAATCAGTATCAGTAACAACTAAAGTATCCTGAGAGTCCCATTTTTTTGTGTTTCTCAGGATTTAATCTTTGGATTATCTTTTGAACAAGTTATTATTATGCTCCTTTTAACGAAATAACCACAAGTAAGAACTCATAAATTGTCTGCACTGTACATTCACAATATTTTCAATTGACATGAAAAAACAGAGTTTGTGCAAGATCAGGGGGAAACATCAGCTAGTTTTCACTGTGCTTCTTTGGTGAACTTTGACTCTGGTCTGAAAGAATCCGTCATATTTTCCAGCTTCCACATCGTCAGAGCAAGCTTTTTGCTCATTTTAGTGGACGACCCGTCTTTGGAGGCTGGGGTGTCTCATGGTGCCCTGGGTACACAGAGAAAGCATGGTCATTATTATTATTATTATTATTATTATTATTATTAGTAGTAGTAGTAGTAGTAGTAGTATAGGCACTCTTAGTAAATGAAAGTGAAAAGTGAAAAAGTGAAAGTGACAACCCTTGTCATTGCGAGGTCACAGTATAGCACACAGTGAACCGCAACGAAATTGGACCCATGCACTCAAACGCCGTGCAGCAGGGGCCAGCTCCCGGGGAGCAGTGATGGGGACGGTACCTTGCTCAAGGGTACCTCAGGGCAACCTACTGGTGAGGGAATTGAACCCACAATCTTCCGATGCAGGGGCAACTCCCTAACCACTAGACCACCGCTGCCCCAGTGAATGAATGCACCCTCCCTTTCACAGCATTATAGGAACATGCCTTCTCCTATAAAGTTGGTTGAGATTGACAAATAAACAGCAAGTAATCTGAGACTCAATGATAAAAAAAATCTCTTCACATCCTGCAGGGTCCTAGGTTATCTTTCTTAAACTCGTTTCTTAAACGTAATCTACAGTAGGGCTCTCAAAGCCTAATCCTGCACTGCACATTTCCCCACCTCAAACACACTCACTAAACCTGGGGATTAACATTTGAATTAAAACTTCTAAATCATTGCCATATTAATAGATAGGAACATTTTATATTTTTTTAATACAAGCTTAGAAAAATTCAATTGTATATTCCCCATATTAAGAAATGACGACTAGGAAATTTGAATGCTGTGTCCCCCCATATATAGACGACTGTTGAAGAGTCCCAGGTCACTCAAGTGGACTTATTTAAATTAAATAGGAATAGGACTGGAGGATTTAGTTACGTTAGGACTAGAGGATTAAATCTTTATGAGATTTTCCTTAATAAAAGCATGAGGTTCATCTCATCCACAAACATATTTGTAAATCTTACTTTTTAAGATCCTATTTTTTAATATCCTATTTTGTGTGTGTGTGTGTGTGTGTGTGTGTGTGTAATTGTGTTTTTAAAAAGGCTACCAAGAATTATGCAACTGGCAATATAAAAATGTTTCAAATCAGAAAGCCATTCAACTTGTAAAAAGCTGGGACTGTGCGTGAAACACAGTTTTTTACTTTAAGTGTATTAAACTCTATTAAGAGTTATTAGAAACTCTTGTAAATGATTCAGTGACTGCTATCAAACTGTTACAATAAATTATTTAAAGGCAGAATTCAACTTTGATTCCAGTTTTAGGTCCTTGCATTTTAAGAGGTTAATCAGTTATAATCTGCTTTCTGTGAATGTAAATCATCCTTAAGGGTTCTTTACATCTGACAAAGCTCATTAAAGGATTCTTTTAAAAGAAGAAGCATGCATGGTGCCCTAAAGAACCTTTCACTGTAGTGTTCTTTAGATAATAATTTGTGTAAATAAGATCTGTAAGTGTAAAGAACAGAGTAGTTTTGAGAACGTCCACATCATGGTTAGGTTCTAAGAGCTCCCTCCCTCACTCAAACAATCCTTTCTGGCATCTTTTTTCTAGCTCGAATCCTACCGTCTTTGGGTCTGCCAGGCAGCCGTATCTTGCTAGGCAATTCTGAGCTGTCTCTGTAGTCTCTGGGCTTGAGCTGTGACGGGACGTCCTGAGCCTGACCAGGGCGGAATTTCATAGGCAGTGGTGGTCTACCGGACATCATCATTCCTCCTTCAGAGCGAGAGGGAACCACCGGCTTTTTGGTGATAGGTTGGGGCAGCAGGCTGTTGTTACTGGAAGTGGGAGTGGGAGATGGTGAAGAATTCTGTGGCTTGCTCTCAGAGCAGGTGAAGGATCGGTTGCGAGGCGTTGGGACAGGTGGACGGTCAGGGTCAGAATCTGAGGGTTTGGGGAATGCAAAAATATCTGGGGGAGACAAGTGGTCTTTTCGAGAGGTTTCCTGATCCTTGCCACATCGCGTTTTCCCCATTGAACCATAAAGAGGATTGTCAAACATTTCTGGTGGCTGACCATCCTCAGATCTAAAAGAGAAGGAAAAGGAAAAAAAAATAAATAAATAAAAATCACAAACCATGTACTTTTTCAAAAAGGCTTTGAATGGTCTTCATGGATAAAGCTTAGGGAAGTGTGGTTTGACTGGTAAATCAATAATATATTTGAATTACATTTATAATATAACAATAGTTTACAATGTGATTTAAAGGCTGATTACAAAGGCTATATAAAAAAACAAACATACAAAGGAAAAAATGAACTTTAAATTAGGTTAATAACAATAATGAAATTAAAGACACTAAACATTTCAACATTTTAATGCATTTTTACAGAATACTTTAAAAATCACACTCATATAAACCAAATAACTATTTAGGCTAAGAATACTCCTGCTTGTACTCACGTAGGACTAGAGGCTTTGTTTGTGGGACTGCACACAGAATGGTCATATCCTGTCTTTTTTGGAGACATGTTCCCAGGACCACCATCTTTAACTCCATGGCCAAAAGATCCTGCTCGAGAAGACATGCTGCTGCCGCCCTTGAAACCCACACCCATGTAACTGGGATTGCTAATATCAGTGGGTTGGGCAATAGATGATCTGTGAATGGAATAAGAATCAATATTTGGATTGGAGATATTAATATGGGTAAATTATCAACTGCAAATATGTGTTTGGGGAAATGAGGAAAAGAAATCTCACTTGTCTCCTGATTTGCCTTTACTGGCCCCTGAGTCATCACCCACCTTAATGAAGTCTGCAGAGAGAAAACACTGTCTGACTTGAAATTGTTTTGTTAATTTTCTTAAAATAGCACATCAGTGAGCAAATCATACTTTGTAATCAAAATTCAAGACAGGATAAAAATGGAAAAAAAAAAATTATATCAAAGAATGCAGGGCAATATACAGTTCTATGAAAAAAGCATTTGGCCCTTTTACTGATTTCCTTTTTTCGGACCTGAGTTAACACATTACACATTTATCATGTGAAAAAGTAACTGCCCCTTAAACTAACTCTATGTCATGGCACCTTGAGCAGCTACTACTGTAATCACAAGGAAATCTGTTTTTGGCATTGCTGTGGAGCTGTTTTGGCCCATTCTTCTCCACTTACATCCAAAAGGGTTCAGATTACATTTACATTTGTGGCATTTAGCAGACACTCTTATCCAGACTGTCTTCCATGTCCTAATTACAGGGACAGTCCCCCTGGAGCAACTCAGGGTTAAGAGGTGGGATTCGAACCTGGAACCTTTTCATTTATAGGTCTGGTGGCAAGTACCCTACCACTAGACCACCACTACGCTAATTAAGACATTGATTAAAGCTTTGACTATGGCTATTTTTTAATCTTTTATTTTTTTCAGCCACAGAGAAGACAGCAATTTTTTGGGTTGCTGTCGAGCTGAAAAATCAATCATTCAGATCATGGAGTGCTTGACCAGGCATTCTCCTTTAATACATTCTGGTTGAGAGCTGATGCTCAGCAGTCCATAGAACACAAGTTTGGGGGTTTATCAAGGCTCTTGCAAAGCAGTGGTTTCGCTACTGTTTCATGGGTATCACATTTCATTTTTACCATAAACACTGACATTAGCAGTTGATTTAAGCCACCAGCTCCTTAGATGTCCCCCCCCCCCCCCATCAGCATACATGTTGCATTTGAATTCAATAAATTAATATATCATTTGAAAACTGTGTCGTGTTAGTCCACTTGTGTTTTGCATTATACTACAGATCATAAACAATTTAGTGTTATAAACAAGAATCAGAAACACTTTCGCAGCATTGTTTTCTTTATATGTCACTTCACAGCGAGGAAAGCCTGGTTTCAATTTCAGACTGGAATGGTAAAAGCTCCTTCTGGAATTTGCATGTTATCCCTGTGTCTGTGATTGTTTTCAGATTGTTTTCAAAGAACATATTCAAATTCATTAAATAACTAATTCAATAACGGTTTTCCTTACTAGAAATGTGCTTTCCCTCAGGTTCCCTTCAGTGTGTTTAGCAAAAATAAATGTATATGAACAACATACTGAATTATGCCAGTTTTACCCAGGCCAACTATGAAGATAGCAAGAACTCTATTGTGCTCTATTTCCATGGCCCTATAATTATTTCTGCTCAAGGATGGGAATCAGCAGTAAATATGTTGCATCAGGTTGACATGAACAGTTCTGCCAGGATATTGGAGTATAATGATGTAAATATACAGGTACAGTGAGTTGGAGGCTGGCAGAGTCCAATGCTTTGAAGTCAGGAGGGGGGGGCTTGTTCACTCACCATAAAGCTTCTCTGTCTGTTTCCCTTCTGAGGTGCGCAGCTGGATCCCTCCCATCAGTGTACCCGTGCGCTCTCCATGATGCGTAAGTATGACATCAAACTCTGTATAGGCAAACTCTGCAGATCGCAGAGCCACACACGCCTCACCTGGAAACACATCAGTCATGTGAAAACAGAAAACAGGCTCGGAACATAGTTTCCAAAAATACTATGGGGGCAGGGGAGGTCTAGTGTTTAGGGACTAAGCCCCAGGATGGGAAAGTCGTGGCTTTGATTCCCAGACCAATAGGTGGCCCTGAGGTACCCTTGAGCAAGATATAGTCCCTGTCATTGCTCCCTGGGCACTTTAAATAGCTGCGCCCTCCAGCACGTGTGTGTATGGGTGAGTTGTGTCTCACTGTGTGCTGTGCTGTTTCACAATGACAATTAGTCACTTTCACTTCAAAAGAAACACTTTTCATGAACATCCATTTCAGCAATAACGTGTTATGGATGGAAGAATTGAGACATGCCTAGATTTTTACAGAGGTCTCAATGTTAAGAGATGGTCAAATGTAGTTTTACTGCCTAGAATTGCAACATATTAAAAAGACACTGAAATGAAGATGGTTTGTTCAAATTGCAACCACACTCACCATAGGATTCATCGCTATCTGCAGACTTTATACTGATAAGGATGTGCTGATCTAGAAGGTACTCTGGGTCTGAGATTATGGGAGTTAGCTGTAAAAAAATTGAGACAAAGTTACCTTTGCATTACACATTGTGATATATGCACCGTTCTGTCCATTCACATGACAGCCAAATTACGCCGCAAATGTTTACATGATCGTGAAATTAGGCATCAAATTACCTCTACTTGTGTTCCAAATCGGACCTTTATGTAGCCCTCTACAGACTCTTGGTTCTCACCTTCAGGACCCCTTACAAACTCTATAATGTTCAATAAGAACTCATATAAATAAAACAAACACATCTTCAGGCTGAAGCTTTAATGAAAGAGCAGTCTCCTTACTTTCCAAACAGCTTGAGTGGTACTCGATGAAGAACTTTGTCTTGGACTTTGTCATAAGAGTGGCAACACAGTTCATGAATTTGATTGCCCCCTGAGACTCCTCTGATGGAGCTGAAAGAAAAAGATGCATTTCGTAATCCATTGGGCTGCAGATACCATTACATTGGTGAAGCCAGTGTAGTATGCTTTATTTCAGGTCCTTTTATACAGAATAACTGCTCCAGAGAAGCACAGACAGTAGCCTGGTTTTGTAGTTAATAGCAGTTTGCTGGTTCAGTATTTCAGTTGATGTGAATCCTGAATCTGACTCAACTAACAGATCAGACTCTTTTTGCATTGTTGAATCTAATTAGTATTGAAAATGCATGTTGTGGAGTACAACAGTGACCCACATAAAAGGTAAACTGATAAATGTCTTTTGACCGGGACCATGCAAAAGTCCATTACTATTCTCTTTTGACAGTTGGATAAACATCTTACCATTTTTTGAGACAAACTGGGAAGTCACCCCAACATCAAATGTAGCAAAAACAGGTGAGTGGTCACTAGTCATGATATCATTGGTGCACCCTGAAAGGTTTTGGAGAAATTCAAGTTGAGTGATAGCAATTGTTTTAAATGTTTAATTAACAAGTTATGTGACTTAAAATCTACATACCATAGGAGTGGCAGGCTACATGTACCAGGGGATAAGACTTTCGCAACACACGGTCGCACCATGACGGTAGGTTATATTTAGTCTGTTAGAGAAGCAAAGGCAATTTGGAGAAAGGCTGGGCATTTATGATATTTTACACATCCTGTGATGTGTAAAATGAGGTGTACGGATCTCATTACCTCCTACTGCTGGTGTGAAACCTCCACTGAACTAGCGTTAGAAACTGATCTGACCTGATCACAGATACTTAAAAGTGAAAGAGAGAAACATTATGCATCTCTCATATCATGAAACCTTACTTTTCTTCACACTCTAAAAATAAGTCTGATATAGTTTCATATTCCTTTCCCTCCTCACCGTGTGAAAGTCACGTATATAAACATAGCTGCAAAAACAGCCTGTTCTGAAAGAACTTTTTCCATTGTGTAATGAAAGCCAATTGGGAATATATAAAATATAGGACAATTAATACATAAATACAAATATATAGATATTCTTTATGTAAAAAATTTTTTTTACCCCTGTTGCTTTTGCTTTGGTGTAGGCATATTTTTCACGGGTATCTCTCTCAAAACGATACGTTGGGGGGAATGTAATCTCTTCTTCTTCTGTAATGATAAAAGAGAATGAATGGGAGGGAGGGTTAGATTGTATTTCTTGGCAAAAGGGAAGCAAGACCATGTTTATGTCTACTGAAATATTCAGTCCAATCAATTAACAGCCAGAAAAATACATGCAATCATTATAGGGGTGTTCAATCTCAGCCTGTTTCACAATTAAATGGGGGGAGTTTTAATCTAACTGTGCTTTGTATATTTGTGAAAAATATTAAATTTTTCCATTCAATAAATTCAGCAAAAGAGAAGTAAAAATGTATTAAACTCTGCTGAAGTGTGCTGTGCGCAGTGTGAGCAGAACTGCGACCAACGGCACTTTGAATATTTGATGCAAACATTTGAATAAAGTAAATTCAGCATATCATAGTTTCAGTGTATCTGAATTTCTTTGCGTTGTACTGTGACTGGTAACATCCAGACCATATGTGGTCAATTAAGTAAAGGTGAAATCTGACCATAGTTCAAGAAGATGTTCCCTGTCTCCTTCTCCATGTTCAGCTGGTCTTTGCTCAACAGTTCCTGATACTGCTGCTGTTTGATCTTCATCACAATGTTCTCTGCTTCCTGGAAAAAAACCAACAACAATGCAAAAAGTTGCATATCTTCCTGTCTGCTGGTGTTAGAAGCTCTGTGAATAGGGGAACTGCTCAAGGTTTCACACCGGTCACCCTCTGTGCTCCTTCAACCACAATAGCAACTTTTCTCTAAAAGCAGTTTTCAAAAGAATAGCAAGTGAGAAGCCCTGGCAGAGAGGTATGAGTTCAGTTTAAAGCCCAAATAAAAAGTGTTGTCATTCCTAATTTAATATTTTTTTAAAAACAATATAAAAATGTAAACAGTATACAAATCTTGAAATATGTTAAATAAAAGTTAAGCATTTATAATATAGATTATTTATATAAATGTGTAACATCAACGCTCTTATTAAAACATCGAAAATGCTGCAACTTTACAGGAGAAAGACAAAAAATAAAATAGAATGAAAATGAACACAAGTTAAATAAAAAAAAAACATTTGATTTCATGTTCATTTTTACATTTTGTTTCATTCTGAACCGTTTTTCAAATGAAGTGACAATAATACGAGGCAAGTCAGTATTACAGGCTCACTTACTGCTGCTGGGAAATCAACCCGGTAGTTCAGGTCCCCAAGCCAGAAGAGATGTGTGAAACGATGCGTAATGTCAAAAGGATTAAGTTTCTTATCTCCCAGGTTCAGAAAGCGTAAAATACTAATGTAGTTCTGATTCCGCCTAGAAAACATACAAAAACTATTAGTAAGAGTCCTCTCTGAGTGCTTCTGTTTAATGTAAAATTGGAGAAAATAAAGCTTTCAGTGTGTTAATTTTTCCATTATGAGATATTATGCTGCAATTATGAAACGTGAATCTCGTGAATAAAAAAGTATTTTGTTACTACAAGAAAATGAGAGAATACTGTCAATTATGAGAACATTTCTAGTTAATACACAATGTTTTTAAAACATACTCTAATGTAATTACAGTGAGATTCTCTCGCAGTTATTCTTAAAGCATAACATCCGATTCTGTAGGTCTCCTAAATCTATTTCATAATAAATTTGGCAAAAAATTGCTTCTTGTAATAAATAGTTTTCTCTCATAGCTACGAGATGATTGTTTCATAACTATGACATAGCATTATAACTTAAATTTTTAAACATAAAAAAAATGCAGTAAAGAAAAGCAGCAATGTATTTTTCACTTGGCAACAATTACAACCCCAAAGATCATCCTTCATTAGCTGTTGCTTAAAATTTTACTGTGATAGAGGCCAGCTTGCCTGATCTTCTTTTCACTCCCTGAGGTCAAGTGACTGTTGACAAACCCAAATGAGGTGCCATTAAACATAAAGGAAACCCCCACTGCTCCTTTATTTCCTGAGAAAGCAAACACGAATAAAGGTATGAAACAGGGTCTGCTTTCATGTTATCCCTGAATATTAAGTCTGAATTTGTTTGTGCCAAGGTGGGTTGAGGTCTACCGACCTAGAGCATTAGCTATTCCAGTCTTAACACTGTCTGAGAAGATGTGTGAGATGCGGTTCTCATGTTCTGGCTTGGCAAGAACCACGATTCTTATATTCCACAGTGTCTGAGTGGCTACCTGTGGGCAAATGATAATCAAATGCTGGGTTTATGTACATAACCAGGACCAATCCAGATCGCTTTTTAGATATCTTTTCATTATATTTCATTATATAATTATACAGAATACCTGCAAGACATGGTCTTTTCATACATGCAACACAAACAACAACAACAATAATAAAAATATATTTTATCATGTATAATTTGTAATTATTATTATATTTATTATTTTTATCATCAGTTCTCATTAAAAAAGACAAATTTAAAGATAAATTCAACATTAATCAGTGGAAGTGTTTATGGTTACCTATTACCTGTAAGGAGGTATTACCTGTTTAAAACTGATGTTAGTGATGTCCCTGAGGCTGGCCCTCAGTATGTCTATCCATTCTTTCTCTCCCAGTGGATCCTCCTGCGTTCCAATAACGTAGATGTCATGAGGGATGTGATTGGCCGTGTCATCACGGGTCTTCCCTTGACCCTTGGACTGAAACCAGGACGAAATGTTGTGGGGTGGATTGGCATTTCCTGTGCAGAATCAACTCTCATTAGAGTGCATCATCAATGTGCTGAGCCAGCAGAGTGAATGAATACTGAATAAAATGCCTATTATTTTAGGAGAAACACAGCATACTGGTTTTCTGCTCTTTGGTGAAATCTGAAAAGGCTGTGGTTCCACTTTAAAAGGCCTTACCCATGTTCCATGTGCCAACAAAGATGGTGATCATATCTGGCTCAGGTTTGCCTGAATGTTTATTTTTCATCTGCTGAAGTAATTGACAGCAGCCTTCTCTTTTCTAGAAATGCAAAAGAACCGTTCACACAAACAAAGTTGCACCATGTACCATGTGACCCAAAACCTGACAGATTAAATGCATAAAAATGAGAAATGACAAAGAATGAAATGCTTATTTTGGAAAATGACAGAGAGTGAAATGATCATAGATTCCGAGCAGTAAAGGGATTCCAGAAGCAACACATGAGCACTTGAACTTTACCTTTGTATCATTAAAGACAAACTCTTTGCGCTGAGTCTTCTCCTTCTCCGTCTCCACCACTACCACTAGCTTGGTTTGCATTTTTTGGGACTTCACCAACTGTAAAACTGCAATACATTTCTCCATTAGTCACTGCTTCTGGGTAAGCCAGCTCATGCTGATGTGCAGAACTTGGCTAAATAAACATCAGCCACTAGTGAGTATGAACAACCATGGAAAGCATGGAAAATTAAAAAAGCCCCTTAAGAACACTAACTCATTTGTGGAGTGCTTAAATTAAAGCAAAGCTATGGTGCACATGTAAATCCTAAGACACTGCATTTTGGCCAAGAGGCCAACATCATAAGAGATAGATTTAGTTCCTCTTCAAGGGGCTAACTGGAAAACATACTTTCACATGCCCTACATTTCTGTATTTGGCTTATCTAGACTCAAAACCTAATCATGTTAGAGATGTGAATGTAGTGTAGTGTTGTGTTGTGTCGAGTCATTATTTGCATGGTGTGCTTGCCTGGTCAGGGAGTGAAAATGCAAGTCACTATGCTACACCAAGCCACAAAGGCTTTATCTGGAGACGTACTTTTATTGTGCACAAAGTATTTGTCCTCAGGACCATCTTTGGACTTCTTGAAGTAAAGCTTCCCACCCTCCACATCAACTTTCAGGAACATTTTGTTTAAAATGCTAAGGGAGTCCAGCTTCACCTGTTAGCACAGCAAATGCAAAGTTTTGTTAGATTGATTCTGTGTAGGAAAGAAGCCAAACTATTCAAAACCCTCCATACACAGTGTCACAATATCTTATACACTGTTAAACATGATCTTTATTTGCATGTTTTGAAAAGCAAATGGGGTGCAAGTTCTTTGCAGCAGCTCAACGAGACACATAGGAAATAAAAAGTCGGCATGTTTCTCAACATGTACTATTTGTAGGTGTATCTAAGAGATGGTTCTAGTCACACTAAATTTCAATGTTGCGGGTCTTACTTCAAATGTAACAGGTGGAATAAGTGACTTTCTGTGGCCTCCTTCGTAACCAACAGACTCAAATACTGCATTCTTAGTCTGCGAAAAAGAACAGATTTGTTTTAGGTTTCAACAAGCTATGTGCTTGCGATTGCACCAAGGAATCTTTTTGGGGAATAATGAATACACTGTCAGTTTTAGCATTTCAGAAATACTTCGTTGTTTTTGTTTGTTATTCTAATGATTTATTGTAATCATCAACAACAACATCCATTATAATAATAATCATTCATAGTATTTGATGCAAACTGAAGTCATACCTTGTCCTCTATAGAGTATATCAGCTTGGTGAGCTGCTCCAGCCTAAAAGCCACAGACTGGCTAGAATCAACAGACAGCTTAAAAAAAAAAAAAAATTAATTACCAAAAAAAAAAATTATATATTTATTCCTTTATTTAAACACTGTATAGTTACAAAAATGACTACATTTGTCCATTTTTTAAAAGCTTTCTTTAAAAAGGAAGTTGTGTGCAATCACTGACCTGTCCTCTGAGTCTCCCACCTCCAGGGGACTGAGGCTGGTCTACAAGTTTCTGTAGCGCCTCCAGAACTGGAAGCGTACGAGAAATCTCACTGGAATAAAGGTCAAATTTGATATGATAGGATTTGATATGAAAATGTGTTGGTCTATATCTTAAATGTGCTGGTATATTGCAAAGAAATACAGCTCGAGAGATTTTACCTGTTGAGGCTCTTGCAGATAGTCATGATAAGTTTTTTCAGGTTGGGAAGGGTGGGGATTCCGTTCTGAACCTGATCAGCATCCAGAGCCACAGCAGAGGAGAAGTATTCCTGGATTGCCTTTTGATGATCTTCAGAGAGGCTACAATGCATCAAATAGCTCAGTGTGAGATTGGCTGAGAAGTAGAGGCTAATCCAACATCAATCCAGGCACCAGACTTTTTTTTTGTGGTACTATTAAAAAAAGTTCCACTTTTATAATAAAATGCGATGTAATAGGCATACAAAACTTTCACACTAGAGTGCAAATAGCAAAGAATGTTTCTGCCTGTCTGCTTCTAAATGAGGCACAATGCAGAGGAGCCTTTCAGAATTTTTTTTCTTCTTTACTCTAAGACATTATGATATTTAAGAGAAAGTGATGATAAAGGGAAATTGCTATGTATAATGCCATGACAAATGAAATGTTTTGGATTAAAGAATTTAACATTAATCCTGACATAGTTAAGAAAGAATTTATTTAATACTGTGACATGTCGATGTGCTGCAGTCGCTGAAGGTAAGTGTCTACGACAGATGGGCGGCTTGACTCCACTGCCCTGGCAGGGTCAGCATAGGGATCTCTGTTTTCACTGCCCAGGTTCCTGGGAGGAAGAGGAGGTACATGGGCTTGCTCTGTGGGGACAGAAATGAACAGCACTGTTAGAATGAACAAAGGATATTATGAAGCATTTAATGTAGATGGATGTATAGTGTGTATGCATGCACCCTGTTGTTATTGTTATTTGTAATCTCATATTGTTGCATATGCACCTATTTCTGCTTTCCTTGCATCTTGTATTACAATTCTGCATAGGATACACCTGTGAAGCCTTAGTTTAATCCTTAAAAATCAACTGACAGAATCCCAGGAGAAAGGGAAACAGGAGGCATCAGTAATATGTTACAATGTGTTATCTGAGTGTAGTATCCAAATAACCCCATCATGCCTCCTACCTGGTTCCTCCTCAGGCTCCTCCTCCTTCTGTACAGGATACTGAAGGTGTGTGACTAAACCCATGTTCTCTTTATAGTACGCTTCCACCAGGTCTGAGAGCACACTAAAGAACCGAATGGGGACGCCCTCGGATGCCTTTGAACATAGGAAAGACATTGTTCATGTCTTCGCATCACATGCTTCCCACAAACACATCAAAAATTTTAAACTGTCTCAGCAAATTTGAAGATCTAGGAGTTCCAAGAACGAAGAACAGATGTGGATTTTGAAGCACTAATATAAATGTAGAGGCTATTGGAAATGTAAATGCAAGTGGTCAGAGTGGGCACCCAACATTTGTCCAGTTGCACTCACTCCAATAATCACACCGTGCTTGTCATTATTTCTAAAACCCAAAGCAGTGGTGGCTAATAGTACATCTCCTGGAAGCTCCCTTATGTAAAAGCATTGAAACAGACCTAATCAATCTTTTATGCACGAGTTTTCATTGACTTTCAGATTCAGAAAAAAAAAACTTAATTGAGAGAAAATCTTAAATTAACTTTGGATTAAAATAAGTAAATCAACTGAGCAAACTCAATTATATCAACAAATCCTGTGAGCTGTTCCAATGTTAGACATGTTTTAATAAATGTCAGGCAATATGGTGGAGTTTATGAGGTTGTGCAGCTCAAAAAAAAAAAGAAATGAAACAAATAGTAAAAATAGCCTGAATCTGTAACTTCTGTTGCAAGTGGTGGCCATTACAGCTTAAAGTGAGACACTATGCTTTAAAGCATTCGTATCCTATTTTTTTTTAAATGATAAAAATGATCTTTATTTGTTAACTTTTCGTTAACTGCCTTATTTACTTATTTGACCATTTTACAACGTCCCTTTATTTAATTTAATTTATGCTTCTGTGCATTCATGCCATAAATATGACTGATATATGTGAACCTTGTTCTGAATGGCTGGCCTGTATTAAGGCTCAATCAATGAGCAATTAGGTCCAAAACACTCCTTATAGCTTAAATGCATGTGATGGCGCTAAACATTGAATAGCTGGTCTACAGACTTATGCCAAGTGCATTAACTTTTGTAACATCACAAAACCAATGAGTTTCAAAAAAGGGGGCTTTCAGTTTTAGATTGACTTTATGGGCTTTGGAAAGACCGGAAGAAAGTGAAACTTTAACAGCGTTTTATATTGCATCATTTATCATTTGTTTAGCTAAATTATTCTTGATATGTTAATCAGTGTGGCCTTTTTTTTGCACCCTGAACTGGGGCAGCTTCCATCTTAGTGGCCCCAATTGCAACATGGCTGCCAGGAGTAGCTAGGGTGGTTCTGTGTTTGAGATGGCCTCCCACGGACTTTTCACATACTTTACCATACCACCCATGAGCACAAACTGCTCTATTTATCAACCCTAATGAGTATGAAAACTTACATTTCAGAAACTTTCCACCTAGGGCCTAGCAAGAGGAACCCTGTGGCTTGCCTTACGCCCACGCTAAAGGATAATTTAAAACTGAAGCTCTGCTACACTGTGGGGCTGAAAGAGGAAGAAATGAGATGTGCAAAGATATTAAAGGTCTTTCTGCACTTTTACAGATGACAGCTCATCTGCTGTACGTAATGCCAGTGACTACAATCAGGCACCTTCTTAAGAAAGCCCAGTTAAGAAAACGTAGTGTATTTTCACATTTCACAACCTGTTGATTTGATGTCTTCCTTACTTCGGTGTATTAGCATGTGCAAAGCAATCGGCCTGTCATGGGCAGTGCCGGTCCAATATTGAGTTTGAATAAAAACAACAAGTGGTGTTGCAGCTGCAGTAGCTTGCTGTAAGCCCAATGCTTGCTCTGTAGAGAGGAAGAAAAGGTGCACCCTATCTGACAAGACACCCACACTTAGTCCACAACAGCTGAACTGACAACTGCATTAAGGTCACCAAAAAAAATAAATAAATAAACACAGTGTTAGCAAAAGCATTAGTGCTCTTTAAGGTACTGCATATCGGCAGCCCTCGTTAGCAAATTGAGGAAATGACTATTATATGAGCTATTATTCATATAATTTGTCATCACATAGTATATGCCAAAAACACAGTACTTTGCAAAAGTTTTCAGCAGGTGTGAAAAAATGCTGTAAACAAAGAATGCTTTCAGAAATATAAATAATGATTGTTTATTTTTATCAATTTACTAAATGCAAAGTGAGCGAACAAAAGAAAAATCTAAATCAAATCAATATTTGGTGTTACTACCTTTTGCCTTCAAACCAACATCAGTTCTTCTAGGTACACTTGCACAAAGTCAGGGATTTTGTAGGATTATAGTCGGTGTATGATCAACCAAACAGGTGCTGATGATCATCAATGTCACACGGAGGTTAAAACACAGTCATGTTTGGAACAACCGACCAGCCGAGTTCCTTCAAAAACTGTGTGCAAGTATACCTAGAAGAACTGATGCTGTTTTGAAGGCAAAGGGTGGTCACACCAAAAATTGATTTGATTTAGATTTCTCTTTTGTTCATTCACTGCATTTTGTTAACTGATGAAAATAAATAATTAACACTTCCATTTCTGAAAGCATTCTTTGTTTACAGCATTTTTTCACACCTGACAAACTTTTGCACAGTACTGTACACATACTGATGCACCAACTGTGCAAAACGGTTTCTTATTCTAATACATATTTTTTATTTCCCTCCCACATACCCTGTGCCAAAAAGGGATCTCTGGAGTTATGTTATTAGAGGTTCATTTCCTTGTAGAACTTTTTAATGTAAGGTTCTATGTTTGTCTATGTCTATGTTTGTAACCATTTCTAAAATGTAAGGATTGTAATGTAGTAAAGGTTCTAGAACACTCACATTTGAATTTAAATGTGCACAATATTATTTAAACTCCTAATTGTTCTTTAGACTTAAAGACTTTTTTCAAATGTTTTTTTTTCTTTTCTTTTTGCTTTTAGGGAACCAAAAGTGATTCTTCTACGCCCTCACTCAAAGAACTCTTTGTTGCACATTTTTGAAAGAGTGTTGTGAAAATTTAATCTACAATCTACTAACCAAATATTTATGCTTTGTCCACTAGTGGAAATCCTCTTGCAGTAACAGAACTGGATGTATAGGGAGGCATTAATATATGCCTCTTCCATTATTTTCCTTTCAAGTTTTAACTTTGTTCATGTTGTTCTGCTGCTGCTGTTTTCTATTATTATATGTTTCTGCATCATGCAAGAGTTCTTGCTTTTGGAGGGCACTATTATCCAGTGATTTATAGTTTAATCTTGTTAAGATGGTAGAAATTTAGCCCAGTGAGACTTTGTTTAATCATTTTATTGATGTATTTAGCAAGCACTTTTATCCAAACTGACTTACAAATAGTAAGTAAACAATAAAGGCTGTAGCGTAATGAAATTTCTATGACTAATTTCTTTCAAGACAAAGAGCAGGAGAATAAGAAGTTGGTGCAAATCCGTGATCACTGGTGTCAGCTAGAACCCGAGGACAGTGGTGTCCAAGTGAGCATATCAGGAGTTGCATAAATAAAGTAAAAACCAAGTTATCAACTGATAGTATAAGCTGTATAATGCAAGAAGTTCTAGGAATGGAGGTGAGTGAGTTGACCCTTTGGAGCAGCTGCATTTTGATGAGAACTAATACTTAAGATTAAAATGATCTCTTTCCAATTCCACTCAAATTAAAACCTCTGTGCACTTCTCTATGGTTTTCTTACCTGCACAGAGAGCTTCTTCTCCTCATTGGGTAGTATTCTGTAGGTATATACACAGTTCTGGAACCTGCATATGAACCAAAGATTTCATTTCAGTTATAGCACATGCAGGTCTCACATGACAAGTTTAATGCCATTCAGAAGTAGTCAATGTAGTCTTATGTGTAACTTGGTTACCCACAGAATTTAATGTTTGAGTTTCAAGACGGAAAGACACTTCTGACAGGAAACACTGGAGCTATTGTACATGTGCAACCCTTTGCAGTTTAGCCACTGACCGCTTTGTGTTGTTGATATTTGACAAGAGAGAAGCATTACACTCCCTTTCTCTGTTAAAAAAGCCAAACTGCAGACCAAACCACGTCAAATGTCATGTCTGTTTTCTGGTTTCTATTAGTAGACAGCATTTGCATGAACATATTTAGCCCTGGTTGCAGTACACTTCATGTTTACTGTAAATGCAAAAGACACTCAGCTTAAGTAAAGACTTGAAAAAGTATTTAATTGCAGCAAGTGTGGTTCTAAGAGCAATTACCAGCCTAAAAATAAAGCAGGCAAACGATATTGTTTTAAAGAGCTGTAAAAGGTTTATGCAAGGTGACACAAAAGAAAAAAAAAAGAAAAAATTCATCATCAGTGCATGCTCGTCTTTTCTGAAGAAGTCAACTGAAGGTGCGGCACTCAGCTATGCTTTCCAGTGATGAAAAAGTGATGAAAAAGTGATCATCCCTACCAGCTGCTGCTGGGTTTCCTGATTCAAACCCAGCTGGTAGAGAGGTGTGACAGAATGCAGCTCAGGTTAAAGCTGTCAGGTACCACTTTACATAACTGCCAAGGCATGAAAAAGCTTAGGTTTAAATGGCTTTGCTGTCTGTTTAATTTGTTAGAATAATGAAAGTTTCCATACAACCAAAGGCCTTACAATAGCCAAGCATTGCCACACATCCAGCTAGTCCAGCTGGTAGTTTTGGCTGCAATTGGAGTAACTGGAGTACTCACAGCACACAGAGGGCATATGCTCCTTGTATGGATTCGCTGTCCCTGAGGAGGAAGCTTCCATCCTTGGCCTCTTTGGACAGTAGATCCTCCGCCATGGACCGGGTGATATTGCCATGGTACCACGGCTGGTGGGACGACATCCTGTCCACCCGTCGCTTCCTCTAGAACGCTTTGCAGACCTCCACCTGATCACTGCTCTATAGGCTCCAGAGGCCGATCAGCGGGATGCCAGGACACACTCAGTGTCCCTTCAAGGCCTGTTTCATGGCGTTGCTGCGTCGGACTACTGCTCCTCTCTCTCTCTCTATGTCTATCTCTCAGTCACTCACTCTGGCTCGCTCTCTTCCTGTTAAAGAGGCGAAAGCTGTAAAAAGGAAGCTGCCACAAACGCAAGGGTGAACTTCCTCATTCTGCATACACAAGTCAGAGAGAGAGAGAGAGAGAGAGAGAGAGAGAGAGAGAGAGAGAGAGGCCAGAGAGCTGCTGGCTGCTTTACACAGCCACACTGCAGCAAAAGTGAAAAAAGAATGTTAGTAGTGTACAGGTACTTATCTACAAAACTGCCAGAGTGTGGTGCCTGAGGTTTTGACTTACTGATTAACCATGCCTTGCAAACCATTCTAGCAAGAAGGTCCTGCCACTTGCGCTGTGGATGACATGGGCATATTTAGCACATATGGTAGCACGTGATATATTTACTGCACATGCAAAAGATTTTCACCCAGCGTGGGTGTCTTTTGCATATATCCACAAAGGTAGTGCACCATAAGACTCAAACCTGCTACCTTTACATGTGAAGTCTTTAAGCATTACATGTTTGCAGAATTCAGATTAAAAATACTAATTTCTGCAGGGTCTCAATAAATGCTGCACTACATTAACTATTCAGTGGGTGACCGGTTTAGGTAAACTGCTACAAAGAGTGTTTCAGTAGAGCATTTTAGTGACCATTCTTGGGAAAACTCCAAACGCCTGTAGAGGGAAGTGGCTTGCAGGCTTAGTGCCTGTGCAACGTCCAATCAGCAATGTGTCAGAGTTATGCTGAGCATGAAGAGCACTCATTTACACAGATGTGATGAGACACATGCCTTCATTAAGGACAGATGCATCAAGATGGAGAAGAAGTGATGCATTTCTGAGCACTCCTTTCATATGTAAGTAGCACATGAAAATCCGTCTTTCATGTCTAGCACTAAAAGCTTCTCCTTTCCTGGTCGCCTGACTGAGAAAATGTTTTGCAATTTGGACTAACTGGCATGCCACATGTGCGTGTGGCATCCTCCAGAACGCAACCCCCTCCCAGCCACACACACATCCACCCTGTCCTTCTTGTGGAGAATACCCTGATAGGTTTCTAAGTTTCTATGGCAATAGATAGGAAGTCTTGCGCAACATGGTGGGTGTTAGAGAAGGGGGTTAGGAAGAGAGAGAGAGAGACAGAGAGAGAGATGGATGTCACTTTTGGAGACCAAAAAAGAGAGAGATTCTAGAAACATATAGAGAAAAACAGAAGAAAAAGAGAGGAGGAAAGGGGGAAAGTGAGAGAGAAAAAGCCACAGAGTATGCAAGACAAAATAAAAGGGAGAGAGAAAACCAATATAAAGAAATAAGGAGAAAGAAAGGGGGGTCAGTGAGAGAAAGCAGAGAGAAAGAAAAAAAGAGAGAGAGGCTATGTGCTGACAGTCCATAGTTTGAGTCACATGGTACAAAGAGAAAACCTGAACACAGACTGCATGGGGGTTTCCGTCCTACTTCTGTCTCTCTTTCTCACTCACTCTCTCATACACACACAAACACCTACGCACACACACACGCTGACAGCATTGTGCTTCATGCTCAATAAGAACACAGCAGTGAGCACCATGGTGCAAGGGAGGCCTTGTGAAAGAGCCCCGTATAGAGCACTGTTCATAAATGATGCTGTTGATAAATGATATTGTCTCCGTTCATTTTGTGGTCCATTGTTATTATACTGCCTCTATAAAATGGTCACATGAGCTTTCGCAATGAAGGACACAGCTTGATTTGCTCTGAAAGCTTAAGTGTTCTTGATTGTCCTCCAAGAGTTCATGTGATGCACCATACTAACAAAGTACACTCTTTAAGCTCTATTCTCACTCACCCACTCACACACACAACCTTTGCCCTCTAGTGTGATCAACATGCCCGTATTCAAGAATATATCACTCAATGCACAGTTGCACTGTGTTTAACCCTTGAAATGACCAGGAGTCACCAGTAGGTTCATGCTCCTACTACTCACTTCCTCTTCTCTATGCTATTTCTAGGGGCATAAGCTTTATTATGTGATAATTACAATTTCTGGACTTTATTGCATGGACCTTTTAGAAAGGCAATGCAATTTATGAGATTACAAGGCACATTCTGAAAATTGTGCACATTCTTAAACTTAAGTATGACTATAAACATTATGTAAAAATACAAGGTTTAATTTACATCCTTGTTTACAAACCTTGATTGATGATAAGTACATGCATCAAGCAGTACAGAAATACAGCAGACCATAACATCACATCCAAAGACAAGAATAATAAATAGTTTCATAAAATGCAGGTAAAATAAGCACATAAAGGTGATTAAATATCCCAAAGAAAATGATGTAAATAGTTAAAATTTAACTGAACAAAAGACATATATAGAATTGCATAGCACCATGAGTAATATACAATTGAAAAAACCTTCTGCAGTATTCTAGCTATAAAACACTGTTAGAACTGAGGAAACATTTCAGGTGAAGTAATATGAATATAAGGCAATATAATCCATGAGATAATTAGTTTCACCAAAGGAAAATTATAGCACAACAATATACACTACTGATTATTGGTATATGATGCATTTATTAGCCTTCATTTGAAAATATTTATCCCTTCTGTAATGAAATGAAAAGGACATTAAAAGATAAAAAAAAAAAATTACTGTACAATTGCAGTTTTTACATTTAGTATTATTAAGTCAACTTGAATCTGAAATAACGCCTTCTTTCTTCCTTATATATTTGGGGAGGGGTAACATGATTAGTTATATGGTGGTAAACGGTTAATTGGCATTAACAGAAAACACTTTAAAAGATGAGAAAAATATGTATATTTTGATGCAAGATTACTCATGAACAAAACATTGTCAATTTATATACTAATTTTGGACAATTCCAGTATGATTAGGGACATGAATGAAACTAGGATTACTACTTTGTGCAATGGTAGGGTAATGTAATTTTACCACCAGATATCTTTAATGTTGAGGGCCTTGCGTTCAATTCAAATTTCAGAACAAATTAGTAAGATTGGTGTGGCTACTCAAATTAACCACTGTGCTCACTCAAAAAAAAAAATTAGGAAACGTAAAAATATCTCATTTAGCCAATATTTTGTTTGCTCTAATTATCTGTCATGCTGTTTTAAGTGGATACAGTCTGCCATTAATACTTTTATTTGCAGGCTATAGTGAGAGTGATGAACAAGGTTAAAGATCAGTTTATATTGCAAGCTTACTTTATGGACAAATCAAATAAATGTTTGATATTTTTCAAAAGTTGAAATGACTCTTCCCTTTTTAGCTGACAAACATTCCATGTTGTCAACCTTTTTTTTTTGTTAGGAACAGTTTCAGATGTATGCCATGCTATGCAAGTTAAGTTTTTGATCTTTATTAGGTTCATGCAGCTAAAATGTAGCCTAAACATTTTTGTTCAGTAGATTTATCCTTTCGCTTGAGCTCTTGAAGGACCTTTAAATCAACTGGCAGATGTCTTTGGTGTGTGCGCGCACTTCCAGTTGTGATTTCTGCCATAGAACATGCTAACACACCTAAATTAATAACATGAGGGCCTAAACAACATCACACAATCTGAGGACGAGGCCAACATCTATAAAGTTGCTTGGAGTTGCATTGATGGCTGATGTTCACTGTACAACCCCTCCATTCTCAGAACTCAGACTTAGCACTGAGTGAGCTCTCATGGGTCCCTTTAAGTTCTCCACTCGTAGCTGCTGATCCCCCTGATTTATCCCTGCAGAAAAGCTTTTGCATAGTGCCTCTGAACTTCTCAGCACCAAACAAGTAGACAAGGGGATCAAGAGCTCCGTTCAGGCAGGTGAGAGAGGATGTGAGGCGGTTAGCTAGAGCAAGCCCTCTCTGTGTTTGACAGGAGAGGTCTGGATGTCCATAACCTAAGATGAAGGTGGCCCTGCTCACGTGGTAAGGCAGAAAGCACACCACATAGATGAGCATGACCAGTCCAATGGTGCGCAAAGCCCGGAGTTTCAGTGCTGGCTCCAGCCGTGAGCCCTTCCTCAGACTGTTCACAATTAACAAGTAGCAGGTGAGTGTAACTAAGAACGGAGGCGTAAAGGCAATAGTAAGGGAAACTAGTGCACGGCGAGATGCTTTCTCTCTGTACAGCTGTAAGCACATCGTAGATCCGTCCACTTCAACAGTCTGCTGGGTCACCAGTAGGGGGGCCATGGACACTATCACTAGGGCCCATAGAGCAAAGCTTGCTATGTGAGCGAAGCGAGCATGCCTCAGTTTTAGTGAGCTGACGGCATGTACCACAGCAAGATATCGATCGCCTGCTACACAGGCCAGGAAGTACAGGCTAGCATACATGTTCACGTAGAAAAGGAAGCCCGCAACACGGCAAGGGACCTCACCAAATGGCCAGTGGCCCCCCGTCAAGTGATAGGTAGCCCGAAGAGGTAAAATGATAATGTAAGACAGGTCAGCCACAGCAAGATGCATCAGGAAGACGTTGGCAGGGGATGAGGTTCCTCTCTGCCTGGAGAAGATCCACAGGGCAAGGCTGTTGCCGTTGAGAGCCAGGAGGAACACTATGATGTAATAGAGGCCAAAAAGCAGGTTCTCCACAGTGTTGTCCACTGGTACACAGGCCTCTGAGGACTGATTGGAAGGCAGAGTGGGAAACATGGTTGGAGATGGGTCCATCTTTATAACTAAGAAGGAATGAACAAAAAGAGAGAAAATGAGAGAAGGTATTGCCCATTTTAAGCAGCTGATGAAAGCAAAACATCACCTAGAATAATCAGATTCAAAGCATTTATGGGATGAATAATCAGTTTTCATTTGATGCCACAAAAGACCATTAGGAAAAGCTAAGACTGGGGTGGAAAAAAAGAAAAAGGTTGTACTTTGACCCCAAAATTTCTCCAAGAGAAATTTCTAAATACTGTCATTTTCACAATACCAAGTTTAGAAAAATGAACCAAAGGACCCAAGGATTGGCACACTCCTTAATATATCAAACTTTAAAAAAAAGATTTGAATCTTTTCCAACACTGTGCAACTTCAAGGACACTAATGCTTCAGTCTATGTGACGTTCTTGCAATGTCATGTACCTCAAACACACTTCTGCCTGTTTGCTTTTAACACTACAGGTTCCACTGCAGTTGCAAACAGGAGTCACGGAAGAGTTGCTGATAGAAGAAATGTTTTGGTTCTCTGTGTGCTTTGGGAGTGTTTGGGAGGGAACTGTTTGGGCGTTTGGCAGTGATATAGTCACTCAGAAACAGGAGATGCTGGCTCAGGGGAATGTGCAGATGCACCCCACCACTCAAGGAGGTGGTTGTTGGCTGGTGGCAGCGTATCTGTCGGCCACACCTGTGTCATAGGACTCTGATACCACACCCAGCTATTTTCTTACAGCTCCACATAGCTTTTTCCAGGGAACACTATTTCATGTAGAGCTTGTTTGATTTATTAAGATATGCAAGTCCTAAGTCCTAAGAGTCCTAAGTTTAAACCACCCATCATTACGACAATAACAGTTAGCAACTGCTCACAAACATTTCTGTGAATTCAGTATGATAACTTTGATCCAGGGTACATATCATGTTTACAATCATTTGTCTCATATTCACTGTACACGTTTTGTTTGGAAGAGGTATTTATTTCACCTTGCATCCTATATCAGTATATATTAAAACCTTCATAACTATACCATGTTTTGTTGAGGTTAGAATTTTTGTTGCTTTAACTACATGCACTCAGCCTCTAGGAAAGTACACATAGTAATCCATAAATGTATTAAACGTACACAAGTACAATACAATGATTGCTGTAACTTTCTAAATTGTAAATTGTTGTAAATTTAGGTTGTCTGTAAGGGAAACTTGACAAGGACAGTTAATTTTTTGACAGCGTAACTCTGAGTGTGCCAGCTTATTAAAATACAAAATGACTTCATTTATACAATATTCAAATAAATCAAATGAGAGCAACAGAAATATTTTCACTCAGTAACACAAACCTTGCCAAGAAAAGCTTAAAACTGAATTACTCCCGCTGGAAAACAGGGATGCAAAAAAACAATATTTTCAGAGCATTCTACAAACTATGAAAAGGGTGTGTTTTAGGGAGTGTTTTTTTTTTTATCCTTAGGGTCTAATCTGTTGGGAAGTGCATGACATTGAAAGATAGTGGGAGGCAAAAACTCAAATTCCAAACTCACCAAGCCCTTTAGTAACTGAGAGGTTTGAGCAAAAAGTCTGATGTCCAGGGGAAAGGCTATGTTTTATTGATCTCTGAGGCTTTTAGCCATGATTTGAATGGGAGCAGCTGGCCACGCGAGCTGAGCACCAGATGCACAGAGATGGCTGCTGTCAGTGGGCACATGTTGTGAAAGAGTCTTAAACAGTCTGTGAGATTCTGCATTAACACTCTTTCTCAGAAAGAAGTGACTCTAAAGGAATCCAGAGTAACGTCTGTTCCCTTGAGAACTTCTGGGGGAAAACTGCCTTTTAGAATGTGATTGAGGGAAGCCGAGGGAGTTGGACTGCTGTGAAGGGCTGGCAGCACACACAAAGGCGATAGAGGCGAGCCGGGTTTTTCAAAGGTTATGGCAGTTTGTGAGAATGAGTGTACGTTCACTGTACACACAAGCATGTGCTGCTTAAGTCGATCAAAACTTAAAACTAATATGCAGTGTTAAAAGAAAATATTAAATGCATTGAACATGCTTAAAATGTTTTACACCTGATCCCCCACTCAGTCTGATCTTAGAGGTTCTTTAAACCCTAAGAAGTGCTTCTCTGACTACTGAAATGCCCATGAATCACACAGAAATGCTACATGATACTTTCACTTTAGAATCTGGAATGCCTAGAATTTAAAAGACAGATTTTAAAAAGCCAGAAAAATAAAAATTACACCTACATAAGAGAAAAGCAAAGTGTTAGCTGCATTAGTGACTGTTTTAGTGTGCTGAGAGTCAGATTTCTCGATTACAAACGTGTGCAATGACTTTAAAGAGAATTTAAGAGGGAAAAAAAAAAGAAAAAAAAAAAAAGACAAAAAACAAAACTGTGATTTAACTCTCTGAAACAGTTCCATCAATCTGAAGCTATATGGAAGAGTCAAACAGAAATTACACTTCTAACTACTTTTAAGCTAATTTGCATAAAATATATAGATCCAAAGTTTATTCAGAATTCTACAACTCAATTTCACAGCATGTAAAAATAATCTTTGAACATTCAGAATCTGGCAAAGAAGTAATCAAATTAACCCCATTCAGTTTTTAGTCTGATTAATAATTACTGAAATATATGTGCATGCTCTCTTTTACTTTCCCTTTCTTGTCACGGTCACTGTCAAGGTGAGAGTGCTTATTTGCTTCTGTGCTATCAGAAACACAACTTAATTACCTTAACAGTCAAGAAAGAAAGAAAAAAAGACAACAATCAAATAAACTTAGAACTTAAGTTCTTCAGACGTTTTTCTCTATTTATCAGAAAATGATAGACACTCACCAGTGTTGGTACTTCTCCAGTGTGTTCAGCAGTGCAGCAGAAAAGGGTTGCAGAGGAGTGTAGAGAAAAGGCGCATACAGTGAGTAGTTTGGCTGTAGATGTGGGTCTGTTAACAGCTGTTGTGAAAGTGAAGAAGGTTATCCAGCAGCGTGTGTGAGAAGAACTGAAGAACACGCTGAAGTCCCTAATAGCTGAACACCATCCCTGTTCTACGTTGTTTTTTTTGTTTTTTTTTACAGATATTTTACTGTGTCTCTTTTCGTGCCTGCAGCAAATTTGATTACAAAAAAAATCGAACCCAATGGGATGGCTCTAGGGTGACCCTTGACCTCATCCTTTCTATGCAATGGCATTCTCCTCTGAGAGCCACTTGTGCGCTCCACAAAGGCTTGAGTCAGAAGATGCGGTGCATTTCGACAGAGGGAGAATAATAGCATGCCTTTGCCATGTGGAGTCAGGCACAGTGCCATGGTAACAGAGAAATGCAGAGAACACCCCTGCCATCCAAAAAAAAAAAAAAAAAAAAACCCACACGTCTTTAGACTTGTCAATACACATAAGATGGAATGAGCATTTTGATGGCTTGGTTTATGGATAAGGTAGAAGAGATGATCCATTGTACGCCAGCTCAAGCCAGAAGAAGGAGCCCTCCTATAGTGGTCACTTCACAGCAAAGGAATGCCTGAAGCCTGAGAGAAAAACAAGAAGACAGAAGAGATGGAGGTCTTGTTGCTTTGGTCCCTGCTGTGTGGTGGAGGGGCACATCAGAGACTGGAACAGTAGAGGGCAAAAATAATCTCATCATGTGATCTTGGGACAGATGTGGAAGGGAGGCCCAAAGGGCTAATAATTTGTCTTTCATTCTGGACATACACAGCTGTGTGGCAGACACATCAGCTCTTTCTCCTCTTTTCGGACGTGTTCTCATCGATATGCAAATGTATCTCACTCCTCTGAATGAGAGCACTATCTGGGCCCTATATACTTCCCTAAACTTGGCCTAATAATCCACTGCCAAGTCTTAACTGGTATAGCTCCAAGCCTCTGTATTTAACACACACCCCTCCCTCTGCTGTGCCCCATCTTGGCCTGTGGCAAAATACAATGTGACCTAAGCATTTAAGCAGAATAAAGACGATCTTCTTCATTCAAACCAAGGCAGACAGTGTCTACTCTCAAAACATGGCATGGCAGACTCCTCCATGTTCCCAAGCAATGCTCACAATATACATCTAATTTACACACAGTTGAGTAATCCCTCAACGAACGCTGCTCTAAATGATGCTTCACTTTATGATCATATGATTGAGATCCACTAAGCAATAATGATTCGTGTTCTTATTTTAAGTCAAAAGAATTTTCTTCATTTAAAGAGCCACTAGATTAATAAACACACAATTGCTTTAAATGTGATGATGAAATAAACTCTAATTTACTTATTAGGATGACTAAGGTATCTTGGCATAGTGGCTGGGAAAAAAACCAAAAACAACTTTAGATTAGTGAATAGATTTCAGTCACCAAATACAGAAGCATAGTCTGGGTCCCATTACCAAGAATTTTTAATTCATGAATGATCAAAAATGTTATAACTAGTCGAACATATAAATCATTACAAGGCTTATACTTATCATTCAACAGTACATTACAGCAAGATAAATAGTTTTTCAGCTGTTTGATATTTGTTTGAGTATATAATCTGTGAACCCACCCATCTTTCTCAGAAGAGAGCAGAGAGTGCTGGATTGATGCGTGTTTGAGCTAGAATGTGGAGAAATATGCAACAAATCAATTTCATGAAACTTTGAAGGCAGAGGTGAGGCTGTGCATAAGGCAAATAGTAATCATAGCAAGTATGAGGAGAAGTTTTTCATAACTGATAAAATATGAACAGTATTTAATGGTGTGCTTAGACCTTTCAGTATTACTATATATATATACTATATATATATATAACACAAAGGCATATATATAACATTCAGAACAAACATTTTAAGACGTTTATTGTGTGATCCTCTATGGCCCTATATAACTAATAGTGGCAAAAGGTATTTTAACATTTGTAAATTCTCTCCAGATTTCAGTTTTAACGTTTTCTGGGTCTTTGTGGTTTTCTCTCCGTCAGGTACATGTTGGCATAAGACGTCAACAGATCATCCATTTTGTACCCCTTGGGAAATAATACAGATGTTGTAATTAGTGTCAAAGCCCTGAAAACAATTTTAAGACCTAAAGGTAATCATGCTCACCAGGGAGGTTTCACACAGAATCCTGTTCCCTTTAACCAGGTTGCCTATGGTCATATGGAAGTAAGTGCTCCCACTGCACCAGCTCGCAATCTTGTTCAGTGGATGTGTTGCAAGGATATCCTTGAACATTGAAGAAAAGCTCTTTAATTGATTTGTTAAAATAAAAATGATGCCAGATAACAGCATAGGTAACACTTCACAGTACTGCTTTACTGTTCAACGTTAACAATTGTTAAATCATAGCAATTAACTAACAAGGAATTTAGGTTAATTTCTCAGAAGTTAATAGTATCAATGAAGAGAGAAATAACTATTTGCCAAACAGACTACAGCAATCAGCTGTTAAAAAAAACAAACAAACAAAAAAAAACCCTACAGTGCCACCTGATTCATTAGTAATACGTTGTAACAAATGTACTACTCATTTGGTCTTTTTGAGAACAGATTATGTATGTTTGATTGCAACATAGTAAATGTTACTAATCAAAATGGACACAGAAAACACAGAAATACATCATGTGACTTCTCACGTCATTGAAAGTAGTTCATGAAGGTGGAGGTGTAGTCTAATCTATAGCCTTTTTAGACAAATCTGTTTTTATAAACTCCTCCAAGTATAGGAGATTCTAATTCTAAACTGAATTAGGATTAGTTTATTACACAACAGCCATCAGGGGCAGCGGTGGCCTAGTGGTTAGGGCGTTGGCCACTTGGTAGGAGGATCGGGGGTTCGAACCCCTTCCTAATAGGTTGCCCTGAGGTACCCTTGAGCAAGGTGCCGTCCCCGTCTCGCTCCTCCCTGCGATAGGCTGGCGACCTGTCCAGGGTGCGTCCCCCGTCCTCACCCTGTGTGCGCTGGGTTGGACGCCAGCACTCCCCCGCGACCCCGTTTGGGACAAGCGGCAGATAATGGATGGATGGATGGACAACAGCCATCATATATATAGAGAAACCTGATCCAAGATCATTGCTCTCAAGCCCTGGCATCTGCAAAAGGCTATCTGTAGTACTGAAGTTATGTTCATTTTTATAGCTCAAACTAAGTCATTCTGCATCCACAAGTCTTAGCTGACTATAAGCCGGAATCTAGGCTGATATAAGTATAACTCTAGGCTGAAATCTGTGCTTAGACGAATGCACACTGAACATTGTCCGGTGAATTTATCATCTGTGTTTTACCCATCTTACCCACACTTGGAGCAGGAGCAGAGGGCCGCAATCAGTGCACCTAGAGAGCTATTATGTGGTTAAGTGCTTTCCTCAAGTATGCTTCATCTATGAATTCATGAGTGGGAAATAAAAATGGAAGGTCCATCTAGTCCTGGGGATTGAACTGGCAACCATTTTCAAGCTCTCTTCTCTAACCATGGATGCAGGTCCAGTTCCATACAGTATCAAAATACAGACAACCAGTTCTAAAATACATGAATCAGGACACCATACCTGAATATCTTGAAACAGCTAGCACAAGTGGGTCTTTGTGTATATTCATTTTTTTTTAAATTAAAATTAAATATTCCTTTAATCAGTCCAAATATTCTTCTACATTTGCATTTACTCATTTAGCAGACACTTTTATCCAAAGCACCTTTAAAGCATTTAGGCTAGAGTGCAATAAGAACTTTACATGAACATTAAATGTCACTTAAAGTAAAACAGTCTAAAATAAATAATAATATATTATAATACAAATGAAAGCATTAAAAGTATAAAATGTGCAGTACTTAAGTTGAGCTAGATCAGTTTGAGTAAGAAGTGAGTAGTGTGAGGTGCTAGTGTTTTGGAAAAGGTGAGTCTTTAAGAGCTTCTTGAATGTGAGAGTGAAGCCCCTGTACTGACCTTATTAAAACTAGGTAGCTCATTCTTTTATTTGTAGTGATGATTCAGCATAAAAAGGAATATTTTATTTTTAACAGACATCAATTCTTGTATGAAGGCAATTAATATACTCATTTATATTTACAGCATTTAGCAGAAGCTCTTATCCATTTATCACTAATTTGCTTTTAATGCCTTTACCTTGGTTTTAGGGTGTATGATTGTAACCCCCTGTTTGCTGATGGCAATTCTCACAATGTCTGGGAAGCTGGGTTCAGATGTTTGCTGCAATAAAAGATTTTACATAGGCAGCTGTTAAATAGATCAAAATAAATAAATTTAAAAAAAATGCCCCTCAACTCCCAGTAAAGTCAAGTTTAATTACCTTCACTTCAAAAAAGGCACAACCAAATGTGGGCCATTTGCACACCACCTTCAGAAAGCCCACCATGGCGTCTTCTACTGTCATGCCCGCATGCTTATTGTAGCCAGCAAAAATGCTCTTAATAGTGAGATTATAGAGCAGCACATTAGATAAACTATGTTTGTTAACAGGGTATATGAGATAGATAAAGTGACTATTAAATATCTGAAATTTGTAGGGAGAAATTAATATTATAGAACTTAATATACAAGAAATGTAAAAAATGCAGTAAGAAAAAACCAAAAGTAATTCATGCAATGATAGAATTAATTTTCCAGAAACATTTCATACCTTTTTCCAGTCATCAGCTGACATGGCCTTTAGCTGATCATTGGGCACCAACTCCTTCAGCATCTTGGGGATTGTGACAAACTGAGACTTGTCATTGTCCACCTTAGTCCTGAAGAGAAGAGCACCCAGCTGCACTATGTCCTCTTTAGTACAGCGGTGGTACCCGCGCAGATATTTGGGAAGCTCCTAGGCAAAAAGTAAACCAATGTGAGATAACGTGTAGTGAGAACGACAAGCGGGAAAATTCTGTCTGTACTTTTATTTTTTAACAATTATAAGTTTAAACACTATTTTGAGCACCTGAGGGAAGTGAAAGATGCGGTCAGCTTCTAAATCCCTGCCAGGAATGACACTGAACCACAGTTTTCTCATGAAGAATACCAGGTATGACATACTCACGGGCCCTCCTGCAGTTCAAACACAACTATGTTCAGACATTTCATAATATTTCAAACAAAAACTTCACAAAAAGTAAGGATGAAGTTGATTCTTTGGTTTAATAAGGATGGCTTATAAAACACATGGTTATAGCTAGATTTATCTTTTTAAAATAACCTGGAAGATTATAATGTTGGAGGCTCTTAATGCACTGTAAAGTCCAAGGTCTTTCTTACTCCTTAAATCATACTGCATTTCTCTTAGTCTTCAATTCTTCTATCTTCATAATTTACATATTTGTCTCAAAATAAAGCTTTTGAATGATTATAAACTCACCATCCTTTGCCATCTTGGTTGTTTTAGTCCAGTCTGTTATCTGCCTAAGACTGTCAAAGAAATAGTCTACCCCATTCAGACTCAGGACCTAACAGAAACACTGGTTAGCATGTTAAGTGAAAGTGAAGGTTGACATGATGGATCAGCAGCAGTGCTGCCTGCACACACCTTGTCTGGGGTCTTGACAAAGATGCTGAAGCCATCCTCGGAAATCAGGCTGAGTTTAGTGGAGATGGTTTGCACCAAATCTTTCACCTTTGTGTTAGTCGCCACTTCAAATATCTGCCCACAATAAAGTTTAAATCAAGTACATAAATGTTTCATCAAATTATTTTCTCACAACACAGTCCTTATTGTTGGTCTGTATAGATATTTTTGTGAGTTGACCTGCATTGCTTTACCTCCTCTGTGCCATTAGGAAAGTGGATTTTGTGGAAGATCTGAGTGCTGTTCTGTTGAATGGCATCCACTTCTACCTGGTGAGGTGGAAGCTTCCTGGGCTCAACTCTATTGGAGAAAAAGACAGAAACTCTTTCCTCATGTGATATCTAAGGCACAATAACTCTAACAGGGTGGTGGTGGTCTAGTTGTAGGGTACTTGCCTACGGGCCTATGGCTCAAGAGGTCCCAGGATCAAATCCCACCTCTAGCACTACCACCACTGGGTCCCTGAGCAAGGAATTGCTCCAGGGGGACTGTCCCTGCAATCAGGACATGGAAGTCGCTCTGGATATGAGCATCTGCTAAATGCCGTAAATGTAACAGGGATTTTTGGATTTTGAATCTAATCTTAATCTTTTAAAAATAATTCTGCTCTGTTAATGTATTACAACTCTGCTAGGTTAATAAATTCGGAACATAGGCCCACATTTTAAAACTTCTACTTTGAGTGATATGAAAAATATTATTTTTTATTATTTTTAATTTTTTGTTGGTACAGATAAATTAGAATCCTTTGAGATATGTGGACACAATGTGAATCCTGAATGATCACTGTACATCCACAAACAAAGGCAGCATTGTAAAACCCGTTTAAAACACATTTACAGAAGAGAACTTGGAAAGTCTCTAGATAAAAAAAAAAAGAGCATTTGTCCATTAATAATGTCAGACTCATTATTCTTAGTAAGAGCCGCAAGAGTAGTGTAAAAGTGACTGAAGTGTTTATCTCATGCAGATGTCTGCCTAAACATGTATGATTCTTATTATTCCATCAAACATCACACACTGACATTTCCTTGGAACTTCTGCAAGTTTGGCATAAAAAACAGCACGGATGAAAGGAGGTGTGTTGCTTTATTAATAAGCAACACTTAATATTAATAATATTATATATTAATAACTGCATTAAAGACTGAATTGAGGTGGTGGGGGTGGTGATGGTCTAGTGGTAGGGTACTTGCCTATGGACCTATGGATCAAGTTCGAATCCCACCTCCAGCACTACCACCACTGGGTCCCTGAGCAAGACCCTTAACCCTGAATTGCTCCAGGGGGGACTGTCCCTGTAATTAGGACATGGAAGCTGCTCTAAATAAGAGCGTCTGCTAAATGTTGCAAATGTAAATGTAAATGAATTACAAGAGCAGCCTCAGCATAAAGTAAGCACTATGGTGTTTGATTAAAGACTTAGAGGAAACAACTGATGACATTAAGTGTTTTTACAACAATGTAGGCTGCACATTTTACAGCAGCTATAAAATGGGACATTGACCTTGGGCCTTGTTAGGCACTGGCTGAAAAACAGAACACATGTATTGAGGCATGTAACTCAGGGCTTCATTCAGACTGCCAAGATTCAGAGTCTTCAATATACATGTGCCTGTAATTCACAACCATGTCCAACATTTTAAGAGTTTTAAATAGTAACATCTTTGCATATCTTGTCTCATCTGATTACTCTCATACCATGCTTCACTTTACTATCAGAATCATTTGAATTTCTATTCTAATGAATTTGAATTCTGTGCTTAGGACCAGACTGTTTTTCACAGCTGGAAATGAACATTGTCTAGCATGGTTAGTAACAACAATGAATTGTATTACTGAAAGTGAAAGTGACTACCCTCGTCATTGTGAAACGCATCACAGCCCGACACAATGAAATTCAACCTCTGCATTTCACCCATACACATGTGCAGCAGGGGGCAGCTATTGAAAGCGCCCGGGGAGCAGTGACGGGGATGGTACCTTGCTCATGGGTTCCTCAGGGCAACCTACTGGTGAGGGAATCAAACCCACAATCTTCTGATCCAGGGCAACTCCCTAACCACTAGACCAATGCTGCCCCGCTGCCCCACCGCTATCTGTTTTTCCCAATGAATGGCCTAATCATGCTCTGCCCACAAATAGAATCTCGCTACAGAATGGAAAGCATTAATGAACAGTGAAAAAATCTATTCAACCTAGTTTGAAGAACATCATATTTCATCTTGATAGCATATCATTGTAAACTGTAAAAATCCACGTTGTCTGCACCTCTAAACAAAGTACTATTTCTCAATAAAGTAAAAAAATGATTTTTGCAGGCAGCACTGTATAGATCGTCAAGGGTGATAAAAGTTGAACTCATTTGTGTTTGGAGCATGAATACTTATAGAGGATATCTATAGATTGAGATCTATAGATTGAGGATATCTATAGATTAAATGTGGTCTGAGGCCTAAAAGAAACTACAGTGCATGACGTGGTTCATGTGTACCGCAAAGAACCCTGCAGTCTGTGCAAGCAGTCGGAGGCCAGTGCTTCCCTTCGCCGGGTCTCCAGGAAACGCTGGGTATGCTTCAGTAGAGAGTTACTGGGAGGGAAGAGACCACAACAAAGCCACAGCAGCTGCCAGCCCTGCTCCACACTGAACCTGAGAGAAAAATAAAGGATAGTTAGAATGGATGTCATTGACCACACAGGTCATAACTATCTAGAGTTGTAGTGGAATTTATACAATGACCGCAGCTATACCAGTATAAACAGGTAACATCTCAGCAAGGCATGACACTTCAATTCATGGTAAATGTATGATAAGCTGCAGTTTTGAGAAGGGAGATACTAATTTAAGTTCAAAATAAATCCCTGGTGCAAGTTATGAACAAATAGAAATACCAATGCTTTCATAACTGGTTTTCCTAACTGGTTCTAATCACTTGATTATAATAAAACTAAAGCTAAGTTAAATAAGTTAAAAAAATATAAAAAATAATGTTTTTCATAATTTCAAAATCTTTCCAGATCTCATTAACATGAAGACAAAGAGGTTCCTGGCAATGTCATCAAGCTGTCTGTTCAGAGCTCTTACAAAATATTGTGCAACTGTCCTATCATTAGGCAAAACGTACTGGAGGTCACACAAGGAAATGTTGTGAATGCTTGTTATATGAAACTAAAAAAGTCATATGACAACACTTAGCACTGGATACTTTCAATGTTCTGTGATGTTCCTCACCGGTTGTTATTGCTTGTCATCTGTTTCATGATCTGGCAATAGACTTCATCTCTGAGTGCTTCATTCTGAGTGGCAGGTCCAAAGATCTGGTCTGTGAGTTCTAGCGGGTTCTGAATCTGTCTGGTTGGGTAATCACCCATGTACTTTAGGATAGGTTCCAGAAAACCAGTTAAGGAATTTCAACCACTGCTGAAAGGTTTCAATATTTTTCTAACTGTTATATTTAGAATAATGTCAAAATGTTTTCTCTCCTCATATACCCATTTTTTAAACAATAGCTATCATTAAAAAATAATTGGAAAATAATGGATAATAAATAAATAATAATAATAATAATTAATAAAGGCACATTAATAATATTTGGCCTATTATCATAGCTTAAAATATACCAATCAGCCATAACTTTGTGGTCACCAAAGTATCATTATGCATGTTCCCCTCCTGCCATCTAAACAGCTCTGAACCATTAAGACATGGACCCGACAGGACCTCTGTGGGTGTACAGTGGTATCTGATATCTAGATGATAGCAGCTGATCCTTTAATTCCTGTAAAATGCATGGATAGGTCTCCATGTATAAAACTAGTTCCTTGGTCTTACTGAGATCTTGGGAATTTGGAGAGCAAGTCAAAAACCCTGAACTCTTGGTCATGTTGGTCAATCCATCCCTAAACATATTTTGATGTATGGCATGTGCTTCATCCGATTTGAAAAGGCCTTCATCACTAGTGAATGCCATTAAGGGATGCACGTCAAAATTCAAATTAACATAAATACCAATGACCAAGATTTTCCAGCAGAACCATCATATTTTGCACCCACAAGACCTGCTTTAGATATTCTCCAATCAGCTATCCAACACAATTTATAAAAAGCACTCAAATTCATAAGCCTGCCCATTTTTCCAGCTTCCAAAATGTTACTCAAGAACAGAGTGGTCGCTTGCTGCCTGATATATCCCACGCAAGATAATCAATGTTACCTACTTTACCTGTCAGTGGTTTTAATGTTATGGGTGATCTGTGTGATTGATTACATCTAACTTGCAGAATATGCTTCTGTCAGAAAATTAAAGGATATCAGTGAAAGCGAGACAGGCCTGGTTACTGAGCTCAGGATTGCCCAACAGTCTCTTCAGCAAGGGCCGTCTGATAGGTTCTCTGGAGTTGGCCCACAACCTTTCAGGACCCACATTTTTAGCGATCACCTGCCTGTTTACATCTTTAGTGGGGGGTCTGTAAAAACAGATAATATTCAACATTACATTTGTTTCTGACTGCTATATTTGTATACTTTAAAAGTATTTTACCAAATGAAGAGTAAAAATACTTGTACAAATTAATGTACAAATCAAGTAAAGAGTCAGTAGTTCTTGAAGATACCTGAAGTACTCAATGGAAAATTCTTTGAGTGTTGCAGGAGCCACTCTCTCAGTGGCTGTTCCTTTGAGAGTGTTATTAATGATGGTCTTCCTCTGATCTGGGGAAAGACTGATCAAACTCTGGGGGGAAAAAAAAATCCCAAAAAAAACCAGAAACCCACTTTAGTTATCGAGTCGTATTTATCAAAAACGGAATGCCAAAAACTCCTAATCCATCTGTGTTACACCATCACAAGTGTAACATTTAAAGATTTCTTTAAAAATTAAAAGGTTACTGCATGGTTTTCAATCAGATCAAGACAAAAATTGTCTGAATGATTTCAACCATTTCATTGTGGTGCAGTTTGATACTTGGTCAACAAAAATAAATACAATGGAAGTACTAACCAAAACCTCATTGGTGGGTTTTGTGAGAGTGGGAAGAATCACGATGGCATCTGTAGGTACTGCCCCCATTTGTCCAGTTCGCTCATTCTGGCCCTTCAACCAGCCACGACTTGGAGAAAAGTCATCATCTTTAATGAGGAGAATAATTTCTCCTTTTTTGAAGCTAAGAAAGGTGGGATCATCTGAAGAAGAAGAGGGAAAAAAGCAGGAAATATTTTACAGATATTCAACAAGCTGCTGATCCTTCTTCAGCAAAATCTAATTTCACAGACACTCAAAACGGATGAAACATAAGTCAACCTCAAAAATCATCAGCAAGGAAGTGCGATTCATAACCACCAAACCAGCATTAGCAACTGAATAAAGCTTATGTATATTGTTGCATTCAGTTGCTTTGGAAACAGGTCAAATAAAATGCAAATAAGAAACAGTTTAGTGTCTTAACGGATTGCCTCTTCATTTTCAAATACATTTATGGCATTTAGCGGGCGCTCTTTATCCAGAGCGACTTACATTTCTTAACTACAGGGACAGTCCCCCTGGAGCAACTTGGGGTTAAGGGTCTTACTCAGGAACCCAATGGTGGTAGTGCTGCAGGTGGGATTTGAACCTGGAATCTCTTGGTCTGTAGACGTGCGTCCTACCACTAGACCACCAGCACCCCATAGGCTGATGAGGGGGCCAACTGGCCTTATCTTTTTTGAGGCTTTTCTTAGCATTCCTAAAAGTAACAGAAAGGTATTGGGGACTTAGAGATAACCGACCTTGCTTGTTAACTTCTTGCAAGGCCACAGCATACTGGGAATGCTCTGTAAGGCCTGCCAGGAACAGAGCTACAAGATCAACAATGTCTACAGCCATGGCTGTACTCAGTGTGAAGTCTCCTTTCAGAGTCAGCAAACACACAGACTGGCCAAAGGACTTTCCCTCTCTAGAGTGAGAAGGAGAGAAGCCATTATGCAAGACGGGGTGAATTTTATGAAAAAACAGGTCAAAGGACAGAGGAATAGACAGGCATCAAGCTAGATTTCTTAAATAATTCCAATAGCTAGAAGTAGCTGTGCTAATAAGTGCTTTGCACATTGTACCTTTTGGTGTTTATCCCAGTCACCATTGGGTAGGAGAGTTCTAGGAACTTCCTCTCACGTTCGTCCAGGAATGTTATTCCAGTCCAGTTTACAGCCATGATGAATTTTTTCTTAGGTAGAGTAGGACCTGTTAAAAAAAAAAAAAAAAGTAAAAAACAATACTGATTAAAATTACATTATAAATGACCCACTTTCTGGGAGAGTATATTCATGAAGATGATACTTTGCTTTCAATATGGTTTTTACCTGAATTCCTGACAACTTCAAAGAACCTTGAAAAGAACATGGGCCACTTCTTACGAGCAAAATCCACCACTTCAGCCTTGACTAGAGCAGTTTTGGTATTTGAGTTTATATAAGGACCCTAACAGACAAGAACATATACTAAGAAACAACTGTCAATATGAATTCACCTTTGAATTGAATGTTCAGTGCTTTATTTCAGTGTTTACTCAGCAGTGCATGTTAGAAAGTAGGAGCACAGGTACCTGAAGGTGTGCTGTGCTGACCATCTGAATCCATTTGGCCTCGGATTTGGCCTCCAGTAGTGTGGAGTTAACACAGTCATGAACAACAGTTGAAGTATTCTCCATACTGCTGTCTGAGCCATACTGCACAAAGAAATGCTTCGCAGCGAGTTCAACCACGTCATCCTCCTAACAGATGGCAAAATATCACATTCTGTTCTTACACTGCAAATGCTGCCATTTTTATGACGTTTGTTCGTAAATCCGACAGAAAATAGTGATCGAAAGACCTAGGGAATCAACCTTGACCCTGAGAGAAAATGGTTAAAAAACAGAGCCTTGAAAAAAACTATTTAACAATTATTCACAATCTTGGTACTAAATCAAATATATATATACACATATTTTGAACATAATTTGGATGTACAATATATTCACTTTTGGGCAGATGTGGAGAGACTACAAATGCAAACCCCATCCTTTTGTGCCATTCTGGCTTACCTTCTCACACTGGTACTCTCCATACTTCATGCCTCTGATGATCTGTCTGTAGATAAGGTCAGTACTGACACTGTCCTGGCTGCAGTCATGCCAGGGAGTGAAGATTTCTTTGCGGAAATAGAGGCGCCATGGTGCATGCTGCTCCTTCCCACCCTTTCGCCTCACTTCCTGCTCACACTGAGAGATGGCATCCATCACATGCTCACGCCCACTGCCCAGGGACCAGACCTGAGGAGAGAAACTAGATAAAAAACTGCTTTGAGCACATCAACATGCTTTGTTTGACTAAAATCATAATACATAAAAACCATTAACATTGGAAATGTACTGCAGTGATGCTTGTGAACTCTTTTTTTAGATTTTCCTATATTTTTGAATAAATGTGACCCAGACATAATTAAATTTTCATTTGTCCTAAATGTAGAGAAAGTGAGCCCATTTAAACAACTGAGACCAAATATTACTCTTGTTTATTTATTCTTTGAAGAAAATAATTATATTTTGATAAGCGTCAAAAGTAACCGAAGCTCTGGGATTAACAGTTCATTTGAAAGTGCATGTAGAGTCAGATGATTTCAACCAGTGTGATTTATTCCAAGTAGTGTCAGTTGTCAGGTCTGGGGTATAATTCATGAAGACAGGCTTTATGACAACAGCTTGTAGGACAAAAACATTATAAAAGTAAGTTAATGTCAGAGACCAAGGAATGTTGCCTTATGAAGGCTGTCCTTCATTAAAGTGTAATGTATATTTCTGATAACATAATTCTAGTCTGAGACATCATACCTTGTCATATAGAGCCACATAAAGAGAGAAGCCAAAGCTGTCTTGGAGTTTAACCTTCTGTGAGAGTACATGGCAGATTTCTTTAGCAGTAGAGGCAGAGTCTACAGGCAGGCTTAGAGTTCGCCCATCCATAAGTGTCACAGAGATGGCCATAGGTTTCTTGCTTTTGGTGGCCTATGATTAAACATCAGAAACAACAAAAATATCAGGTGAGGCATGCAGTATGTATGGTCATGTGAAAAAATTATGAAAGCCAGTGTGCAACATTCTTGGACATATTTAATCTCAATTTCAACAACACTGGGAGATCAAGCAATACAATGAAACAATTCAAACTGAAGAAAAGACTGTTCCAAATCTTCTGTAAAATGTAATTGTACAAAAATGTGATTTCTGTTGAGAAATAAATTAGGATGCCCCCAATTAAAATGGCTCAAATCACACACAGGTGCACATGATTAGAACATCTTTACTCAGCATTTTGAAGGAGGTTTGCTCTTTTAAACCTCAGACATTTAGTTTGGTGTGCTCCTGACTGTTGAGGTGAGAGTGAACACCATAGTGAGATCAAAAGAGCTGTCTCAGACCTCTTGTAACAGCTTATAAGTCTGGTAAGGGATTTAAAAAGATCTCAAAAGAATTTGCAATCAGCCATTTTCACAGTCCAGAAAATAGTCTGCAAGTGAAGGACATGCAAAACAACTGCCAACAGACCACAAGATGCTAAAAGAAGTTTCCAAAAACCCTAAAATGTCCATCACGGGATCTACAGCAGGCTGTTGCTCCAGTTGATGTGAAAGTGCCTCTGCAATCAGAAAGAGACCGCACAACTTTAACTTATATGGGAAATGTGCAAGGAGGAAACCTTTGCTCTCTAAGAGAAACATCAAGGCCAGACTGAGGTTTGCCAGAGAGAACGTAGACAAAGACCAGGACTTCTGGAATAATGTTCTTTGGACAGATGAGTCTCAAATTGAATTATTTGGACACCAGAACAGAGGACATGTCTGGCTTAAACCAAATACAGCATTCCAGGTAAAGAACCTCATACCAACTGTGAAGCATGGAGGTGGAAGTGTCATGGTTTGGAAATGCTCTGCTGTAGCAGGATCTGGCCAGCTCACCATCATGCAATCCGAAGGGAAAAAAAGGAGCGGAGGTGCAAATGCACGGAGAGCGAAGAAATCCACAAATGTTTTAGTTTTTTCTTACAAACACTAACAAACGCAAATACACACACTGCATATTGGTGAATGGACAACTCCAGATCGGCTTGGCAACATTTAAATAACTCTGGCTTCTGGTGTTGTTGATTCTGGGAAATGAGAGGGAGAAAGAGCCGTGGCACCATCATAGAATCCACCATGAATTCTACCGTGTATCAGAGGGTGCTTGAGGAACATGCGAGATCATCTGTAAGAACACTGAAGCTGAAGTGAAACTGGAATGACAGTTACCTTAAACATACCAGTAAATCCACCAAGGACTGGCTGAACACTAAGAAATGGAGAGTCCTGGAGTGGCCGAGTCAAAGCCCAGATCTTAATTCTCCCATTGAGAAGCTGTGGGGTGACTTGAAATGGCCTGTACATGCAAGTCACCCTTCAAACATCTCACAGCTTAAAGGATTCTGCATTGAGGAGTGGGGCAAAGTTTCCTCAGACTGATGTCAGAGACTGGTAGATGCTACAAGAAGTGTCTCCCTGCGGTTATTTCAGCAAATCTTTGGTTGTTTACCTGCAATTAAATCACTTACTTTTCCAGAGATAAATAAAATTAAGATTAGACATCGTTATGTGAACATTTCTTAATAAAGAACTGTATATTTAGTGGGATGTCCTAAATTTTTCACTTTTTTGTACTTTAGGGCAGATTTGTTTGAAGTCTTTGGTGTTAAACCATAGTCTTATTATTCACTGACTTATGTGACTTATTATTCAGTAAATGCCATGATATTATTATGAGCTGTTAGAGTGAAGTACTGAAGCGTGAGCCCATATATTTTCACCTGCAACTCAAGCCAGCTGGGTGGTTCTGCACGCACTCCATTGGTCACAGTGCGCCGCAGTCGCTCTGTGCAGTAGGGCGCATATCCAGCAGGGCCAAGCCGAATGAAGCTTTGCAGGTACTGCAAAATGCAAAATTAAAAATTGCTTACCTTTGGTAAATAAACTGATAAATTAACCTTGCATGTTTTCTCTAAAACTGCGAAGACTGGTAAGAGACAGATTTGAAAGTGTCACCTTAATTAGGCGCTCAGTGGGAGGGAAAATGCCAAGGCAAAGAGACAAAAGAATCCAGCCACGGAAAAAGCTACTGCGATTGCCATTCTCTTGGAGCTGCTTACAGATTTGACAGTAGATCTCATCCCTGGGAAAAGGAAACTCCAGTTTTAGCAGTGTATTTATGAGACCAGCTTTCTTAAAGCTTTGACTTTGATATTCCACATGGGTATATTCAAAATCATTTTTATTTCACACAGGTCACACTCTGTATTTGACTGTAAAAAGACTCTAGATTGAGTTGTTTCAACCTTTTGCAACCAGTAGCCTGTACAATTAATTTAAATAACAAATATAAAAGAAAAAAACCCAGTGATCAATGTGATTCTTTACTTTTTTGGATATTTAGTCATAAATATGTGATGGAAAATTATTATTAATAATATATTTTACCGATGTAAGTAATGTATTTTCCCACATCACTCAATGAGTTCAACCTAAATATGTTTTATTTTTGAAAATAATTATCCACATACAATAATTTGTCAGTAAAACATGCAAAACTTTACAATACATCCAATGGCTAATTGAAGTAATGCCATGGCTACAGCCCACAGATTGAATCTTACTGCTCTATACAATAAAACTGTTTAATAACAGTGTGTGGGGGAGTGAAATGGACCAATAGGATTTGAATTGTATCACACTGTGAGCACACTGATACAACTTTCACCTGAGGTCACGTCTGACGATGGCATATCCAACAATGATGTGTAGTTTTTCAAGAGAAGTGAGTGGACGATCCAGGGTGGGTCCTTCTGCAATAATCATCTCCTCTTCCTCACTAATCGTTTGTACAGTGGGTGGCTTGGAAACCTGAGATTCATCCTCTAGCTGTATATGTTAAAAAGTTCTGAGTGAGTGGTGTGTAAGTTTTAGGGGAAATGTTTCAAGCATGTATATAGTTACAGATTGTATAAATAAGTTGTCTCTGCCCTACCTCTTCTTCAATTGTGGATGGTTTTCTGGCAGACGTTCTATTTGACAGACCCTCCTCAGGGAGTGTAGAAACCTTTCTATTCCGAGACAGTAGATCAGTGAAGGTAGAGGATTTCCTGTTTTTAGGAGTCTCTGAAGGTATAGAGGAAGCTTTCCGGTTCAGCACAACTTCCTCTGGCAAGGTTGACGTTTTCCTGCTTCGTGACAACAGATCTGTAAATGTTGATGACTTTCTGCTCTGGGGAGTCTCCTCTGGAGCTGAAGATTCTTTTCTGCTCCTTCTGTTTCTCAGCACTCTCTAAAAATGGATGACATGTAACATAACTGCATTTCCCAATCAAACTTTGCTTCATTAAAATATGTTTAAAGGTTCATATACTGGAAATTATAGTTTCTTTTCTGGGTTTTCAACATGACATGTAAATGCTGTTAAAGTTTCAAATTATGTTCATGGTACCCAGAAAATACAACCAAAATTGCTGTGATGTCACAAATGCCTTGAATATATTTACATATGATAATTTATATTTTGAACCGATGTACTAATTGATCTTGAGTTTGATGTAACCGTAACTGAGTACTGTAAGAGCAGTGCGTCTACAGCAGAGATAATCCTGACTACGTTTCGAATGAAGCACAATACCAAGCAGCCATTCAGAGCAGACGTCTGAAAGAAACACAGCTTGTTTATTTGTAAAGGATCTTAGAAGTGTTTTACAGCTGTCTTTGGTACATGAAACCACAAAATTATAGTAAAAGTGAAAGTGACAATTTGTCATTGCGAAACACAGCACAGCATACAGTGAACCACAATGAATTGCAACCTCTGTATTTAACCCATGCACACAGCGTGCAGCAGTAGTCAGCCATTTCCACCAACCAAGGAAGCAGTGATGGGAACAGTACCTTGCTCAAGGATACCTCTGGGAAACCTACTGGTGCGGGACTCAAACCCACAACCTTTGATACTACGATACTACGGCTTGGTCCCTAACTACTAGGCCACCACTGCCTTACTACAGAAGTGTTCTTCAAAGAAAAATAAAATATAAGAAAAAAAGACAATAAACAGAGCATAAAATATCAAACAGGCCAGCCATTACTGAAACAGGTTAATCCCTAAAATGCAAAGCTTCCAAAGTGACACTTTTAAACTAACCTGGTCCAATCCCACCATATGGCTGAGGCGTCTGTCCTGCCTGGAGGCCACATCTTTCTGTAGAGAGCGATCTTCAAAAGCTGTTCCACTTCTGGGGACCTGCTGAGCCTTGGGTTCAGGGAGGTCTCCCATGAACCTCAGGATGATCCACCATACTGTCAGAGAAGCCTAACACAAAAGTATACACTCAAGGCGCAAAAATTTGAACCACAGGAAAAAAAAAAAAAACAATTGAGCAATAGGACATAAAAGAAAGGACTTCACAACATAAAGCTGATTTACCAGAACATCACTCTCATCTTCATGGTACAGCAGAGGTTGACGTAGCCTCTGGCGGATGTGAGTAGGTGTTGCAGCTCCTTGGAAGTACATGGATGCGAACTTTGAGAATGAGTATTCATCCAGATCGTCATAGTCTTCCTCAGGCAGCTCTTCCATCATAGGAGCATCATCCAGGTCCACTTCCTCCAGCACTGCCCGCTTTTCCTCTAGGTCCTTTAAACCAGATAACGTTCAACTTGGCTTTTCATTCCTTTAAACAATTTCTAACAAATACCAACATAGCAAACAGTTACTGAAAGCTAGTCCATTAAAGCAACGTCTCAATAACTGAATTTCTGACCTCAAAACCTGTAGGTGCTTGGCCCTCCTGCCCCCCTACAAGGCTGGGCAAAAAGCCAAAGATGGTGTCCACCATTTCCTGATCAGTGATGTTCTCTGATTGTTCAGCAGCCTCTCTCTCTCTTTTCTTGCAGAGAACTTCCTCTAGCTTCCTCTGTCTTTCTAGAGCAGCTAGCTCCTCTGCTCTGCGCTCCTGCAGCGACAGAAATGCCTACAAGCAAAAAAAGTTACATACAAACTTTTACAGAAAGCAAAGAGGCAAACCATTTGAAATGAGGACTTAAAGAATAATGCTTAGTCTCATAGTAGTAACTGAATACAAAACCTGAAGCTGATATAATAAACTTCATATAATTTTTTTAAGTAAAAAAAAAAAAAAAAAAAAAAAAAGTAATATAGAGAGGTCTGACATAAAACGAAGGATCATTACTGACCAAGATTTCTATACAGTATCGGTAGTAGGAAACAGAGGTCCTAATAACTACTTGTCTGGTCCTTTCACCACAGCTGAGAGTGATTCTGACTTGGTGAGTTTCTTTAGAACAGTTAATTTTTGAGCCAAACTATTTGGAATAACTTTTAGATCATAACGCTTTAGTCATGCAGTGAAATCCCCCTTATAAAGGCATACTGAGCAAAGAGATTTTGACTATTAACAGTCAGGCAAACACCACTGCATTGCAAAAGACTACATGTACTTATGTAATAACACACATCTCTCTTCATCTTGTTGACAGCCATGCGGGCATTCATGCCTCTGATGTGAGACTGTAAAAGAATGGCAGCTTCTCTCTTGCGCTTCCATTCCTTCCTGGCCAGGTAGCCATGAATCTGCGCCTGCAGCAGCAGGGCTGCCTTGCGCTCCAGCTCATACTGACGAGCCATCTGACGTGATCTCACTGTGGCCTGAAGACGTGCAAAACCCAGCTGGACCTGTGCACAAGAGCAGCATCATCATACACACTGCCCAATTTCTGAATCGTTTAATCGTTTTGCAACTGCAGATATCTCACCACTTTGTATAGTTTTCTGCCCTTGTGACCACGCCAGTATTTCTGTACAACCACAGCCGCAGACCTTTTTTTAAGAAACTCTTTCCTGTAATTATAAATATAGCAAAGTGACTGTGAGAAAGAATGGAATCCAGTCATTCTGCCCACCTTGTGTAATATTTACCTGTGCTTATATCCTCTCAGGACTTTCTGAATAATAAACGCTTTGTCATTCAAGGCCTTGTCTCGCGTCAGCTCCAACATGGTATCATGGTAATCCTAAAACAGGGATATATATCCTAGATGTTAAAAAACACCGTAATCTAAAGTGAAGTCTACAGTACTCAGGCATTATATTTTACATTGTCTTACCTTCAAAAACACCTTAGCTTTGCCAATTTTCCAGTCATCCTCACTACTGAAAACATTCTTGCAAATACTTTCAGAACATGTCTTGGCACTCTCCTGCACACACAATGATATGAAGAAAACCCTCAATACAGATGCAACAAAGATGACTGTGTTATTAGTTTTAGATTAGATTAGTTTTGTTATAGCCTTTCTCTCACAGTTTTTGGGTCACAGACGGCGGAGCTGAGTAGCACTCGGTAGCGGTCCAGGAACTCCTGGAAGGTATGTCGGATAGGGTAGCCAGCTTTTCTGATGCGAATGGTCTCCAACATGCCTGAGTAGCGCAGCTGACGCATGCACAGCTCCCTGTCAAACAACTGGTTCATAGGTAGAAATTTCTTAGAAGCCATATATATTCTTTAAAACTTTTTTCTGAATTATTTTAAAATGACTTTTTATTTGGCGATTATGGTTATTTTTATGTGAAAAACATGAAAGTGAAAGTGCAAGTGACGACCCTCGTCATTGCGAGGTCACAGCACAGCAAGCGTGAACCACAACGAAATTGGACCTCTGCTTTTAACCCATGCACACAAACACCGTGCAGCAGTGGGCAGCTATTGAAAGCGCCCGGGGAGCAGTGACGGGGATGGTACCTTGCTCAGGGGTACCTCAGGGCAACCTACTTGTGAGGGAATCGAACCCACAATCTGCCGATGCGGGGCCAACTCCCTAACCACTAGGCCACCGCTGCCCTATGTATACATTTTTATAGGAACAATTAAAAACAAAGTATTTTACCATGGTAAACAGTGTTAGAATTGCGCTGGAGCATCACATCTTTTCCTGCCAGATATTCTGGCAGAGGGCAAAGCATCTACACTACCATCGCCATATTTAACTGTTGGTATGATGTTACTGGGACCCTGTCTTCCATGATGTTACACTTTGGACATTTTTTAGGATATTATTTATTTTAGGATATTATTTCAAAAGGCTTCAGAGACCATTTACACCTGTCAATCCTTGGATGTTTGTCTTTGTGACATCACACATAAACCGTTGCTGCCTTTCCAGCACAGGGTGGGGGGTCTGGGAGTCTAATCAAACTAATTAAAATAGCAACAAAATTTGAGGAACAGGTTGTTTAAGAAACCAATTATTTTAATTTCATTATTTTAATTTAATAAGACCACTCAGTGTTGGACATGTTATTTCCCCTAAATAAATTTGATGACCTTTCAAAGGCTGCATTTTGTGTTAACTCAGGTTGTTTTGTGTTTTTTTTTTTCATATTTCTTTGAAAATCTGAAACAAATAGGAATAGAAAATATGCTAAATAGAATTAGAAATTTTACTTTGTCCTATAACCATTAATGTAATTATGATAATTAATTTTACAGTGAAAAATGGTTTAGTTGAATGATGAAATGAGGTATTTGTTCCAATATATAGCAAGACAGGTGAATAAATGTATGGTAAAAGATACCGGTGATTTTAAAATTACCATTGGCTTCTTGAAGTCATTAGGCTTGATGCAACGAATAAAGTAAGGCTGGCATGAAGTCAAAGTTTTCATCAGAGCATCCAGAGAAAGACGAAATTGCCCACACAAAGTAGGCACTCGCTTTTTCCCATCTGTTATTTGCTGATGGAAATTAGAAGTTTACAAAAAGTAGAAAGAAGAATGCATTAGTGAGCACCTTCTTCATTCTCAAAGTCCTATACTTTTTTTAAACTATAAATCTTATCAACTACAAGCAAGATTTTTCATATTTCAAACTTACCCTCAAGGAGTTGTTGGGAGTAATCATCATTTTGGAATTGCCTCTGCTTTTCACATCACTGACGGAGAGCTCATTGTGGAAGATCTTTTTAAGGAGTTTATTGCTTGAGGTTTCCACTAGTAAGATGAGGTCTGAGCTCAGAGCATCTCTGTTCTTTTCCAAAAAACCTTAGAACAGAGAACTGAATCAAACTCAAGATCTTCCATTGGGTTCACATTTAATTTAAATTTGAATAGCATTAAAATACACTCATTAATAACATTTACCTTTCGAGTCGTAAAAGACTGGCCCAGCAAAATGCTGAATTCCAAACTTTGTGTCATGGTTGTTCTTAGGAGAGATGTAGATATTGTTCTTCCCATGAACCTTATCCATCTTGTTCAGCAATGTGGTATCTGTGCCCTGAATTTAAAAATATTAGGAATATATTCAAATTGTTGTCAGGGCATTAAGATAATAACAGAAAAGGGGCACAGCTGTCACATTCCTAATAACAAGTCCTGAGAGTCATTCATGCAAAAATTGTCTTAACTGAGCTAATGGGAAAATTAAATAAGTCTTCTTTTCAGATGAAATTAAATTCTGCATTTCTTTCGGATATGTTTCTAGAGTCCGGATGCTTTGTTAGATTGGTTTCATATTCTCAGATTGGTAAAATATAATATAATAAAATAATGTAATATAATAACATAATGTATAATAAAAATATGATTTCATTAATTGCTAGATTATGTAGTAATGTAGTAATGTAAACGTCAACATAACCACCTTGGGAAAATTACTTTCTTCATCGATTAGTGAGAGAATGTTGAGAGATTTGGTGGCCAGTACATCCAGAGTGCGCTGGTTATCGCTGTACTCGATGTGTGTCCAGACAATGTTCTCGCTGGCATACTCCTCTTGCTCCAGCTTGAAGACATGTTTCACAAAGAACTGTTGAAGTTGTTCATTGGCAAAGTTAATGCAGAGCTGCTCAAAGCTGAAAAAAAAAAAGCAAAAAAAGGAAACTTAAAAGTCACTGTCCAAATCATAGCATCACTGCACATAAATATACATGGCCTGTTATTCATTATTTCTCCACCTGTTTTGGTCGAAGTTTTCAAAGCCAAAGATGTCCAGCAAGCCTATTGTATGGCAGGCGTCATTTGAGTCTTCAGGACGTGGCTTGTAAATAGCACTGTTGATATTTTCCACAATCCATATAAACAATCTTCCGTAGATGCCCTGCAGGAAATGATTCTCTGCTTAGGACTGCGGAAATAGTTTCAGGTAAAGCTGTAGAAGAGATACTAAAAGCTGTAGAAGAGGTACTAAAAGAGAAGAGCTATGATACTGGAGGATCTGAAATGCATGCATTTTGTAACTTTATTTATAATGTAATGAGTTGTTATAAAAAAGTATTATGATTTTTCTCATATTTTCAGTGAGGTAAAGCTAAAGCTTTTTTCTACACATATTACCAAGTGTGCTTATAATTATGGAGCTGACTGTATGGAATGATTTCAAACTGCTTTATGAAGTATGGATACCTTCACAAAGGCATCCCTGCTCCCAATTGCTTGTTCCGTGGTTAGAGGCTTAGATACGCTCTCTCGGTTGGTCATGAATGACCTCTGAGTCAAACTGACATCCAGAGCCTTCGTGTCCACCTGCAGAGGGATGAATGAACACATTTAAACTCATCAAGTGTCAGAAAAGTCAAATTCCTTATATCTAGCAGAGAAGAACTCAATGAACGTTGACAACGTGGAAAGAATTTACCTCCAACAACTGGGCAGCCATGCTGAAATGGTCAGAAGTGAGAATATCACAGCCCTCCAAGTTACTGGAAATAGTAGCTTGAGAAGAAATCAAAGCAAAAAACTGAATAAAAGTGCTCTACTCATTTATTCTCAATTTGCAAAAGCACATTTCTTCCAAGGTTGATCTTTCACAACTCACCTTCAAAATTCACATTGCCAAGGTGGAGGATGGCAGCAAGGAGCTTGTGAATCTCCCAAGAGTCATTCTCAGTGAACGTCAGGATCTTCATGGCAGAACGGAAGTGGGCGTATTCCTTTATGTCATCCCGTCCATCACAGGAAGTGCACTTGCCCTGTTTAAGGTGACCACAAAAACCAGATAAGCTCATCTGGCATTCTTCAAGCTTTTTAAAAACAGGTCTTATTCATGTTTTAGTAACTGAATAATGAATGGACAGTACCATGGTCAAGTAGTTGTACTCAACAGCATTGCCCAGAGAGAGGATTTTCTTCTGCTCAGCTGGCATACCCATCAGCATGTAATAAAAGATGTGATAGTTCCTTTCTTCTTGAGCCTGAAGCAATTTTTAAATGAACATATTACAGGGCTATCAATTAATGTGCTTTCCAAAAATATTCAACCAACTTAAGTCATCCAAACTTTCAGAATTGCCCTGCTATTTACATTCCATTCATTGCAAACCAGTGTGATCTTAAAGTCACTTTGGGGCTAAACTTAGGGGCTGAATACTTGCAAACAGCGCATGTCTAAGAGAGCTTGTCTAAATATTTTCTTCCATGCAACCTAACCCACTTTAAATAAAAGAATTTTAAGCGTCTCATTTCCAAAGTGATTCTGAAGTCCTTTGGAATGGAATTTTTGAGGGGGTTGAATACTGCAGGTATGTTTGGAATTGAGTTATCTAGCAACCAAAGATAGGCTTTGTTTTTGGTTCATTTTAGTCTAAGTGTATTTAATCATTTGTTAAAATCTGCTTTTGGCTACAAAGATATAATGTATCTCCACTCGCTGGTGTCATCATTTTAAATTGTAAAATGGCTACATTGCAAATGACAAACTATCTACAAAAGCAAAAATCAGACCATCACTTACAGTTCACAGCAAATATATATTTTAATTGATAATTGCAGTCAGTCTGAAACTTTACATAAAGGTCTACACATATTTCAATGAATGTTGGTGTTAGTCATGATCTACCTGTCGACAGACTCTAGATTTCTCCAGCAGGTACTGTTCAATGCGGGCTCCTTCAATGGTCCCCCCCTTGTTGAAGTTAATATCAATGTACTTCCCAAAACGGCTTGAGTTATCATTCCGAATGGTCTTTGCATTACCAAAGGCTATGAGCACAGAAAAAAAGAACTTGTTTTCTGGATAAAGATTGAAAGGTTGAAACAAACACTTCAGATTCTATGTTTATTACTGGGACATTGTTTATGGGATTTATTATTAAGTAATTCCTTTCAAAGTAATATTTAAGACCCTTGCATTTAGTGGACAGTCTGTGGTATGTCTTAATTAATCCTGTGTTGTGTTGAACAAACTACCTTCCAGTATAGGGTTCGCTTCGAGGATCTGTTGCTCTACCCATGAATGCTGCCCACTCACTGCGGCCAGAAACTGCAGAATTAATTTAGTGCTCTCCGTCTTGCCTGCACCAGACTCCCCACTGACAAGCACAGATACACACAAACCACCCAAGTTAAAAGGTCCAGGTCTTTAATGCCACAAAGCATCTCAGCACTATACAACATATATTTATTTAGTTTGAAGTGGTTTATTTGTGCAGCTGATCTTTTCCAAACTGCTCTTTAACTTTCACTACAGGCAGAGAGCAAGTTCAGTTTGTTATCTTTTGATGAGGACATCTCACAGCTATAGACTGCTATTCAGCTTTTGGAACTGAAGGCACACCAGTGCAACATGAGGAGAATGTGGGCTTCTTTGCTATTAAATCTGACCTCAGCTTGAACAAAACTGTCCCTGACTGACCTGATGATGCAGCACTGGTCCCTGCGGTTGCGGCGCATGTTAAAGAAACAGCTGTCTGCGATGGCAAACACATGGGGGGGTAGTTCGCCCAGCCGCCGGTCTGTGTACAGCTGCACCTGCTCTGGAGTGTAGATTGGCAGCAGCTGGTACGGGTTCACTGCCACCAGAATGGACCCTGTGTATGTCTGAGAGACAGGGCGAGAGAGGGACAGAGATATACTAACTCCAGGCCAAATTTTTACAAGTAACACCAACTTTGTCCATCTCATTTCAGCCTGAGAAGTTAATCCATGTCCATTCAGTTTAAACTGTACTTTCCAAAAATGTTTGAAAGATTTGTAAGGTTATATCTCTCTTCACTCACAACTATGAAACTTCAATATATAAAAAAAAAAAAAAAAAACACACACTTCTGAGTTTCACTCCAAATGATTTCTCTAAAACAATAATAATAATAATAATAATATTAATAATAATAATAAAGTGGAATGGCACAGGAAATAAGTATTGACAACAAAAAAAAGAGGTGAATAAATAATAATAAAGAAAAGGAGGTGAATAAAGGCAATCAAAGCCAAGAAATCAGCTGAAATCTGACAGTATTTAGAAAGCAGTCCTAACTGATGGCCTATAGAAAGGTTTATCATTACCAAGATATCACACAAGAAGCATCTCATGATGGGTAAAAGCAAAGAGCTCTCTCAAGGTCTTTGCAACCTTATCACTGCAAAACAGTCAGACAGACGTATTTCTAAGCTTCTGAATGTTCCAGTGAGAACTGTTGGGGCCTTAATCAAGAAGTGGAAAGAACATCATTTCACCACAAACCGACCATGACCAGGTGCTCCTCGCAAGAGGAGTCAAAAGAATAATCAGAAGACTTGTCCAAGAGCCAAGGGCCACTCACAGAGAGCTTCAGAAAGACCTGGAATTAATGGGTACAGTTGTTAGAAATCAATAAGCTCAACTGACATAGCTTCTATGCATGCTCACCATGCTGAAGAAAAAGCATGTTGACACTTGTTTGCTGGACAACATTTAAACAAGCCAAGGAAATACTGGAAGAATATAGTCTGGTCAGATGAGACCAAAACTGAACTCTTTGGATGTCATTGCATGCCATGTTTGGAGAAGAAATAGCACAGCACATCACCCTAAAAACACCACACTAACAGTGAATTATTGGAGGTGGAAACATCATGGTACGGGACTGGTTTTCAGCATATGGTACTGACTTCATGAATGGAGAAATGTACTGGGACATTCTTGATAAGAATCTACTAGGATGCTGAAGGTGAAACGAGGCTGGGCATTTCACCAAGACAATGATCCCAAACAAACAGCCAAGGAAACTCCCCAATGGACTGCTAGAATGGCCCAGTCAATTACTCGACTTGACTCCAGTTGAAAATCTATGGAAAGAACTGAAGATCAGAGTTTATAGATGACGCCTCCGGAAGCTTCCAGATTTGAAGATAGTTTGTGTGGAAGAATGGGCCAAAATCACACCTGAGCAATGCATTTAACTGGTTTCTCCACGTTGCAGGAATCTTAAAGCTGTCATTCCCAATAAAGGCTTTTCTGAGTATTACATACATTTGAAAGTGAAAAAAGTGAAAGTGACAACCCTTGTCATTGCGAGGTCACAGCACTGCAAACCATGAACCACAACGAAATTGGACCTCTGCTTTTAACCCATGCACACAAACACCGTGCAGCAGTGGGCAGCTATTGAAAGCGCCCGGGGAGCAGTGACGGGGACGGTACCTTGCTCAGGGGTACCTCAGGGCCTACTTTTTGAACCTACTTTTTTTTTTTGAGGGAATCGAACCCACAATCTTCCGATGCGGGGCCAACTCCCTAACCACTAGGCCACCACTGCCCCCGCATTTCTGTATGCGTGTACAATACTTATTCCCTGACTTATTTCCCTGCTGTAAATGTGTGCACTGTTTTCTTGAGTAAATGTAAATGATACATTCTGTTTTAAAACTTAATGCAGAGCATACTTTCTCTTTCGATTTTACTGTAATCATACCATACTACATGTTGTAAAATTTTTACTTGAATTTTCTAAGCTGCAGTCTTACATAATTAACCTTTATAAAATATAATTTGCATGTGCCTGCAGACTCTGGCAAAGTCACAGTCCAATTCTGTCATCAGACAGATCCTATTTGTTCCTATGGAAACAAACAATCCTGCTATTAACCAGAAAGTACAAAGTCCAAGACAGCAGGCAGCTGACCGCACACAGACGGATACTTCATTTCAGTTCCCAGATTCAGTGCACACTTGTGTCATTTTAAATTGCTGTTTGTTCATCTTCTGCATATAACTAGCTTTATTGAATCTGGCCATCTAGGACTCACATAGATGATGCCTTCTTTGTGTCGAACCAGTAAGTTCCTCAGAAGACCAGCCTCATTTAGATCCCCGAGCCGAATCATATCATCCACTCCGTTTACAGATGTGGGATGCATTGGCTTCAGAGAAGCATCCTTCTTGATCTTGTGCTCCTGAGAATGACAGTGAACCATGAAAGTGTTAGTTACCCCACATCTAAAGACTATGTAGGATCAGTTGGGTTTACATGGTTGAGATTACCTTTCCTTCATCATCTATAAGCTGGAGCTGGCCTGTTTCTGAAAGTCTAACTTCAGCTCCTATTGGAACACCAAGGCTGGAATCCACCCACACATAATCTCCCTAAAGAGATCAACAAGAAAAATTTCACTATCATCATATCCTTCCAGGAAGCAGAGCAGGTCAATATTTTTATCAGCATGTTAGTTTTCTATGTCAGTCTCCCAGACTCAGACTAAGCCTAATTCAACAATAAAAAGGATTTTCAGTGGTTAACCACACTGGCATTACATGTGCACATCTAGGATCACCTCAGACCACCAACATGGTCTTAACTTCCCTATAAACTTGTTCTACTTCATATGAAATTTCAAATGGGCAGATATGAAATCATGATTTTTAAACAACTTACCTTTCTTAGGACCACCATGATGTCTTCCCTTCCCCTAGTCTAAGAGTACAATCAGAAATTTTAAATATGGACAAAAATCAGTAACACACGTTCTATCAGTATGATTGTTCACAAGAGCAGGTACAAAAATATCACACATTTCTTAGATTCTTAGACTGTGCCAGTTATAGTAGTGTGAAATTTTCCCAATTTCATATTTGATTACATATCAAATATATTTTCTAACCTTGACTTACTGCCAGAAATACAATCGGTACTAAAAAAAAATCTGATGGCAATATATTTCCCAAATATCAGCATCAATATTCCAAATACTCAACACATTAGACATATTTACATGTAACAACTTCTATCAGTTTATGATATAAGACAAACGTTTATCTGCTTAACCATTGTAAGCCAAACTAAAAAAAATATTATTTGCCACATTTACCTGTATTTACTGAAGGGGCTTTCTAAGGGGAGAAAAAAAAGCCCAATCCTTTGGCCCAACTCCTGTTTCAGCTGTCCACTGGCCTCTGCCCCAATGACGTTCAAATAAAACGGTGGGCATGGGTGTTTCCCTTCACGCAGCAGTCGTTTATTGCACTTTGACTTTGGTCCTTGTGAATACAACCTCCAGTCTAAAAAGGCTTGAGCACCAAGGAAGTGACCTCCTCTCTAATATATCATTAAAGTGCAGAGTTGGATCTGCCACAGCAAACATTCAGCATTAAAGGATGAGATGGTTCAAATTTGTTTTCCCTCAATACGGGCCAGTAAGTTATTTTGTCCTGAAGTATTTATGATACATAATTACAGGACATTGATTAGAGTGCACATGCCATGGTCTAGAAGGAAGCTGAACCTTTGGACTAAAGCACTGAAGCACTTGCAAACGCTCTACTGGGTCATCAAGTTATAAATGCACACCTCATATGGCATATGAGCAACTGCTGCTGGGAAATCGTTTCCTCTGATAATGCTCTTCTGTAAAGAACAGAAACTGTAACAGCAAAAGAGATGTGAAAAGGCCCAAAAAATACTAAATCAGGAAGTGAAAAATAAACTGCTGAAATGAGTAGATATTATAATTTTAAAAAGGCAGAAACAGAAGTTTAAAAATCTTTCAACAAGAAAGCACCTAAAATGTAAGAAATAGACCTGATATTTCTATATGTGCAACTGTCTGAGGAGTATCGCATGCTCAGTAAATCTACTAGCCTTTTTATCAAGTAGAATCGTCGTGTTTGGTCAGAATAGTATGCTTTTTCCTAGAAATTATATTTTGAGGAAGTAGAATGATCTAATGCAGAACTATATCACCCCCAAGCAGTACTACTTAAACCTTAAATGTCTAGAAATAGGTTGAATCATCTTATTGCAGATACGATGCCTATAAATGTGTTTCCGACCCTTTCAAGTGTTCCACATCGTTATATTTCCAGCACATCTTAAAATTGATTCAGTTTATTTTTTACTAGAAACATTACACGACAGTCTAGAAACATTACACGACACTGACAAAGCAAAAACAGGACTGGAAATAGTTGTGTTAGTTTATTCAACATAAAAGACTAAAATATTCCACTTACATTAGAATTCAGGCAATGATATTTACAATAAAGCCCTGGTGCATCATCTATCGGTTGTCCTTGAGATGTTTTAAACTATTTATTTAAAGTCCATCTTTGCTACCTCTGAATTAATTGGATACTGAAAGGTGTGTGTCTTTCCTAGTTATGTCTCACAGCTGATGTTATTGTTCAGAGCAAAATATGTATGCCATTGGGAGACTGCATTGTGTCTGCACACAGATCTAGGAAAGGGAAAAAAAACATCTGCTGCACTAAAAGTTCCCAAGAGGCCAGTAGCCTCAATCTTTCTCAAATGGAAGAGGGCTGGAAAAACCAAATGTCTTCCTTAATTAAGTGGTCCACACAAGCCTAGTGAATGAGGACAAAGGGCCTTGGTCAGACAGATAACCAAGAACGTAATGGTTGCTGTGAATGAGGTGCAGAGCTGATGAGACGAGGACATCCATCAGTCCATCCTTCCCAACAATCAGCCCTATATGGTAAAGTGGCCAGACTGAAGCTATTCCTCTCTAAAAATGCACAGCCTGCTGGGAGTTTGACAAACCAGTCCTTCTCCTCTGGTCCAGAAATCAAAGTTGAATCATTTGGCAACAATTCCAAACAATGTGTGACCGGTCACTCAAACGCAGCAGTGGCATCATTAGGCTATGAGCATAAACTACGAGACTTGTCAGGATAGTAGGAAAGACCAGAGAAATATCACCATGAAAACCACAAGTGGCTTCCAGCAATCCCTGATGCGGCTTAGTCACACATGTAGGCCTCAACGCAGTAGAGTATATCTGGAGAGACCTGGGCTGGTTGCTTCACGGTGAAAAGGTCCTGGGTTTGATTCCCAGGCGGGATGGTCCGGGTCCTTTCTGTGTGGAGTTTGCATGTTCTCTCCCATGTGGGTTTCCTTGGGGAGCTCCGGTTTCCTCTCACTGTCCAAAGGAATGCACTTCAGATTGGAAATGACAACTTAGCCATAGGTGTGTGTGTCTGCTCTGTGATGGACTGGCAACCTGTCCAGGGTGTTTTCCTGCCTTTTACCCTGTGAGAGCTGGGATAGACTCCAGCACCCCTGCCAATCTAATTAAGACAAGTGGCTATGAAAATGAGCGAGTGAGTGCAGAGGCCTGAAAAAGACTGTGCTGTATAATTGGAGAAAATTCCAAGAGACATGCAGAGCTTATTGTATTAAGATGAAAGGAGGTCATTGTTTGATCAAGTGAGGGAAATACATTCCTATGAAAGTGGGAATTCCTAAAAATAAATGTATAAAGTGCCAAGTTATGCTACACAATAGAGACTACAGGTTTTTTTTTTTGAATGAACAAAAAGCAGCAAGCATGCAGTTACTTAAAATAGTTCAAATTTTGCATATTTAAATGCAATAACTTTTTTACTTTGATTCAACAATACAATTTAACTAACTGTTGCATGTGCAAATGTTAGGGCACCAAATTTAGTCAATAAGTTGTAATGCTACCCTTTCTAGATAAATACTACTCACCGCTGCCAAATGTTTCTAGTATTACATGTTGGTCCATCTTGTCAGGAGGTTGTGAGGTCCTTTCCAAAAGCTTCAGCCTGCATCTCCTAAAATAGTTAATGGTGAACACTGCGTGTGTTTCACATCCTTCCCAGTCACTTTTCAGCTTCTCTAACTTCAGTTAAAGTATATAATAAAGTTTTATGTAGATGATCCATATGCACAATATTCTTTTAGCATAACTTTTATAGAGGGATTACACAAGCTGTTTTTTAACAGTGTAAATGAATTGATTGGGATTGATGTATTTCTGAACACATGTTCTGGTTCCCAAACAAAGGTTACACCTAGTCCTGGAGTTTATTTTTCTTTCGACAGAAAATGTCCCATCAGTATGATGTTAAGTTCAGATCTAGGCTTACTCTCTGTCCAGGGAATTGATACATAAGGTTTTAATACTTTCCATAATAAGGCTGACACATTTCTGAAGAAGTCTTTTTCACACACACGACCTGCAAGATCAAACATGTGAATGAGACCTCCAGTTTCTTCAGCCATGAAAAATAGCAGTTATGAACATGAAATATAAGGGCTAAAAGAGAGGGCTTTGGAAAACAATCTTAGCTTTAAGAAATGCAGTATATATTAGTATGAAACAAAACAAACTAAGTGTAGCTCCTGTCTGTAGGCACGCATCAAGTACATTAAAACAGCAGTCCCCACTCTAAGCAGGACCTGCTATCAACTACTGTGGGGTCTTCTGGGCCTGCTCTATCCACAACTCCATTGTTTGTAGCTCAGGGCAAGCACCAGACTATTATTAATCTCCTACTTTCTACAGAGAAAACCTTGGTGACATCAATGAAGCAGCTAATTCAGCAAATCTATGATAAAAACCTACTCAGCTACTAATACAATAAAGCTTTCATTTACTGCAATAGCACATAAGTGTACAGAGAACAAGAAGAAAACAAAATGTACAAAAGTGTCCAAATTATTCCTTAAACCCAGTAAACCACATTAACCACATTCACTTACAACCAGCAAAAGAAAGCAACACAAATAGGACACAAAAATGATCTCACAGAACACGAAAAAGACTTACAAGTCTACCGCATTTACACAACAATCTTCTTGCGAGTTTAACGTAAAAATCCATTCTTATTACACAATTATATTTTTCTCTTAGAAGTACATACTTAACTTCATTATGTACCATTTGCAACTGCTCTTCAGCAAATGCTTACTATGTGGGAAAAAAACAAAAAAAACAGAACAGGTGTTTGCATGCCATCAGCTAGGCAGAAGTTTACTGCTTAATAAAAATGTGGACAATTGCAAACACACAGATTCCACAATTACACTCATGATAGAAGGCACTGAAACTTGGAGAGTATACACACTAGTGTGTCTCTGTGTGTTGCATACCAAGAATCATACCTGTACATATTTAAGATTTTAGGGTGAAGCGGTACAAAGTCTTGGATCCTTAAAAGATTCTAATTGTGTGGCATGATAAGGAAACAAATCAAATCAAAGGGCATGTGAGAGCTTCCAAGCCCACTATAGCAAATGCTACTCCACTACAACTACAAAATGGAAGTGTAAGGCATAAACACTTTAAAAATCAAAACTATTTGTAAGAGGGTAAAAACTAAACTATAACATGAGCTGAGCCACCTGGAATCTTTAATATCCACGCAAGCAGACATTAATCCTCCGTAAGCAGCAGTTCCTGGGAGTTCAGTTTGTGGTTTCAAGGAGGCAAAAGGTTTAGAACCTGCTTTCTCTGCTCAAAAGAATATAAATGAGGTGACTGGGTGATTGTGCACAGCAACCTGAAAAAAATTCATGACCGGTTTAAATACCAGCCCAAATATTTCCGCTTGACCTCATTGGTCCTTAAAGAAAGAAAGACAGAGAGGAAGAGGGAGAAAGCTCCTGTCACATCTAGGTCCGCTCTTTGCGCTTTAACTTGGAGATCTTCTTGGCAGTGCCGTTCTTGTTTAGTAGCTTGAGAACTCTGTCTTTATGGTCCAGCACTTTCATCATGGTGTCCCTCGCCTCCGTCACTTGATCCATTACCAGCTTGCAGCGCTGCATGTTACCCTGGACATTACACATAAACAAAAAGTGAGAATGGGTAATCAGAAACAATGATGCTAAGAAAACTGATCTTTCAAAATCTATGAAATACCATGGCTTATAAAGAAGAAAAATAGCTGTATTTTGATCTGGGAAAAATGACAGGAAACACCAAATGTCAATTAAGTCCCCAATTAAGACTAAAAAAAAAGTAGCCCCTTTTATTTTAAAGTCATCTATTTGAGTAAGTGACATCTTAAAACTTTAAATCTAAAAACATAAAAACAGCTGTTAAAACTACAAATTTGAAATCTTATGGTAGTTGAGTAGCACACTCATGTGTAAAGTAAATTTTGTCTAAGAACAAAAAAAGAAAACTGACCTGTATTAACTCATTAATGCGGTGCAAGTCATCATCACCGCCTGCTCTTTTCTTTGGGATGAGCCCTTCTTGCAAAGTAGTGAGCCGGCTGTATACGTCATGCTCTAGATTGGTCTAAAATGATGGAAGGGTATTACGTGACAAACCACTGCCAAATAACTATAGCCAAAGGAAATAAATGCACATAATAGGACTTCTTTAACTCTGGACCTTTACAGTAGGACAAAGACAATGGCTCTGTGCAGTTCTGGACTCACTCAGAAAGAAACTTACCAACTGCATGAGCTGGGCAGCACAAAGATGAACCTTCCAGCCCTGAGCACGACAATCAACTCCCCTCTGATTTGCCACATCTTGGAGTGAATTCTTCTTCTCCTCTGAAACAGAATTTGAAAGTTCAATTAACCATGCTGTGGCAAAATATGATCAATGGATCCAAACACAGGCAGTAAAATTAACATGTTAAAAGGCCTTTCTAACATTAATGCTAATAATTATATACATCCAATTAGAGAATCTGCAGCAATTTTGTGTTCTTTGGTTTTATCTAAAGTAAGCATTTCTATGCTCTTTTACAAAACAGTATCTGAAAACAACAGAATATAAATTACACTGATTCTTTAATAAAGACAGACCCATAAATAAGTAGTCATATTGTTTCATCACACTTTAATAGACAGGAAACAGAACCGTGTTAGTTTCACAACTCAGCACAAACGTCAACAACACAAACAGATCAAATGGTTTATATTAATAATATTGTAAATGGACAATCAGTATTTTGTGTTTTATTGTTAATGCATACTCAGCTTTAAATTGTTTAGTATGCATCTTTCTATATATGGTTCGGTTTTTACTATTTTACACAGAAAAACTTTACAAATACGTAGCTGTAGACATACTCTCTTATTAATAATATTTTTACATTTAAATCTACATTTATTTATAATTATTTACCATTATTATTATTATTATTATATTATTATTATTATTATTATTATTATTATATGCTCTCTTTGTATAAGGTTATCACTCCGTTATCACTCCGTTTTCATACTCTTTCTAATTGCCCTGTAAATATGTATATATAGCTCTGTATATGGATCTCTTTCCTTGTGTTTTTATATATTCTCTCTTTTTCTTGTTATTTCTTGTCAAAGAGCCCTGCAACACCCAAATTTCCCATTCGTGGGATAAGAAAGGATTATTCTATTCTATACTTAACATGATCCTTTTTGCATGAAGGGACAACTGAGAACAATATAGCTAGTCCCTCCAAGGTGCTACATTCAACACTCACTTCACGTATTAAGATTTAAATTACCTTAGAAACAATGAGAAAAGTGAAAGTGAAAAAGTGAAAGTGACAACCCTTGTCATTGCGAGGTCACGGCACAGCACACATGAACCACAACGAAATTGGACCTCTGCATTTAACCCATGCACACTCAAACCCGTGCAGCAGTGGGCAGCTATTGAAAGCGCCCGGGGAGCAGTGATGGGGACGGTACCTTGCTCAAGGGTACCTCAGGGCAACCTATTGGGAAGGGGTTTGAACCCCCGATCATGTGGCTAACGCCCTAACCACTAGGGGAAATTAGATTCATGCTCAAAGAGAAATAAGAGAGGAGCAGCAGAGGCACTAACCTTTAACTCTGATGTCACTGTACCTCTGGAAGTGGTGGTAAGCAGCTTTCCAGGGGTTGCGATAGTGGCGCAAGAGGGTGATGGGGGGTCTGGGGCGGACTGGCACATAACGCACACCTTCTTCATCTGAAATATACAAAATTACGGTCAAACCTCAAGTTTTTAAAATGAAAATGCATGAATCCAAAAGCTAATAAAAGGAACACCTAAAAGGTTCTAAGCAAACATCCACAGTCAGAATAGAATTACTGGGGGAAGAAAGGGGGAGGAGGGGCTATTTAAAATGTTCCTCTTTTAGTTTGGAGAAATTCTTAAGTAAATTATTGATTTATACATTCATTTTCATAGCTGTTTGTCCTGATTTATTTCAAGAATATTCTATCCTTTCAAAAACATAAGAGTTTGTTATTAGTGTGTTGTGTGTTATTAGCAACCCAAAGTGTGTTTAAAAGAAGGGGGGGAAATAATAATTTTTTTGCTCCTTATTCGCTCCAAAAACTGTAGATTGGGGTTTTTAGACTAATTTGGTCTATGATGCGTGTTCATCTGTGCGCTGCATACAGTGGCTCACACACACACCCACCACAGGACACAACTGGGTAGATATTTTTAGTTGGTGGAGTATTCAGTTCAGCAGCGACGTGAAAAGGTCCATCAGCAACACTGTGTGAGAATAACTTTGTAAAGCTCACACACACACACACACACACATTTTGTTAATACCATGTCAGTGTCAATGCTGTGCTTGGAATGTTTTACCACTCACCTAAAACTTGCTCATTGGTAGTCCAGAGAGGGTCCTGTCCATTGAGGATCAGGCTAAAAATGGGCTAATACATAACCCTGAGAAATAGGTAAAGTCTGTAACTGTAGACTACAAAGTGTGTCTAGGATAAGTGAAGCTGATAAAAATGGACAATGTGTGCAGATACTGGGTAGGTGTACAAAATAACATGTGTCATCTGTGCGCAATTAAACACGAATGTCATCAGGTTTGACTGGTTGTGTTTTACTGTTTGTTTCCCTGTCAGTAAACAACAGTAAACAGAGGTAGTACCTCTGTTTGCAACAAGGTGCTCCTCATCTTGCTTGGCATATATAGGTCAGTTCAGCATAAAATAAGTGAAATCTTCTGAAATTACTTTTAAAAAGGTGGACATGTGAGAATCTATTTGCAAAAATGTCTGGGAAACTTATACCAGCAATGTAAACATTACTGAAGCTATTATCTTGAAAACAAAAACATTTCTAAGCACACTCTTTTCTAAATTATGGGCCACTCACCCACATATTCCCTGGGAGGTGACTCCTGTCTTTCTGCCTTGTTCCCAGAGGGTCTGCTGCTGGCCCTCTCCTCATCTGTGCTGTTTGTCTCCATCATCTCACTCTCCTCTGTGGAGATGACATGCTGCTGCTTGCGGGGTTTCTTCCGTGGGGAGGCCCCAGGAAGAAGCTCTCCAGACTGAGGGGTCCCAGTGGGGCCTGATAACTGGGAGGACAAACCTGACGCTGGGGTTGTTGACGAGGGCATGGAGAGTGCTGCCAAAGAAGCAAGACTTATTATTATACACCATAGATATCAAAACAGAAACTTTTCAAACTCAGGGCCATTTTAATAATTTAGAAGTGATCACAGCTTTAGTATTTTTTAGCAAAAGGGGTATCAAATGTACTTAATTCATTATAATTAATATTAAAAGAGGGCATAGTGTAAAGGTAGTAGAAGAAGCATTTTAAATAGACACCATTTAAAAACAAGTGCCATGTTAAATATTAAAAAATAAATAAATAAATAAAAATATATATATATATATATTCAACCTGCTTGTGATGTGTCCATAGACTCCGCCTCCTGCTCGACTTTGACCTCCGAGAGGGCTGAGCTCAGGGCTGCTGTGCTACTGGCTGCTGGTTGAGTGGGGGATGCAACAGCATTGGCCATGGATGCAGGCACAGGAGGGGTAACAGCCATGGCTGCAGGCAGGGCAGGCAGAACTGCAGCCGGCTGGGAGGGAGGCGGGGGAACAGGTGGTGCCAGCAGCATGGGAATGGCCTGTGATAAGTGCTGAGCAGGAGTTTGTAAAGGCTGCTGTTCTCCATGAGTGGGCAGTGCTTCCACCGCAGCCATCACGGGAGGTGTCATGGCAACATGGACATCAGCCTTTGGCTTCACTCTGAGAGAAAAGAAAAAAAAAAAAGAAAAAAAAAATTGAAATGCACATTAAACTGTGCATTTTCTTATTAAAGAAAAAGAGGAGTAAGGGGGCTGTCAAAGCATCACACATGCAGATGAAGAAGAAAAGAGAGGGGGGGGGAAATAAATAAATAAATAAATAAATAATTAATCTAATAAATTTGCCCTATTCTCCTTTGGCTTTATTCCAAATAAAGGAGTGTCAGCCAGGGCTTACCCTGCTGGTCGTGGGGATCCAGCCAGTCTTATGCCACTATCCACTCTCCCAGAATTAGGCTCGTTCGGCTGCACTGGGATGAGACTTTTACGCACAGCCCTAGAAATACACCCCAAACCAGACTCAAGCACAGCCCCAAAAATACAATCTAAAACCACAAACTGGTCTCTTCTTTTCTTGCAGATAGCAAACTACATTCTTGGAGGACAGGGGCATGCACTTTATGTTTCATGTCTGTGTAATCGTCTGGATTTCCCATGCAGCGTTTTATCAATATCTAGTGTCGATTTCATATTTGAATTTAACTTGTTTATACGTCTGTTTTGAGCATAACTTGACGGTGCACTCACCCCTCGTTCACAGGTTTCTTGCGAAGAATGCTGGGTCTTGGGGAAGAGACAAGTGTAGGGGCACTGGTACCTGTCCCTTGTGGATGCGTCTGTACTACAGTGGTCGCGGGCTGTGTGGCACTAAATGTGCTTCCGATAGGATTGGTCACAAATGCAGTGCTCTCAGCCAAAACTACACCTGCTGAAGAATGGTGAAAATGGTTTAATATTCTATGGGATTTAAAAAAAAAAGAATACCAAATGGGTCTGTTTATGTATATTTTACCTGATGATTTTGATTCTGGCTGTTGCTGCTGTGCAGCAACTGGTGCCTGCTGGATGCCCTGAGTACTGATTGGTGCGGTAGCATGCAGGCCTTGCACTCCAATTGGTGCAGGCTGAATGCCCTGTGCAGTCATGGAAGCGGGCTGAATATTTTGGGTGCTAATTTGAGCGGACTGTAGACCGATTCGGTCCACTGCCATCAGCTGCATGGGATTTAAATGCACAGTAGTGGCCACACCCACACCAGCCTGGCCAGGAAGTGCTGAGGTCGGAGTCTGTGCTGTGACTAGTAAGAGTAGAAAGAAATCGTTAAACAAAAAACAAAACAAAACAAAAAAATCCAATGTAATATCCCTAATCTTCAATGGGTCAAAGAACGTCCAATAAAATAAAATTACAAAAAAATTTTTAGTAAACTGAAAATTCAACAACATATGCTTGTTGAATGTTTTCAAATTCACTGATTGAGTTTCTGAGATTTTTCTTTGGTGGCAACAGAAGATTAAAAACACCATGAGCAAAATAAATTTAAAACCAAATTTGGTTTACCTGGGTAGGGGCGAATGGTGGACACAGAGCTGGTAATTGGTGTGTAGGTGTGTGTCAGTGGGTAAGCAGATGACTGGTATGTGGGCAAAAAATACTGGAACTGGACTGGCATAGATGACCTGCATAGAAGTAAAAAAGCACTAGTTTAAATTACTGCACCTAGAAGGAAAGAAGTTGCTGAGGCCTCATGAATTATGTAAATAAGGATCCCCTTTTCCAAATGCCTGAATCACATCAATAGTCTTTATTGCTTTTACCTGTTGTCATTGCGGGCCTCCATGGTGACAGGGTTTGGAGAAGAGCGGTGGCCAGAAATAGGGATCAGGTTGGTTCTCTCTCCTGAGTACTCTGGCTGAATCCGAGGGGAAGTGTGTGCTATTGGCTGAGGGACTACTTTAGCTGCACACAAAATACACTGCCGTGTTATGAGAAAGTCGACTGAGGACGCAAGGTCAATATATTGTTTCAAAAGGAAACATTCAAGAACCTAACACTGCTGAAAGTTGTAAAAATGGTAAAGTTGTAAATGAAAAAGGTCAATAGCTTATTTTTGCTATTAGTATAGTTCCTCATTCTTACCAACAGGAATAGCTGAACTGGTCACAGCTGTGGCATGGGAAGAGTGAGAGGCCATTGCCATAGTAACTATGGTACTGCTTGTCATCTGGGTGTGCGGTGCAGAGCCTTTTGGATGAGAGAATAGAACATGAATCATAAACTGACAAAACTACACACAGATGTCTACCACTGAATCATAGATCACTTCCAAAAGGACCCTACCTGCTGTGGTGGTTGATGGCACGGTATTTGTAGCAAGAATGGGAGCAACGGTTGCTGCAGCAACAGGAGTCACAGTGCTGAAAATAGGCTTCTGTAAAGAGGAATTTATAGTTTCCATTAAAACATGAGTTTTAATTTTAAAAAGTTTTAAAGAAAACTAATTTTATCATCTTCTTGACACTGAAATATTTCCTTTACCCACATACTAAAATTCATTTAGTTTGCTTGAATACTATCAACTAGTAAAGCTGCAGATGAGTACAGAATTAAACTATGCAAATTATGGAAAGACAGACAACAAGGTAAAAACAAACTGTAATTCTTCATAATGTTCAATTGTCATAAACAGCCATTGCAATAAGAGTAGAATGAGTCTGCAGATTCAAAATGAAAATGCTTGCTGGACATCCTGACCTTTGAAAGGTTGCAGTGACGTGATGGGTACAAGCACTACAAAAATCACTGAATCTGTGAAATTGTTAAAAAATGAAAATATAATAATTGGCTGCAGTCGAACAGCCCAGAGAGAGTTAAATGAGACTGACCTGGGCCACAGTGTGTGGAGGCTGGGCTTTCTGAGTCCCCATGGCAGGATGAGAAGGCAGTGTGATGCGTGTGGCTGTGTCTCTAGGAGTCGGCGGCCTCTGAATACTGATGGTGGCAGGGGGAGGGTGAATGGTAAGGCCAGGTCGCCTAGAATGGCAAGAGGCATCATGGTTAAACAACGTGAAAGATTTTAACAAGTGAATTTTCAACCCCAAAATAATTGTCATAGAACTGTGAATCAAAAGAATCTCACTTCCAGGCAACCTACCCGTGCACAATCTCAGCAGGATGGGTCACTGGAGGGCTGATGACAGGGGACTGGGTTCTAGCTGCTGAAATGGGGGCGACCACAGTGGGCAAGACAGCAGTAGATGTTGTAGCTGTAGGTCGAGACTGTGGACAGGAGATCCAATATTAAAAACTGAGATATAAATGTCAGTTTCTGCAAAATGAGAATTCAACATGTACTCATTTGCTCTATTGAAAGTGGGGGAAAAATGTTTTTTTGACAGACATGCAGGTGTACAGACATTCTTGATTTTGTCCCAACCATTCCAGGGCTATCTGGATCAATAATTTTTTGTGTGTCTTAATCTAGATATCAGCAGCCTGCAAGGCTGCCAATGTTTGAGTCTGAACAAGCTGAACCACAGATATATTTAAGAAACTAGTATTCCTTGTTCAACACTCAGTCGGTCAATGCATGGGGAACATATGTAAACCATTTTAAATAAATATACACAAAGCTAAAGCTAATAATTAAGAAATCTGTAGCCCAGTATTAAACATCAGAAAAAACTATACCTGAATAGACTGGTGGATGATGTGCTGTACAGCTGCAGGTTGGCCTGGGCCAGCATTAGCTCCACATGCAGGTCTCAGAACAGTAGGGCCTTTGGTGCTTGACATGACAGCTGCAGCAGCTGCGCCTGAAAGCCCAAACACACAGAGAGTCAACAAATTTGCTTTGGAGCAACTTCATTTAGCACCAACAATCAATGATTTAAATCCCTAACAAATCACTTGTCCTAAAGCTGATATGGCTTTCAATTTCAACCACGTTGCGGCTTCCTTATGATTTGTTTCAAAAGTTCTGAAGGTTGCAAGAAAGAGTTCTACACATTACCACGGTAACTGTAACTGACTTTAATAAACGTTTTGTTTTTAGTTGTGCAAACTCAATTTTAAGTTCTAAAAAGCTGAGTTATACATTGTGAATGAATTACTAAATATATATGTGTTATTACCATAGCAGCATGACTGTTGTCACCATACAGAAGCTCCTAATGAGCAATGACTGATAAGATATTACTACATAAAAAAAACTGCTAATCTTTACATTTAATCATACATATATATTACACACACATACACATATATAAACATATATATAAGAATGGACATAAGTGACCAAACTTTGTTATTGATCTATTTCATTTTACAAAAATAAACTGATTTTCAATTACTGTTTTTTTTCCAATAGCATTATTATTCTTACAACTGCCCAGCATTCTACAAAACCAAGTATGTGAAACATATCCTAGTTTACCTCGGGGCAAGTGAGAGGTAAATGTGTGGGGGGGGGGAGCAGGAGATCCAATCTGCAGCGCCGGTGTACTGCTCCTGATGATCTGCACATTAGTTGCCATTAAGTGGTGGTGCAGGTTACTTTGTCCCTGTTAGGAGAGAGAGCGGAAAAAAAAATTCTTCACCAGCTCTTTTCCCAGTGAATGACAAATACAATCAAATCACAATGGGTGTTTCAACCATACCTGCTGACCACTGATGGTAGCCACAGGGATGGAAGCTGGAGCTATACTACTCTCTAGAGTAACAGTAATATGTCCAGGCACCTTTGTGGATCCAGGAATATGCCCTTGATTGGCAGCTGGAGCTGGTGCAATAAGCCGACTGGGCATCGGAGGCTTCAGGCCGGCCTGGTTAAAAAGAAGGAAACAATCCAATAAAAGCTTTTAGGAATTCTACATGGATGGCATTTATAGAGAATATGCCTGTACAGAAAATACAGAAATAAAAGTTTTCCAAGCATGATCCAAGCAAAACAAACACTAAAACGCTATAGCCAGTAAGCTGGACACCTTCACTGCTCCATCAGTGAAGAGAGGCTGCTGGGCTTGTGCCAGGTGGGCTGGAGGAGCAGCCACGGTGACTGTAGGACTGGGCTGGATAGGCACATGCTGCAGCAAGGCTGAAGGATGGCTCAGAGTCGGCACTTGAGGATATGGCCTGACCACCACAGTCTCCTGTTTCTCATCACGTAAGGGTAGAGCACCTCCACCAGCACTGGCATTGGGCAGAGGGTCCTGAGTGTGATCTGCCTCTCTGTTGCCTTCTTCACTACCTAAAAGAAAACAAAAGGTGCTTCATTCTCCCGCAGTAATTCAATAGCATCTGAAACAAACAGTGAGGAATGGAAACTGCTAAAATAAGTAGGCATTACTGCTCTACCTGGCTGACTTCCTGGCATAAGGTTACTGCTGGCAGGAGGGGCTGGGCCTTGGGCAAGCCCTGAAGTAGGCAAGGGAGCCCTTGGAAACTGCTGAGAGCTCATTTTCTATCAATAACCTATGAACAGAGAAGAAGTGATGAGGAGACATTGCATTAGCAGAGTTACAGATGTGTCCATGTTTTCAGACCTTCATTTTATTTAGTGACTCTACTGTGGCTGCTTTACAGACCCAGACGTTTACATTCAACTAAATATATTTGAATGTCTCTGAACCTTTTCCAACACACTGAACCCAAAACATGAGCCCTCAGTTGGCAGCTAATGATTTGTATCTGCATCCACATGTAATCTTTATTGGACAACACAAAAAAAAAACCAATTTGGCTGAGACTTCGCTGTGAGAGGACAGTTTACCATCCAGTCCTCTCTCTTAAGCACAGTAGCTGTGGTTTACCTGTGTTTATTAAACAGCCTATACAAGCCAATCCGATGTTTAGAAGCCAAATGCTGGATAAAACCTACAGCACCTACAGCAGATACTTCACACAGCAGACAAGTTCACAGCTCACTTCTCCAGACGCCACCTTCATTTATAAGCAGATAGTGAGCCAAGGGGCTAACATTATAATAACCTTTAAAGACTATTGCTAACCTCACAATGCAGTTTCAGAATGCAAGTTCATTTAAAGAGAAAAACAAGCAGAAAACGGAGGCAGCTAATGTAAGAACCCTTCTCGAGAGCTAATTCAACCCCGCGACTGTTAATGGTACCTTATTCCGAGCGTACAGACCCGTCCCAGACCGTTTATCTACAGGACCTGTACAGCAATATACTGCTGCAATAAAAAAGTCTACACTGCTCCTCATCACTGATGAAAAACAACGAGCTAAAAGTTCTCTGTCTCGACGTGAACGGATGGCTAGCTTAGCTTAGCCGCTAAACAATATTTACCAGTTTGTCGATTTCTGCCCGTCACGCGCTACTGCAAACACAATAACGGCAAAGGGCTGTCATATTCATTAAAATCGGAAAGCTTTTAAAACTTGTAGCACAATTTCTGCAGTCCTGCAGGTGTAAGAAAAGAGGATGTGTTTGTTGTGCGGCACCAGAACTGCAGCAGTCTAGCGCCGCTCCATCTCTGTGAACGCTGCAGCATTTAGCCGTCCAACACTGATAGGAAAACGATGAAACCGCTCATCAAAATAAAAGTCCTTATGGGCGAAAAACAACGGGCGATGTCAATAATAATAATAATAATAATAATAATAATAATAATAATAATAATAATAATACATGAAGCGGAAAGTACACCAAAGAAGGCTTAATGGCCAAACTGAACTAATCTTCATAGAGCCCAGTCAAGATTAGTGTGTTAACCGTGCGCACAGTAAATAACACACTTACCCACTGACGGCCCACACAAATACACACACATTGCTCCAGTCCATTTACGTTGTATTAATACTCATAAGAAGAATAGTTAAATAATTTGAAAAATAATAATCTAACAAAACATTCTTCCTCATTTCCACTTGATTATGGAGCAGTAAAAACATGTGCCCCAGCCAAAACTGGAAAGTGCTGTGGTACAGGAAGGAGGGGTATGAGGAGAAGAGGGCTCATTCTGTCCAAAAAAAAAAAAAAAAAGCTGCTCCTGTGCCACTAGATGGAAGCATTTAACTACATGCCCACCTAATCAACTCTAAGCACTTGTTTTCAGTAGTTCAGTTCAGAAAACGTCACATTACTGCTACACTTCATGAATAAGACCATGTTGTAATCCATTACAGCTATACTGTTAAAATCTTTATGTGGCACAGCCTGAACTAGGCAGGAGGGTTGTATCTGAGCATATTCACCCAGCCCAGACCTTCTCACCCCCATTACTGCCCTCCAGAACTGACAGCATCAGAATGAGGACATTGTCTACTTTCTCCAAAGCCAGAAACAATTAGTATTTTATGTATTTATTTATTTATTTATTTGTGGCCAACTCTAAAAGAGCACCATTGTCTAAAAGCTATGAAGAAGACCTTCATCTCTAAAACAGGGCAGTTGTCAGGCTGATACTACATCTCTGTACCACTTCGGTGACCTGATGCCAGGCTGATTTTATTGTGAGGGCCAAGAGCAAGAAACCACTTTTCTAAAATATCTCTCCGTATGATTGTCCATGGAAATTGGGATCAGAGGAGCAAATGTTTCAGGCTTCCTGTTTGGCTCTTGTCCAGTTCACATTCCAAAGGCCTCCACCAATATTTACACAAGACATTCCTCCATATTCCCCTCTAAAATCTCCAACGTTAATCTATCTATATCTGACAACCAGAGAAGCAGGCCTACCATCGCGAGAGTCATTTTTCTCTTAATTAGTTCTTTTGTCTAGTAAAACTTATCTTCTACAAAACAACTCTGCGTGGGTTTTCTCTTGGGTGAGGGCACCGGGTTCATGTAGTGGTTCTGGGAAGATAAGTGAAGGCTGTGGGTTGACTTTAGTGCAACAGTAACGCAACTGACAGGTGTAGATTGTGTGTCTTTATTCTCTGACTTTATGGTAAATTTATGGCAGTCACGGTCCCATGGTTAGTCTGTGTTACACTGTCAAATGTAAAGTAAGGGAAAAAAAATTTATATTAACTAATTTTATTAGAAAATGTGGGTGAAAGGTTTGCATGTTCAATTCAATTAAAGCTGAAAAGATTAAAAAATGATTTTTTTTAATACAACAGAGGACTGCGATACAACAGCGATTTAATGAAGTCATTTCCTCTGTCATGAGACTTAATTTTTCCGTTTCTTCATTTTAGGGCTGTTTCAAAAGCTTGAAATTTTGGGAACACTTTTTAGATGAGAATGGATTATTTTTTAATCCATTGCTTTGAGGTGAAAATCATTTAATGGTCATTCCAGAACTGGAAGGCAATTCAAGTGAAAGTGACTGTTCTTGTCATTGTGAGGTCACAGCATAGCATAGTGAAATTGGATCTCTGCATTTAACCCATGCAAACACCATGCAGCTATGAAAGAGCCCAGGGAGTAGTGACGGGGACAGTACCTGGCTCAAGGGTACCTCAGGGAAACCAACTGGTAAGGGGTTTGAACCCACAATCTTCTGATCTTGTGGCCAATTCCCTAACCACTAGGCCACCCTTAAGGCTTTAACATTGTTGGGAAGAAAAAAAACAACATTCATCTGTACTGTTTTGTTACATTTTTAAGTAATACAGGTATTAAATAATTAAATGCTTTGAGTTATCCAGCTCAGCTAACAACCTGGTTACCAATATTCAGGCCTGAAAAATTCTGAAAAAGCTTATTCCTCAATATTGTTCCATAGGCAGCGGTGGCCTAGTGATTAGGGGCTAGGCCCTGAAATTGGAAGATTGTAGGTTGGAATCCCAGACCCTAGGGTTACCCTTAAGCAAGTTACTGTCCCTGTCACTGCTCCCCGGGTGCTTTCAATAGCGACCTGTTGCTGCACATGTGTATGGGTAAAGGTTAAATTTTGTTGTGGTTCACTGTGTGCTGTGCTGCGTACCCACAATGACAAGAATAGTCACTTTCACTTTCACATGTCCTTGATCATAAAGTAAAGAAAGCCATGTTGACCCTGAATACACATTAATGTCAGATAAGGCTTTTTTTTTTTTTTTTTACCACCTATTCTCCCCAACATTCCATTATTAGATGGCTTCTCAATCTTTCTACTTCCAGTTTAAAAATAAAGAAGCAAACTATGGACATCAAATATGAAAATTATGCACATTTTTGAACCATTTCTTTCAGAAAAAACTCCATTACAGTCTGAAATAAGCAATGAAGTCAGTATAGACCAGGGCCTCGGGGGTCAAATGCATGACAGACCAATTTGGACCTGAAAAGTCTCTGAGCAGTGACAACAATCCCTGAGATATAGCATCAGGTTACTGTCACATTTCTTTTGGGGCATTACATCATCTGGATATCAGAGCTTCTTGGCAGTCCCAGGTTCATGTGTGACCCTAGGAGTTGTGGTTATTTTTCTGGAGGACCCATGTGTTATTCCTGTCACCCCACACACCCACTTTCAAAAAGGTGTCTCTGCACAGCTGAGGCATGCGTCTGGGCTGCATTTAAATGTCATGCAACCCTCACCCCATCAATTAAATAAAGCTTAAATTCATACAATCACACCAGTTTCCCTTCTGTGTGATAAACATGAGCTCATTTTGGTCAGAAACTCAAAGGCATTTCAAGTCTGAACCAAAGAAGATATCGTAGGAATGTGCTTGGCGGGACCTTGTCCGTGAGTTTAGAAGATTAGGATAGTGTGTTTAACGTGTGGTGTATTGCAAAGGAGTGGACAGGTACCAAAAAAATCCCTAAACACTATCAAGTCAGTAAACGATAGTTTGCTTTGAAATAAACAAGTGCTGTTTGCAAGACAAAACCTGATAAGCAGCAATAAAATTATGACTGCATGTCTATAAACCTGTTAACAACAGTTGTGTATCAGTTGAGCGTGGCAATAATTCACTTTGGACTTCATCTACAGCTTTTCCAAATCTAGTACATTCCCAAAGCACTGAACAGCTGCACTGCTCTGAAAACAGCATTGAGTGCCATTATACTGTACAGCCTGGCACAAATCAAACTGATCATGCCAAAGTTTTATTGTTATCCCACACCATTGATTAAACATTTGTTGTATTGCTCATTCATTAATATACAATTATTACATATAGAATGATCTCACAGACTTTCAATGATATAAACTCACATCTGCAAAGGTCTGTGCAGTCTTACAAGCATAAAAGGAAAAAGTATGAGTATATTGCAAAGGATTAAGCTACATTGCTTAAGACGTCCTTTCTTCAGATACCCACCTTTGACCCATAGACATTAGTATGCTGTTTTTCATCCTTTCCCCATTCCAACATGACATCTTTGGGTTTTTACTCAAAAAAATGGCAACCTTCACCTTTTTGACTGTAGAAAATAATCCAGCAGTATGAGCGTGGGTGATGGATGCCAGATTTTTCCTGCAAGAATGCTTCTTTGCCCTACTTTAACAGACAGCAATTTATCTATGAATGAATTACTCTGCAGGCTAAAGAAGTGGAAGTGTTGCTCAATCTCTGCTCTTTGCACACTGATGTACTGCATGTAGGAAATCCTGTCGACTCTTGAGGGGAGAGCATCAAACCACAGTGTTTCACTATGAATTTGACTAGACACTGTCCTGACAGTTGAAGTGAGATGTCAAGGGAGATAAATTTTTTGACACATAAGGCATAACAGAACACTAACCAATACTTAGAAGCAACCCTGAAATGTTCATATTCTAGTGGCTACCACAGAAGAAAGATCATCAAAGAAAAACCTGATGAGAAAGGTGTTGCCAGACACGTAGTTGCAAACTACTGCTTACTTTGAAACATACAGTTAAGTAGATTACATTTGCAGCATTTAGCCGACAAAATTATTCAGATGTCTTAACGACAGGGACAGTCCCCCTGGAGCAACTCAGGGTTAAGGGTCTTGCTCAGGGAGCCAGTGGTGGTAGTGCCAGTGGTGGGATTTGAACCTGGGACTTCTTGAGCCATAGGCAAGTACCCTAACACTAGACCACCGCCTATTTGTAGCTAACTACAAATGATAAACTAACATTAACATTCCTTGTTATGGCCTACATTTTGGGCAGAAATATTGACTGATCAACATGGTCAAAAGCTCATCCATTCAAAGATCCATTCAAAGCTCATCCATTCAAAGTTCCGTTCTGACTTCAGTATTTATACTATATAAATACATTTTTTTTTTCCTACATGACAAAAATGAGAGTGATACTGTCTCTTTCTGACTCTCTTTTTCTGTCCCTTTTCTCAGAGAGTCAGCGGTCAAAATATGTGGCAAAAATGTGTGGACTGGTAAGAATGGCGTCTTGCTGTATAATCCATGTTTTGACCCAGACAGAAATGCAGTAAGCCTGGCCTGTTGTTATTTACACAACCATAAAGTGGCATTTTATACATTACTACAGAGGAGGTGGAATAACTTATGAAATGAAAAAGAACATTCCATGCAAAATATAGCCTGATGGACATCTGACCTTTACAGCCTTCAGGCCTGAACTTTCAAAATGTTTCAGATTCTCGGCAGGTCTCAGGAAGTTTAAGGGGTGCTGTGGAGACAGGAAAAATATACACCTCAGGAGTCTCCCAGCACAATCTGCAGCAAGACACATAAATATCTATCAGTGTCTGGTGAGGTTTTTCACGCGGCAAGTAAAATGCATGTGCACATACCACTCATGTCTCTGACCACATATGGGCCTGTACCCAAAACAGGAATCTATTAAAGAATCTCTCTCTCTCTCTCTCTCTCTCTCTCTCTCTCTCTCTCTCTCTCTCTCTCTCTCCACATGCACAAACGCAACAGAGAAGTGTGAGCACAAATCTTAACTATGTGGTAACATGCCTACTCTCACCTGTCAGTGTTTGGCCTCAACAGAGTGGTTGTGAAACAGACATGGTGAACATTCCTGTGTGTAGAGCACATTGGTCAGCCAGGCAGGCTGCGTGTTTAAGTCACCATGCTGCTGTTTCTAAGGATTTAATAATAGGTTTTTAAGACTTTGATTTTATAGATACCAGCATGTCTTACAGTGTCAGTAATCACATTTACAGAAATCTCAGTGCTCATAGGGCAATAGCTCAGACAGGTTCCATGTCCATCCTAGAGTAGACACACAGACAAACACATTCGCACATACTTACACCTAGGGACAATTTAGTTTCTCTAATCCCATGCAGGAATGGGGAGAACATGTAAACTCCACAACCAGCACCCAGGCTGCCTGGAATAGGAATCAAATCCCTCTCACTGTGAGGCAACAGTGCTAACCATACATGTACAAATGATATTTTATTAAGCATCCTTCTTCATTTCTACATCACTGAATTTCTGTGATATAAAGAAATTAAGAATGGTTTAATGCAAAATAATGAAGAAGAAACCTACTGAAAACTACACTGATAAGAACCAGGGGATTCACTTTAATTTGCTGTCCAGTAACTTACAATGATCTGCCTTTGAAAGTGAATAAAGTGACTTTTCTTGTTATTGTAAGGTCACAGCACAACAAAATTGTACCTCTGCATTTAACCCATGCAAACACTGCAGCATGGGGCAGCTATGAAAGTGCCCAGGGAGCACTGACAGGATAGTACCTTGCTCAAGGGTACCTCAGGGCAACCTACTGGTAAGGGGTTGGAACCCACTATTTTCCGATCCTGTGGCCAACTCCCTAAACACTAGGCCACCGCTGCTCAGCTCTAAGAATTTGTAATGTTTGAGATCATTTTTTTTTCTCAGTACTCATATAAAACTCTCTCAGGTATCAGGCAGTGTACCCAAAAGAATTCCATAGCTTTTAGAGACTTTAAGTGCTTTGGATGTCTCATTCTTGTTATCTGTGAGCAATTCTGACTCTGTAAGCTTTTCAAGAACTGACTCTTTACCATAAAATCACTCAGATTTTGAATCATTTACACCCAGATACTTACACCCAGCTGTATATCATGCATTCACCTACTTGTTTCCACAACAGTAGATCAGCAACACAGTAACAAAAAAAACAAGGCATGTCTGGCTAGTCAGGACTGTGTGTAAATCCTCTAAATCAGGGCATAAGGTCACATATAACTGTTCAAAGGTGATATTTAGAAGCTTGTTATATATACACAGTTTTGATCATAACAATAGTAATGAATTATAGTTACAGTTAAATAACCATGACAGAGGAAATGTTCTTTTTACCCCCCTAAAAAGGATTAATAGTTTCATGCTCTCCAGATGAAATACTGGATCAAGGTTGTCTGTTTTATAAACTGCTTAAATTGCACACCTGGTTTAGCCTCATTGCCTCACCTGTGCACAACAGCGTGATTCACATAGCTATAAAATGCCAGACTGGTCTTCGCACCACATAGAGTCAGGCAGTACAGGCATTGTTGTTACTTCCTGTTGTCCCTACTTCTTTTTTCACCTGTGAGAAAAGAAATGTGTCTGTCTGGTGTGGTCTAAAGTCGGAGACACCACACCCTCAGGCCAGAGAGTGTCACTCTGGAGAGAACAGTTTGAGGGAACATATGACACATAGTGAATTTTTTTCCGACAGCTTGAATTTCCTAGAAGTGGGTTACTTCACAAGAATAGTTTTTTTTTCTTAGCAAAGAAATACATAGTAGGTATTCATTAAAACTGGTATATGAACTGATATATGAATTGGTGCATTTCCTAACAAATAAGAACTGCAATGTTAAACTAATACAAGACCAGATTTCTGTCATGCTATATGATATTCATCCATCCATTATCAGTTTTGCTTATCCCAACAAGGGACAAGGGGGATGCTGGAACCTATCCAGTACTCATAGGGGGAAATCCGATGTATCCCCCTGGACAGCCCAGTTCAATGCAGGACGGCTGTACAATATTTCTGTATGTTTCTGTGCAGAAATGTATATTCTACCCTACTATAGAATATCAGTAGAGTACATTAAAAATCTGTTCCTTCTTACAATAATATTTTAGTTGAACTACTACACAGGTTTTGGCAGACAGAATTATTGTAGACATTAAAAGTTTGTAATTGTTGAGTAGAGATAATGATTTAGTGTCAGTTTCAGAATGAATGACAGACAGACAGGCAGACAGACAATAGGTGGCAAACGACAGCAGCTGCTGGTCTAAAATGAGGCCTTAGTTATGTGCAAAGGAAAAAAGAAAAAAAGTAGGTGGGGGCAGAAACATTCCATGAGCGTTCCAAGCAGGAAGTTTTGGAATCTCCATGGAAATCTAAGCAAAACACAGCACTTGACTGAGCCATTTTTCTGACTATTTCTCTGGGAAATCTTGGCCCAAAATGATGTCCAAAGGACTTCAACAGGGGCCAATGCTGTGCTTGTTGGTAAGGAGGATCTTCGGGAACTTCAGTAATGCGTTTTCAAAATATGCATTAGTATTACATTAGAATTGCATTAGTAACATAATTACAATATTTTCCATGTGCAATAAAAGTTGTCTTTATATAACATATAGTTTGTAAATTAGATGCTTCCATCTACTGTTATTTTATATGTTGTTAAAAAAAAAAAACAACTAAATGCATTCCAAATATGTTTAAACACAAGTAAAGTTGGGCCAAATGCAAACTTTTAAAAATAAAACTACAGCGATTAACAGTTATTTGTTTATAATGAGCACTGAGCCACCACTGGGATTTATTTTCCTTGGAAAACTACAGATATTCTTTGGAATGCACCCAGATTCTAGCCATACAGCCAGCTGAAACACAAACAGATGCATTAAATGAAAATGGCTTTTTTTTTTAAACCAAATTAAGCAGTGGGAAGTTTGTCACCACAATCCAAGGCAGTTGAGTACATCAGCAGCTGACATGGCCATCCCATTGGTCTAAACATGTCCAGCTAATTGGGGAGAGGATGACCAAATGGTACGCCAATTCATCGGTTGGCCTTGAAGCATGCTGAGTCTACCTTGTTCTCCATAGATTGTACAGAGTGAGACATTCCTCAAGAGACTTTAACTTCCATTACCTCCAGCTTGAGCTGAGATAAATCGCACCTGCTCGCAAACCTACCAGCAAGAAAACTTGCAAAGCATTTAGGGAATGCCAGCTCACAGCTCCTGAGAGAAGCATAATTGAATTAAATTTTTTAAAGTGGAAAACAAGAGCCAGAGAAGAAAAAATTAAGCTCTCACCCCAACTCGCAGACCACTTAGCACTAATTCAGTTTCTATGTTAACGCTTCCCATGTTTGGATACATTTCAACATCATTATATCAAATCAAAATAATCAGGGTTGTCCATATGACCAGGCATAATCTAAACATTCGCTTAATCTGCAACAGCAGGGTTCCAGGGAAATATTCTTCAAGAGGACCTATGGACTAGCTTTGTGCATCATTCAGACATGAAGAATCCTGGAGTCTTTACACATCAGCACTGCCAGCCAACACACAGCCCGCAGTGCTCATTTCCCGTATCGTGAATCATTCATGAACAGACAATTTAAAAAAAATATGCCCAATGCAATGAAGGTTTTGGGAGCTAACGTTGTTGAGAGATTAATGCTGTTCACAGATTTTGAAAAGGAAAGGGAGGGAAGGTGAGAGTGTTTCAGACAGAATTTGCCATTAAACATTTGAGCAGTTTCTGCCATCGTAAATGAAGACATGAAGTAATTCTCTCAAAGGCCTGTCTAAGGACAAGTTATAAAAAACTGTAATGAAACCAAATTAAATCCTGTGGCTTCAACTGATTGCCTACAAATTTGTAACCTCTGTTTTTCCTCATTTGGAGCTGAAAGCTTGAACATCTTCCTGCACCAAGGCAGAAGTAGTTCCTCTCTCACTGAGCTCACCAGCTCACATTTTTAATTTGTGTTAAAATGTGAAAGGTCTGATGATTAACACTGTTGGCTTTAGGCTGAGTATTCACAGTTCACAAAAGCTGTGAGTAAAGCTTTTCCGAGACTAGTTCCGGCCTGACGTGAAATGCTTTGTTAATACAGTGTAATGGCTGTAAGACAGTAAGTGCTCATCTTACAAGGAAACGCATTCTGAAATCATAAATGCTCACTTTGATTGTGTAATCCATCAGTCCATCCATTCATTATCTCAACTGTTTATCCTAACAAAGACCACGAGGGATGCTGGAGCCTATCCCACTGCTCAGAGGGGAAAAAATGGAGAGAAACCCACTGGACAAACAAACACACACAGTCACATCTATTGGAAATTTCTGTGTCTTCAGTTCATCTATCATGTGTGTCTTTGAACTATGGGAGGAAATGGCACACAGGAAGTACTCAAGCTGGTCAGCTGAGAACCAAACCTAGAACCTACTCACTTATTGACTACTACTTAATATTGCTATAAATTTCACCACCTTGCTCCCCAGACTGTGGCATGATGACATTTTTTATATGAGTATCACTGTTTAATTACCCACCACAATAGCAGAATGTATTGTTTGATTAATCTTTACTCTCTGATCCACACTACAGTAGCAACACAAAGAAATGTAATTATTCTTTCCTGTCACTTCAATGGTAATTTGGGTATTTAAAATAAAATACAAAAAATAAAATTTAAAATCTTTGTAGGCATGCATGGCCTGCAGTGGTAGTCCTGAGAATAACTTGGAATTCCTCTTTAGTTGATGTGTCCTAAACTTTAAAAATGAACTTTAAAAAGCTACAAGAACACATAAATGCAGTCTGAGCAAACCTGGCTCATGGAAAAGAAATCCAGATATCCAACGTTAATCGTAAGCCTGTTTATTATAAGTGATATTTTCATGTCTGTTCTCATTCTTGAAGGCATTCCAAACTGTTGTTTGATGCATTTGTGCAATGCATGCTTTATATTGTAGCGAAAGGACGATGGTGTAAATGCAGTAGGGCAACAAAATCATCAGTTCTTTCAAATTGATGGTACTGAGGATGCACTATAGAACACTACATTAAGTGACAAATGTCTTTAATAAGTTTATCATCAATAAGTTTATCATTGCATGTCTTCTTCTGGTTGTTCAATTTGTGTTCTTTCTGAGCATTATCATTAGTCATGTAGCCATCTGCTTGTGATAGCCCTATCCAAAAATGCTTTAACACTACAGAGAACTATTAGCAGTCTGAGTAAATCCCTGTCTGAACATTTGTCCTGAAGAGCAGAATGTTGACTAAAGGAATGAAGGAATGAGCAACATAAGGATTGGAGATGGAGGTTGGCTGCCAGCAGTCAGGCAGGTGGCAGAATTGTTTTCTTGCAGCGAATAAGGCTGCTTTATTCTTTGCTGAATGAAGGATGCCATTCATGCCAAAGAAGAGACTCAGATTAGGGGAGTTTGTACGAGCTTGCACTTGTAAAAAAAAAAAAAAAGGCAGTGGGTCAGACCACAACGATACCTTCTTCCTCTAAGTACATCTGCCCTTTTCAAGCACTACATAGGCATTCCAAAAAAGTCATCCAGTGGTATGCTTTGTGAAAGAGAAAAACAACTGAGCAACACTGCTTTTGAAAAGATATATATTAAAGTTTTTATTCAATTAATGAAATGTTAATGGCATACAAAACAAATCCCATTCCAGAAGTTCACAGCAACATCTAAGTATGGGTCAACCAGTCAAAGCGAGGTGTCTACACTTCACCTCACTAGTTCTAATTTTCATTATATAACTTATTTGTAATGCAAATCTTTGGCATTATGTTGATGTCACTAGATACTATAAAGGCACAATAATATACAAAATATATTAACGTCTTTTCTTTTCCAAACAGCCCTTTCTGTAAACAGTCCAAGGAGCAAAAAAATGCATTTAAGAAGCATATGACTCCTTTACAAATCCTTGACCAGCAAATACTTTGTGTAGGAGAGCAGGGAAGGGAGAAAAGTAGCATGACAGTAAGGAACATGGTGCAATACTGATTACCCACACTTCCAGTCTAGATTCTCTCAAAGAGAATTTGGCTTTCCACAGCCTGGTTAGAATAAAGGTTAAATGCTTTAACCCTTAGTTTACCATCTAAGCCAATGGCTTTTTACAGACAGCCTTAAATGATCATAGAAATGCAAGTCTCATATGAAGTTAAGACAGTAACATGTTCATAATACCATAATGTCTACTACAGTCGTCTTCTGCATTCCATTTGCCAGATGCTATAAGTGTCATTATTAATATATCTAATAGAATGATGACACGATCAAACATGGCTACATGCTGCTGTATGTAACTCCACGACTCATCTGCTATTCATGGTAGAACCAGCTACCATGTGCAGAAATAAATAGCCCCAGAAAAAGAATAACAGCATGAATGCAATTTTAAACAGGCTAGAGATCAGGCAGCAGATTGGCTTTTTCCATGAAGCAAGGAGAATACTGCCATGGAGGGATGCAAGATTAGCTCCAGCTTGTCACTGAAGGACATGGGGGCATGCTGGGTAGCTGCTACTAGAGGCTCAAAATGATAATCTGGCATTTGAAGCATCAGCCCGACTGTCCTGAGGGGGACACATCTCTTAAGTGTCACTAAAAGAGATGAGTATGCGGCTAGCAGCTTAAGTCCACAAAAGGAGGCTTCTCATTCCACTGCTTAACACAGGGAGGGAGAAGCATACTGGCAGCCAATTATAATAAGAACACCAACTGTAATGTTAATTTAAGTCAAAGGGAGTGTCACAGCTCAGTCAATCAGTTTTCACCCAACTATTCTGGTAAACAGTGTAATCCAAGGACTACCGCATTTACACTACAGTTGGCTAGCTGCAAACTTTAGTATTCTTTTTTTGGGACTTTTAACGGGTCGTGCAGTTGCGACAGCACATGTATACTATACACAGAAAGCCCAAAGTTAGCTGTTATGCGTGTGCGTTTTATCCAGGAATGCAAGATATTGTCTTACATGAAACAGTATACTAAGTCACTTACAGAAACACTGTCCTTGTTTAAGCATTCAAGGGAAATAGATGAACAGACATTCAAAATCTCATATATTCCTCCCTACACCCTCTCACATACAATAACACTCTTAAAAAAACTCACACGCAGTTCAGCAGCAATTATTATAAATATAAATACAAGGCAAGAAAAAGAACTCGCATTTCACATATATATTGTGTTATACGCCATTATGCCATATCACAGCAGCCTCTAGGAGTTCTGCAGAGTTACTGTACATGTACCTCGGACTCAAACTTGCAAGGAAGATGAGAAAGAGTCACCAGAGCATTGTCTTTTTTGTGTTGTCTTTAAGTGTAGAGAAGCAGTAAAGGGAGCTCAGCTCTCCTCTCTGCACTGGGGGAAAGTCTTGGTTTGATTCTCTTTTTCACCTCTTCACTTTGCCTCAGACAGACTGGCTTCATGGGTAACCGTCTCAAGCACCGTAAGATAAGAGATCTTGCTTGGCAAATCCCACGTGGACCACACATTCAGAGAGCTTTGTTTCGAATTCTGTTTTTAGATTAAGCAGAATTGTCCTTGTCTTTAGATGAGAATCTCTACCACTTCACTTTCAACGCTGTTGCTGTTCTTGTCTGAGCTGACTGGAGTTTGCATCTCTGTGGTAGAATCTGCAAAAAGAAAGAATGCAAAAGTGATTAAATACAAGTGTGAACATATCCCTTTACCTAAAATCTAAACTGTGATGTGAATGAAAGAAATCTAACCCTATCCTACAAACACCTCCTCTACACTGGCATGCAGGTTGCAGGTTGATTAGGAAAATCATGCACTCCCTTTATATATCACAAGAAATGTTTGCATTATTTCCAGTCCAGATTAATATTTTTCTGCTACAACATGTTTAATTCAATTAATCGTCTAATTTCCAAGTTCTTCATTAAAAGTGTGTGCAAGCAAATCAAAATATGTTTTTATTCCCTAGAAACATGAGATTTTAGCATCACAAATTGCAATGATTACAGTGCAGGCAGTTACACACCAGAGCTGGGTGCTTGTGTGGGTTCTGGGGCAGCTGGTGTACTAGTGAGCTCTGGGTTAGGATTTGTCTCTTCTGAAGACTCGTCACACTGGGTGCTGCAGTCACGGCTCTGGGCCTTTGATAGTGAATGAGGGACGGGGGGTAGCATCGCTGCCGCTGTCTGGTCATCTGAGAGGCTCTTCCCTGCCAACACAGACAGAAAAAGGAAGCAGTTTTATTACCAGTGCTCTCACAGACAAATGTGACCCTCACCACCCCACCCGTTTGCACATCTGCTCCCCTGCAGACACACTCCATCTATTCTGGAGGTCCTATTCCAGAACAGGGACACGAAAATGCGTTCACAAGTCTTGGGCCTATTTGAGGCACGCTGTCGGGAGCCTCAGTGACATTATTTTGGATGAGCACATTCTTTCCAGGCAACTTTACATAGCTATACACTGAAGGAGCCACCAGTTGGCAGGATAAAAGCATCCCTTATTTCAGGCAATCCCAAGCCTGAACGTCAATCTTCTAAACCCTCACCTTTCAGCCGAGCAGTGGTCATAGAGGTGGCTGTACTGATAGATGGGACAGATCGGGCAGGCCGGAGGCCAGTGAGCTCAGGCTTTCCCTGCTCCCGCCGAGAACGCTGCTGCAGGACCTTAATCACTGCATCTTTCTCCAAAAGCTTTGCGTAAAGAGCACGAATTCTGCACAAAACAGAAAAGCACATATTTAACTTTCACAGCCAAAGTTATTCTTTCTAGCAAATCCAACAGCCAATAAGCCTTCGTGGTTTCTTTATGTTTCAGACAAGTTACAAGACTAAAATCTATATAGTGTAAACTACCTGTTCTCCATCTCTTGATGTCTATGGTTGGATGATGGAAGGACCTCGTTGAAGCTGTTATTGGGTGAATGTCTTGGTGAATGGTTGATGATTGTTGTATCTCTGTGTAGTTAAAAGAAACAAAATAAAGACACACTATGTCAGACAAGCTACATACATAAAGCTTATATTGCAAAAAATGACAAAACTCATTAAATCACTCCACTCACCTCTGGGCAGCAGCAGTGGCTGCAGCATCCATGGCAAACTGACGCATTGTGCTCTCCTCCAAATACTTCTGCTCCCAGCGGGTGATGTCAGCCTCCAAAGCCAAGATGCGCTCCTCTCTTTCCCTAAGCCTCTGCTGCAGAGAGGTGGCACTCAGGCTGGACATGGAGGTGGTGTTCAACTGCTGGCCCTGGGACTGCCACTGATGGAAGAGGAATTAAAAGAAGAATGGTAAATCTATCAGATCCCCTAACATGCAATTGCTGAGGGCAGATAATGATTATGCTTGAAAGAGTTTACCTGCTGAGCCCTCAGACTCTTCAGCTCATGCTCTAGCCTGGTGCGAAGCTTCAGCTCCAGTGCCTCTCTCTTCTCACAGGCAGCCTGCAACTGAGCCAGAGCACTCTGCAGCCTCTCCACCTTCTCCACATATGCTCTCTTCTTCCGCAGCTCCTCTTCCAGCTGCCTGTTCCGGGCCTGAGCAGACACTAAGGCCTGCTCTAGCGCCTCCCGACGCCTGCACCACTCCTCTCCAGAAGCTCTTGAACGCTGCAGTTCACGCTCCAGGCGCTCCCGTTCACGCTGATGCTCCTCATCTAGAGAAAGAGACAGAAAACTAGTGAGCATTGATATGGTCTTCCAAAACAACTAGCAAGACAGAATGGATTTTTTTGTTTGGCAAAATGCCCTCTTCTTCTCCATCAGAAAAGGACTATGCTGTTGAGGCACTGTGAATGCATCCAAGACACTGAGTATAGTTGTTAAGCAGGCAACAAAATGAATGGCCACACTTAAGATCTAAGGCATATCTGCAGCATTCCCCAAGCCATTCTAACAGATTCTCATGAACAACCTTCCCATAGGAGTCTTGGACAAAAGAGAGCAGCTTGATTTACACATGCTCGTCTGGGCTGTAGGAGGAGCACTTGCAAATTCGTTGCTGTCCTTTGACCCAACATACCAGAGATCCGGCAGAATTCCCAGACTACCAGAGAAGCCAACTGAATTACAATTTGGTATACCAAATTCCACAACCCCAATTAGCACTTAACATCTTTCAGCATTGAGAGAGCACACTTCACCTCCAAGGGCATGTTTTGGGGGTCTGAATGCTTTGCCCAGCAAGAAAACAAATTAGAAAGCATTATTTCCTTGACTCCCTCCAGTTCTCAAGTCCTGCTTATACAACCCAAAAAGCTGGACAGGAATGGAATGCAGACTTCCTCTTATCCACTTACGCACACAGGCGTGCCTTTATATCCAGTATAACTGTGGAATGCCTTTGGGCCAAGTGGTAAACAAGCAATACAAATACCTGCTCAAGGTCACAGAGTGCTAACATACATGCTTAAAAGACAGGAGACGTGGGATCACGTGTTCTCCTGGACTAACAGTTCATTCTGAAAGCAGTCGTTATACATCACAATCGGTCATTTTGATTTCAACACATAGTATTTATATAAATGAAGGTATGGCATGCTGCCTTTCAGACAAACATCTCAGTGCTTGAGGGAAAACTAATTCCATTATGCAACTAAGTAAGGAACACTTTGAGCAGATTAGTTTGTAATGTAAGGTCCAAATTAACATTCTTGTGAGAGAGCTGTAATTCAGACAAGGCTGATTCAAGCAGCTTAACAATGGCCAAAACCGTTTCAGAGATTGCCAGTGCCATCAGCAACTAAAAACCTCCCCAAGTATTGCATGAAACCTGTTTACTTCTTTTCCACATTCTTTAGCACCTCTATGCCCAAACAAGGAAAGACAGTAAGCCAGGTCTTGCTTAAATCAGGAATGAGTGTCTGAGGCCTCCAGAGAAGGGTACTCAGGGCCTCTTTGGGAGTATAGGGGGGCTGGGACACATTCCCCGAGCATGGAATAGCCCAAAATACCTGAAAATATTCCAGGAATCCAGGCCACATTTACCAATGCTGTTAATAATGGCTTGTGCTCAAGTTCCGAGAGCTGCTCTCTCAGTTGGAGAAGAGCATGCTCCCCTCTGTTTGGCCTCAGCTAGCACAAACGAGCAACTAATCACACTGAACTCAACATGCCACTGTAATTTGTCACAGGAGAGCTGCCCTTTGCAATGCTAATGGGCCGCTTAATCTTGGAATCTGATATGTCAAAACAAGAGCTTTCTCAAGAATCATAACACAAACATGCAGAGCAGCGTCGGCGGAGGAATGTTAAGGTATGTCCACATAAGCAAGCTAAAAGGCATAAACAGCTGTAATAACTATGATTTTGGGTATAGCAGCAGATTTGGATAGGGATTTTTTTAATTAAGTAAAACAGAGGGGGAATTTTTACTTACTCTGCTCCGCCAGTTTGGCAAAGACTTGCTGGCTGTGATTTTGATCTTCCATGGCTGCTCTCTGTTTATTGGCCGTTTCCAGGCGATCTAAAATAAGACACACAAGTAGTGGAAATAAGAATTCGCAGAAATCACAGTTTCCACAAAGCCAAGGTTAGATTAAGAAGTGCATGTTTTAACCCCACAGGTTGTGCTGCAACATGGGAAACAGCGACAGAATCACACCTACCCCTAAGGTCTCTGTTGAAGTCATGAAGTCTCTTAATTTCACATTCCAGCTTGTTCCTCATAGTTTTCTCAAGGGACTCTCTCTTTGCCGATCCTCTCATAAGGGTCTCATAAGCCTCAGATATCCTTTGGATCTCCTGCTCCAACTGGAAGAAAGAGAATCGGCCTTTTGTTAAATATTTTTTTTACATTCGATCACAGGAATTTCTCTGTGGCCACATCAAAAAGCTTAAAGGAAGCTCTGTTTGTTACACCTATAAGTAACCAGGCCAGGATGGGTGAGAATAGAAGAAAGAGAAGAATGTGCTTGGCTGGGCTGCTCATTGTGCTTGCCCACAAGTGAATCACTCTCTCACAGAGCTCTTTGGGGACTGGGAATTGAATCAACATTCCAGAAAGAACACTTATGAGTCCCAGGTGTTTGCACATTCATCTCTCTGCATGGTGGAATGCCAATGACAATCCAAAGGAACAACGAAACAAGACAAACTATTCACAGGAGCCTGACTCTATGCTATAGGTACCCAGGTATTCATTATAGGCAAAGTGGCCCATGTAATTACAACACATCTCCACAGTTTACATACTAAAGGAGGAAACTGTCCATTCTGAGGTACAGAATGCAAACCCCTTTATTTGCCCACTATCTAAACTTAGTGAGAGAACTTTGGGTTCCTCATGGGCTTCTGTTTTGGGGTAAAAGTAATTAGGACATGGAAGTCGCTCTGGATAAGAGCCGTAAATGTAAATGTAATGTAAATGTAAAAGTGAAAGGGGCCATTCAGTCTGGGAATCCACAGCTGTGGGGTTCACCAGTCAGCTGCTGTTCACTCAGAATCCCCTCACCACTCTCAGACACACTAGGATGAGCTCCGACATCTGCTCCAACTGGCAGACAAAAGAGACCTCAGAAGAAACCCAAAGAATCACCCCCTTCCTGCTTCAGTTTATAGCCTATTGATTCATAAGTACATGGTTCATAGGATCTGGTGTTAATTCTAAAGTGAGCTTTAGACTTATAGGAGCTTGCATGGTCTACAAACTATTTCGGAATGTTTACCATCTTATAAAGGCGTGAATAAAAAGAAGTGAATGTAGAAGCTCAGCCCAGTAAGTCTATTATGTGCAAAACATCAGCTAAACTATTATTGCCTTTTTAAATTTGCCACGACATTCTGGGAAAATTCATGGAAACATGCTAGGTATTTCTGACACGGACAAATTCAATATGCGTTCAGACACTTAACAAAATTCCAATGAATTTCACTCAGTTCATAAGAATGAATGCTTTTTAAATGAAATCAAAATCCTTGAGATCCCTCCATTGCACACATTCCTTAATGGCTAGAGAGTTAATCTCTTCGGAATGCAGCACTCGGCAGTGACTAGCACACTATATTTCTTTCATCCACACCCACTGTAAGTCCTATCTGAGCAAAACAGGGGGTGTAAATAACTGTCTATTCAACAGGTATAAAGAGATAAAGATGAAAAGTTGACTTTTAAAAAACAGTGAGGTGTTTTACCTTCTGCAGTCTTGCTGCTTTCTCACTGTAGCTCTCTACTTCCCTCCTCAGCCGTTCATTTTCCTTGATTAGTTGCTCCATTTGAGGATTAGGAGCTGAGATGCTGTAGCCTTCGACAATGACTTCCTGTCCAGCAGGTGTCATTGCAGGCAGGGGGTTGTGTCTAACCACCTGTGACTGAACTGGAACATACCTAAAAAAAATGCACAGTTGGTAAGCTTTGATTCAAGTTATAATAATGAGAAATGTTGTAGCTTTGACTTCTGCATCTGTTACCTATGATGCTGCGAGTGGAAAGCAGGAGGGGGTTCTTTGTAATAGTGTCCATTTTCCTGTGAATGGCTCAGCATATATCCAGGGGATTTGAGTGTAAATGGATACTCTGGAGGTGGTCCACGTTGATCAGCCACATCATGGTTAGCAGTGTGAGCATGGTTACCGGACAGCTGGGGGTAACTGTGTGATGAGCTCATGGGCACGTTGTCTTGGGCCCCGTTTCTCTCCAGAGAAAGCTGCATGAGGCGCTCACTTAGTGACCTTGCGTGTTCTCGTTTGAGGTCCCAAGCACCCTGGTCCTGCTCAAGCCTCGAATCCATACCTGGTGTGTCCAGACAGTCCTGCTTAAGGCTTGCCTGACCCCTCTGTGTGGCCAAGTACTGCGAATGAGCCTTAGCTTCCTCGTAGGTGGGTAGCTCCTCTGTGTGGAGCTGGTAAAGATGGCAGACAGGGCTCTCGGAGTGCTGGTAGTCCCCCTGGTGCTCCTGGCCCTGGGGCTCTTGTCGTGTGGACATCTGGAGGAACTGGGACTCCTCCTGAGTAAGGCTCTCCAGGGACGAGCGAGGGCTCCCTGCGCCTCCGCCGCTTCCACTTCCCCGCAGGGCTTGCTGCTGGATGGCCAAGAGAGCACGCGTGTCTGTGGGGTTCCCATACCGTAGCTGCTCCTGGATGAGCCGGTGAAGCACCGTGCCTGAAGACTCCTCTGCAGTTCTCATCTCAGACAAGGTTGAAATGCAAAAGTGGATAAAAACCAATACTTTAAGGAGGGAGAGATTCTCTGGCTTGGACTGGTCAACCTGGTGATCACAACAAGATGATAAGCAACCCAGCTTTACATGCAATGTATAATGAAATATTAAACAAAATACATGTTTAGCCTGCTTTATCACACCGAACTCAGGATGAAACTGTTTCAAGAAGAGCAAACAAGTGTAATCCCATTCAGTCCACATGCCTCTGCTCAGAGCAACACCACATCAGCCCTCATCCACACAAGACCACTTAGTCCTCATCTGTCCTAATCCCAAATCCAATCGGATTCTGTACATTCCACACAGGAACAGAACACAAACCTATACAGTTTCACAGAAAAGATTCCTAGCTGGAGACTGGCTGACCTTATGGCCCTAGTAGAGGGTGAGTGAGATTCCTGCACTAAGATTTGCGTCAGTACTTCCCCGCTCCAAATTCCTATCATTTGCCTCACCTTCATGCAACCAAGAGACTCTTGAGTCATGCAAGAAGCCCGCATTTACAGCAAAACAGCTGGAATGACCTACCAAAATCCCCAACAAGCCAAACTGTGGGTCATTTGACAAGCACAGACAGTCTAAGCTTAAGTTTTAAAGCAATAAATGATATCTGAGCTTGGACTTTTATTATGGTATGGGGGTGTTTCAGCAAAGCAGGCTTTCTGGGTAAACCTCAATGTGTCCAACAGGAGCATCTCTCACCTCCTTTCCTAACGGACAGACTTGACTAAAGTCTTAAGTTATCTGGATAAACAGAGAAATCCCTCTTAAAAGAAACCATGGTGGGAACTAAAGCTCTTTTGGTACAGTGCTTATATGTAACTAATGAGTAGTTACACACATTACACAAACATATCCCTATAATAGAAATTTTACACACAACAACTTTAAACTGATGGAAAGACTGTTATATACAAAAAAAACAATTATATACAACAGCTTTATAGCGACAACAGACTTCATTTCAACCCAATTCAGTGAAGCATGTCGTGGCAGCCACACACGCGCGCGCGCGCACACACACACACACACACACACACACAGAGAGCTGTAGACGCCAAAACTCACCAATTCACAGCCGCATCACGGCAAAAACATAGAAGCACACACAAAAAAAGTTGAGGACGGTGACTGAAGCGCGTGTTTCCTGCACCGTGTGCTCCTTTAGCGGCTGAGCTGAGCGTCTATATCTCCATCGGTCTCGGGCTCCGAGCCCTGAGCGCTGCTGCAGCGGACTGAGTCCGGGGGGCGGAGCCGCCGCTATTAAAGCGCGCTGGCCGATTGTTCTCGGCTGGAATGTGAGGAATGTGAGGCCGCCAGTCCCTCAGGGAATCACACAAGCCCCGCCCACTCGCTCCTGATTGGCTCCCGGGAATCCGTCTCTGCGGCTCGGATTGGCACGTAGGTTATATGTTTATATCTATAAATAGGAATATATATTTAATTTAATGCTGTTTTTTAATATTAGAATCACATTGGAATTAAATTACGGTGTTTATTCTCTTATAAGTGTGTGTGTATATATATATATATACATACACTTATACACACACACACACACACACACACACACACACACACACAGACGCATATATATGCACATGTTTATATTTGTAATTTGTAAACTGCTGCGGAGAACTCCAGCATCACAGCTCCTAACAGCAGGTATAGCACTGGTTAGGAGTTCACATATTAATTAATTGTGATATGTTTATGTTCACCCCTGTTTATTTATGTTTTGTCTAAAATACTAATCACTAATTCTGATAGACCAGTTTTCAGTCCACTCCATTGTAAGGCTGCTGGTTTTAGGCCTCTGGATCCTGAATGTTAAAGAATCAATATCTGTGCGTGTTTAACGAGGACAAAGGCAGTAATGTGCCTACAGCGTAACTATAATTTATCTTTTAGGCATTAACTTCTGTACTCATATATTAGGCATTAATAAGAATGTCACCACCATTCCTTTTATTAGCACTGAAATCTCTGTTATGTCTTACAGAAGTGTTCATTCTTTATTCATAATAAACACTATTACTACCCGCGCACACACACACACACACACACACACACACACACACACACACAAAATAGCCTCTATGATTTAAACTGCTAGTTTTTAAGTGGTACAGACTGGTATGCAGCGAATGACAAAACTGAAAAAGAATCGATTTTAAGCTCTTTTGTTTGCTTTCAGCTGGTGAATATTTAAGCCCTGGCCCGTGCCAGTTAATTGCTGAGTGTGTGTCTGTGTGGACAGTGAGGGAGGGGTGAATGTGTGTGTGTGTGTGTGTGTGTGTGTGTGTGTGTTTGAGGCACACTGCTTGCCAGCTGTCCATAGATTGCAATGGCCTAGTCCTTCTTAATAAGCTTTCAAAGAGATGTATTGTTGTTCCTACAGCAGACATTACAGGGGAGAGGTCTACCATCTGCTACTACACACTCCATCCCCCCAACCCCTCTCACTACATCTGACACTGAGACGTTTACACACAGTCTCAGCATTATCCAAAATATAACGGACGCAAACACATTTATATATATTCTTTTCATTTTATCTCAAGATTTGCTCCAGATTATTTCTTGTTGTATTTGTACAGTGTAAATGAAGGCATCTTTTGTATGGCATACACACCAATCATCCCTGATGTTACAATCAACTGCTTATTTGTCTTATTGAGGCACTGACTCTAGAAGGCCTTGTACAAGTGTCCTGTGGTGGCTGGCACCAAAGTACTGGCAGCAGATTCTTTAACTTCTTTGTGTATATTGTGAGGTGGGGCCTTGATAGATCATACTAGTTTGTCCAGCACATCCCACAGATGCTTAACCAAATTAAGGTTTTGAATTTGTAAGCCATGTCAATGCTGTAACCCCTTTGTCAGGTTTTCATTATCTTGCTGAAAGAAACCATTGCCGCTAGGGAATACCTTTACCATGAAGGGGTGCACTTAATCTATAAATGTTTCAATGGGTGGTATGTGCCAAAGTAACATTCACATGAATGCCAGGACCCAAGGCTTAACAGAAGAACATTGCCAAAAGCTTGTTGATGCTTGCACTTAATTTCCCCAAAAATATACTAGTAACTCATTTTAATTTTACCCATACATGCCGTGCAGCAGGGGGCAGCTATTTCAAGCACCCGGGGAGCAGTGATGGGCACAGGATAACCTACTGGTCTGGGATTCGAACCCATGACCTTGCAATCCTGGGGCCAACACCACTAGGCCACCCTAACCGCTAGGCCACCACTGCCACTACATGTGCATGTATTACAAACACCTTCTTTCGCTGTCAATATACAAGACATATCCAAGGAGTGAATCAAAAGCAGACTTTATTCAAAAAAGCCTCAAGCTAAATTCAAACAGCAGCTGGTCAGAGGTCAAGCAGCAGCAGTGTTCAGGCTAGATCAATTAACTCAATACCCAGAATGTTTATCATTGCAGTGGCAAATATGATAAATATTAATAATAGTATATATTACATATATTTTATGTCATGTCCTGCATGGCTTTTGTAAAAGAAAATATGTTTTCAAGCATTTTTGGAGCATTTTGGTATAATAGCTTTCTGAGAGGTAGCTCGACTGATTAACAGCTGTGAACGTAACACGTAAGTAATGTAGTTATAAAAGTGAGAAATATAAGCTTGGATCCACAATTGCACATATAGTTACAAGACGTTAATGACTAACAAGGTGCAAGTGCGAATCATGACTGCTGTAACCTGCTAAAGGCAATGATCACCAGTGTCCCCTAATCAAGCTGTTATTGGGCCATATTTCCATAAGCAGATGTTTGATGATTATGATACTCTGAAGATATAACTAAATTAGAGCAGGAGTTTATTAGGCTATGCGCAGAGCAGCACACACAGCGTTTATCTATCAAAAACGGGCCAGAGGTAAGATAAAGCTAGGCCTCAACCTTGACTCTCTTTGTCTTCTTGCAGAGGAAGTGGCTGCATTCCACACATTAGCATGAGCAAGAGGAGCGGCGTGTTGGCCATTATAGCTGGGAAAAGAGGGGGTGAGGAGGGGCGCTCACATTTTCTACTTAATTAGGCTTTTCTTTCCAAACAACATGTCTGCACGCCTGAATGCCTAAGCTACCAGAATGCTAGCAGTGTGTGTGTGCGTGTGAGTGTGTGTGTGTTCATTCATAAGGAGACAAGACTGACTGAAAAGAGATTGCATAATTTCTCGCTGTTATAATACAAGAATACAACATAAATATGCAAAAGTAGGATAATGTTTCAATTACTTTCAATTATAAAAATATTGTGATTAGACAGACACTCCGTAATGACTAAACTTGATTAGAACGCATTGCCTAAGTACCTTACAGTGTTTCACTTAAGCACCACAGCACAAAATTCAGATTTGTATGTGTGTTCGCGATTCATCTGCAGCAAATGTTAACTGCAAATATTTTAAGGACATTCAGCAGAGCCTCTGTTGAATGTTAATGAATGTAGGGGGAGGGAGCTGTTGACTCTTCTAAATGAACACTGAAACAAGGCTCTTCTTGTCTGAAAGGCAGTAACGGACAAACAGCAAACGCCAGAATGGCACGAGGAGTGTGTCAAACAACTGCTCTTAAACTGTATTTACATGGAGTGTGTGCTGTTGAACAGGCCTGGAGTGCACCTGCCTGCAGCACAAATTCCTCACCAGAGCACCATGGGCAAACAAATGAGCTTATAGGGTGAATGAATCATCACCACTCCTGCAAGCACATTTGTGTTGATGTATTGTGCAAAAACGTTTGATTTGTGTTACTGTCACCTTGCTATAGTGTTGACATGTAATGACTGATGATGAGCTGCATAGTAAGCATAATGAATTACATTTGCGTTCAGTTTCCATTCTGCAGGTTCATGTCAGCATTTGTTTTCTTTTCTACAAATTTTCATCCTATTTCAATCATCAAAATGAAGTCCGCTGTATTTGGAAATTTTTAGAATTTTTTTTACTTTTAGAAAAATGGGGGAAAAATGGTTAGACAACATCATGCTTTTTTTTTTTTTTTTTTTAATGAACCTTATAAAGAGTAGCTATTGGTGAACCTCATTGATTACAAAACTGTTTGTTGTACCCTTACTCACTGTGAAATAAGAAACAACCACTGCTTGGAATAGCAAGTCAATGCGCAATCAACCGGGATATAAAGGATATAATTTTTTTCTAAAAAGAAAGACTTAACTGAGACCATACACCATGCCACTCAGCCATGTCGCTGGCAAAACCTTAAGACAAGGTCTTCTTCAAAGCAGAAGACAAAAGCAGACAACAGACACCTCCACCACCATCGCCACCTTACTGTCATTCCCATCAGTTAGGGCCACTGCAGCCAGGGGTCAGAACTTAACAGGGGTCAGAGTGCAGCTGGTGGAGCAGATCTTTATCGCTCATATTTCCCCTGACCCTCTGACCCCTCATTTGCCTAACCAAATTCACCCTGGCCAGAGGGCCACTGCAGACCACTTATGGCTTAACGAACCCCCAACCGACACAAACACACGTATAAACACGCTTGCATGCACACGAACCTGACAGCTGCATGCATTCTGAAGTTGCTCTTAAAAATGTGCAGATGTCTTTGACTGTCCTCATCACTGTCCTCCTTTGTCCTTGCTTCACTCTGGGACATCTGGACGGCCCACTCAGCTGTCCATGCTGTTTAACACACCCCATGTTTTGCACATCATATCAGTTTTCTGCATATTGTGCATTTTGTTTGACAAACCATGGCAAAAAGTTTAAACTACCCTCATCAAATACGTATCTGCATTGTCTGCAACTGCTTGAAGAATATGAGGGGATCAGCATGCTACACCTATGTGCAGTAAAACATCACATGACATAATCTGATGTTCATAAGGAGGTTTTCAGCTTTTACATTATCTCAGATTTTACATATGGTCAATAAATTCCTTTTTTTCTTACTGTCATAATAAAATGTTGTGTCCCCAAACATGTATTTTTACAGCATAAGGAAGCATAAATCCTCCATTTAATAAGTTATGGAAAGTTGTGTCAGATTACTGTTACTATTCCTCTTTAAAGGAGGACAAAATGTGAAAGACAATATTCAAATTATGGGGAAAAAAGGGAAAAAAAAGACGATATGGAAATGGTTTGGTGATAATTTTGGAAAGTGGGTATCTGGCTTTTGGCTTCAATAGAACATTACACAATTTAGCAAACAAAACAAATAAAAATGTTTACACAGGAAAGTGACAAATTGAAATAAATATGCCTCTTGAACAGCTTTAATTCATCTGGGCATAGATTCTAATGAGCTGTATATAGAGAAGAAACCACATTCTTTCTAAAGATATTTTTATGATGGGAGCGCTGCTTATCAAATCAGTTCGAAAAAACTGGACACAAACTTTGACAGCAAAATTCAGTGTTACAGAGCCACTGGAACCTGTTCTACATGTACTCTCTTACTTGTGCATAATATGGTGAAGAATGGCTTGTGTGACCATGTCACTTTTTCCATGTTTCCACCACAGAGTTCTCCAATGGTCATGTATCTTTGTAAGAGAATCACGTCCTACACTGTCCTTATCAGTTACCGGAGGAACAGCTGCTCACTTACGCACAAGCTCCATGCTCTCTGAATGTGCTCTTTTAACCACACATCATAGACCGGTTTACTGATGTTTTTCAGACAGAACTAAACGCAGGTGCTACTTTAGTCACTGTACCTATCGAAACACAAGTCAGCTGAGGAGTCTTTGTGACTAAAAGCTCCTCCTCCACCTGTCTTCACTTCATGTATATATATATATATACACACACACACACACAGTACTGTGCAAAGGTTTTAGGAAGGTGTGAAAAAAGGCTGTAAACAAAGAATGCTTTCAGAAATATAAATAATGGTTGTTTATTTTGCAAAGTGAGCGAACAAAAGAAAAATCTAAATCAAATCAATATTTGGTGTTACTACCTTTTGCCTTCAAACCAGCATCAGTTCTTCTAGGTACACTTGCACAAAGTCAGGGATTCTGTAGGATTATAGTCGGTGTATGATCAACCAGTTTTACCAAACAGGTGCTGATGATCATCAAAGTGTGCAAGTGTACCTAGAAGAATTGATGCTGTTTTGAAGGCAAAGGGTGGTCACACCAAATACTGATTTGATTTAGATTTCTCTTTTGTTCATTAACTGCATTTTGTTGATTGATGAAAATAAATGATTAACACTTCCATTTCTGAAAGCGTTCTTTGTTTACAGCATTTTTTCACACCTGCCTAAATGATATATATCAATTATATATGATATAAATTATATCATATTCATATCCTCCTCCACCTGTCTTCACTTATATATATATATATATGCGCGCAGGCCAAAGGAAGATCATATATTTTTATATATAAATGCAAAGTGAAGCCACCTGAATATGAACACTGACATTTATACAAGTCTACAATGCAAAGAATCAGTTAAGCAGGTGTGTGCTGATCTCAACGAGGGGTTCATTTCCTTTGCTCCATGACACACGTGTGACGTCTGCTCTTGAAGATTTAATTGAACTCCAAATGTCCCTCTGACGGCCCCCTTCAAAGCCAAGTTACAACTTTCTCCTATGCCGTAAAGAACACAATGGAAGCTTTGGCAAGTGCCGCTGAGTCCGGACAAAGAACAAAGGGGCTGCTTGTGTGTTGGGCCGAGAGCTGCAGTACAAATCAGCACAGCTTACTTCACGACATTTGCTAAGAAAACACAGTCCTAATCAGTACCTAATTCCAATTTTTACTAAGCATATTTCATAGGAAGAGTGGCTGCATGTATATTTATATTACTACAGGCTGTAAGAGGGTATTAATGCAGCCCAGATACTAAGTGGCTGGTGCTGACAGACAACAATATGTTGTGTGTTTACTGTTCCAAGGTAAAGCCAAAAAAAGTTAACCTTTGTGTTATCAGTAAAACAATGGAACAGCTTAGATGCTGAGTATTGAAAAAATAAGCCAGGTTGGAACTTGCCCTTACGCCACCCGCAGAAGGTCAGACATTCCATGATTTCACTGTTGCGGAAAAGTATTCCAGTTTGCTGGGAACCCTGTTCTTACTGTTTGTAGCATTCAGAAAATAAAGAGTGCTGTTGTTTGCACCATAAACACCAACTCTTGAAGTCAGGACCATATTCCAGTTTTCCAGGTTGTTTGCAGACAATGTTAAACCCTCACCGTGTACTGTTTGGTAAACAAGAGGAAAAGCAGGTGACTTTTGTTCTATGAACACATGCATTTTGTCTTCATATGTCTTCACAGTAGATATTTATTGTGAGATATCAATGTTTGAGAATGACACAGGCATGCCAGCAAGAAAAAAAATGGATCGAATACAATTGGCAAGTGTGTTGTCTACTTGATACTCTGAAGAAAGTGCTCTGACTGACCTGATGGGATTTAATGATAATGAAACTGATAAATATAATTATTGGAGAAATTTCATGCACATTTCAATCACGAAGGGCATCATTTTTTCAGTGAAGGTGTTCTAAGAAATAAGTCCCTTCTTGAAACTCTGTCATATTCTTCAGAACACCAAGGTCCACACAATTACTTTTCATCAAAGAAAAGTTGGCCTAAGATCTGGGATCTGGGGTCATCTGTGCACATGACTGCTCTGTAGGTTAGCATGGGGGATTTGTGGGAGCTACTGTTTTTGTGTAAACAAAGCCAGAGGAAGTCCAGCCTGGAGCATTAAGCAGTAGCTGCACCTGTCCCCCTTCACTACCACCATATGGTGCGTCTGAGAAAAGAATATTAAACGGGCCCACCATACCCCCTTCAGCTCCTCTCTCACAGATACACATAAACACAAAGTGCGTACTCCACAGTTACCTCCATCCATCCACTAACAACCTATCAGAGTCCTCAAAGGGTGAAAGGCAGATTTTTAAAAATCCTGGACCGGCCACCAGTGCATCACTGGGCAACAATATAAATATACAAATAGACTCAGCAAAAGTATGAAGAAAATATCTGAATTCAAGTGTACCTGATTTATAAAGAGCTGGTTTTAAGAACACAGGTTTAGTTAAATAAATAAATAATAAAAACCATCACACAGTGATGTATACTTCCAACAGCAGCACATTTGATTGAACTTAATCAAGCACTGGCAATAACAAGCGTTTGAAATACATATGGGTTTGAAGTACATACATGCATATACACAGTTCACCATTAGTTTGGTGTTCTCAAAAGTGTTTTCCTCTGAAACAGATATTTTGTAAAGCAACCTATAGAACTTCATTAAGCGTTACTAATAGATAAATTGTCCCAATTAATGAAATAAAAAAGAATAATTTTTATTAGAACGAGGAATTTGGGACTAAATCTTGGTGGGAATTAACAGAGTGTGAAATTTCTAAACCAACCCTACAATCTCATGAAGGTGGGAGGTGGGAAGCACAAGGGTAGTAGTTGACAAATCCCCCTCAAAAAACTGAAAAAGCATGCAGATCTTGCAAGGGCAGAAAATACAATCCACATAGTAAACATCATCTTTTGTGAGTTATTTTAAGCCAGGTTATACTTTCCTTTAGCCTATACACCAGAAGCTTAAGCTAACTGAATGTTAACTAATACATTTGTTTAGCTAGCTTATTTGTATTGAAGTTTTTAGTTCAGTCTATAGTACTGAAAACTTAAAATTTATTTTTTGGCACCACTTTTAGAAATGTTCATTAGTTTGAAAAACATGACCATTAAAGTGAAAATGACTACCTTCTCATTGTGAAACACAGCAATGAAATTCAACCTCTGCGTTTCACCCATACACACACGTGCAGCAGGGGGCAGCTATTGAAAGCGCCCGGGGAGCAGTGATGGGGACAGTACCTTGCTCAAGGGTACCTCAGGGCAACCTACTGATGAGGGAATCGAACCCACAATCTTCCGATCCAGGGCGACTCCCTAACCACTAGCCCACCACTGCCCCATTAGCTATATGCAAAAACTTATCACTGGTTTAATTTAGTTTTATTCGGCTCACTGCATTCATTCATGTTCACAGAAAGTCTGACAATGGGATGTTTACCGATATCTCCCATATCAATTTTTCTGAAATGTTTTTGCTTCTACTAGAATCCAATGAGAGCGAGGCCAGGATAGGGATTTATGATTAGACTCCACACCAACAACAAACTATCGATTAACAACTTGTCCCTGTGTATCCTCATTATAAATTCACATCAAGCTCCACAAGACTGCAAAATTTGTTGAGAATTCAATTTTAATTCTCATTCATACTGGTTTTGTACACTACAGCATTAGAAACACTAAACAAGTAAGGGCTATAAGCATTCGTGTAAGTGGAAAAAGACAATATACACAAAGACACAAAGGACAAAAGAACGGAACAGAAACTCTCAGTGTAACATGAAGACTACTCCAACACATCAGAAGGTTCACACTTATAAAATGAAATGTCAAACCGATCTCCCAGGTCTTAGCTAACTTCCTGCCACTCCAAACCTGAGTCTTTTAATGTGTTTACCAACAGTATCCATCTCACCCAGCATGGCCTCAGTGAGGCCTGTGGCACCAGCACCTGTCCTGCTGTGAGCCACAGTATCAATGAGCGGTATTCTCTCACTTTCCCTCCACATTCCACACGCCTATTATACGAGAGCAGGTGGGAGACACAGGCTGGTTTGGCTTTCAGCCTCGCAGCCCCACCATGTTTTCAAGCACCATAAGGGGCTATTGTGAAAGAGGCCGTCAATATGGAAATGCACTCCATGTAATGCGAATGGAGCTGCATTTAGGTCTATGTTGCGCATACATTTGCGTAAATGAGGCCTGGAGTAACAGAGGTTAACAAAAATGGGAACTTCACAGCAGAACTGTGTCTGAAATGTTTATTAGTCTCTTTGTTCTGATGCAGTGTCTTAGGTGGCACAATAAAAAAAATGAGATATGCAGATATGTTTTATTAAAATCTCCATTAAAACATACTGTGTATTTGAAGTGGATCAGTAACGGTACTGTGCTCAGGCCCAAACAATGAAAAAAAAAAAATACGTGCCACGAGTGCTGTAGCTGATTTGTCTGTTGTTTTCATTCCTGCTCTTTTGTCAAAGGAATGTGTTTATCATCCTAAAATAAACACCGAAGCTGCTGCCATTTTTTTGCCTTTTCCATATTAGCTGATTCCAGTGTTGCGTTACATAACGTCAAAAGTTTTTTATGTAAACCGGGCCGAGAGAAGGATCTTTCGGCTCCAAACATCTTGAAATGCTTACATTTATGCACATCGGCCGCCAGCCAACTGCTGTTTATGCACCGTGCTGTGAAAAAGAAAACACGTGGACAGGATAGAGAGCACAGTTCGTCAAAGTATGATATCTCTGAATGCCCTCAGCTTGGCAATGCATGGGGCAGGAAAACTGATAGACACATATTGGAGCAAGATAAAGAACAGAAATTAATACAAATCAACATAACATCTATTGCAAATATTATTTATGTAAATGATAAAAGGTCCAAATATTGTTTATACACTCAACGTTGGTTGGATGATATCATAGAAGAACTACTTTCACTAAAGATGTAAGACTAACTTTGCTCTCTGTGCTCAATCTTAAAGTGAGCAGATGTGAAAGGAGAATGTGGAGTGCCCAAGGGTCCCCAAGAAGCAGTTCAAGAAACCTTGATCCAACAAACTATGTCTGAGAAAGAGATTTGTGGGTGTGAAGAACCATTGAAAGGTCTAAAGAACCTTCATAGAATCTAAAGGTTCACTCCAAAGCCTGAGGTTCTTTTAAAGCTTCTCAGACATTTGATATAGAAAGATGATTCTCCAAAGAACAATTCTTTGAAATGTTCTATAGGAAATCAAATGTAGTTCTTCTGATGCATCATCAAAAATCCCTTTCTAACACCTACATTTTAAGAGTGAACTGTAACTTGTTCTGCACTAGAGTGTCAAGATGTAGTGATTGATCTTGAACATTCATTATGCTTGCCATTTTATTCAACAGGAGATGACAAAGAGGGTCAGGTCTCCCTCATGTTCTTTCCTTTTTTCTCTCTCGCTGTCTATCTTTCTTAAACACACACACGGTTGCAGATGCATCTAAGAGCAGATGGTCCACTAAGCAATCATTTCCAGGCCAGATAAAGCTGTCTCCCAAGGCCATGCTGACTGGACAGCTTTGAGCAACTCATCAAGCATTGAAATGAGATGGATGCTTTTTAGCCTGCAGCCTAGTGACGGTACACACACACACACACACACACACACACACACACGTACACAAACTTACAGCAAGGCCAGGTGGTGGAGAAAAGGCCAGGGGATGGGTAGTATATCTCAGCCCCTGCACTACTGAATGCAATCTTTATGCATTGTTGCAGAATGGTGGTTACAGCTGCGCCACAGAGCATATGGAACATTAATTATCTGAAAGCTGACATGTAAAGAACTGTATAATCAAGATATGAATCTGTTCTATTCAGCATAACATCTGATATGACTTCTGTACCAACTTCAGTTGACATTTAACAAACACAACCATTATAACCTTTCATTGTAGAGGTTTCTACTGAACAGTTATTGAAACCAGACCAAACACCTAAATTAAATAACCTTAACGTCTGCAAAAAAAAAAAGAATATATTTATTTATTTATTTTTTTTTTTTTTTTAAGGGTGTAACAAAATGTGCTTCCATCTTTGTAAATGTGATGTGTGTAGAACCTTCAAAATGTTAGGGTTGTTTATCAGTTTAAGGCTTCTTCCCTTACTATGTGGAGTTTCTTTGATCTGAGACACTTCTCTCTTGCATGCCTCTTTTACATATATTTACCTTATAAAAGCCTGTGTATTTTTGTAACATTCTTGGACATATGGATAATTAATCTCAATTTTAACAATACTGGGAGATTCAAATAATATAACTAAACAATTAAAAATGAAGAAAAGACTGTTCCAAATCTTCTGTACAATGTAATTCTACAAAAATGTGATTTCTGGTGAGGAATAAATTAGTACATTCCCACCTTTATTCCCAATTAAAATGGCTCATATCACACACAGGTGTAGCTCACCAGGTGCACTTGATTAGAACATCGTTACTCAGTATTTGGAAGATTCAGTTGGTGTGCTCCTGACTGTTGAAGTGAGCGTGAACACCATGGTGAGATCAAAAGAGCTGTCTGAGGCCTTCAGAAAGAGGATTGTAGTAGCTCATAAGTTTGCTAAGGGATTTAAAAAGATCTCAAAAGAATTTGCAATCAGCCATTCCACTGTCTGGAAAATAGTCTACAAGTAGAGGACTTCCAAAACAACTGCCAACATGCCCAGGTCTGGCCGTCCAAGCAAGTTCACCCTGAGAGCAGACCACAAGATACTAAAAGAAGTCTCCAAAAACCCTCAGAGGTCATCACGGGACCGGCAGCAGGCTGTTGCTACTGTTGATGTGAAAGTGCCTCTGCAATCAGAAGGAGACTGAACAACTTTTACTTACATGTGTGGAAGGAGGAAACCTTTGCTCTCTAAGAGAAACATCAAGGCCAGACTGAGGTTTGCCAGAGAGAACGTAGACAAAGACCAGGACTTCTGGAATAATGTTCTTTGGACAGATGAGTCTCAAATGTAATTATTTGCATGCCAGATCAGAGGACATGTCTGGCTTAAACCAAATACAGCATTCCAGGAAAAAGAACCTCATAACAACTGTGAAGCATGGAGGTGTCATGGTTTGGGGATGTTTTGCTGCAGCAGCTGCTATCTTTTATTTAATTAATAAATCAAGGGTCTTTTTTGTTGTTTACCTGCAATTAAATCACTTTTATTTTTGCCCATGAAAAATTTGTTTATTGAAGTGCTTTCAAAAGCCATTTTAGGGAACCAAACATTGTTTTAGTATGGCTTTTTACAAAGCACCCTTTCTGGAACCTTGGTTTTAAAATTGTAAATGACAATGAAAGAGGCATATAAATATTACCCAAGGAATTCATTGGGGGAAAAAAACCCCAAAATGTTCAAATGTTCACTGATGAAGTCTGGAGGCCATGCTTTTACAAGCACAAAGTCAGGCTGACCTGTGCTGCATATTTTCTCTGCCCGAACCAATAAGCATCAGCTTCAATTATTGCATTTACAACATGACCCTAAAGTCCTGAAGGTAAACACAGAATTGTGGCCATTGTCTTCCATTGTGAGTGGTCCAGTCAGCCTGCTGGACTGGAGTAACCAGCTAGCTAACTGGGATGAAGGAAAAGGGGAGGATGTGGAGAGAATGGAGGGGGGGTGTCTGAGGCTGACTCCGGCCTCATGCCCCCTCCCACCTCTGGGCCGCCTGTCTGCCTGCCTATTTCTGCCACTCTGCTTCCATTGTTACACACTTCCTGATAGGAGGTGCTAGGACTGAGGGGGCTCAGTCAACTGCAAAGGAATGTGGACAAAAATTACGGATGTTTCCTGGGATTTCAGAACGCAATTCCTGCCGTTTTCCAGGCTAGGCGTCTGGCACTTCCGGCCTTACATTCAGCACAAAACACACACTCTTAAAACATTGCTCGCCGCCAAAGCTTTGGCATGGAAGTGACACACATGCCTTTGAAAATGAGGACATGGGGACAAACTCTCACGCAGGGACAAAATGTATTCCAACTTCGATACACTCCGGAAGAAAGTAAAAAAAGGCTTTTGTTAGAAACAATGCAGGATATTAGGCCCAACTATCTCACGGATGTGAATTGTGGAGTCTTATTAGAAGAACTGCAGATGAACAACTGCATCAAGAATTCAACTGGAGGCTGCTGAATGCCAGTAAAAGTCATTCAATTCATTGTAAGCCAAAACATAAAAAAAGAGGAATTTCACATGGCCCAGTCAGGATCTGAGTGGCTCATTCTCATCCCAGTACAGAATGAAAGAGCCAGTGATGGTAATTCTCACCTCTTATTTCCTTCTATAATTACTCCACCAGTGTTGTGTTTCTCAACAAAAGCTAGCTCACCTTTTAACATTAAAGGGAACAATTAGCATTTGAGTGAGCAAGAGGAAATGGGGCTGGCCGGCCGCAGGCCATGTTAAACTAGCCTGGCCAAGCGAACACAAAGGTGTCTCAGGGACAGGAGGAGCCCCTCACAGCTTTCACTCCAGCCATAGTGTCAGTGACACAAACAGCTTCTTTTTCTCCCTCGAGTTACCTGAGACCACAGCAAACCCACTGCCGAAGCCCAACCCAACCCTCTGGCAATGATGGAAGAAAAAAGGAAGAGGGGGAAGAGATATTGTAGATAGAAGAGAAGAGAAAATGAGAGGGGGGCAAAATTAGAGAAAGGAAAACTGAAGTCACTGCTCTTCTCTATCATATAGATGTCTTATTATTAAAACAATCATTGTTCTCTTTTCTGGTTCAGGCAAACGAGATTCACAGGCTGAATTGAACCTTCATCAAACAGCAATCTTTCAGCCCTGTTAGATCAAAACACACTGCACTGTAACTAAAGGACAAACTCATTCAATTCTTTTCAACACAGCAAAGCTCCCTCTTTGTGTCGGCCACCGACAAGCAACATCTGATTTGTTCACTGATTTAAATCCCATAATAAACTCAAGGAAATGAGTGTAATGTTTTAACAAAAGAATAAATGACTCATTGAATCAGACAACTGATTCACTGCAATGGACAGCCCTAAAGAATCAATTAAGCAAACAGAATCAAATTGAAAAAGAATCAAATCAAACTGAATCAATAAAATCTCAGTCAGCACATCATACCTGCTCTGAGCACGACTAAGCCACTTTGAGTCTTCTGCAAACACAGCTCTTCCTCTTTCTGGTTTGTGCCTTTTTAAATCAGATAGCATTCTTCATCTATTGAATGTGCAAGGAATATAAAAACTTCCTGAGATCCGTAGGCCTAATGTTGCATCTAAAATATGTTTTCAGGACTGCAAAAGCTTTTTCCCCAGCCCTGAAGCTTAAAACCCACATTTAAAGCATTACCCTCAGCTTATCAACAATGTGCACTTTATAAAAGAACAAGCATAACTCATAGGCACTGTATCCAGTCACAGAGCCCTATAGAGTGGTATAAAAAGACATTTATCATCAAAAATGTCTCATTAAATAATAAAAATGATTGACAATTAGAATAACTGCGTTGCATGCTGCACTGTGCTTAAATGTTAATACTTGGCCATTTTCAGTTGATATGGTGCACGGGGATATACATTTTAGCTTTGCTCCATTTGCTCAGGTAGATAGCTGTGTTGTGTAACACATGTGCTTACATGTGTTACACAACACAGAAATACAGTATGCTTGGCTCCGGTCTTTAGCTTTAAAAAATGTTACCAGGAACAGATGGTCACAAGAAAGTCATCCTGTTTATAAATCAGCCTCCATTACACTAAATTAATAACCATGAACCTATATATATTACAGTGATGATACCCAGAAAATGAAAGTGCTCTGCTATGCTTAAACTATGGCCAAGTTAACATGAGTTATTGTGTGGTAGAGTGTAGTTGATATTTATACAGTAGTAACTGTCTTTAGTCTGAGAGGTTTTATAATAAACTCTTGTTTAGAGATGGATTTTGTAGTGGTGCACAATGTGTTGAAGCCAGTTTAGGAAACCTGCACTGCATTTAAGTGAGGTGAAAGTGAAAGTGACTATTTGCCATTATGAAACACAGCACATCACACAGTGAATCAAAACAAATGGCATTCTCTGCATTTAGCCCACACATGTGCAGCAGGAAGAAGCTATGCCCGCTGCACAGGGAGCAATGATGGGGACAGTACTTTACTCATAGGTACCTCAGGGCAACCTACTGGAAAAGGTTATATTCATCAGAGCCAAGAACATGGGCACAGAATGGTATCCTTGCATGTTTTCCATGTTTAACTCCAGCAGGTGGTTGGTTGCCGTCTGAGGTTAAAGTAAGTTGATCAGATAAGGCCGGATATAATGTATGCCTTCTTTAAAACAGCAGATGCAGGCCATTGAGCCCTGACTATGCCGGGTTGATTATATTCCTGAGCACACAGGATGCCTAAAGATTTTATCTTCAGTTTCGAATCCCCACTCAGATGCTTAGGTGTGTCAGATGAACATGCTGCGGAATTGCCCACACCTGATTCCTGATTTGCATTGAAGTCTAATGACTGACATTAGTTTATTAGACTTTTCTAGGAAGTGGATTGATTATTAGGCAAGAAAGTATTTGGAGGATTTTTTTATATGGCACAAAAACAATGCTATCAGCCAATCCAAAATGGTAATAACCGTGAAACCTGAATTTTAAGAAGGAAATATGAAAGTGAACATTCTCAGGGGGAATACATATGTGTGCTCAATTAATATGCAACAACATGAAAAATGAACATTTTCCCATCTCACTTATTTTCACCTGTTAAAGTGAGAATAATAAACATTTCTTACATAAAAAATAAATAAATAAATAAATCAGTGAACAATATAGCCATCCTTCCATTCATGGAGTCTGTCAGTTTCTTGATCTGTTGATGACCAACTTTTTGTGCCTCCGAACACTGTTCAGAGAGATGTTTTCCTTCCCTGTAAATCTCCCGTTTAAGAAGGGCCACAACTTTTCAACAGGGTTTAGGTCAGATGAGGAAGGCGGCCATGTCATTATTCCTTCATCTTTAAGGCCTTTATGAGCCACGCAGTGGAGAACTTCCATGCATGCGATGCAGTATTGTCCTGCGTAAAAATCATGGTCTTCTTGAAAGATACAGACTTTTTCCTGAACAACTGCTTAAAGAAAGTATCTTCTAAAAACTGGCAGTAGGTTTGGGAGCTGATTTTGAATTCCTCTTCATCCCGAAAAAGTCCAACTAGCTCATCTTTAACATACCAGTACCCTACCTCCACCTTGCTGGCATCTGAGTGGAAGTGGAGCTCTGTTGCTGATCCAGCCATGGGCCTTCCATCTAGTTCGTCAAGAGCCACTCTAAGCTCATCTCCATAAAACCTTTGATATATCTTGAGAAATATCTTCAGAAATATCTTCAGATATTTCTTGGCCCAGTGTTGACGTTTCAACTTATTAGCCTTGTTCAGTGGTGGTCCGGTTTCAACCTTCCTTACCTTGGCCAAGTCTCTAGGCACTGAACACATTGTACTTCTGGACCCTCCAGGTAGGTTCAGTTCTGGAATATGACAGCACATTTGGCAGTTAATTGGCGTTTGTTTTTTTTCTTTTCATGTGACCCTGTTGATTATTTGCAACAAATCGTTTAATGGTTCTGTGATCACGCCCCAGTATCTTAGCAATTTCAAGAGTGCTGCATCCCTCTGACAGGCTTTTTACAATTTATGACTTTCAGAGTCAGTTCTATCGCTTTTTTTGGACCATTTTGCCTGAGGAGGAAAAGAAGCTGCTTAATAATTCTGCACTCGATATAGGGTGTTGATCTCCTTAGGCTACACCCTCCCTCATTACACAAACACACATCACCTGATCTGCTTAAATCCAATTAACATTCAAGTTTACACAGCTTGGAGTTGGAATGTATTCATAAAAATAAAGATCTGTTAATAAAAAAGCCCACTTGCCTAATAACTCTTCACTCTTTTCTCTCCTCTTAACAGTACATAAAATCTGGCATTCAAAACTGTTTTTATCTATGTTCCTGGCTATACTCAAACTTCCCCCTGTCTCAACTTCCCTGAATTTAACCAGAATTTCCACATTCTTTCTTAAGCGTTGAAGCAGAAGCAAAAAAAAAAAGGAACAAAAACTGCTCACTGCACCTAAAGTTTATATTTGTCAGTGTGCAAAGACAAGAGTCATGCTTGAGCAACCCACTGAATTCTAGAAGATCCAGCATATCCCCAAAAGACGCTGAGATGACTGCGTGGCCAAATTTATCGGAGCTCTCAGACGATGAGAGGAGCTTTCCCTCAAACTATTCTTGCAATATGCTAATTGCGTCTGCATATTTCCCCTGCATTCCACCGCTGCAGTGTGGACTCAAAAGGGGGAAGTGAAGGAGACATGGAGACGGTGTGTTTACCGTCCAGCAGTGGGCTCCATTCCAGGGTCATCCAGCATGCACTGCATTTGTCGGGCAGGAGGCTTTACATGTTCAGCATGCTTTTCAAGGGACATATGGGTGCTCACGAATGAACATGCTCACAGCCAATAAACAGAACATGTGGAGCCTGGACTCCTCTTAAGTGTTTCCTCTTAAGAATCTGTTTTCAAAAAGCAAAAGTTTTACAGAAATTTAAACCTTAAGCAGTCCAAAATAATCTACAGTTAAATATTGGCAATATGTGATTCATAAAAATATATATGATTTTGAAAACCATTATGAGATTATTCAGCGTATATGTATATTCAACATAAGTGTACTTATGTACAAGTTTATTTAACAGATTAACTCATAGCTTGAAGTTAAATTATTTTATTGAATAGGTAGATAACTATCTTTCCTTCTTGTTTTTTTTTTAATTATTTTGTATGAAATAAGCAAAAGGACTGCCTGGAATGAAGGGATCATTTCACCAATGATGAAAACTAAGCTGAATAGTTTCAATTAACAATAGTCTAATCATAGTCTATACAAACTAAGCAGCAAAAACTTCCTGGAATTCCTGTATTTTTCCTGGAATACAGGGATTAGTACCGACCAAAAGTGGTGCAAAGAATGACATCTGGTGAACTAGGGATAGGAGCAGGTGCCCGTTCCTTGATGTGCATGGGGAGCAAAGGCTAGCCTGTCTGGTCCAAAAAGCTACTGCAGCGTGTAGTCTTGAAAAGGTTCCTGCTGGGTATAAGAGAAAAGAGTCTGAACAGGGTTTACACCTGACAGCATGTGGGGTTGCGGAACCACATACAAGTCCTTGTGAACCCCTGCCAAAGACCTAAAGCAACTATAATGGACAAGATTATGGAACTGGACCATGTGATGGAAGAAGGTGGCCAGGTCTGATGAATTACAATTGCTTTTATATGAGTGCTGCCCAATTTGGGCCCCACACTCACTTTATTTTGACCCACCATGGCTTGTGTCAGGTTCATGCCTATTGTCCTCTACTTCTGAAAGTGCTGTAAAATGTGCATTTTGTTCTGGTTCATAATCTTCATAATCTGAGTTTTACTTCAAGGTACAGCACAATGCGGTTGAGCTTTCCTATTAAATCACATAGAGAATTATTAGTTTTATTTCTCTTCTAAGCTTTCTCTCCTCCGTTTAACCCATTCATCCATGATCACAGAGCAGTTGTAGAGCATGAGGTGAAAACACACGGGAAAGGTCACCAGTCCATTGCAGGGCAGACACAGGCATTCACACACAGTCACACCTAAGGGGCAATCAAGCATCTCCAGTCCACCTGGAGTGAATGTCTTTTGAAAGACAGAAACCGGTGCAACCAGAGAAACCCATGCAGACACAGGTAGAACTCCACACAGAATGAGATGCAGATTCTCGCTATGGAGGGATAGGGTAAACTGGTCCAAAATATGTTTAAATAAAATAAACATTTAATATTACATAGACGCACTTAACATCAACATTCATTTTTGACCTGCACCCTTCTGTCCACATTACTGTTTGTTCCATCATAGGAAAGAATTTGGGCACCTCTGTTTTATATCGTACGCTATAGGAAGAAGGGAAGCCAACAAAGGCAGTAACGCCTGCTTCTAATATAATGTATCTTGCTATCCTGCATTTTGTTCAAAAAGGGGTTTGAGGAACACATGGAGATTAAGGTGTTGACTTGGCCTCCAAATTCCTTAGACCTCCATCTTATCAAGCACTTACACAGTAATAGGTGCATTCAGTGATGGCTGATCAGTGTAAACTGCATATATTTCATTTTGTTTCCTTGTCAATCAATCCCCATTTTTGCAGTAAATCCTCTATTGAGGATGACTAGAAATCTTGAACTTTGTTCTAACATGATCAAGACAAAACACAGGAATGCTGTCAAGCAGAAAGTAAAAGCTGGAGGATCGCAGTCTCTGAAAAAAAAAGTCTTAGTACTGTCACACTCTCTCTGTCAAGCCGCTTCCCTTTGTGAAGTGTGTGTGACCCTCACACCCACAGCCCCCAGCCTGAGAAAACACTGCAGGCCAACTGAGCAAACATCTTACTGCCGGCCATGGGAATGCTCCTGCTGACCCTCCACAGTCCACCGCCACTGCAGCCAGGAATATGAGAGAGAGAGAGAGAGAGAGAGAGAGAGAGAGAGACGGGGAGGGGTTGGGGGTGAGGGAAGCGGGGGGGTCAGTGACAGGAATGAGAAAAAACATACAAACATGCACGTGCACATACACAAGTGTCGACCAAGGTAAGAGGTCATGAAATTCTACAGGCTCACGTGTCAGAACTGGGCCTCCGGCATCCTCTTATGTGTGTTAGTGTTTGTGTATCTTCATGTTTGTTTTCATACTTTTTCAGGACATAAAAGTTTGACTTTAAAGGAAGCGGAGAGACACAAGGTTTACCCCCCAACCACCAAAATAGACATCAAAAAGCACTTTATACTTTCATGTAGATACTGAGCTTAGCATTAAGATTAGGTTTAGGGTTAAGCTTTTTACAGAAAAGTACACTTAAAAATTAAGGTTCCAAAATGGATCTTGGCCTGGAAGTAAGGTGCTAGAGAAAAAAAGAGAAAAAAAAAAATGGGATAGAACCCTTTCATTAGGCTTTGATAACTTCAAAAATGTTCTTCACACTCATTTGCAAATTATACAAATGAGAGAACCATCCAGAGAATTTTTATTCATCAAAAGGAGCTTCTTCAATGATATCACTTAAATGATATCAAGAACAAATAATTATTGGTTTCTTTTTTAACTTTTTTCCTTTATTTCTAAGTGTATACTAATATTGCTCTGCCAGATAACATCTTATCATCTGGCTCTTCCAGCTCTGCTGGGGCAGTGGTGGCCTAGTGGTTAGGGAGTTGCCCCTGCATCCGAAGATTGTGGGTTTGATTCCCTCACCTGTAGGTTGCCCTGAGGTACCCTTGAGCAAGGTACCGTCCCCATCACTGCATCACTGCTCCCCGGGCGCTTTCAATAGCTGCCGACTGCTGCACGGTGTTTGCATGGGTCAAATGCAGAGGACCAATTTCATTGTGGTTCACAACGAGTGCTGTGCTATGACCTTGCAATGACAAGGGTTGTCACTTTCACTTCACTTTCCAGAACACAACCCCGTCTCTCCATAATGAAAAATGGCAGAACTTTTATGGTGGTATTATATGATTTTAAAAAGTTTTTGACCATCACATATGACCATCTTTACTCAAGAGCTCTTGAAGAACCTCTTTTTTTAAGGGTCAGAGAAAAGAGAGAGAGAGAGAGAGAGAGAGAGATTCCCACTGGCACTGTGGGAGGGAGACAGGAAAGAGAAGGGACTGTGACCCACTGATAGCCCTCATCAAGCAACCGATGGAGCGGCTGATGTCATGCACAGGCATGGAGCTTTCTCAGGCCGTGTATCAGCACGAGACAGATAAGACTGACCCTCAGTACCTCTGCCATCTGTCTATCACACACAGTCAGAGCGAGAGAGAGAAAGGATATATCAGGAATGAAAAGGATGTGAAAATTGCCTGAAATGGAAGAAAACAGCATCTGTTGCTGCCAAAAACTATCAACTATTCCGCTCTAACCCTTTTAGGTGATTTTTAAAGGATGTTAAATATTGGATTTTATAACCTTTAAAACTAAAAGGGAGAAAGGTTCATACACAAAAATGCACACATTGCCTCTATTCATCAATTTGAACATCACAAAGATCAAATAGAGTTGAGAGAATAAAAGCTGTCCTATTGGCCATTAACTCAGTAGGAGTTTGCAGCCTTTAGTTTCCTGCATGTGAACACACATTACCATTTTCACTGCTATTGTATGCTGTCCTGCTGGGGATTGGAATTCTTGGAATTCCTCTGGCTCTCTCCACAGACTCTCAGAGGCAATGTGCCATGATTTCCTGCACACAGATGGATGGTACAGGGCTAACAATGTGAGTGCTCCTCTCTCCATGCTCCTTCTCTGTTCAGGTTATAAAGAAAGAGCTGTTGAAATGTAAAGTTGCTGGCAAGTCCTTTCTTTCAGAACAGAATTACAGAAGGATAAGCATGTGCTACCATATAGTAATACATTTCTATAGCGCTTGTCGTTGATGGTTAGGGAGTAGAGGAGTTGAAAGATGTCAATCCTAAAATCAATTTTTAAGGTGGAAATAGTTTAGGAAAGTCTAACTGTAAATGCTGCTGTTAAAAAAAAAAAGGTTTGATCATTAATACAGGAAGTAAGGACAGTTCATTTAGAAGGCAATTACCTAAAGGTGTAAGACTATAGACAGGAAAGAAGACTATCAGAAAAGACATGACTTTTATGAGTGGCCAAGATTACGAGGAACTATGAAAAATGGTGTTTTACAATTTGAATCCTATAGAGAGACCTGGTGCTGAAACTTAACAGAGGCAAACAACCATCATCCAGAAGACTTGCTTTCCAAAACCAATAAAATTCAAGAGTTTCTGGTGTTCTGCTGCCTTATTTTCAAATATACTTAAAGTTAAGGTCAGCAAGCCAGTCCAGACACTCACATAGAAGCAAAAACTAAAAGGTTTCTAAAGGATTGTTTGGATGACTAATGGTTCTTTACTCAAACATACTGCTGGATGTTGAACCGTCTATGATTAAAAACACTTGGAAGGGCTCTTAGGACAATCTTCACCACCCAGCTCTCATCAGGCACGTGTTATTATCCAAACAAAAAAAAATCAGCTGCAGAAAGAGAGCTAAGCTGTCTCAAAACAAAAGAATGATCCAAAGCATCCCAACAAATTGCTCATTATGATCGTCATATGCTTCGGATTAAGTGGTTAACTTGACAGATGCTTCAGAACATGATTATTTTATAGCATGGAAATCTATCGTGTTTTCAGACAACAGGAGTCGACAGGCCCGAGAAACTAAACTAGTCAGTCTGAGAGAGAGAGCAGGGAGGGCATGTTGATTTATGATGGATTTCCTTGGGGGAGTTTCCCCTGCAGGTGACTTGACTCACCTCTCTTATCTTCCCCCCACTCAGCACTTTATGATGGACATAATGAAGGCTTTTCCACCAAAGTGGACACAAACATAAAACTGCCTAAATTACTTGCATGCTTTTCTTGCAGAATACTGCTCAAGAGGAATTTAAGGGGAGAGCTCATAAGAACTAAGGGTTGATAGCTAGAAGACATTGACTAAGTAAGGAAGCATGTTGAGAAATGGATACAGTGAGAAATGGATAAAGCTTCAAGCAGCAATTTGGGCACTATGCCAAAATGTAATCAATTATCTAGTATATGTCAGGTGTCCAAATTATGCCCATGTAGTTTTGCAATGGGACTAGAAAGGCTGATATAAGCTTTTCTCAAACTGTGGGAACTTGGTAGTCTCTCGCAGACCCGTTCATGTGGTTGACTGGGGATGACTTGTAAAAAGAACAAAAATGTATTGCACGGCTGCAACAGCCATTGTAGTGCCTGTTTTTTGTCTGCATGTTTGTTCTTTTTTATTGGTATGTGTCATTTATTGACAGAAACCATGCAAGCGCATAAGTATGTTTGGCTTTACTACTCAATCTGGACAAGTGTGTGATGATTTATGCATGCAGTTGGCATAACACCACCTTCTGGGTTTTAAGCTTTTGCAGGTACATTAGCCTTAAAGTTAATATGAGATGGCAAATGTCCTGGCTGGACAGGACATCTAGAAAAAAACAAAGTGATTTGAATTGCTTATTTGCAACTATCGCTTTAAAAACCTAGGCCATATAATATGAATGCATGGATTTCTTCAGGAAAAAGCCCCAAAATAGAGACAGCTCCCCACCCAGTATCACCCGTCAGTGCCGTTGTGTTAGAAAGGATTCAGAATTCAAAACACCATTAGGGTTTACGTCAATCCCATTTTGCCAAGAATGTAAACAGGTAATCCTTCTGGTCTTCTGTTTGTGTTGAAAGATGAGTATGTATATATGTGCGATTGTACCATGCTTGCATTTTCCCCTTCCAAGGCTTGCACGCCCTCCTCGGCATGTTTCACATTCCTCCATACAATCCGTCTCAGCAGCAGTTCCTTCATAAGCAAAGAGCAAGAGCAGAGGCACTTGATCGAGAGGAATGTATGCCAGCAGGTAGCTGATAAGGCCCTGCATTAAGGAGAGACTCTTGCTTAGTTTTGACAACTGACAGGTGAAGATGAAAAACACAGCATTATGAGTTACATGATACATGAATACATTCTAAACGCACTAAAACAACGCTCAGAAGAAATCAGAGACCAGCATGACCACAAGGCTGTTAACTATTAGGGAAGAATCTGTGGCGCAACAATTTAGGAACGACAACCATTTCCCATTTCTCCTGGAAAAAAAACAAAGCACAACAAAACATTCTCATGTAGTTCAAATGTTTATGCAGTCCGTAAGAGTTTGAAGTCTCTTAATTCTGGCTGATTTGTTCACTGAGAACTCACCCTCAAAAGAACTCTTTGCCAGACTACAACAATGACACAGAATGAGCTGCAGCAATGAGGCATTTACTCAAAGCGTGAAACCTACAGAGGCAAAAGACAGCAGTTTTCAGATTCCTTGAATATGAATGGTAGTCTTTAGCTTGGACCTGGGGAGCTGGCATTGATTCACAAATGAGCATGCTCTGAACTTCATCTGTCCCTTTAGTCCTTCCTTAAAACAATGCAGAGTAGGGATCGCTATTCTTTCTTTTCATGCCTTCTTATTCAAATACATTAACTTACATTCTTTCACACATATGAGAATCAAATGCAAGATGTATTCATGTTATATCATTTTTTTCCCCCCATTTTTTTGCTGTTCACACCATGTAAGTCTCCCTGTACAATTAGTGAACAGGCCATTTGGAACAGTCCAATAAGAACTGGAATAAAATTACTAGTCAAACATATAGTTTCCTAGATCTTCTTAAGACTTCGATGACATTAGAATAGGCATATGCAGAGGGGTTAAGCAGATAACCTAAGAACAAGGGAGTGAAGTGCTAGTGGTCACAGGGCAAACCACTTTAATTAAGGCCAGTTTCCAAGTGGCTGCCTTCATTAGTGGTCAAAAGGAGAGGAACACAATACACTTTTACATAACAGAGGCTACTGGCAGCTACTACTGAAGGCTTACAGTCAAATCAGAACAGCGAGGGATATATCTAAAGACAGCCTAAGGGGAGGAAAATACTCTATCACCCTGGGGGAGTATAGCCAGAGCCATGGGGAACAGTGTGAGAAAGCCTATCTGTAAAGATGTTTAGCTTTACACATCACCAGACAGCCTGAGTAGGGTTTAGGCATTCAGAGAGGGCCTAAAGATTTTGTAAACTAAAAACATTTCTGATATTACTTAAAAGTTAAGGAGCCTAATGCAAATAAAAGAGAAATCGATCCCATTCTGATTTCGGATTGGGAACACATTACTGCAGGCCTCCCGTAAAAAACCCAGATACATCACTGACTAACAACTTTAAATACCAGTGCCAGAGCAACGTTTTATTCTCACCTTTTTGAATTGTTTCAATATTTACAGCCCAACCTGAAGGCAGTCACGATATGGTCAATGGGTATATCGGCTACAGTCCTCGGCACTGGTTAAGTGGCTGCTGTTTTAGGAATTTTCCTCTGGTGTTACCGATACACATCTCTGCATCTTTTTCAAATTACTGGCAGGCGCCAAAGTAATCTCTTCCTCATTTTGTTCTTTCTTTCTCCCATACTCAAACACACATACACACCCACCACTGCCACATATGCCATTCCATGGCCTGCTTCCACCGAGTTAAGGGCATATAGTAGATAATACCCTTCTATAACCACTCTAATCTTTCAGTTTGAGAGGAACTGAATCATTGATTTGACCCCTATGATAAAGAAACAGCAGCAAAGAAAGGGTTTTTTGGATTGGCAGTAAAGGAGAATCAACTTTAGCCCCCAAGAGAAGCGAGCCATTGCTTTATTCATATATTTAAAAAAAATAAATAAAAAATTTTAAGAATCTCTCACTCATCTTAATCACTTAAGCGGATAAGGGTCATGATAACATGAAAGTCAGATAACCAACCTGTACAGGTTGCCAGTCCATCACAGGGGAGTTTTAAGAATCAATTTTTCAAACTGAATAAAAATAAATAAATAAATAAAACACATCAGTGTGCAGGCCCATGTTAAATAAAAAAACAACAACTTTCCATAATGTAAAGGTTTTCTGCCCAAACGAGCCTTGCTTTTTAAGGTTGCATATCTTTAAGATGTCAAGGATTACTATGGATATTAAATCAATGGCCGGTTACTTGCTAATGTCTTTCCTATTGAAGTTACGTGCAAGACTCAGATAAGAGGTGACCACAAATGGAGCTTGCTTACTGTTGCTTGAATGACCTCCCATAGGACTGAGAGATAAGAGAATGGAGGCATAATGGGGTCAAATGGGACTAGACAAAAGAGTAATGAGCAAAGCACTGGATGAACTGCATGTGTATCAGTGATTCTTTAGTTCTGAGAATTGTTGGCATCGTCCCATAGACATACTCTTTCTGAATCATGCTGATAAGACAATCACCCCACCTCTGTCACTGGGGCATTTTAAGCATCCTGCCTAGAGTGTCTGGAGCAGTCCGGAACAGTGTCCGCCTTGTCAACCCTTTACCACCTCTCATGGCCCCCCCTCACACCAAGCCCTACACTCACTCTTTCAACGGGGATAAACAATGAATGAAGACACACACACCCACACCCACACCCACACACACACACACACACACACACAAAAATGACTAGAAATGGGGCACAGATATCTAAAGCAAAGCCTGCTGCCCCCGGAGGAATGGACAGGCTGTGGAGTGAAAGACAAAGGCCTAAACGCTGTACAGGCAGCAGCAACAATTGTGGGAAAGTGCCGGGCACTCTCCTCTTATCTGACCAAGGAATGCCAGTCAGTCATACAGGAGAGAAAGAATGCCACAGCGATTCCACTGCAACCAAAAACATTGAGATGAAAGTTGAAGAGCGAAATATTTATAAAGACAAAAGCGAGTTGGAATTTGCCTGCTTCCATACATAACAACAGTGTTCAAGGAACCACCCAAAAGAATCACCTAAAAGAATCCTTGTAGTTTAACGTTATATAACGTGCATAGAAAGAGCATTGTTGCCTGTTCATATACTGCTGAATACCGATGTTTGAACACTCCCACTTAAAAGACCTGTTGATTTTTTGATGCATCCTCTATAGGCAATAAATTAGAATAAGAGATTTTTCTGAAAATTGTACAGTACAGTTTCTATTTCCATTTGACATATTAAAATTAGTCTTCAAAACAGCTGGCCTAACTTTTGCACAGGCAAATACATTAAATTTAGCTGTAACCGTGCATTAAAATGTATAGAGGTGTGTTCTCTGTACAGGACATGCCTTATATTAATTTTGAAGTCAATCATTTGACCAAGGGTGATAGTGCTGGAAGGATTTGAACCTGCGACCTCTTGGTCAATAGGCAAGTGTACTGCCACCAGACCACCACCACCACCTTTACATGAATGTTTAATGTATTGCAGAGTGTACTGTCTCTTAAAGGTAATGATAAAGGTAACTTTGACTCTTGAAGCCTATTCTTCAAAAGTCAGGATGTCCAATAGGTTATCTCAGCTGCTGATGACTAAAGAGTAATGTGTGGTGACACTTAAAGTCAGTCAACAAAAGCTATTACGGATATCGAACGTTCATAAAGATCCTACAGGGAGACATGGACATTCAGATTACTGCTAGAGTCTTGATGTTGTGAGCATCTGGTTTGTGATATGGTCTGTTTGTTTTGGCTGAAGTCCTCCAATATCCCACTGAGCCATGGTTGCACATTCTCTGGCACTACAATGCTCTTCAGAGGCCAGTCTTGGAAGTCAAACAGGACTTCTCCTACTTCTGCTGTTACATTGTATGAGCGTGGTGCTTATGTTTGGTGAAGCTGAATAATTCTTTGCAGGGAGTAAGGCTGTTTTTGACACCACTACCTCTCTCCTCTGGGCAGGCATATGACTGATCTGAAAGATTAGAGGGATGTTTGTGAGCAAATAGCTGGAGTGCTCAGTGTCTTCCACAAGATCTCTCAGAGAGAGAGAGAGAGAGAGAGAGAGAGAGAGAGCTGTATGGCTTTCTATTCTCAAAGGAGCAAATGCTGCATCCAGCATTCTAGTCTTTATCCACAATGATTAATTGAGCTGAGACGATTAGCCAAGTATGCAGCACATTGCACAAGACTGCTTGCTCACTACACCATATCGCACAAAGCTATGCAGCTTTTTTTTCTATTTGCCTTTATTTTTTTTTAAAGCTGCACTATTACACAGTCAGCATGCCCTGTACAAACTATTACACACACGCAAATCACTGCTGATGTGGCAATGTGTGTTTTATGGCCAGCTCATTATCAATGTAGCATGTTGAATGTGGAGTAACCACATGTAAGGGAGTGTCTTTGTATGACTGCATGTAAAGAGATTATAGAGGATTGTTTTTTTTGGCGGCTGCCGAAGGGTCAATGTTATCATTCACGTAGTTTAAGGAAGGGAGTGGATTTGTGTTCTGGTCACTTGGCGCCATGAGCCACAACAATAGGTCCCATGAACACTAGGGAATGTGCTCCAAAGAGACATAAGTATACACCAGTTGTGGCTCATAAAAAAAAAAAAAAAAAGAATTTAGGCTTGAAAAGAGACTAAGCCATATGCAGAAACAGCATATGGAGATAGCTACTAATGAACATCTGGAAAATATCTGCCACTGAAGGTTCTCCACAGGACAGAGCATTATTACTAAATGCCTTAATCCCAATACAGCGGTTTGCAACTGTGTTGAATTGGTAAGTACTATCAAATTGACATACATATATGATATCCAACTCTGACAGGCATGCTGTTAATAAAAACACTTAACAAACATGGACTGATTTTAGCTCTGCAGCAAATATTTGAAAAGCTCTATAAAATCAGCATGCCATGCAGTGTCAGATACAATAAACAAGTCGTTCTGGGATTGCTCTGAGGAAATGGTGACTCCTTCTTCTTACAGTTTGCATGATGCTGATTGATGGGATAAAAACTTCCACTTCTTGTAAGCCAATCTTTGCCTTTTAGCAAAATTAAAACACAGATTTGGGACCAAACATGTCTTGGCCGATCTACTACATTTAGGATAAATGAACTTGAATTCAACACTTGAAACCTTTGAGCTTCAGTTTTAAAGTCGATCCAATTAAAATACAGCACTGTACATGCCAACCAGGACTTCCACACAGAGCCCCAAGGACTTCCCGACCATTCAAAGAAGTCTTTATGTGTCACACAAATTATGCTACATTCCAGTGCATTGCATTCCAGACACAGGGTGCTTGAGAGTGTTTTAGGCTGAGGCTATCAGTAAGGTACGGAAGAGCTCAGAGAAAGTCCATGGGAATTACTCTGGTGCCCTCTAATGTCTGTGAAAAGAAGGACTAATCCATGAAGACCGCAATGGCGAGGAGTTAAATTGTCCTCGCTGGAATCATATAATAGAAAATTCCTAGGATCTTAAAGCCCAAAAGCATGCAATTTAAACTCAATCTGTCTGGAAAACAAGCCCAAATAAGTTCAGTTATTATAAATACTCCTGTAAAGGAAAACAATGGGCATTGTTTAACTTTCTCCAAATATGATTTGAAATGAAATGGCAGAAAGCCTAAAGTTTAGCCTGATGGGATCAATTTGTGGTCTTCATTCCAGAAAAAAATCCAGCAAATCAAAAATGTTCCACCTTCTGCTTGCAAGAGAGCAAACGTCCACACTGCCAAATTCCTCAGCATTCATTGTTTGTTGGGCCCCATGACTTTGGTAGCCAGGGTTACCAAATACCAATCGTAAAAACCACTGGATTCAAGCCTACCTAAACATACTTCCAGAACTTAGTAATTTGAGTGAAGGAAGAGAGAAGGAAAGAGAGGGAAAAAAAAGCACATTCCAAAACAAATTGGATCTAGAATATGACTCTTTCCCCTCTGCGCCACATCAATACCGGCATTTTGGCAGCATTTGTAAGTAAAAGCTCCCACATGGATGACATTAACATACCATAGTTGTTCTCATGATGTATTGCATTGCTGGGGGCAGCAGGAGATTGCTGGCATGGCATGAAAATTCTTGTGGTTAAATTACAGGTTTGCAATATGACATTTAACAGAGGTACAGTTTTGTGTATGTGCGTGTGTGTTGCAAAGCTTGATATCAGCCATACATTTCTATAACAGCACATCCCAAACCATTGCCCTCTGGGAATAAGTCTGTGCAGAGCTTGTCCTCCAAAGCACACAGTGACGAAGAGAATTAAGAATCTGTAAAAACATGTCCACTCCCATAAACTTTACACCACGGGAAATGAAAACAAGCTTGTTTAATTCACCCATCACTGACTGTTCACTATGACAGATAATTTTAAAAATGGTGTTTCACATTAATCCATTAGACACACACAAACACACAAATAAAAAATGAACGAGACACTGTAAAATAAAAAAGCCATTTGGAAACCAGTTATTTCTGAAGTGCGCTGCACGTCCTGCTTCTTCTAGAGTCGAAACATTCAGAGTGGCCAAAAAAAATAAAGCAGGTTTCATAATGCAAGTCCAAAATCAGGCCCTGTGTGTGTGTAAAGGCTCATGGTCATTCCTTCCCTAGAGCAATAACTAGAGGTATTCAGCATTGATTAGATTGTGCGGTGTGTAAACAATCGAGTTCCTGCAGTCAGAATCCGGTCCCATGGAGTTTGGCTTTTTTTTTTTTTTTGGCAACAATCATATTTACTATCAACACTAGATGATCCACTTTTGTCACACAATGTAAATAGGCCTCTTAACAGCATGCTGTTTGTAGAAAGTCAGTGTGTATTTTGGGGGCTGCCATCTTTGCCAAGGTACTTGCGAATAGTCTTTGTGTTATCCTGCCTCATACTTTGGATGTGGGCATCCAGCCTCTGCAGCAGCTCCTGTGAGCGAAGCGTCTCCTCCTCCAAAAAACGTGTGGTCACTGAACCAACTGGAGAACTTGCACAGCGATCCTTCAGAACAGAGAAAAACTGTGTGAGAGAAAGAATAACCATCTATGCACACGCTAAAAAAAAAAACTTTATCTGAAATGATACCCGGGTAAACCGCATTTACCTCAAAACCAATCAAAAACACAAAAGATAGCATAATTAAAAATAACAATCACAGTAAGTTACAATTTCATGACATGTCATTGTGTTGCCTTATTCATTTGTAAGACGTAGCACTTTTTCTAACACTGTTTTTGAATCAGCCCACAGTACAACAGTAACTTTACATCAACAGTAAGATGTTCTTACTTTATCATTGCTGTTAATTTCTATTTAGTCTGTTTTATATAAATTGCATTGCACATAAAAAAAAAACAAGAAAAACTCTCCATATAAAACAGGCCAGCCCAAGATTGAACAAGTACTGTATATCTATTCTTCTTTATTTAACCTGTGACTGACCATAGGCAGGGGATCACCAGAAGAACCAGAGGCTCTCTCATCATCAGCTGCTGTGCTAAGCAGAGCCACTATCTTGCGGGCTTTATCAGCTGAAGATGATGAAGAAACGGAGGAAGAAGAGGATGCTGGGGAGACAGCTGTCCTGCTCTCCTGTGATTGACCATCAGGGCGGTGCAGTGATGAGGTGGACAGGACCTCTAGCTGTTTAACAAGCGTCTGGATCTGGTGCTCGTAGTGAGAAGTGTTCTCCTGCATTCGGACCTCCATGGCTTGCAGCTCAGCCTCACATCTGTAAGAAAGCACAACAGGAAATGTCCGCTCTTCAGTACAAAGTAGCTATGATTGCAAAAAAGGTTTTTTAGACATGTAAAAGGATTAAATATTGCAATGTATTGATTTGAAGGAAGTGATTAAACTATATTGGTTTTGGCATCAACTATAAGTCAACTTTAACCAACTATAATATTAAAATGTAATGTGGATTGTTTTTGGTCAACGTAGAATTCTGGAGATAAGTATAAAACAGTATATTGATTTTAACTGCCTAATCCATATAATAATAAATTATTATAAAGATTTTATAAAAAATAATGAATTATTATGTTCCTGCTGTTACTGAAAAATGTTTGGTCGCCCTCTTGTGGTTAAAAAAATTATTTGAGAGAAGTCGTAACAAAAGCTGGGTCTAATATTACTTTCCTGGAAAAAAACAAAACAAAAATTAAATTTAATGAAAAAAAATGTTAATGACTACTTATATGTAGTAATTAGATTGTGTATTAGGGAATAAAGCATACCGGTCATGTGTGTGGCTGCTCTTCCCCTGACTCTGTAGCAGGGCTCTCTCATACTTGTCTTGCCAGGTCTGGTTAGTGGCTTCCATTTGGGCTCGGAGCACTGTCAGTTCCTGCCTTAGCTGCTGGTTTTCCTGCTCTAGACTGCTCAGAGATGACACATAGCTGTCCCGCAAACTAACTAACTCCCCATTAGCCCTCTGAGTGAGTGAGAAAGAAAGAGAAAATCAAGAACACAAAATCAAGATTCAAAGGTCACAGATAAAGATTAAATGCATATCTGCAGAAAATAACAAAAAAAGTAATAAATGGCCCGTTGTGCACCTTTGGGGATCGAGACTCAATCCTCTCCAGGAGATCATTTAGGTGCTGATTCTCAATCTTCAGAGTTTCTAGCTGAACTTGGGTAACCTGCAAAAACAAACTGAATCTGTTCTACCGTTTTGTTGTCGCCCAGAAAAGTTACATCTCAATAGATGTTCCAGAAGCAGAAGTTAAACTAAAGCTTTGGGGAAAATTCAAAGTATTAGAATGAGACTAAATTATACATAGCTACTAAATATGCACATCTGAACAAGCACATGGCAAATACCTAAGCAGAATGAAACACTATCTGTGGGCTTACAGAGTAAAATGTTACCTGCAGCATACCATAAATTTACTGGAACAGAAAAGCCCATTCATTTGTTTTTGCTACCCACTGAAGTGAAAGTGACAACCCTCGTTATTGTGTGTGTATGGGTGAAACACAGAGGTTGAATTTTGTTGTGTTGTGCTGCGTTTCACCCATACACACACGTGCAGCAGGGGGCAGCTATTGAAAGCACCCAGGTAGCAGTGACGAGGACTGTACCTTGCTCAAGAGTACCTCAGGGCAACCTACTGGGGAGGGAATCGAACCCACAATCTTCTGATCTGGGGACCCGAACTCCCTAACCACTAGGCCACCGCTGCCCCTTTTGGCATTTGGGTATGAGATCAAAAGATGCATGTAAGACAAGGTTTTAAATTACAGAGAACATAGCACCTTTAGTTTCTGACCAGTTTTTCAAAAGGGAAAAACTTTTGGAGGGAATAAGACAGATTTGTTTTCTGGAAAGGGGACCTTGAGTTCAGCTGCCCTGCGTTCAGCTCGCTCCACTTCAGCCCGCAACTGCCGCTCTACACTGGAGGCAGAGCCACTGAGCGTGGCGATGGTGATGTCGCGCTGATGAAGCTCATTCGTTAGGTGTGACACCTCCTTTCTCATTCCTTCTAGCTCACCACAACGCATCTGCTCTGCTCGCTGGAGCTCTTCACGCAGCTATGTGCACAAAGACACACACAAACACAAAGGGAAGTTTAAAACTATCAATCCATTATGGTTAATCATATCAGCACAGATCGAAATAATCCAATCTAATTATGCAATCATTACTCGTTTGACTTCAGTGATGGAATGACTGTGGTCCTCCTTTAGCTGTCTCCACACTTGCTCTTTCTTAGTGGCTTCTCCCTTTTGCATCCGCATGCTTTCAAGCCTTGAAAAACAGCAATAGATTAATAAAAAGACAAGACAAGACTGCCTACTGAACACTATCAGATCAACAGCAATTTAAACAGTTACTTTTCTCTGAGTCTTGCAACCTCAGCTTTCAGGTGTTTCTCACAGGTTTGAGCAGAGTGAAGCCTGGTGGTGACTTTCTCCAGTTCCTGCCTAAGAGAGGCCAAGCCTAGAGATGAGTTTCGGGAAGCCAGGCATTCCTCCAGAGACCTTGAAAAAGGAAAATGTAAGATAAAGTAATCTTTGTGTTGTTTCTTTTCAGTAAGCAGCAGTGTCTATTCACAACAGCAGGGAGAGTCGAGGCTATTGTTTCTGTAGCAAGTAAATTAACTCAAGCAGCTCTATTACCCTGTAACAGACTAATTTAAAACTTTTTTCAGCAAACAGAACAGGCTGAACAAAAACTACTAAATGGTTTGATATAAAATCTATGTACCTAATGACATGTTCTTTGGCCTGTAGGGCCTGGGTGAGGCGCGTCACCTCACTGCGCAGCTGCTGCTGCTGGATCCCTGAGCTCCTCACAAACTGATCCTGAGCATCCAATGTGGCTCTTAGCTCTTCTCTCTCCTCACTTAAAACCTATATCAAACACATGACACTCTCCAACTTGCAATTAACAGCCCAGACAACTTAATGTCACAATGTCAATCAGAGAAATAAGCAAAGCAAGCTTCAAGCCAGTAAACTATGTGACCTGTTCAAGCATCTATAAAATACTGTACAGCAAAGCATTTACTTGGAATGCAACACCATCACTTCTATGCTGTGCACTGACAGCAGTTATCTGTATCATATTAGTTTCTTTGATAAACATGCATTATTTTGCCAGAGAGGTTGTGTGGTTTCATTTTTTTCCATTTCATTTAAATATAATTGAATTGACAGCACAATTTCAGGGCTGTTCGATGTGCACTGATAGAGGTGAATCTGTACCATCAGTATTTGTGTAATATGGCTACAGTCCCTACAAAATTACTATTCCTGTCTCATCTCTACCTGTGCTGGAGCGTTAGCTGCGATAATGCAGCTGACCTGCTGTTCCCTGCGAGAGTCTCCCAACTCCTCCTGCAGCAGCCGCAGCCTCTCTAGCTCGAGCTCCTGCGCATGCATAGTGTCCTGCGCCCGCTGCAACTGTGCTCGCAAACACTGCATTTCCCCCGACTCATGCAGCCGGCCTGCACCCTGTGACTGGAAAGAGATCCACAGATCAGCAGCTTCGGTTACCATGGAAAGACTGAGCTTATAACTCAGTCAATTATGTTCCTTTTTCCTTTGTCTGTGATCAAGAGCTACATATAAACACATAAGAGGTGGGTCAAGTTTGATTTAATTAGATCCCTCCGATCAAAGATGTGCCACTTCTATCCTGTAATGTTTTTAGACTTATTTATTTGAAAACAACTTGAATGTTTTCTAAATCTGAGAAGAGAAACACCTTTAACACTGATGCTTTTTATATTTATCACCTGCATCAGAGTGAACTGCTCTGCCAAACTCTTCCTTTGGGCCTCTAATGAAGTCACCTGTCTCTGATACTGCAATCTCTGCTGCTCCCACTCAGCAGAACGTTGCCGAAACTCCTGCAGAAAAAATAAAGGAGGTATTATAAGACTACAGAGGGCTTAATTCGAAGTCACCAAGAAATTTAAACTGAAAAACTGATGTGGCAGGCTAGTCCAATTTGCTGAAATGTCACTGCAGCAACTGAAAATGGTCCTCAGTAGTTTGTATGGCCCCCACAGCCCCCACGTGCTTGTATGCATGCCTGACAACGTCATGGCTCCTTATGAGATGATGAGATGTGTTCTGTCCTGACCAGGGCATCACTGAGCTCCTGGACAGTCTGAGGTGCAACCTGGCGGCGTCGGATGGACCTAAACATGATGTCCCCAAACAGAGATGTTCTACTGAATTTAGGTCAGGCGGGCGTGGAGGCTCGTCAACGGTATCGATTCCTTCATCCTCCAGGAACTGCCTGCATACTCTTGCCACATGAGGCCAGGTATTATCCTGCACCAGCGAAGGGTCTAACAATGGTTCTAAGGATTTCATCCCGATACCTAATGGCAGTCAGGATTTATCATGTACATCCTGTATGTTTATCCTGTACAGACATATTGAAACTATACTCTGATTAAGAAGTGTTTTTTTGAGCAGTGTATATACTGCTTAATCATTTCCTCTGATACTGTATATGTGATTAAGGGTGTTTTACTTTTTGACCACTATGATGGTCATGGTACCATGTGCACAATCAGAGCTAACAACTATAATCAAATGATTTCACTGACAATGACCACGGCATTAAAAATGGTGCTTGTCCTGAGGAAGATTAATGCAGTACCTCCAGCTTGCTGTTCAGATGGGAAACTTCACTCTTGTCCTCCTCCCGGCTTTGGGCTCCTTCTCGTGCCTCTTTTAGCTGCTTGCGCTGAAGCTTCTCATAGCTGCGCTTCAACTTAGACAACTATCAGCGGATAATTTGAAGTGTTTTACAAAATTCAATTAAATTGGGTAATTAAAATTACATCAGATTTTAGTTTTATTCTGTAGAAAAGAAGGAAAAAGCAAATGACAAATCACTGCTAATCTTACCTCTTCTTTCATGTGTTGCAACTGCCCTTCATACTTCATAACAAGTTCCTGTCTACCTGTCTGCATCTCTTCCAGCTGTTTTGCAAGCACTCTGACCTGTATGGATAAAGTGCAGTGTTGTTAGACCAAATGAAAGAGGTTCTTTATGGAGTTAACTTGAGAGAAGCACCCCAAGCATAATTCTTTCAACATGATACCGTGTATGTTTATAGTCACTGTCTTCATTGAAATTAACATTTTACTTCATTACTTCTCAAAATGCTGCTGGTCACTATACATGACTGCAAACTGATGATGCCAGCATTACTTGTGTTGTGTCCTAAATCACCAAGAAGCTTCAACAGAATTTCCTTCTTTATCTATTTCCTTTGTAATAATGATAACTTTTACTCAAACTGAGATCGTTCTCCGAGATCTTACTAGATAACGTGTTTCTATTCCTATTAATAAAATAACATCAGCACTCCTCTGCATAAATAACCAAAAATCTGTTTTAGAAAACCTGCATTCAAACACTTTTATATGTTCCCAAAGCTTTTACAGGATTCCCTAATATATTACTTATAAAGGGATTTATGTTAAATTACATACCATGTTACCTGAAAATGGTTAATTATATCAGTGCATAGTTGCATAGTGCATAGTTTATTGATTCTACAATAAAATCAAAACTTTCAATTCAAAAAAAGGAATGAAGTCAGCAAAAAAATACCAAAATATCTTAAAACATTTATAACAAATATAAAAATTTTAATATTTTAAATACAGTATTACTTTTTACAGATGTAGGGACCCCCTTAAATGAATGATATTCTAGTTCTAGGACATATTGCAAGTGACTCTAGTTTTGGCGAATGTTTTTTGGTATTTTAGTTTTATAGAGGGGCAGAAATTAGTGCAAACTAAAACATTTAAAAAATGGATGACACTGCTACACAGCACACTGGTTTCAAACTGGTTTTATTTAGCATATTAGTGTTAAAACTGACTTTCTATGAACAGTTTCTAAAACTACATGTTTTTAGTCTTTAGAGCAACTCTGACAGCTTACTGTTAGCATTTCTTTGAGGAATAATCACCTGATGTTTCCATCATGCGGTTATTAGGTACACACAGTTGAAGCGAGCTAAAAGCTGGCTTGGTATGCAGGTAGATGATTTGCCTGACAGGCAGCCACCATGCAGATTCACCTGCAACAAGCCCTTCTCCATTACCAGACTCAACATCCGAAAGCCAGAGTCCTGGAGCTCCAGCAGGGACACAACAGTCTCTTTCACCATGAGCATCTGCCAGGGTGAAGGCAGAGCATAAGGCCAGAGTACAGTTTGGGGGCTTATGCATGACTTAACCATATTAGGTAGTTGAAATGCCTAGCGCTCAAGGCTTAAAAACTTTGCAATTAGATTTTTTGATGTGCTGTGTCTTCAAGGGCACAAAGTAATGCAATATCCATAATTAACTCCCTAAAACCACCATGCTAGACTAAATTACCATAAAGAACATGATTTGTCATGTTATGCAATACTGTGTTATGAGTTTTTCTTGCCCCATACATTTTTTGCCCTTCAAATCCCAGCATGCATTGCATGAACATAAATTACAGCAATGACAAAGGGCAGTAATGCACCAAAATAAAAGCTTTAAAAATCCAGAGGTCATGTTCAGCTTCTCACTAGAACCATTCACTAACTGTATAAGGTGAGTAGGGATGTTTCCATTTTTTGCACATTGTCTCTTTAAGTGCTGTCTCTATGTTGAGGTCAACTGGTGCATTCAACTTGGGCTTTAATAAAAACCATTACACAAAAATGGAAGGAACACAAAATTCCAAGTTAGTCTATGCCTCTTGGCTTTTAATTGGTGAAGGCAAATGAAATTGTCACCCTTGGAGGATACGGGACTGTTACTTAAACAATAAAATGGCTGATTCTCCTTAAAAAATAAATCAATAAATAACTGTTTCACTAAACAATTCCGCTGCTTACCACAGCTGCATGTGGGAATAAGGATAAGGCAGAACATCAAGAAGTACCTTTAAAACCCACAGCTGCACAAGGTCAAACACTGATCGGTCTACACTGGGCTCAGTAACACATCTGTACCTCAGAGTTCCTCTTGTCCAGCAGATCTTTGGCTGACTGGAGTTCTTCCTGACCGTTTCGCAGTCGGAGCTCCATGGCTTTCACCTCTGCTTCCCACTCACTGCGCTTGTTATTCACCATGATATCAATCTGTCTCATTAACTCCTGCAGTTCCGGCTCACAGGATGTCAGGACAGAGCTGGGGACCACGTGAGAAGACAGATCACTAATGAGTTTCTGTCAGCACAAGGTTTAAACCCTGCAAGATTATCATTATTATTATTATTATTATTATTATTGCAAGCACGATCTCTGGGTGTCCTGAAGGCCTGTTGAGTTACCTGATGTCATGTTCCTGAAGAGTTCCCAAAAAAGCCTCCATTGCTGATTTACTGGTGGGCTCCTCCTGACAGCAGAGAGATCTGTTTATGAAACAGAAAGGATAATCAGCCACGGACTGGAGCAGCCCTGAACAACGTGAAGGATCTGAACTTACAAAAACGAAATCAAACGTTCATTTGACAGGAAAACACGCAGCCTGACAGTAAATCCACAGCAAACTGCTGGATTTCTTCATATTTCATACATTATTTTGCAAACCAACAACTTTCACCACACCATTGGCTTCAATATGAATAAAGTTAAAGCTCGCTCGCTGAGTTAGTTGCAGTAATCCAGAGTTAAACCCTAACCCTAAAACATCAATCTGATGAACCTGCGCGACTAGCTTGCTAGCTAACAACTAACTTCTTACTCTCCGAAATGCACTTTTTAACAGAGGTTTTCACAGAAGTGACTGCCATGTATGTTGCACAACAGAGAAAGACTTACAACTAAAGTCATCGTGAACGATAATGTGGAGTGTGCTCCTGTTAAACTCGAAGTTTCGGAGTTGGCGCAGCTGAGCGCTACAGTTGGGCGACAACAACGCTTTTCAAAAGCACAGCATCCTGGGCCACAGGGCCGCGCTCCAATACACCTGTCAGTGCCCTAAGTAGTACGCTACCCTTTTCTGGTTACTCGTATGTAAAAAGGAGTAACAAACTTTCACGGAGAAAAGAAAACACAGGTTTGTGACCACCTGTGATAAATCAGCATTTCCATGATTCTTTACCCGAATCAAACCAGTCCTTAGGTCTCAAACAGGCGGTGTATTACAACATTAATAGTGCAGTATGTCACGCCCTCTCCTAAACGGGCTGTTCCTCACTCGCTTTCAGAGCATAGGGACTCTTATTGGGACACAACCATGTGTTCCTTTCAGTTTGCGGTCGCTAAGCGCAGTTGTGTCTGTCTGTCTGTCTGTCTGTCCGGGAGAGGTTCGAGATGTTTATACGGACAAAAACGTTTAGCAGGAGAAGCTAATGCTAGTTGTTGGCTAGTCTCCGGCAGTAACCTGTTTAGCCTAAATTAATTTCCCTTAGTGTGAACACATCTGAACCATAGCTGTGAGTGTGTATATATAACTCCATGCGATGATAGTGTGTGTGTGTGTGTGTGTAAACTGGGACTGTTGTCACATTAGCGACGTAGCTGCTCGTTTCTTGTATCCCTGTGGTCTGTACAGGGAAACTTCACTGAACCGATCGTGATGAAAGCACGAACACTGGGAGTGTGAGGCGGGCGCGGCAGCTGCCTGCACTCTTCATATCCTCGATTAGGGGAAGGTCTCTCCACGTGGCTCGTTGGTCTAGGGGTATGATTCTCGCTTCGGGTGCGAGAGGTCCCGGGTTCAAATCCCGGACGAGCCCAGCTTTTCTACATTTTACTCGTTAAATGCGAATTAAAGCACTCGAGAAGGCCTCGGTGTGGTTGATAGTATCGGGTATATCCTCACTCTTGAATTATAGAAGAATGAAAATCCGTATGGAGACTGTGAGCGAGGAGTGTAAACGCGCTAGCGGCCAGCAGGGGGCGTGTGTGGTCTGATCTATATAGTGTACGTGGTGAGCGCGCTCTGTTACATGGCTCGTTGGTCTAGGGGTATGATTCTCGCTTTGGGTGCGAGAGGTCCCGGGTTCAAATCCCGGACGAGCCCAGCTTTTTTTTTTTTTTTTTTCTCCAGACACTACAAACACTGAGTACGTGATCACCGTTTGATAAAAAGAGACGGCGACCCGTCTCATCTGATTCGGTCACACGTGTGCTGAGCTTCGCACGCGATCAGGGTGGCGTGGAGCTCTACCTCCGTGCACTCTGTGCAAGAGAGCGCGGAGAAGATCAGAGAGCAGCAGTTCTGAAACTGAACTGAAAGTACAACTGAAATGACCATGAATGAAAATAATGGCATCAAAGGATCGAGAAGGTCTGAAGCTGCCACCACTGAGAGGTATCAGTGGAGTCCTGCAGCCTGGTTACAGGAAATGATCGATGACAGCCTGAACTGAAGCAGATCATTAGAGGGCAGCATATCCTCAGCTGATGCTCCTCCTGTTGGACACTGATCCAGAATTAGCCTGGGAAAGGAAAACAGTAGTTTACATTTCCACTCTCGACAAAAGGTGGAAGAGCACTCTCAGGGTTTTCATCTTTCACCACATGCATGTAGGAGAGGATCACTCAGCCCTGATCATGTCCTGTGTGCTGGCGGGAAGATGCTGCGTGTGGACTTCTGATGCATTTTTGTGCAGAAAGTCAGTCACCAACAGCCTGGGATTCAACAGGTCTGTTTACAGGCGTTTCCATTTTTCACCCTTAATATGATGAAAGTTAAGCTTTTCTCGTGAAGACATCACACCTGCACATTTCCAGTTAAACCCATGTTAAACATATCTACTGTTTCTTTGTACGCTTCACAGTAAGACATTAAAATGCCATTTAAACACCCTGAGGGTTCCTCCTTTTTTCTGCTTCTTCAAGGTGAACACCATACGTCCATGTCATTTCCCGATACCCTGTGTCTGTAAATCATTTTGAGTGCTATAATTTTCAGACGGATGAAGCAGCCCTTCATATGAAAAAGCTCTGAAGAATGTAACACTTGTACTGTAATAATTAGTCTGGAGCCTTAAACTCAAACCTTAAGCGCTAAGTCACTGCCTTCTGTTTCTTTATTGTGACCTTAATTAAACTGATCTTAAAGGGTTGGTTTATTTGTGTCACCTACACATAACGTGTGTTGAAATGAGCTCCTGACAGGGGAACACTAATTCTAAAGATGAAAGAATAGAGAAAGCACATCAGAAATAGGATAAATCTAACCATGAGACCGTATACACTCTGTGTCGAATGTCAAAAAATACTCCCAAGATAAGAAATATGTTTCTTTCACATCTTCGGTATTCTCATAGTTTGGTGTATTTTAACACCAAAATATGAGAATACCGAAGATGTGAAAGAAATATATGTAAATACAAAAATATACATGCATACATGCATTCTTTAGGAAGTATTTCTGAAGAACAAATCCAAAAGGCCTGAAGTCCTGGAATTATAATATGCTTGAGAAAATGGTATTTTGGCCAAGTGTCAAGTGATTATCTGGTATCTGCCACAGGGCCCTCATGACGCATACAGCTGAACCTGTCTTCAAGTTACAAAAAAAGCGCCACTACCAGCGAAATCCTCTCATTACCATCCTCTCATTACCAGTTACGGAAAACACTGAACCGTACTTGTCCGGAGATAAACACATGCAGAGCAAATATTCAACGTTTCTCTAAAAAAAAAATCTATCCAAATGCTCTGCTTCTTTTAAAAAGGCTGTTGGCTCTCTGCTCCCCACCCCCAGCTCCAGCACACTCTCCCATCTGCTCCGGTCTGAAATACTCAACAAAGGAAGTTTGTGGCTTTTGGAGAAGAGCCCACCCCTTTACCTTTAAGCCAGCCTGTCCCCAGGCCATCTTTCTGTTTGCTCTGCCAATCTGTAGTGACGGCGCTATCACACTGCCTACGCAACTCAGTGCCTTTAAAACACACAACAGTCAGTCACGCTGACACCACAGCACACTAACTCTGTCTCTCCAGCAAACTGCTGCAGGAACAGCAAGAGAAGGACACTCCTCTGTCAGACAGCTGGTGGAGCAGCACTCACTCTGCTGTAAGTAGCCCATTATCTACCCTTTCTTTTTGATTCTTTAAAATTTGACACCTTAATAGTAGCTTTCTATCTGCTCAACGGAGAAAGATACCTCATTTTGGATGACACCTTAGGGGAAGGGGAAGTGTGAGACACCTTTTGAATTGACTCAAAAGTTGGAAAAAAAAAAACCCCAGGTCTATATTATATGTATTATTGCACACTAGGACAGGCTTTTGGGGACTTTAAGCTTGTTCATGAAGTAAATTGTGACATTTATTGTGTTTGACCATTAAAGCATAAAGCAGGTTTATGCTGGGTCTGAAAAAAGTCCACATTACTATGTGTGACTTTATATCCAGATCAGTTTGTCTGTTTTAAGGAGCCTGATAATTAGTGTGTATTATTATTATTATAATTATTATTATTATTATTATTATTATCACCATTATCATCATTCTTATTATTATTATTATTATTGTTGTTGTTGCTGTTAATAATAATAACAACAACCATAATATTATTATTATTATTATTATTATTATTATTATTATTACTATTATTGAAATTGCATATTAGCCATGCAAAATTTGCATTTGCATAACACTGATATAGGAACACTGCTGTTCTTTAAAAACAAACTTTACAGGAGTCAATTCAATATCAAAGTAAGATGATGTAATGAGATACTGGCCCAGTTCTAATTACCACTGCATCATGAAAGTGTATATTTCAGATGATGTAGAAACAAAAAACAAAAAACAAAAAAAATAGACAAGAGTTTTGTTTCTGGTCATGACAAGCAAAATTATTTGAAAGAATGTCCTCTGCTCCCTTTAAGATCTGAGATACAATTTTTATATAAAAAAAATCTACCTTGTCTTGCAGTAGAGAGTGTTTTCTCACACTGTTTTTTTGTGCATGAATGGTCAAAACAGGTCAAAGGATTCCTGCAAAAGGGTCAAAATCAAATGAATAATTCTAGACTAACAGGTGGCCAACAGCCACAGACTGGGAAACAGCATTATAATGGTAAATACTCCATAGGGACAGGACATGTGAGAACCTTACCATCTGCTGCTGAATTTTAATTATGATTTTACAGACACTTAATACAAAGCAGACAAAAGAAGTATGTATGACATGCCAACCTGAATAAGAAAAGCTCAGCACATGTGTTTAAACGATGCAAAGTGCTATGTTTAAAGTGGACCCAGGACCAAAACTGTATATATATATATATTATATCAGTCACAGAGAGAACAACTCTTTCTGTGTGCAAGAAAGAAGACAATTTATAAAAGTAATTTCACTAATTTAATTTCCTTTTTGCTTTAGAGGGAAGGGAACAATAAGCCTCATCTCGGCCTTCATCTGAACAACACTGCTGCTCTTACCCATCCCTCAGCTGTAAGAGACGCCTGGATCTTCTATTGGAGCTTCTTCTGAAATACTTTTCCCTACTCTTATTCCAAGTTCCTTTCCTGTAAATCTCCCACGTCCTGTAAGCACTATGGTACTGTGTGAGGATCTGGAGTGTGGAGTGTGCTACCAGAGCTACTCCCGGAGTGAGCGAATTCCCAGAATGCTCTTTTGCAACCACACATTCTGCTCAGTCTGCCTGGAAACCATGACTGTGGAACGCAACAGCATGCTGAACATCCGCTGCCCACTGTGCCGCCAGGTGTCCTGTGTGCGTGGCGGCCTCAAACTAGAAGAGGCACTTTGGGTCGACAGTCATATGTGGAACAGCATAACTGACATCCAAGAGCAAAACCAGGAGGAAGGAGGCCAGGAGGATGATGAAAGAAGCAGTGCCACAGCACAGCCTCTGGCACAAAATGAATGGTGGGTAATATTACTTAGTACTGACCCCAAAAGAAGGCACTATATATATATATATATATACATACCTGGAGATAACATCGGTCATGGAAAATGATACCACTCCAGTTAATATTGTGCAAACTGCATGCCTAAATAACCACACACTTGATGACTTGTTAAGTAATCTCAAATAGGCTCATGTGGTGACATGCTGTTATCCACACAAACAGACATAAGTAAATAGCATAGATAAAAATAGCAATAGCAGGGAAAAAGCTTCAGTTCTTGCCTGATGGGCTATATTTAATGGAAATGGTATAATTAGGATTTTTTTTTTTTGACAAACTATTATTTTTATCAATGCATCCAAGTCTCTTTTTCTTTTATCTTCAAATCTGTGTCAATTTAAACATTATGATAAAATCATAGATGTTAAAGCAGCTGAAAATTGTTCTCTTTGATCTTTGTTATTCTGTTAGTGGGTCGAGGACATCCTCTAAGCAGAATGTACCCAAACTACGACTGCCATCATTCCTGAAAAGACTTGGCTTTCTCAGGCAGCCTCAGGAGAGGATCATTCCTGGATGCAATGTGTGAGTGGTCCTCTTTATGTTATAAAATCCTGCTGATGATACAGTGTAAAGTTATGCCACTCGATGTATTTCAACATTTCAGTCAAGTGCATGTTTATCCCAGTAGTATGCAAAAAGATCTACCAGAGCCACACACTGACCCAAACATACATTCCTCTTTGATCAGTCAGAGCATTAGAGACTAGTAATGATCCTCTTATGCAAACCGCTCCACCTTGTTTTAGATTAGACAACCCAGTAGTACATCATATGAATAATTTGAATGTTTTCTGCTGCAACAGGCACAGCACATTGACAATTTCTTAGTCCCAGTCAAGTGGAAATCATGAAAGGACAGAAGCGTGAAAGAAGGAAAGAGCAGTGTAAACATGCAGCACTAAAGGACCCCCATCAAAAAAAAAAAAAAGTTAACAAAATTACCTTCTAGTCTATTTGGCCAACCATTTAAAGGGGCATTGGTTAACCTTATGTGGCTAATGTGGGAGAAAAAGTTTATTTCTTCATTTTTTCAACTATTGGTGCGGTGGATTTGCTAGAATAAAATATTTCTTAATTGTCATGGGTAAGATTCCCAGTGGTTGAATGAAGTGTCTTTGTAATGCATGCTGGGTATTGCAGTGCATAGTGAGTAACCAAAAAGCAAAAAGCTGACAAAATATTTAATTCTGTTAACTTGATGAGGGATACAATGCACTTTAATATTACATTATACAGTAAATAGCATTAAATGCTAGTTTAAGGCTGGACTGTACCTATTTAAAGCAATGGCTGAGCCAAAAATGACAATTTCCCCTTACCCTAATCATTATTTTTTATCAAACAATTAAAATAAAGGTTTCATGATGGCTACTACTGTTTTAGTACTGTGATGCTCTTAATGCCGTTTGTACTAGCAGTGAGCAGAACAGTGTCAGAAACCACAAGGGCACGTCTATTTGGGATTGGTTAATTAAGTGCATCATTATTTTGTCATGCAGTTTACACAATGCTCAACGCTACGCTGTCTTTCCTGTTAGCTGTACTTTGAGCATAAATCTAAACCAGGAAATATATCACACAAAACATGGCTTGACTGAATGAAAGTATAAGAGCAATTGTAAAAAAGGTTTTTAGCCAAACTGTCGCTTGATAGCCAACCACAATAGAGGATCAAAATGCCATTTTTCTCAATTTCAAGTGCAGACATATACAAATACTTAAAACTATTAGTTTAAAGATTACAAAAAGTATGAATACAACTTGGGTCTGGCTCTGGGGAGGAACAAGAACAGCACAGAATCAACAACTAACTTGTAATTACAAATTTCAATTTGATTTTGACCGTTATCACATCTGCTCCTCCTTTGATAATATGCTAATATTCTTTTCTTCTTTTCCTCTACTGCAGGCAGATCAAATCATGGCGAAGGCTTTCAGGAGAAGAAACATTTTGAAAGAGGTCATGTCAGAACAACTTCACCACTCTGCACCATGAACTCTCCCTGTTTGTTTTGCCATTGTCATTTAAATCGGGCCTGCCATGTGCCCATCAGGTCCGGATTATGGAGCGACCCTGAGGAGCAGTGGACATTGGGCCAAGGGGTCTAAAGCAGACAGTGACCCTGCAGCCTTCTCCCCGGCTGCGTGCTTCTCAGGCTGCATTTTCTGCATGAATAGCAACAAGCTGGGGTGCTGCTGTTTTATCTGTGGGGATCTCCTCATTAGCCATTCCACCCATAATCCCTTACAGCTGCTGCAGCAGGATCTGCTTCAGCTGTTCCAACAGAGAGAGGGAGAGACACAGAGGGGAGAAGAAAGAGAGAGAAAAGAGCACAAGAGCAAGTGTCCCAGATGCAACATAGAGCTGGTTGAACAGATGGTCCCCCGAGAAAGAACTCCCCCCAATTCTAACCACACCCCAGCATGTCCAACTAAACCCTTTTAACTTATTATAAGATTTGCTATTTATGTAATTTATACTTTTCTGTGGATTAAAGATTTAGAAAAATGAATGAGTGAATGGTGTCATCCTCGTTGTGTATGCTGCCTGTGATTTTCTGTTCAGGTGTGTAGAGGTGAATAACATACCATTTGCCCTTCCACAGCCTGTTTTTGTTGTTGTTGTTGAATTAATAATATTGCCTTTGAACTATTTATGCTAAGGGTCTTAAGTGAACATAGCCATCTGTTAGACTTGTCTTGGGAAAGAGTTCTGGCCGACAACAAGGCCTAAATCAGCTTGGCACTGTATAATATTATATAAATATACAGTATATATATATATATATATTTTTTTTTTTTATTTTTTTTTTTTTTATTATTATATACAGTACTGTGCAAAAGTTGTAGGCAGGTGTGGGAAAAATGCTATAAACAAAGAATGCTTTGAAAAATGGAAGTGTTCTTTTCATCAATCAACAAAATGCAGTGAATGAACAAAAGAGAAATCTAAATCAAATCAATATTTGGTGTGACCACCCTTTGCCTTCAAAACAGCATCAATTCTTCTAGGTACACTTGCACACAGTTCTTGAAGGAACTCGGCTGGTAGGTTGTTCCAAACATCTACAAAACTAACCTACAGATCTTCTGTGGATGTAGGCTTCCTCACATCCTTCTGTCTCTTCATGTACTCCAGACACACTGATGATGTTGAGATCAGGGCTCTGTGGGGGCCAGAAGAACTGATGCTGGTTTGAAGGCAAAAGGTAGTAACACCAAATATTGATTTGATTTAGATTTTTCTTTTGTTCGCTCACTTTGCATTTTGTAAATTGATAAAAATAAACAATCATTATTTATATTTCTGAAAGCATTCTTTGTTTACAGCATTTTTTCCACACCTGCCTAAAACTTTTGCACAGTACTGTATATAATTTAATACATAAATTTTGCCTCAATGTAACAACCAGTCCACTAATCCAATAATACAACTTCAGGATATGTTCTCAATAGTTTTTATAAACATAGGATTATCATCTTGTGGATCATGGACGTGGTTTTTGGCAGGATTCTTTCATTCTTTCAGTATTATCTCCAGTCTGATGTATGATCTGTGAATAGGCTTGGTCTACAAAATGTATTAGGTTTAGGCCTTTTGCACTGTCGTTCCTTTTCATATTCCTCTTTTTTTTAAATAATAAGCCACACCGTCACCTACATATAAATCATTCAGGTATGACAAAGCCATCTATCTTAGGTAATGCAGCAGTGAAGAAAAAGGTACTGAATGTTACAGATGATCAGGCTGGTGATGCTGAACGCTGAGAGGTTGAAGCTCTTTATCTAGAACATGTAAGTATTTTTAGGCAATTTACAGCCTTTCAGGAAACAGTGGGAGAAAAGTGATGTTTCGGATATACACTGCATAGTGTCTGCAAAAAGTGAAGGACAACCAGAGAACCAGCAAAGGGATGATGGATTGCCAAGGTAGCCTAGATTGTAAGAGTTCAACCATTAAGTCTTTAAGGGTCTGAACTGCACTTTAAAGTATTTATATAGCCAAGCCAGTGGGGGCAGTGGTGGTCTAGTGGTCTGGGAGTTGGCCTCAGCATCGGAAAGTCATGCGTTATAATCCCAGACCAGTAGGTTGCCCTGAGGTACCCTTGAGCGAGGTACCATCCCCAGCATTGCTCCCCAGCGCTTTAAATAGCCGCATTGCGTGTATGGTTGAAAAGCAGAAGTTGTATGTTTAATATATGTCTATGTGAAGAAGCTGATTTTGTTTGAGAACGGTAAGAAATGCTTCTGCAGTACACAGAGATGATCAAGGCCAATCTGTCATGACAATCTGCGGTAATGGATCACCATGGACCATGTGCAAACATTTGCATATGGCTGCATATACTGGTATAAACAGAACCTCGGCCTGTGAAGGGAAGAAAGTAAAGGTTTGAACCGATCAGCATTTTCTGGACTACAAATGGTAAGGGCATCTGAAAACTCTGCTCTCCTCAGGATAACGTCTTTACACAAGTACAGAATGGTTGTTCTTCAGACAAATAGTGCAACCAAAAGCACACGCACATTACAATGGACTGCAAAAAGTTACAAACAGTATTCAAAATCATGCTGTTATCTGATAAAGTAGTTCAGGAGGGCTTTTTATTTAAAGGTATTTAATATCAGCCATACAGGGAGGTGATGAGAGATCATAACACAAACCACAGCGCTGTCAAAAGCCGGAAAAACAAGAGCAGCTGCTAAGCTACAAGTCTAAACCAACAGGATTTCATAACTGCAAATTCTAAAATTCCCACAAGGCGAGCCATGTGAAAAGTTGACAACAGTTATGGGCTGGGTTAGATTGACTGTCATAACTTGTTTGTTAATTCCCATCAAATCCAGCCAAACTGCCCTCGCTCATTATATGCCCTTAGAATTGTTCATGAGTTAATCTGAGAGGGCCTGTAAAGCAACCAATGAAAAAGAAAGCAACATAAATGCTCATCGAGTTTCATTTTATTTATTCACCACTGTGTTCTGGGTAATTCAAAAGATTTTTTATTAAAAATATGTAAAGTAGATACTTAGGCTTAGGATTAGGCTGAACCTATTAAACAACTTGGAGAAAAAAGTAAAAAAGTAAGAAAAAAAGCTGCAGTATCAATATTTTAAACCAGTGGGCTTCAGTGTCATGTGGATCACAGTGTAATTCTTTTATCTCACATTTAAATATCCTTGTTAGTCTTAAATATTCAGAGCATAGCACTGGCTCATCCTGTAACCTTAAAGGAACATGAAATATGATGATGATCTGCTCTTCTGTGTGTTTGCGCAAGGAGGGAATTTCATGACGGGAAACATGCATGTGTTGAGAGCAAACTGTCGGGAAGGAGGTCACTTCACCAAACAAAGGGAACAGAGCACCTCTGTCTATTATGCTTATAGCAGACATAAGATAAGCCATTGAAATTATTCTGATGTGAAAGGATGCACTTTAGAGAAACCCACTGATTTTCACTAAAGGTAATAGGAGTAAAGCCATTTTATTGGTAATGGAATGAAACACCCTCAAAGAAGAAGCTACTTTACAAGAGGTGGAAATATGTTCTTAAGTTAATGCTAAACATTTTTGACTGTAAGAAGAACCTATGAAAAAATGTATTTTATTGTAAATTTACCACTCAGAAGATGATCCGGAAAAAAAAAATAATGGAACACCTGTAACTAATGGACTAATGGAAGCAGCAAGTAAAGATAATGAGGTATTACTGCAGTGGGAAAATCTTTCATCGGCATGTATGAACTTGCACAAAGTGCACCTGTAATATTAGAGTAAAACTTACAACATATTCTAATGGCAGCATTGGAAGAAAATTAGTTTTCATTGTGTTCTTACCATAAGAATAAACATGAGGTCTCTCTGTAACATCTGGGCACAGATCGTAGAGAAGTCATCCTGTGAGCTGCATCTTCACGTCATCTGCACATATTCAGACTGAGTCTGAAAAAAATGGTTCTACTGGAAAGAGCTAAAAGCTCTGCTGCTGTAGAAATCACTAAATTTGAACAGGCATCTTACTTATTTTGGAGGCTCATTCTACTAAACGTGATTTCATGAAATACATTTAGTCAGATACAGCTGTAATCTCAGGATTTAGACCGAAGACTGGAAGTATTGTTCTGCACTTTCTATGCAACCATAGTAAATGCTGTTAGAAAAAATATGGATCTGAAAACACAACAGCACACTGCTCATAAAAGTGAAATCCCAAGTTCTCCAGTGGCAGAGAAGCTGTTGGAACCTCTCGTGGCAAAAGAAACATTCAAGCTTTTGTAGGAGTTTTTAAATTATCAGTCTTTCACTGAGCTTTCAAAACTCTTGAAGAATCAGTCTTCTTGACTGAGAGTAATCAGTACTAAACAATCACTTTAAAGCCACACATGCAAATCGAGTAGCTGTAATTCAAGAGCATAAAATGCACTGTATGGGAACCTTGCTATGCAGGAACAAATTACAAAAAATCAGCTGCCATTGTGCTTAAAAGATTTACTGGAATTCACAGGGCAGTTGCTAACATTTGAAACATTTAATAAACATAAACATTGAAAAGAAAGAATGACACCATACATGTACAACTGTACATACATGTACATACAACTCATCGATGATGGTTGCCAGGCTGAGTGTTGGACATCTTTCCGGATAGGAAGGGCTGTGTTTGTTGAGTGCAAATCAAGACAATAAAACATGAATTCCTTGCTGCTAAAAGGTTCATCAGGTTGAACAATGTAGTTCATGGGTTTAATATAAGTTTGTTACTACAAAAAGCATTCATGCATTATTCAATTCATATCTCTCCAATTTGTAGTTTGGATAGCTGTATCATATTGCGCACACAACATACAGTTAGAGGCCAGAATGTAAGATATTCTGTGTTATTCTGTTATATTCCAATGTTGTCCTGTTACTACAGGTTGGACAGAAAATCTGTCCCTTTTCAAGCACAACAGCGCTCAACAAGCATTTACTGTGCTGTGGTGCCTTGGTTTTTGTGCCTTGCTCAATGATTATATTATTCTTTGCTCTTCATGTTAATAATAAAATATTTTTGTGTTGCACTTTGTTTCATGTTCATCACTTGAACTTGGAAAGCAATGGATAAACTGTAAAAGAAATATAAATATTTAATGGCAGCTCTTTTCTGTGGCTTTGCTGCAGAATCTGCACAATACTGTTATAGATTCTAAATCTGGTTCATAATCAAAAGGAGAGATCAACTAAAAGCATGGCAGGGGGACTTGACGCAACATGTATGGTTTAGGTAATGAAGCCCTTTTCTTACAGTCCAAACATTTCTGTGAAGAATAGCTGCTCACCAGGGGAAAGGATAAAAAAGCAGCGCTTGAGGTTATTATTGCCTAAAGGGATGATCTTAGCTGTTCAGAAAATAGGGCGCTTACATTTTTGCCCCAGGAAACTTTATTTCTGCTGATTTAACTATTGTGCGCTATACCTTTTGCATGTTTTGTTATAAATGTACTACAGACTGAATAAAGGTTAGAAGTAATTTTTTCTTAATTCTTAGTTTTAAAAAAAGAAGCTAGGAACAAAGAAGAAAGATTCAGCTTTGCAATGCTTAAAGAAGAACCATGAAACCTATTTCATGAATTTATGGGAAATGTTTCATCAACCTCTTTTTATATTTTCCACAAATATCTGCTTCCTTAGAAATGATCTTCCAGTGAAAGGAATGAGAAAGAAAGAAAGGAATGTTAAGGTGAAACTGCCAGCATATTTATCACCAGTTATAGCAAGCATATCAGTGTGATGTATCTAGGGGGGGGGGAAGATTTAGAAGCATTATATCTTAAAAGAAACTAAAGTTTTCAACTAACATTAGAGCTATAAAGGTAAATGTTGGATGGTTTTAATCATTTCCAGTAGAGACTACTAGATTTCTGTATAATAGCCTCCATACCCTTATGCACTTTTTTGACCTTTAAGATTCTAGTAAAGCATTAAATGCATTTTGAACTGGCAAAGGTCACTTTTTAAACAGTTCACTTGTTAATATCATCTTTAGATTGTGACATAACCATATCAGGGAACAAGAACACCATCAGAAAAATGTAATATGATAATCTGGGAAAAACAGACTAACAGATTCCTGTCCTCAGACGCTGACATTACCCAGGTTTCATTCAGCCAATTAAGTAAAACTGGAAAAGAGCACAATTGCAACAGAGTTTCAGTCTCGGGCTAAACTGAAACTGCCAGGTTTTAAATGGCTCCTGGTTAATTAGGGCAGCAACATGCTGCTACATGTTCACAGACTCTGTGGTTTTTGTAGCTGTTTTTGATGTAGTTTGTCTGCTTTGTCTGAGAAAGAGGAGTATAGTTGATCTATGCACTGCTGCCCAGTGTTTTACTGAATTTAAGAAACCCAACTGAGTGTAAATAAATACATAGTATTTAATAAACAGGTTGACCTAAACTATGGGCGGTCTATTTTATCCAATAATTATATTTTGAAAAAACAGAAATATTAATATAGGAATATAGTGGCTGAAGGAACTAAGGGAAGGCACTAAAAAAGGTTAAATGAGGTTATTATATGTACCATCATCAAAGGTCATCAAATAGTTAGAGGTTTTTTTGTGCTCGGCTCAGGTGAAAAAGAATAAACATTGATCAAAAGTAGAAAGTAGCTTCAAATTGTTATGAAAAATTCCTTTTAATTAAAAAATGTAATTTATTTTTAAACATGATATGATATCCCTATTGATAGTTAAACAATTAATGCATAAATTAAGGGTTTATATATCATTTTAATGCCTTTAAGTCTACATATGGAAGCTAAGCTGAAAAAACAGCCCATTCGCTTATGCTGAAAACCATGGAAGCCATGAAAGTCATGAAAAACAAAATAATTTACATATCGATCAGCTCAGTTTACAGCACGTTAGCCTCACTCATTTAAACTGAAGTTAAAAGCAGAGGGGTTCATTTCCAAACACATCATGCTGTGCTGTCAACAAAACACCTGCAAACATCTGCAACCTGATCCAAAAAAAAAAAAAAAAAATCTATCAAATGCATGAAGTTATAAAGAGTGTTTCATTTCAGACTTCTTTTTGAATGGGGCATAGAAACTCACAGAGACAAAAACAGCCTGTTTAAGTGTAAGGTATAAAGAGAGGCTGTAAAAATGATTTCCAGTGCTTTTGTCTTTAAATTGCCATTTTACAAATAAAAAACATTTTGACAGATAAAAGTTCTCAAATGTTTTTAAATGTGTATATCAAAATCTAACCTGCTACACTTTGGGCAGTGAAGATGGAGCTAAAATTACAACTGTACCGGGATATTCATCAGATACTGCGAGATGTTATTTACACATCCTAATGCATTAACCATGTATATTGATCAGTGATGGACTTACTAGATCAAGTGTGCTCAGTCCTAAGCTTGTGCTGTTGCTGTGAAAAGAAATAGCGTCTTTAAGAAAGAACATGAAAGGACTGTTTTTTCCCAGAATATTAACAAAAGGCACACATGCACCCATTAGGTAATAAGACTTTTTTATTGGTTTTTATTGTTTTGGACAGACATGCTAGATCTCTGTACAATGTGAATGGAGAGCTTGTCGTGAATCAATCAGACTTGCTCCTCTGAGTCCAAACATTTACACTAGGAATGGCCTTATCCTTCAAAGCAGGACCTGACTTACACACAGAAATTTCACCAAGGATGGTGTGCAGTTATGTCAACATAAGAATGGACAAATCACATATTCACTGCTGTATACACACCTCACAAGGGGGCAGCCTATATATACACATCCTGTTCATGCCAAAACATACAATAAAACATTTCTACATGGAAAATATATGTCACCTGTTGGTGGAATAAAAAATAAGAGATAAGGGGGGGGAAGCATGTAAACAACCTGTAAACAAAATATCATTAAGGTGCAGAAGCCAAAGGTTAATCAATCAACCAATAAATACGCTCACATCCCAGTTCTACTCCATGTATACGCAACTATTATTAGCACTAAGCTGTCAGTTTCCATGCCTTTAAATGATAAAGGCACAAGAAAATTACAGGGCAAAAGTGAGAGTTAAAATCAACACAGATTAGATTTTTCTTCTCTAGGTGATGTCACCAGTGGATCGGTGTGGATATGATGATTCACCGTATTTTCCTTTAAAGTGTGTGAAAAGTGTCACAAAAGCTCCATATCTGCATGTTCAGTTCATATCGTCTTCCATTTGGTAGTGGGCCGGTGGGGAGGGCGTCCTAAAAGGCAGCCAGACAGGTCAGTTAAAAGCGTTTAAGTACACAGAGCACAGTTAGTGCAGAAAGCAGCTATCTTGGCTAAAAGCTGTCTATATTACACAGCAGGGCAGGCGTGAGCTGGTCATACAGTGCAGAATCAGCCACTAAGAAATGACAGGACAGAAAACCCTATCTTGTTCACAGGAAATGCACTGTGAACAGCAAAGCATTCACAGCCGCAGGTTACAGAACTCCCAAACCTCACCTTCTTCACTAATAAAAACTTTACAGATGAGCTGAACACCCTGTCTGTTATGAGCTATGCAACTAAAGCATCACCAGTTTTCTTGGGTCACACTAGTTTTTGGCTCACTCAAACAAAAGTGTTTGCTCTACAAAGTCCTAACTTCACACAGCTCTACAGATGGGCCACTTGTACCGACACCCTAACAGAGAACTCTACAGTGCAGTTGCAGGACTGAATATAAGACTTGACATCAACCTCAAAACGGATCTTTACATCGTTCCTTAAAAAGTGCATTAGGATTCACATGACATAAAGTTAGTGTATGCTACCGCTCAGTGTCTGACCTTACGATCCGCGTACTACAGTTTACTGGCCCAAAAAACCAGGAGCTGACCACAGTGTCGCCCTGAACAGGGCAAGCCTGTAAAACACCCACAACTCTAGATAATGCTAACACTCAGTAATCAAGGAATATTGTTTGTTGAAGATTTACCACAAATTGATTGATGGAGAGGGTATATTTACAATGACGCTAGACTACACCATATTAGCATGGAAAGGTACATGTGCAAACCTTTTTGTCATTTTTGAACTTGAGTATAGGAATGTCAAGAGTTCAATGATCATTTAATGACAATTTTGAGAAATTAGCTCTTCAGGCTGTAGTACACAATAACAATTACAGTTGAGGAAACATCTTACAAATGTGAGAGAATTCATACTTCAAATGTGCCTTTATCATAACAGCAAATGACTAGGATCTATAAATATGCTCCTTATTCTAAATCCACGGTATCCATAACCAGTACAATTTCATACAGCATGTGAGCAAAACTTGTGAAGTACTGTAACGTACAAACCAGGATTTTTCAACAGAATGTGACAAAGAGATTCTCTAAAATGACACATCTGAGCCAAAGACTCTTGATCTTGATCACCTGGGTGTATCATAATGCTCACAAAATTAAAAACCAAAATGTGACGATCTGACGCAGTGCATTAAGTCACGGGTATACATAAGCATTTCTATGGGCATTTTCAAAGTTGTGTTCATATAAACACCACACGGGAACTAAAGGAATTTAGTTAAAACAACAGCAAAAGAGAGAGAGAAAAAAAAACTGTCTTGCATGCATGCTTGCTTTGTATTTTTATCTAGTATTTATTGTTCAGATTCCCTGTCTGCTGTAGGCTTTCCCATTCTGGCAAAAGTTTTTAAATGCCTTCATTATTTCTTTTAAGAGTTTTTCATTGAAAATACAAAAAATAAAAACAAAAAAGGAACTACAATAATAGGTTTAAAAAAAAATGTGTACATGCTTGGACTTTGTTGGTTTTGTTCATTTTCCCCCCATCTCTTTTCAAATTTTTAAGACTTTTTTGGCAATTTCATTAATAAAGTACACTATTTTACAACTGAAATGGATGTAACACTGTTTCCAACCAGTGACCCATGGTCGAATGTGAGTGCCAAATATCCAATCTTAAAAACTTAACTGGAAGCTAACCAATAGGAAGCAACACAACAAGCACGTGATGTAAATGAAGTTGCCTGGTTGGCAGTAGTATATTAACAGGAACAGCCCCCTTCAGTGGTAGGTGGCTCCTGCGGTTTGTCCAGCTTGATGTCAATCACTGTGAAATATTGTTAAGGAACAATTTCAACAACATCATATGTACATCATATCATCATAACATTACCTCCTCTACTCAGCCACTTCATTAGTTAAAAAGGATCAAAATTCTGTTTGAGCTAAAATGTTATTGAGATCTTAGTGTCAAATGCTAAAGAATAACTGACCAAAGAGATATCCTGTTCTGTTGTCATGGTTTTGCTGTGCCCACTATTGTATTAACAGAGCATTTGATAGTAATTGAATAGAATTCAGACACAGCACAAATCCACTGAATAGAATGTCTTCTGCAGAGTTGGATGGGACTCACTCACTCACTAATAGTTTAAGACAAACTGGTTGTAATAAATGGAACACTGTTGACCCCTGGAGGGAGAAAGGCTCTGTACAGGCAGGCCTATTGCAGTGCTCCCACTTTCACACAAGAAGGCACTGCAGCCACAAACGTATGACGGCCTCCTGCCCAGTCCACAAGACCGTTCTGAGAACTTTGCATTTACACAATAGTTTTCTGTCAGCACTTAGTCTGCTTTTGAAATTCACTCAATCAGCTTGGTGGCCTTTGTGTTTTGCTGTACATGCTCATAGAGGAACAAGACCAAAAAAAAAAAAAAAAAAGTAGTGTCTTGGGTAGAGAATAATTGTTATATGAAATGTGGAACGTATAGAGTGAAATCAAAGGATTTATTCACCCTGCTTTATTCTTGTGATTTTACAATATGTTATCATGAGAACATCCCAGTAAAACAGCTGGTACTCCATATTTTGCTATTTATCCACATATTGTTTAAAAGGGGGATATGCAATTTATTTTCAAAATCACGCAACATTATCATCTGTATCACTAAAATATGAAGTCTCCTAGAAAGGTGTGATGTGAAACATTTCCTTTTCAAATGTCTAACTTTTCAAGTAGGAAGCAACTGGACATTTGAAGAATTTAAAGCTCATTCTTTAAAGCTACTTCACAAAATAGTTATAAATATTTTATCTGATGATTGAAACATTTCCCAATTTATTTAAATTTCTGCAAAAGCAAATTTGCAAAAATATTTAAAATTCAAAAAATGCAAAATAATAGTCCAAATGAAGTTATTGAAGTTAATGAAGTTCTGAAGTCCTATTTTGTGTACAAACTCGGAATACGTGTGTGTTGTTTACCATGTTGACACCTCCTGGTTCCCATCACTGCCATTGTAAAGAAGTGAGAAAATCTTTCTAAAATCAACCACTTAAAATCATCCTGCCTCTCAAAAACGAATTGCACAAAACATGCTGAATCCCCTTTTAATGTGCTAAGTGTTATTATACATGTTGAATCATTTAAATATTTCTATTAGTAGATGCTCTTATCCAGAGCAATTCACAACATATGCAAAGAGCAGAACCCAAAATAAAGCAAAGAATCTCCAAGACAAGTAATTATCTTAAAAATATATATAAAACAGCAAGAGAATAAAAATGTACTACAATATAGAATAGATTGTATTTTTCATAAAAAATGTAATCTTTCAACTCTAATCTGTTGTTAATTTTATGAGAAAACGGGAAAGTATTGTATTTGTCCTCCAGGTGTAAGTTTGTTTAAAAGAGTCTGAAGTTCAAACCCTGCCAATTATTGTAGAATAAGGGACTCAAAAGGTGAAGCATCATGCTTTCCTATAGTGGTTTTTATGTCCAGTAGCAGCTGTAATGGTAAACAGTGCTGTCCCGAGGGGACTTCAGCAGGCGGAGGGAGTTTCAAGGACACGGAATGTTATCAGTCGAGCGACTGGCAGTGATTCACTGCACTGAATGAAGGCTGACGTGTTTTTATTTGCATTCATGAATAAATGTGTGTGCGCACTTGTGTGTAGGAGGAGGTTAATGTAACTGGTCTACTGGGATCACAGGTGCACCTGCCATGTAGACAAGCTTTTAATGGAAACACCACCTACACTGCACACAGCACACGCACACACACACACACACACACACACACGCGCGCAGAAAACGACACATGCAATGAAGGAATTTCTCTATTGTTACTATTTATCAATAGTCAGGGCTCCTTCCTTGGCCTCCAGGCTTGACATTTAGAGCAGTGTAGTCTGAAGTAATGGGTGTAGTGTAACTGTTTAAAGCCATTATAGTCAGACTGGACGAGCAAGCACCTAGTAATGTAACAAACCTAACCAGAACACATTTTAATTATATAAAAAAAGAGCAAAACCTATTTAATTTCAATTAATAATGTCAGTAACAATAACAGTCATCATAGATAAAAAATAATCATGTTAAGCCATACAAACTCTCCATGATGTTCTCACTATGTGCAGTCCTCCTAAAGCTCTGTCTTTATTTACAACATTTTGTTTACAAAATGTCTTGTTCTGTTAAGTTACCATGTTGCAAAATTTTATTCTGATGCCATTTTTGTGAAACGTATTTCATATGGATGCTTTGGCTAAATTAAACTGTCCTTTCATAAACTGATCTGCAGTTTTACTTCATGTGCACCAATTTCTTATAAGCATTACACACATGCTTACTAGGGGCAGTGGTGGTCTAGTGGTTAGGGAGTTGCCCTGGATCAGAAGATTGTGGGCTCGATTCCCTCACCAGTAGGTTGCCCTGAGGTACCCTTGAGCAAGTACTGTCCCCATCACTGCTCCCCCTGCTGCACGGTGTGTGTTTGTGAGTCATTCATTTATGTGTGCATGGATTAAATGCAGAGGTCCAATTTCGTTGTGCATCACTGTGTGCTGTGCTGTGTTCTCACAATGACAAGAATAGTCACTTTCACAAGTATGTGATTCCAGTTTGCCAAATCAAATACCGTTCTAAATGCCATGAATCAGGACAGAAGAATAAAGTGAGAAGAATATAGAAAAGCAAAATCTGGTAAAGCTGGGCCTTACAAATGTCTGCTAATCAATGTATAATGCATAAGCCTCTTTGGTCTTCCACTTTTCCTCTTTCTAGGCAGCTCCATGTTCAACATCCTTCAACATCTCCCATATAATCCTCGTCTCTCCTCTGGACATGGCCAAACCAGCGCAATCCTGCTTCTCTAACATTGTCTCCAAAATGTCTAACCTGAGCTCTCCCTCTAATATACTCACTCCTGTCCATCCTTGTCACACCCAACTTAGTCTTTTTATCTGTGCCACTGTCTACAACATAGCTGGTCTCACTACCGTCCTGTAAACTTTTCCTTTCACTCTTGCTGGTACCTGTCTGTCCCAGATCACTCCTGTCACTCTTCTCCACCCATTCCAACCTGCCTGTGCTCTCTTCACCTCTCAAACAAACTCCCTATTACTCTGAACTGCTGTCCACAAGTATTTAGACTCTTGAGCTATATTAATATTTAAATATAGTCATATTTAAAAACAAAAACAAACAAACAAACAAAAATCCAAGATTCCTTGACAACAGATATCATTTAGGACTAAATGCCTCTCCACCCTTAAAACAAACTACAGGGCTAAATTTCTGCAGTACAAGCCTTTAACACAGCAGATTAATCAAAGAAGCTGAAAGACAAACCTCAGAGCATCAGTGCGCTCACACACACACACACACACACACACACACACACACACACACACACACACACACACAAAGCCTAAAGTACATTATAATGCACAAGATAAAGTGCTGACAGAACTATAACACAGCATCCATGCAGAGGAAAGGTGAAAAACTCATTAGCCACATAATGAATACACTGGCAGCAGGGACGTGCTAGTTAGTTAGCTCTGCTGGTGTTTCCGTTGCACTCGCTGCAAAACACAACCAGCTTTTAAAAATTCATGTTAGTTTGGTTCCCCACAGAATGTCTTCCTCTTGACACACTGTGTGTGTGTGTGTGTGTGTGTGTGTTTGAGTGACTGAGAGTGAAAGAGGAGTGGCCAGTGTGGATTTACTTCTAGAGTAAATTAAGCAGCTACATAACCTCCATATACACACAATAAAAAGTGCACTGCTGTTCTTTCTGGGGCGAATGCATTTGGAAGGCTAATTCAGTCTGGCATCTCTCTCTCTCTCTCTCTCTCTCTCTCTCTCTTTCTCTTCCCACCCATCTATACTCTCCTCCATCTCTCTTTCTCTCACCATTTCACATCTCTCTCCAGTCTATCTTTCTCTCATTCTTCTTTCTCCCCCTCCCTCTCTCTCTGCTTTTCTTTCCCCATCTACGTCTCATGTTCTTTCTACTTTCCTCTCCACTCTACCTCTCTGTCTTGCTTCCCTTCACCTCATATGATTTTTTGTTTCATTCTTTCATTTTCTTTCTTCTCTTCCCAAATCCCTTCCCAACCCCACTCAACCTCTTTCTTGCCCCCTCTCTAGCCACTCTTCCTTTCTTAGTGTTCACTGCTCTCCTCTCTTTCATACTCTTTCTACCCCTCTTCCTTGAAATATACCCTCTCTGTCTCTCTCCCTCTCTTTCTTGCTCTCGATATACTTTTCCTCCCTTCCTTCCAATAAACCCTTTCTCTCTCTCCCGCTCTCCTCCCCCACTCCCTCTCTTTGGATCAATACTCGGTGCAGTGCAATAACAGCAGGAGGCCTCAGTGCCATTAAGTCTGCACACAGAGCACACACAGGCAGTCAGGATGGGGCAAGCTGTCAGAGCCAGGCTCCTACATCACCCTGACAGGCTTTCATAAAACACACACACACACACACACACACACACACACACACACACACACACGCACCTGTTAAACTGAAGCATACACCAAAAAAACACACTCTGATCCATGTCTCCAACATGCCCGTCAATCAGTCCCTGACCCACACATCTTTAGTGAGAAAGCTTTCAGCAAAATACAGTCAGATATGTAAACATGTTCAACATGCCTGTCAAAGATCCCCCACACAAATACCTGTTAAACTAAAGCTTTAACAAAAAATAACAAAAATAAAAACACAAGGGGGGCAGTGGTGGCCTAGTGGTTAGGGCCTTGGCTGCATGATTGGAGGATCAGGGGTTCGAACCCCTTCCCAATAGGTTGCCCTGAGGTACCCTTGAGCAAGGTGCTGTCCCCGTCACGCTCCTCCCTGCGGTGGGCTGGCGACCTGCCCAGGTTGTGTCCCCCGTCCTTCGCCCTGTGTGAGCTGGGATGGACTCCAGCGTGACCCCACTTGGGACAAGCGGCAGAAAATGACTGACTGACTAAAAACACAAGAATGGAGTCCCATCTTATTTGAACTTTACAACCAAGGATGAAGAAGTAACAGACCAAATGGCCATAAAACACAGACATAAAATAACAACCCAGAATCCCTCTTTTTCATTTCACTGTGAAAAGTCACATTAAAAACGGACAAATTGGTCAAATAACCCAAACATCTTCAGATGGTCCGTGCAATCGAATTCATCCAGCACTGATCAGCTGTTGCTGGTATGATAACAGAACTGAAGCCTGGGTTCAGCTTATTACATGATTGCCTGATGCTAAATATTTGAGCTGACTAATTTATAGTTTCCCCTGTTTTGTCAAAACTTTACTAAAGAGCAATTCGCCACACGGCTCCTAAACCTTTCATGAAAACTGACACAGATCTGCAAAGACAACAAGCAATTTCAGACTTCATTCTGACATCACTTCCCCACCCACAGAGCTATGACACATGGAATAAGATCTAACAAATTCCTTTTATGGTAGTTGTAATTAAAAGACTGGTATATGATATTTATAAACATTGTTAATTAAATGCTTATTAATCAATTACTTACATGTAAATTAATTTGTAGATAGTTAAATAGTTAAGATTTTATTTTAACAGGACTGTCAGAACTTAAGCTCAGTGAGAGAAAAGGAGCAGCTTAGTTCATTGTGTGATTACCGTTCTACTGCACTGTTCTACTGTTTCTCTGCCATTGATTTCATGACTTCATGTCATGTCATTAATTTCATGAATTCAGCGCATTAACTTTTCAAACAGGATGATGGCTGGGTAGTCATTAAATAATTATTCTGTGAGATTAGGAGTGTGGCAAAATCTATCCAATGTATTAACAAGCAGCAGTGTTTTTAATTTTTTTTTATTTTGCTAAAAGGAAAGAAAGTAAAGACCAGAACATTACTCAAAACACTGAAAAAGAATAAATGTGTCTCCTAGCTTCTGATGGATAGCATGTGCCAGCAAGTTAGTGAGAGAAACTCTATGAGGCATAAGTGTATAACTACGCTGGCACAAAAGTTTGAGGCTCCCACTTTTCCAGGCACCAGTGACCTTTCACAGTTGAAACCTGTCTGAAGCTCAGTGGTTCATTTCTCTACAGTGTGAAAGGGCTACAAAAATGCCAAGCAGCCATTTCTTAAGGTTACCTCACTTCTCTGCAACCCACTGACACTTTTTTTTGCCTGTGAAGCTGCTGTTTAGCAATAGCATTATGAAATGCATTATTCAGTACAGCCCTGAGTAGAAAACAATGATCAGGTTAAAAATATATTGGAGGGAAATGAGCTTGGCAATGTGTGTGCAATGTTTTTTTTTTTTTTTTTAAATGTGCCCAATTGGAAGTTAATATCCAAGCAGTACGTAAAACTAAGCAGCATAGAACACATGGTTTTCCAAATATTAGCATACACAGGGCAGCGGTAGCCTAGTGGTTAGGGCGTTAGCTGCATGATCGGAGGATTCGGGGGTCCCTTCCCAATAGGTTGTCCTGAGGTACCCTTGAGCAAGGTGCCGTCCCTGTCATTGCTCCCCGGGTGCTTTCAATAGCTGCCTACTGCTGCACGGTGTTTGAGTGTGCATGGGTTAAATGCAGAGGTCCAATTTCGTTGTGGTTCACTGTCTGCTGTGCTGTGACCTCGCAATGACAAGGGTTGTCACTTTCACTTTTTTTTTCACATCACAAATCAGTGATAGAATCTCTAGCGTTTACAAAAGCCTCCTGTAAAGCCAGCAGTCACGCTAATTTAGAAGTAGTTCATTCTTTTTTTTTTTTTACCCTTTTCTTTTTATACTTTTTAAAGGGCTAATGTTTTATGCCACACATTATTTCTTCATATTTTATTATGGAATCAACTTGTTGGTGCAAAATTACTATTTTATATCTGTCAAACTATCATATATCTGGCATATATTTCTGTGACATGTTGAAAAGTACCTAAAGATGAGTGGTGTCTAGATAAAGGGGCTCCAATGGCCTGCTCATTTGTAAGCATCATCACCTCTTCCTGCACCAACAAAGCTGGCTCTTTGGAAGCAAAATACGCTGAAATGAGGGGTGTTTTTTATTTACTTTTGCACAGTAACAGTGTGTGCATAAGTACATCCATCCATTATCTGAGCTGCTCCTATACGCCAGGGTCATGACCAGGTTGGTACTGCAGCCTTTTCCAACAACCACAGGGCAAAAGGCAGGGAACACTCTAAACAGAATTCCATTACAGGGCAGCCTAAAGAAGACTAAACACTCACTCATTCCCCCTCCTAACCTGCTGCAATGACCTGTTTTCCCAACACATGATTCTCTGTCAGTGTTAAGGTGTAGAACCTGCAGCAGTATATATGTAACAAACACAATAAGTCAACAAATGTGTCCAGAGCTCAGGGCTAGGAGAGTATATTAGTTCATAAAGTAAAGAGCAGAGAGGGTGTAGGAGCATTTCTGATATTCCACTACTGCTGGATCTTACAGCTCAGAGTGCATAAGCGTGAAATACACAGAACTTTAAGAGCAAACAGGTGCAGAACATCTAAGCTTGCGCGAATTTTAAGCAACAAGCATCACCACTGCTCACTGTAATTCCCTGAGCAAACTGAACGTACAGATACACATAAACATATCTGAAAGAAGAAATGCTGAAAGATGTTCTCTGTGGAGCTCACATGCCCTAGAGATGTAGCTCCACAATGGAGGCAGAAGCTGCAATAAACAGTTGTGGTGTTATTATTTTGGTCATAAATGAAAAACATTAACTGGTTGGTTTTTGTGCTTAGTATGATGAAAAAAGTCCTTTTTTTATTTTTCAACCTCGCGTCAATTTAGTGCATCTCTACAGAAGAGCAGAAAACCAACTGACTTCAATATAAGTGCAGTGGATGGGTGCCTGTGATTTCGCTTTGCTGATTGCTCTTGGTAATGGACCATATGCGAAAGACCTAATAGATGAAGATTAAGTGGAAAAACACTGGAGTATTCCATTAAGATTAGTCAGCAGTGCTGTGCAAAGTGTACTGGCTTGCACAATTCGCTGGCTTAAAGGATACTGCCCTCTTTGCTTGTCTCCTGCATGCTCTCCATCCCAGGAAGGGCAGCAGCCACACGTCGGAACAGCTGAAAGGGGGAGAGAGAGAGAAAAAGAGATCAGAGAACAACAACACATATGCTGTTATTAAAGGCCTTCATTTTGCTTTCATCAGTAGGGCTGGAGTCATCTCCCAGTCCTCACCTGCAGTCTCAATCAAATGACTCAGACACAACACAGCTGGATACATACAATCACACTAACATACACACAAACATGCACATAATCACACGTATGCACAGCGTCACAAAATTCAAGAGGTGTCCCTTCTGAGGCTGTAACAAACTCTGCATGTTTCCTCTGTAAAAGGAAACATATATAGAATTAATGACTGCAAGGGTACAGCAAAGGAATGTAAACGCTACACCTGGGCAATAGGTATAATAAGTAAACTTAGGCCAAAGATAACATGACAAATGAGCTCTACTGTAGTCCAATGACTTATTAACGCCCCTCAATATGTAGTTATAGGAAAAAGGAGTAAAGAGAATATAAAGTTACATGTATGCATAATGTAATATTAATTATCAAGTTGTTTAAACCATTTTACAAAATAAACAATGGTATGAGAAGCAATAACAGTGACAAGCTTAAGGAATGTCTTCATCATTAAGCAGGATTCATGAAGCAATTGATAGTGAATCAAGAAAGGGAGCTGAATGGTGTCTACCATTAGTCATAAGTATCAAAATTAACCTTGTTAGAAAGTAGTTTGTTTCTCTTCAATTAATCGACTATAGTCGGAGACTCGAGCACAAAAAAAAAAAAATACGTATTGAATTGAAGTTAAAAAATAAATTACATTAAGATGACCTGAGGTTTAGTTGTTTTTTTTGCACAGCAACAGCCAAGAGAAATGTTTCATAGTTCACACTATTATAGTTCAAGTAGTGAAGAAAGGAGAGGAAAAAATAAAAAAGAGTAACCTGTCAAAAGATAGCACATGTTAGCAAAGGAGCCTATTTATATTTTTATTTCTTAGTGTTAACAAACTAAGGTCATCAAATTTTTAGGCCATCAAAATCTACACTTTTTCCAACACAAGACACTGATTTCAGCAAGAGAAGTGATGTTAAATTTAAATGCTATTGTAACTCAAAAACTGCGATGGGCTGGCGACCTGTCCAGGGTGTGTCCCCCGTCCTTCACCCTGTGTGAGCTGGGATGGACTCCAGCACCCCCCCGCGACCCCGCTTGGGACAAGCAGCAGAAAATGACTGACTGACTGACTGTAAATCAAAAATAGACACACACATATTTAAATGCAAAAAGGTCTGTGCTAAATGAGTAAACTTTGCAACCTTTGGGCAATACCCTGTTTAGAATCAGCTCAGATCAATTGAAACAACGATTGTTTTGTTCTAAATAAAAAAGATTTAGAAATCTATGAAAATGATTTTATTCAAATGTAAAAAGTTAATAAATCAAACCAATACATGCCCCTTTACTCTTCGGGTCATTGCTGTTTTTCTCAGAAATTCCTAGACAGATGAGAAAGGTTTCTGACGGCTCCCTCTTGGTATAGACAACATGCCTTAGTCATCTTTGGGCATAAAGTACAGTTCTGCCTCGATTTTTCCATCTCAAATAAAAACATTCATATACATATTCTTAAAATACATATTCTACATCTAAAGTGAAAACCATCCATGAATATTAAAGCCTGTTTATGAAATTCTTCCATAGACACCAAACATAAAATTGAATTCTTATTTCTATATATTAATGATATACTTCAAGATATTTAATTGCCAAAAATGGCACTGCAGTTGTTGTACGTGTGTTCTCTCTCACTCACTCATTTTCTTAGCCACTTAATCTAATTAAGATTAAAGCAGGTGCTGAAGTCTGTCTCAGCTTTCACAGGGCGAAAGGCAGGGAAGTACCCAGGATGGGTCGCCAGTTCTTTGCTGGGCAGCGTTCTTATTGTACATATAAAAAAAATTTAACTGAAAACTTAAATTAGTTTGAAGGGAGTTCACTGAGCTTAATTGAAACTATTTTATTTATTTTTTAACGATTTCATGTTTTGAATTTTAGTACAATAATTAACCAGGTAATTAATCTAGGGAAAATAAGATGTTTGCGCATTACTAAAATATTCAAACAATATTTATTATTTATTATAAACAATATTTCTTGCCTGATGTCTCACTGATGCACTCTGACTTTTATATCACAGTGAACTAATTTTACAGCAATATGCAATTTTAGCCATTTTAATTCTTTAAAAATGACATCACTCCAAGAACTGTAAGGCATTGCAGATTTTCAAGTACGTCAATCTCACAGCCTTTTGCTTTAACTGTAACTATTTCCGAGACCCATGATCAAAGTTATTCTGTGCAGTTACATTATTATTTTCGATTTTAATGATAGGTAGTGGTGGGGCTAGTGTTACTGTAAAGTTTCACATATTGGCCCCCAGTATGGCCTCCAGCATGTGTTAACATCCCCCAGCATGTGTTAATGCATGAATACCCATATCTAAGGATGGAGTTATCTAATTGGCTTACAATTACAGGAGCAATGTGGAAACGTATCTATAGTTATGTTGTCCTTTACGTTGTTCCATGTGTTTGAATCTGTAACTTGCAAATCAAATGAAAATGAATCTGAGTGAACTTCATTACATTTAGATGGTACAGCAAAATATCACCAGATCGCCAGCCCTAAATAGGATCCCCATCATTGGAAGAGAAAGGTTCAGGTTTTCTCTGTAGAACTGATGCAGGTGTGTCCTCTTGACAATATAAATAGAAACCAAATCCCATGCAGACCATTTCTGTCTGATTTTGTCCCAAACTAGCTTTCAACCTTCCATGTATCAGAGGAGAAACAGACAGCAAAAAGCACTTATAGGAGCTTTTAAGATGTGAGAGAAAATCTCCTGACAGGACACAGTCCGTAAAGCAGGGTTTCTGCACCTGCAGCTCTGCTAATAGAGCTTCTTCACTCAGCCATCCTGAGGAAACTGCAGAAGAATAATCAATTTCGCTGTGCCCATATCCTGGCAAAAAAGGACAGTTAGTGTATGCATCCACTCCACTCTCCTCATTCCATATCATCAATCACACTGGACCAGCCAGGAGTGCACAAGACAGTGGACCATTAGGCAGAGAGAGGGCAGAAAAAGGGCTATTTTGTTAGCTACCTCCAGGCGATTGCTTTTGACGGGGAAAGACAAAGAGAACCATAAAGCATGTTTTAATGTGGAAGACACAAAGGCAAGAGAACATGATCCATTCCAATTAGGCAGCACACACACACACGCACGCACGCACGCACGCACGCACGCACACACACACACACACACACACACACTCTTTATTTTTAGCGTAGCCTTTAGAAGATTTAGCTGGCAGGGAGAGGATTACTTTAGAAAGAATGGTTTAATTGCGTGCAGATTAATAGATGTATACATTCATATACCAACAATGATTTGATCATATTCACATACCATATACTTTAAACTATAATATATAAACAATAGTGATTTATGTGACTTCTATACTTCTATAACTGCTGACCCAATATCATATGAGAGGTGAACGGCTCTCAGCATAGCATAGCATCCGCATGGTGGTACCGATGTACTGTGTGGTGCTGGGTTTTCTTTAAACAATGTGTTCATTTATAAGGCACCTTATTTTGTGCTCCTACCTTGTTTTTGCACTTTTTAGGTCTACAATTAGATCATGATTAAGACAGCCATCCACTGTCCTCCATCAGGTCAGTTTTGAAAAGAGGATCCTGAGTGAATGGATGTTACTGTGGGTGGACCTCTCTCCTGTCTGAAGATACACTGACCTCAGCCTCCAGCAACACTGCTGTGACAGATATTCTTGTACCAGCGCCACACACACTACCATGTTGGTTTTACCAGAGTAATGAGAATGTTCTGCCACTCAAATAATATCTGGTCACCCGTGGTTTCTTTCCATTGACAGGATACAGAGTAGAGGGAACCTGGTAAATAACTCAGCAAATGCCTCTGCTTAAACTAACTGTAAACCTAAAAACTGCACCTACATGGAAAGTAAACCTGATTAAAGAGACCAGTGAGTTTTGGGGATTTTAGGTCAGATTTCCATTATTTTGTCCCCTCCTATAAATGAGAGTAAATTACCACTGCTGTAAATGGTGTTAACAATAACACAAAACTAATTAATATAAAGCTTAGTGAAGTGTTTGCACCTTCTTTTCTGCACTTGAAACTAGAGAAGACTGCACATATATTTAAATCAATATTGTAACTATCATTTTGCAATTACCTGTATGCAATAATCTGTTTAGCTGGATTTTGCTATTATGGAGCACAGATAAATAAGTACATTTCACTATCGATTGTAATCTCGTCCTCCTCGCGATAAGTCACAGGGTTCACTGACTGAAACCCCAGTGAACAAACATTTATTATTGTCTAACAGTAACCTGCATAAATAAAGACTGAAGACCAAATGAATGCAAACTGGGATAAGCAGAGCTGGATGCCATACAAAGCTAAAGAATAGCAGCCTGAGAGATAAACCTTGCAAACAATGCTTCACAGTAACAATTTGAATAGTACTGTTCAGTCAGCGCAGAGCAGTAGCTCAGGCGTGTATGTGTGTGTGATAGTGTGGCTCTATTTGTGTCTACTTGTGCTGAGCTTTTGAGAAACAAAGAATAAAGTGCTCAAGGAATGAGAGTAGTCTGCCTCAACATCCATATTAGCTCTATTATGTGGCACGACAGGCGATGTTTTGGGTTAAACACTTATTATGCCTTTATGTGAAAATTTCTGTACAATCAAAAATAAAACAAATCTACCTAATTTGGTCACTCTAGTATCTTTCTTGGAAAGAAAAATTATTTCCTTTATAATGTATATCAGAAATTAATTTTACATTGTAATAGGAAAAATGTGTTTTGGGGTGTGAAATAAGTTTCCATGTTGGCTTACTGGGCTGATCTAATATACGCATAACACAAAACATTCCAATTTTATAGAAGATTTTAATTTAAAAAAAGGTTCTGCTGCTAGAGTATTCAGACAAATGTGGGCTGCCCTATGACTGAAGAATGGGTTTCCAAAACATATTAAACACAACGTTCATGAACTTTCTTACTTTGCATGATATATTATATTAATATCAAAGCCATTTATAATGAATAACATTTTGATTAAAGAAATAAAGGTTAAAATTCATTTATACACCATATTTGCTGCCTTGTGTCGCATAATTTCATCCAAAATGTGGTTGTGAAACCAGCGACAAACCAGCGAGTCAATCTGGATGTATAAATGCTCATTAATATTCAGTGTGTATGGGTTAAATGCAGAGGAAGCATTTTGTTTTGGTGCACTTTATGCACCACATTAAAGGTTAAACACTTCTGCAAACTGGGAGAGAGGAGCTGGTTAACATTCGCTCAATCTAAACAAAAGCTCTGCTCAACACAGAACGCGTCTAGCTAACTAAAGTTCAGCTGATAATGAGTCAAACTTGGAAAAAGTGTCTGAGCAACTGGTGCATAAAAAACAACACTTATTCAAGTGGTGTTTGGATCTGTATCTTGCCTGGGTTTCATAAGCTACTGGTGGACACTGTCCACGTCCCTCAGTACAGGCTAGATTCTGACAGCTATCTGTAGTGCAGACAATAAAAAAACTCAGATCTGAAAACAAAGAGGATCAACTGTTAATTAATCATCAGAAGGTTGAAAAAAATATTCTTTTGATTGTTTGATTAGTTTTGTGATTTGTTGATTTAATTAACAGGCCAAATTTCAGACAACACAGTACAGGGGGTCATTTCCTGTGATACAACCATAACGCTTTATATATCTATAGCTCTATATATCTATAGCTTGTCACAGGCCCACTGACCTGCATAGTTTTTCTGAGCTCTTTCCTGATCCTTATCATTCATGTCTTTTTACATCCAGACCACCTGAACCAATCCACCATAAAATATCTACAATCTTCAATCAGGGTAAATGTGTTTTTTTGGCGGTTTAGTAGGTAGACAAGAATAGACATGTTTAAGAACTATGAGGATGTTTAATAATGTTTATTTCTGACAGACCCAGTGCATAAGGATTTTGAGAGGAAGTGCTTCATGTAGACGCAGACTGTGATGCACCTAAATATGTGGCTAAAACGCATTCCTCAGCCCACTCAGTACAGAGCAGCCACACAATTCCTTTAATAGGGAGAGAGAGAGAGCAAAAGAGAGAGAGAGAGACGGAGCGCTTCTCCCCGTCAGTGATGCATCTCTTCCGCCCCCTGCGCTTAGTCATCCTGACTCACAGTGCTTTGACTACACCTCTGAGAGGAAAAAAAAACCGAATAAATGCAGACAGTTCTCTCTCTCACACACACTCACACACACACACGTGTTAATACTATGTTAATACACATACATATATTTATTTTTTTAAATCTTGTAAAAAAAATATTTTATTTGGGAGGTAAGGATCTATTTATCTAGAAAACGTTATGTTAAATAATAATGCAATAGCAAATTCTCATATAGACCTAAACGTCTACTACTAAAAGACTACAGACTAAAGACTACAGTCTGATGGCTCAGTGGATCAAGGTCTAACCTGGTTACTTTTTAACTGAGTAACCAATAACTGAATAACTGTACTGCAAGCTATGCAATGAAACATCACCCAATGATAAGAACCACTCATTTTTTGTTCTGCTCCTCACCTGCTTGACGTTGTAGCCTGTCTTGGCGCTGGTCTCGATAAACATCACGCTCAGCTCCTTAGCTCTCTGCTCTCCCTCCTCAATTGTGATCTGCCTGTGAGACAGAAAAACAAACCATATACTTCATCACACACAACACAGCTTTATATTAGTGCATTCTATGTAGTGTACTCTAAAACCCTAAATTGGCTTCATTACTTTAGTATCTTAAAAACTGTTGTATGTACACAAATGCTTCCTCAAATGAAATTAAAGTAATCCAGAAGTGTTACATACAGACTTCATTAACTCCTTCTGCCATCAGTCAGGAACAATAGGTTTAACTGTTCTTCTCACAGCTTCTCATCTAAGAACTACTATGGACTGTGTGTAGTAACGACACTAAACTGCTATAAAGGGTCAAATTAGTAAAAAACTCAAGGCTGTGACAATGATTTCAAAGAAAGCTGTTAGACTGCATGAGACATGAACTTACTAATAGTAGTATGTATGAACATAATATATCAAACCTTGTTATCTAAAACAGTAACGCAAGCAAAATATGCTATTTCAGCTACCAGATAATGCATCTTTGACAAAACCAGCCCCTATAACAACAACTGTAATAGAAAAGAAGGATAAGAAATGTAAAGGGATTACTAAACACACACAGATATGAAGGGACTGCAGTAAGTCACTAATATCAGCACAGTAATCAATGATCACAGCTATCCAGTGGCATAATACCAAGAGATAATAGAGATGATGGAAGTATTCCTCACTCTACAGATGACAGCTCACATGCTGCAGGTGAAGCGTGGCCAGTAAGCAGAGACACAGAGACAGTCTCATCTCTCACTGTCTGCAGCCTCACTTCAGCCTACTGACAGTAATTAACTGATGCTGAAGCTGATTAATTGCACAAAAGCCTTTCCCATTAATTACACCACATTTGTATGACACACTTGTGCATTAAGCCATGTCTGAGGGCAGGGGAGTGTGTCTGTGTGGGAGAAAGAGGGAGAGAAAGAGAAAAAGAGAGATGGAGAGGGGGAGAGAGAGAAACAGACCAGAAGGAAAGAGAAATGGAGATAGAGAGAGAGAGAGCTAGAGGAGTGTGTTTTTGTGTGAGGCCTGCTGGGATAGGAATGACGAAATCAGGCAGGTTCCTTTGTTCTTGTGCACAAAGGAAAAAAACAAAACAGAAAGCAGAAACACTTAAGCGAGTTTACTCAGCTCAGCAGCTCCTCAAAACACACACGCGCACACCGCCGAGGCCAAACTAAATTTAGCAGCTACTGATCTGTCAGATCATCAGAGAGAGCATCTCTTTCTCTTTCTCTCTCTCCTTGCGTCTTCTTCCCCCCATCTGTCTTTCAGATGCTCCATCTCAGTTTGTCCAAATGTCTTCTCCTATTTATTTTATTCTTTTTGTCTACCTCTCATTTTCATTCTTACGTTTTCCTTTCCTTTCTTTTTATTCATTTACTGTCATAATCTCTCGTTCTCTCTCCCTCCCTCTCTATTTCACTCTGTTTCTGTTTGACTTGAATTTCAGGAAGGGGTGAATGAATGAAATGTATTTAAAATGTATTTAAAAATGTATTTTGTATGTTTAATTCAGCAGAAAGTGAGTGGGTGAGACAAACAGTCATCTGAAGTTCCTGCCTGTCTGAATTACTCATTCAGTCACATGATCAGTTCCAATTGTGTAATTGTAATTGTAGTTATTAATCCAAACATACTAAACAATATATAGCCGTGGTCAAAAGTTTTGAGAATCACACAAGTATTGTTTTTTTTTTTTTTAAGACACAAAGTTTGCTGCTTCATTGTTTAAGATCTATTTCTTGGATGTTTCTATGATGAACAAGTGTAATTACAAGCATTTCATAAGTTTCAAAGGCTTTTATTGAAATGATAAATTACAAGATTATGCAGTCAGTCAGTTTCTGCCGCTTGTCCCAAGCAGGGTTGCAGGGTGGGGGGTTGGGGGGGGGGGTTGTGCTGGAGTCCAGCTCACACAGGGTGAAGGACAGGGGACACACCCTGGACAGGTCACCAGCGTGACGGGGACGGCACCTTGCTCAAGAGTACCTAAGGGCAACCTATTGGGAAGGGGTTCGAACCCCCGATCCTCCAATCATGCCGCCAACGCCCTGACCACTAGGCCACTGCTGCCCCTTACAAGAGTATGCAAAGATTCAAAATTTGCAGTGTTGACCCTTCTTTTTCCAGACCTCTGCATTCACCCTTGCATGCTGTCAATGCATGCTGGGCTAACTGAACTGACTGATGGAGTCCATTCTAGCATAATCAATGCTTGGATTTTGTCAGAATTTGTTGTTTTTTTTTTGTCTATCCACCTCTTGAAGACTGAACACAAATTATGAGATTAAGGTCTGGGGAGTTTCCTGGCCATGGACCCAAAATGTCAATGTCTTGTTCCCCGAGCCACTTAGTTATCACTTTTGCCTTATGGCACTGAGCTCCATTATGCTGGAACAGGCATTGTTCTTCACCAAACTGTTCTTGGATGGCTGGGATTCTTGGAAGTTGCTCTTGGAGGATGTATGGTTCCATTCTTTATTCATGGCTGTGCTGTTTGACAAAATTGTGAGTGAGCTCACTCCCCTGGCTGAGAGACAACTCCACAAATGAATGGTCTCAGGATGCTTTACTGTTTGCATGACACAAGAGTAATTGTAGCGCTCACCTTTTCTACTCTGAAGTATTTTGTATGTATGCCCGAAACAATCAGAAAGGGGGTTCATCAGAGAAAATTACTTTACCCCAGTCCTCAGCAGTCCAGTCCCTGTACCTTTTACAGAATATCAGTCTCTTCCTGATGTTTTTCCTGGAGAGAAGTGGCTTCTTTGCTGCCCTTCTTGACACCAAGCCATCCTCCAAAAGTCTTCAGCTCACTGTGTGTGCACAAGCACTTACACCTGCCTGCTGCCATTCCTGAGCAAACTCTGCACTGGTGGTGCCTCGATTCCGCAGCTGAATCATCTTAAGGAGACGGTCCTGGTGCCTGCTGGACTTTCTTAGATGCCATGAAGTCTTCTTCACAACTACTGAACCTCTCTCGTTGAAGTTCTTGATGATCCGATAAAGTGTAGATTTAGGTGTAATCTTACTAGCAGCAATATTCTTGCCTGTGAAGCCCTTTATGTGCAAAGCAATGATGACTGCACGCGTTTCCTTGCAGGTAACCATGGAAAACCCAATCAGCATGACAGAGTGATCTCCAGCTTTGTCCTCTTCAACAATCTCAATGTCAGCAGGTCCTTTTGTGGCAGGGCTGAATGCAGTGGAAATGTTTTTTTGGGGATTAAGTGCCTTTTATGTCAAAGAGGGGCTTTGCAAATAATTGCAAATCATCTCATCACTCTTCATAACATTCTGGAGTATATGCAAATTGCTATCATAGAAACCGAGGCAACAAACTTTGTGAACATTAACATTTGTGTCATTCTCAAAACTTCTGGCCTCAGCTGAAGAGGGCACGAACACTTTCAAATTTGTTTCTGTACTTCAGTGGTGCAGCTATGAGACTGATGCACAGGTCTTTTTTTGCAAATACATGCCCATTACTTCCCAAACCACATTCAGCTGCCAATTAAAGCCATCCCAGGAGCAGGACTGCTGATCTTGAATATGTTTTGTGTAAAGTTTTACTTTACAGTTTAACTCACTTTAAGTCCTATTGAGTCCTAAACTGCCACTATAGTCTCTGATGCCTTACTGAAGAGCTGGACATTGTTTGAGTTAATTACTAACATCTCATGTTTGTTGGCAAATAATTACACACAGAAGATACATGGAGACACAGAAGAAATATGCCTTGGATGAACAACTACAGTGAAAATATGGTCAAACTATTTTACCAAACTATTCCTTTAACTAAATGTAAGACGACGATCGTGGTTGGGTTTTAAGCATTTCTTCCATTATCCATTATCTGCCGCTTGTCCCAAACGGGGTCTTTTGTTAACCAAAAAATAATGGACACGGCTTATACAAAAACATACTTTAGCCTGTAAAGATGAACTCAGTCATCTGTCTGTTTTTCTTTATTAACCATAAGTGCTATAAACAGACACAAAATGTCCTTTGTAAGGGTCTTGGACAGAGCACATGGACTAAATGCTTTGATCATCAATAGATTTTCTAAGTGCATTTTAGGTAGTATCACAGACAGTGCACATGGACTCAATCCGTTATTTGACTCATCATACAAGTACCGTGGCAACAAGCCTAAGTCTATTTGGTAGTGGCTGTACGCAGGCCATGGTACAAATGCGGCGTCAATGGCTGTGACATGTTCCAGCAGAGCCGCCTACACTGCCTGCCTCATGTTCCTGCGCACAGTCCTCCACATTGTCCTCATTTAAATTTAAACTCTTACATCACAGTTAATGAGAGGACTCTCATTTCAGTGTTAGTATCCTGTTCTTTAAAACAAGGTGGGGCTATCAGCACGCTGGAGCAGCGGTGGCCAAGTGGTTAGACCCCAGGATCGGACGGTTGTGGTTTTGAATCCCAGACCAGTAGATTACCCTGAGGTACCCTTGACGAAGGTAGTGTCCCAATCTCTGCTCCCTGACTAGGGCAGCGGTGGCCTAGTGGTTAGGGAGTTGCCCCTGCATCCGAAGATTGTGGCTTCGATTCCTCTCACCAGTCGGTTGCCCTGAGGAATCCTTGAGCAAGGTACCGTCCCCGTCACTGCTCCCCTTTCAATAGCTGCCCATAGTGTTTGCATGGGTCAAATGCAGAGGTGCAATTTTGTTGTGGTGTGCTGTGACCTCGCAATGACAAGGGTTGTCCCTTTCACTTTCAATGGGCATCATTAACTAATAGTCACTTAAACCTCACTTTCATAATGGATAACACGTTCACCCTGCATGTAAGAAACTTGGAGGTTGGATTCCTGCCCCGAGTAAAAGTGTAATCTCTCAAATAAAGAAAAACAACAATTATCAGGACTATATAACTATTGTAATTGCAAACAAAAACAAAAATAAATGCTTCCAATAAATGCTTTAGTTTGAAAACTTGCCTACAGTGCATGTCAATTGTTTTTAAAGCAACCCAAAAAGTTTGTCATGAGTTTGTACATAGCAAGTGTTACAAAATACAAGCAAATGTTCTGCCCCTGTTTGAGGTACATTTCCATGCTGCTTCTGGGAGATACTCTATATGTGTTAAGGACACAATTATTCAAAAATATTCCATATCTGCTGTCACTCATGGTGTGAATATTTTTTTTCCTTACAGGCATTGAATTCAATCTGAAAAAAAAAACCTTTTTCTCTTTTTTATCTTTTTTTAAAAAAAAACATCTTAGTCTTGAACCGGTTTAACTGGTCTACTACAGTGTTTAGATAGGCAGTCAAATGGATGTTTACTTGAATGCCAGGGTTCCCTAAAGACCATCATCCAGACCTCAATCTTTCCTAGCTTCCAAAATTGTAGCTTGGTATCTTCTTTCCTACTTCCCAAAGAAAACAGAGCACATTTATCCATCCATGAGATGTAAGATAAAATGTTTAATTACTGGATCAGAGTCATGCAAGTCCATTGTAGCACGGGCACTCAGACCAGTCTGTGGCTATGTTGGCCCAATGTCAGAAGATGAACAGCATATATATATATATATATATATGTCTTAACACTACCCACTCTTTTAACTGCAGTAAATTTCTCTAGAGTAAATCACTTGATGCCTGGTATCCTTGTGTGGGATTTACTTTGATGTTTTTATTTCACCTGACCAAATCTGCTCAGTAACCTCTTTCACTCATTAATTAACCCATGAGGCCCTGGGGAAAACAAACCATGACACCTCCAGGCAGAATATGGACAAGAAAATGAAACTACAGAGAAGAAGCCTTTCATTTCTCTTACAGCCCTGTGTTTTTTTCTTTTATTTTTATTGAGAAGTCTCTGAGACTTGTTCTCTGTTCAGAAGTCTTCAGTGAGTGTGTGTTTGCAGATTTTAACTTATCACTCTCTGATATGAAAGCACAGGGAATCTCAGAATAGCCATCAGCAAAATATTTAGAATTTCCTGCCAACAATAAAAATAAAAAATTGGAAAAATTATTGCAAGGATGAAGTCTTGCTCAGAAGGGTAAAAACTGCTGATGGTACAAAATGTCTGCTTAATCCTCCTGTCTGCTTCTGTAAAGAAAAGCATCCACATGCCATGTAGTGATCATCAATATTTCATAGCTTGCCATCTCAAACTGCAGGTCTGGGAAGCAGCAAGCTCCATTTTAGACCACACTCGCCTTTCCCGGGCTTTGTCCGACCTGCTTTATTCCTTTAAATAAGGTTTGAAATCATCATCTTTCTTCTGATTTGTAAATTAGATATTGCATCAATCAGATGCATTCTCCACTGCTTATGTGGAAAAAAGGTGAAATGTAAGGTTTGATATTTTATAATAATGTTTTGGTGCTAAATTGGATATCTCTATCTCTCTCCCACACTTATGTTGGCTAGAGGCTCTTAAGAGAAGGTAATCTTAGTTGACATCAAGCAGGGGATCTGGAACAGAATCGCACCATCTGTTCTGTGAGAGAACTACCTCCACACAAAGACACCGCCATTACACAGAAAATGGAATCAGTACCTGTACTAAAAAAAACATGAAAATATAGACTACCATATACTAAAACCCTCCAGCACACAATGAAAGTTTAATGCATTTAAAAGCTATAACCAAGAATTAGTTTTTTATGTAAACAGGCTAAAAATATATTTATATTGTTTATTGTCTACATATCAACTGTACATACTAATTTGACTCTAATGAGCAAGTAGGGCCCATTAGCACACCCAAGTTCAAGTAACATTAGCACCGGTTTTGGAAAATTGATAGCAATGTGTTCCTAATAAAACTTTGATATGGCATTCTTTCAAATTATTATTAAAATTTTAATAGAATATTATTAGCAGATATTAATAGCTGAAGTTGAAAGCTGAAGTTGAAAAGAAGTTGAAAGCTGCAAGTAGCTGTTTATTATTTCTCACTAATAACTTACTTACCTTTCAAAACCCCAGTGGTTTTTAATTTTTTTGTCACAATTAAAAAATGCCAACACTTAGAGCTTCTCTGCAGAATTCTGGTCTAGGTGGGGGAATTTATTTTACCTGCAGTGTGCATACCCAGCAGTGCTGGAGAGTTTGTTTACTGCAGATATATGCAGACACATGCATCTTCATAAAAAGGGAGCTTTCACGTCATATAGCAATAGACTCGCCAGTGAAAGCCCTGACAACTCGCTCAACCCTGACAAGATACCAGCACCATAGCAACAGTCTGAACTGAGCTCACCTGTAAACTTAGACAGCTTGCTTGCTTCAACTCAGTGTATGGACCTGAAGAGTGCGGCTTATCTTGCAGCCTGAGCAAGCCTAAGGTCGCAACAGTGGGACATTTATTGAGTGATCCTTTTCAGGAAAGTGCAAATACCAGCACTTTTCCTGTTGTACAGAAGATCAATAAGACACTGTGCTGGAAGTGGAGAGAATTACAAGAAGGAGGAAGAGAGGCATAATAATAAAACAAAAATAATAATAAATATATAAAAATAATGATATCACAGATTTTCTCATTTCAAGCATGTGATAAGGAAATTGCAGAAAATGAAAAGATGAAGCACAATAAACACTAGGAAAAGTGATTAACAATAATAGGCAAAGAGTAGCTAAACAAAAATAATAATAAAGAAAGCAAAAACACAAAAAATTGTAAAGAACCAAGAATGAAAAGTAATTTCCAGTTCAGAGCAAATGAAATGTTCAATCGAATTTCTAAAAGAATCACCCACTACTATTCACTATACCCACTACTAATTATATAAATTCAGTGCATTGGATTATATAATGTGGAAGTCCTGTACTGCAAGCCTGTCCCGTTAAAGCCCAGATAACTGCAAGCAGAACGTTTCTGGTGAGAGTTGGACAGTGAATCATTGGTTCCTTCAGGATTGGGGGATATAGGGTGCAGGAATGTGATGGTGATTGGTTTAGGCACACAGGCAGAAAACAAGCAAGCACCTGTCACAAGAGGGGAAAAAATGGCAGACTGACGTTTTACTCAGTGTTCCGGAGAAGAAGGACTAACAAATCATTTCAGAAACACACCAGTACCTAATATACACATGCATTAATCTATTCCAACACACACACACACACACACACACACACACACACACACACACACACACACACACACACACAAACTCCAAAATTGAATGTTAGGAAACATCAAGGCTGAGACAAAAGAGGCCTATTGAGGACTTATTGCTCTCTTGTCTGTCTGACGGTGCAGTGCTACGTTAGCAGTGCGCTAACCAGCTTCATTACCATCCTATTACTCTTCTACAGCAGCCACCTACACCTGTCACATTCTATCACAGTTGTCGTGGAAACCATCCCAGGCTCTGCTCTTGTTCAAGTGCACTGAATGCTTAGCTCTGCCTCACCACTCTGTTCTGACCAAGCATTCATTATAAAACAATCCAGCTCCTAAGCTGAGATATAAGCTTATCGACTAGTAGCCTCTTCTTTATGCTGTACTGACATCATTATTGCTAAATATTCTGATATACATCAAATGATGATTTCAGTCTAGATCACTCAAGAGTGATCTGAGAAGTGAGATGTGGAAATATAAGTAGGGCTGGGAAACATAGCTGAGATGTTCATCACAATCATTCATTTGATTTTCATTCATTTGAAGAAATGTAATCAACCACTTTAAACCACTTCAGAACTGAACTGCCTTATTCTGAATATATCAAATTTATTTAGTCACACAAGTAAAGGAATGAAACACACAAATACAGTTCTACTAATAAATAAGCATAAATAAAGATGAGGAAATTGTCTACTTAAAACATTTCCAAATAAATCCATCGGAAACAATGTAAGGTTATATAAGTAGTCAGATTTAGGTTAACTGAAATAACATCAATGAGAGGCAATAAACCAATTTAATAAAATCAGTGTGGTCCTAGTGTGGGTTTTATGTCCTTGTTTGGATTTCTGGTCAGGCATATTCTTGCTCTGGGTAAGGATGGGGAGTCCTAGGCGGGCAGGCTGACCAAACTGGTGAGCTGAACATTACTTTTCCTCCAAGTTTGCATTTTCTCACTCCATGCTCTTTCTGCTGTGTCACATGTCCTTTGTGGGGCTGAACAATTCACCACTAAAATGACTGGCTTGTTGCAGGTCTTCATAGCACTGTGGGATATGACTGGCTTTTTATGGTCTATGAATGGGAGAACACTTGGGGTGTGTTCATGCAGCCAAACCCTTTGTATTTGCAGTGTTTTCCTGGGGAGGATGCCCTTCACTGGTGGTTCAATTTGAATCATATTTTAAACATTTTGGATGGAAATAAATGTGTTTAATTGTTTGCTGCTCATCTACAGACAGTTCATGTGTTCCCATGTATAAGATGAAGTTTTCCAGCTGAAAGCATTCTGAAATAAAGGTTGTACTTAAATCTGCAATTCTTGTGATTTGCATTTTTTACATTGAGACACATTACAAAAACAGGCATGTGAACTAGTGAGGTCTATGTTGTATTCTCAGTGAAGGTGCAATGCTTGGATGTAAAATGGCATACTATGAACAAACACTTTTTATCTTTTAGTTTAATGTCCATGGGAAATAAACTCTGATATAATCGAACATGTGTGTAATGCCTGACTAAGTATTAAATTATTTAAATTAAACTTCCATTCCAACAGTTTCAGTGCTCAGAAGGCATGCATAAACAGTCTGTGAGTGGAAAAAGCGCTGATACTCTGCTGCTGGTATCATAGCATGGGGCAGAGTGTTTTTTTGAGGCTGATGGAATATTAGCAGACAGCTGCGCTCTCATCAGCAGAACCGGACCCTGCTGCACAAACAGGCTGCAACTGCTGAGATCACTACAGAGCTTAAAGTAAAAAAAAATCAAGGCTGACCGATCACATCAACTGAGTGTCTGCCTTTCCAAGTCAAGCAAGACCAACTCCTGTCGAGCTGTATGTGCACACTGTGCTGCAGGAGTGCAGGAGGAGAGCAGATATCATCTCCTACATGCAGCCCTTCAACCAGGGACTAAAGCAACTCAGTAACTCACAGCACTCAGGTCTCAGGAGCATGGGATGGAGAAGTGTTGCAGGCATCATAGTAAACCTGAATTAGTAACGGAGTAATTTAATTGCTCAATCAAGCAATTTGAGTTTTAAACAATCAATAAAACCCATTTAATGGAACAAATCCAAAACATAATTAGTCTTTTTCCAAAAGGTTGGTTGACACCTGCTTTTCACACATTCCTTTGTTTCCTTTGTAAAATACAGTGCATTAATAAAGCAAATGAGGTATGAATAGTGACTTTGTACCTCCTTTGCTGCAGCCTCTATCCTTCTGGGGAGGATTTCTATAAATGTTAGAGCATTGCTGTGAGCATTTAAATATATTCAGCCACAAGAGCAATGCCACTCCAAATCATCCCAAAGGTATTGGGTGGAGCTCAGTCACTACAAAGTATACTGTTCTACTGCTCTACAGTACAGTTTTGAGGGCTTTTTATTTATGCAGCTGATGATTAACAGTTCCTTAGACTTTATTACAAATGTCTTTTACACAAGCAGTGTGTTCGCACTGAATTCACAAAGTAGAAGTTCTGGAAGGATATTGTTAGAAGTGTGTTGTATATAAAATAATAAACTAGTCTTTAGTAAACTAGTTTTTTAATTTATTTATTACATTTCATGTTAGAATAAGCAAATAAAAAATGAATATAAATGTGTGTGAAAGGTTTGTATGTGGGGGGCAGCGGTGGCCTAGTGGTTAGGGCGTCGGCCACATGATCGGAGGATTGGGGGTTCGAGCCCCTTCCCAGTAGGTTGCCCTGTGGTACCCTTGAGCAAGGTGCCGTCCCCGTCCCGCTCCACCCTGCGATGGGCTGCCGACCTGTCCAGGGTGCGTCCCCCGTCCTCGCCCTGTGTGCGCTGGGTTGGACACCAGCACCCCCCCGCGACCCCGTTTGGGACAAGCAGCAGAAAATGGATGGATGGATGGAGGTTTGTATGTAGAGGGTTTCAAGTTTAAGTGATCGTGACCGTCCCAGCATACTTACATACCATTGTTCGGTCTTACGCTGTATTTGCCATGTATCACTTTATGATGAATGTCTGATTTCCCCTGAATGACACAGAGTTTCTACGAATGATATTTGATCATACACACAGAGACACACTTCAACAGTATTGTAAATCTCTCAGGACAACATAAGCAGAAAGCGAGCTCATTTTCCCTTGATCTTTCCCTTTTTGGAATGCTGGTAATAAATTCATACCCACAGCTCATTAAGCAGTGAAAAAGAGAAAGCTTGGAGCAAGAGGCATCTGCACATGGTTAGGAGTGGCATACAGATGCTCCATAACAGAGATGAGTAATGTTGATCATAACTGATAGTTATCAGGAAACTCCCACAGGACGCAGGCTTTTTACCTCTCTTAGTGCAGCATTTTTAAAAGCTGCTCAATGTTCATGTTATTCCTAAGAACATTATTATATATGTTATTGTACAGTTTGAATTAAATATTCCCCTTAGGTTTGAGATTATATGCATTACACAGTCCATATGATTGCAGTTGGTTGTCTGCTGACTAGAGTATTGCAGAGTAAGGAGGTAACAGGAAAAAACACTTCCTATCAAAGAGAGCCACTCTGATGCACCAACATACTACACTTTGATAGGCTATAGTCAGTAAATCATGAGTTTGCAGCAATAACATGCTTCTTGTTAAAATGATTCTGAAAAGTGTCTAAAGCTTACTGTGTTACATATTTTATTCAAGCTAAAACCCAACAAAAAGAGCTGTGTTCTGATATTGGGACAAGAAATTGTACCTGAAAAAACAGATACATGGAAACACTGTAATTATTAATTAGGCACAGCCTGGCATTTAAATTAACAGTCAACTGGCCAATCCCGTCCCATATGAGGTGTATAAATAGTCAATTTTGGATTCTTTGTTTTGTGATGACTCAAAAACAACGGATGACTCCTTTAACCTATAGGTGCCTATTCAGTCTAGAAGGGAGTACATATGAAAAAGAATAATGATTTTTTTGGTACAGAAATATCACTCAAATATCATAAACGAGAGCATAACTTGACAAAAACTATGACCATATTTCCTATAAGTAACAACTTACAATGAAAAACACACCTTCAACCAGCTAAGATGCATAAAGAGGTAATTAGAGACATCTTTGCTGAAATATCTCTTCTGCTGCTGAATGATCTGGCTGCATGTTTTTGCATATGAATGCTGCCCTAGATCCACACATCATGGAGCTGCTTCCAAGAGCCCTCCTAATGTGCTTGCTGACAGTAAGAACCACACATGACTGCAATCGTGGAGGTACAAAGGGACTAACCTCTTATCAGCCAAGATCTGTCTTGTTGCCCACTAGCATGATAATGACGTCACTTCCTCGCTCCGTTCTGACATCATCAATCCATTTGGAGGTTTGCTCAAATGAATTCACATCTGAGAGAGAGAGAGAGAGAGAGAGAGAGAGAGAGAGAGAGAGAGAGAGAGAGAGAAGACAAAGAAATAGAAAGAGAGATACAGGGAGAGATTAATCTATTGCTTCCTGTTAATAAAAAAAATTCTGCAGTAATTTCAGTTGTTCTTCATACATTTTTCTTTAGTTGCAGATATGAATGAAGAGGTCCCATCTAGCCTCAAACAGCATTTTGAAGGAATGTGCTAGGAGGATGATAATCATACTTCACTAGTGGTTAGATGCTCCTAATGTTGTCGAAAAAATCAGTTCTACAATAATAAGCTTTGGATTTATAAAAAAAGAAATAAAAACACATGCCCCCCTAAATAAACGTGCACTTGGAAGAGAATCATTTACACGATCTACAAAGTTAGCCTATTGTGGTTTTGGGGAGGATGCATAGTACAACAATGATTTTATGAATTAACAAGCTTTTTTTGTTGTTTTTTTAAAATGATTTTACTGCTTAAAACTGATGGAGTTGAATAATCACCTTCAGCATGCTCACACTCCAACTTGAAAGCACTTCTGATGCAGTGACTATGACTTGAGACACATCAGAGTGTGACTCTGTACTAACTGAGATCAAAGCCTAGATCTCATCAGAAACACACATTAATGGCCTTGGTAGTGCCTCAAGGTTAAACTCACTCGGTTTAAGTGTGTTCTGCCTATAAAATCCACTTTACTATTCACCTCCCCAAGGTGGCCGCATCAACCCCACTTTGTGTGACTATGCAATGAAAACATAGCATGCTCTGGCTTCTGATGGTCACAGTGGGATTTAAAGACAATAAAGCTGCCATCTTTTTGTTGGGTCGAATAAAAGGACCAAGCCATGCAGTTTATGTTCAAAGAAGGACAGAGTCCTTTCATTAATCTACATTACTGCGATAAAGTACTGACTTCGACCACCTTGGCAAATATTAATCTGTGCGGTAAGCATTTATAAATATGTTACCAAAGCAATCATTTAAAACAGTCATACTTGCACAGCACAGAAATGAATAGTTTTTAACCAGGTAAGAGAGAGAGAGAGAGGGGAAAAATCATGTGCTCCTGCTCACCATGTCACTCATCAATATAATCTATGTCTGCGTGACTCAGTGTATTAAGGGAGGTGCTGTACCACTTCAAACATCTCCTTAAGGTAGTCCAGTACTTGTAACTCCTAACCCATGTATGGCTTGTGAGTCATTCAGAGTGCTTTGATGAAATGTGTACAGTAGATAAACTGTAAGTTTTTTTTATGGAGGTGCTGGAAGGAACCGGGGTCATGATTCCAGGAATGCAAATGTTACAATATTATTTACCATTCAAATCAACCAGTGAACAGACATATGACAACTTTGTTTTATATATTTTTATAAGGTTGAACAGTGGTCAATCTGAAAAAAACCTTTTTTAGGCTAGAGAATTATCTTTTGACTTTAATATACCAACACCTCAAGCCTAAATCAGCATGTTTATAATCTTTTTGGGTAATAATGTTCTGCAAAGTACATTTTTGGATTTAAATTTAAATGCTTTGAATTTCTGGTTGCTTTCACCATTGCTGTAAACAGGTCTTTTAATGTTTATGTTTATTTGTTTTATGTCTAAATTTAATATGTTGTACTGCCAAAAGCAAACTGCCTGCTTTTTACATAGTACTGCATGCGAGCAGTTATACAACAACTTATATATATATATATACACACACACATACAGTACTGTGCAAAAGTTTTAGGCAGGTGTGAAAAAATGCTGTAAGCAAAGAATGCTTTCAGAAATATAAATAATGCTTGTTTGTTTTTATCAATTTACAAAATGCAAAGTGAGCGAACAAAAGAAAAATCTAAATCAAATCAATATTTGATGTTACTACCTTTTACCTTCAAACCAGCATCAGTTCTTCTAGGTACACTTGCACAGAGTCAGGGATTTTGTAGGATTATAGTCGGTGTATGATCAACCCATTATCTGCCTCTTGTCCCAAACGGGGTCGCGGGGGAGTGCTGGTGTCCAACCCAGCGCACACAGGGCGAGGACAGGGGCAGACCCCGGACAGGTCGCCAGCCCATCGCAGGGAGGAGCGGGACGGGGACGGCACCTTGCTCAAGGGTACCTCAGGGCAACCTATCGGGAAGGAACAACCTACCAGCCGAGTTCCTTCACAAACTGTGTGCGAGTGTACCTAGAAGAACTGATGCTGTTTTGAATACTGATTTGATTTAGATTTCTCTTTTGCTCATTCACTGCATTTTGTTGATTGATGAAAATAAATGATTAACACTTCCATTTCTGAGAGCATTCTTTGTTAACAGCATTTTTTCACACCTGCCTAAAACTTTTGCACAGTACTGTATATATATATGTGTGTGTGTGTGTGTGTGTGTGTGTGTGTGTGTGTGCACATGTGTATGTATGTGTGTACGTTTGGCTTACTTGTGATGTCATACACCACCACGGCGACAGTAGAGTCTCGTATATAGCTGGGGATGAGGCTCCTGAAGCGTTCCTGACCTGCTGTGTCCCACAACTGCAATCGAACCTGCAGTTCACATAACAGGTTGTGTAAGCTCACTCAAAGATGATTTAACTCCATACATACAAAATTATTTACCCCCAAATCCAATTAAGCCTTTGTTACAGTTTTGAAACCCACTTAATATTAGTAAATACATTTCAACAAACTCAACTAAATTAAATGGAATTATAAAACTTCCATATTTTGACAAATATAATGTGTAAGAGCCTTACCGTTCTGTCCTCCAGATACATGGTTTTTGACAGGAAGTCTATTCCAATTGTCGCCTGAAATAGGAGAAGAAAATAATGTAATTCAAGTAATAACAATTAAATAAAATAATATAAAATAAAATAATATTAATTCATGTCAAAAGCGAGACTGACCGTATCACTCTAGCCATCTAAATCAAGAAATTATTGGAAGATTTATAAAGTCAAACTCTGATGTGACCATTTCTGTGAACATGGGAAGGAAGTATCACCCTATAATGTCATTATTCTGATGAAGGGAATATTTGATTTTTTTGCCTCCTCACATAGAAGCAAGCTTCCGAGGCAAGCTGACAACAATTTACCAAATGTTGCTTTAACAACAAGTTGCATTTAATAGACTACATATACATCGAAAGTAAAATCAAGTATAAAATGTTTAAGAGTGACTAATTTCCTAACAGTTATTAATGCGATAAGAACCAGCCAACCAGTGTTCCATTTATGGTTACAAATTTACAAAGCAGGAATAAGGAAGAAAGCCTCTTTTCAAGAATAGAAGATTGGTATTGTTTTGACTCAAAATGTGATGACATGGTAGCATCTAACAATGTCATCAAATGTTCTCTTGTTTCAAACTGAGCTTAGACTGAATTCCTATTTACTGCATCAACTCTACAATTAATATTAACAATACTCTGTAAAAATATTCCTTTCAAACTGATCCCAATCACATGACACATCAGACTTAGAGATCCCTGATTGAAGAGAATATCACAAATTTTCTACCTCCTTCAATGCATTTCAAAAGCACACCATCCACTACTTGTTACATTATTTTTTATTTTGCCATAAACCATACCGAACGAGGGCGACAGGACGGTTCAGCGGTTATGGCCAAAGTCCTTACTAAGTGGAGTTCTGACAGTGGCTGTATGGGCTTCCTATGGATGCTGCATCTTCCTCACACGCTTGAACGACAGACTGAAGATGCGAAATTGCCTGTAAGTGAGTGTGTTTGCCTGCGTATCTGACCTGTGGTTTTTGTACACCACTACAGGACAAGCAGAGCTGATCAGCCTTTGAGGCAACAGCTGAGAAAAATACAGAGCAATGTGTTCCATGATCAGTTCTCTCCAGCCCTGGTCTTGTTTGCAGTTAATTAATCATTTTTCATTTTATTTTAATACCTCACAGCAAGTAATAGTGTTCTAAATCACATCAATGAAGTCTGCACCACCTTAATGAAGAGCAGGAAGTGGCTTGAGTCAGTTGTGGTAAGGATCTCAAACATGTCTCAGTTGACTGAATACATCATGGGTGAAAAAAGAGTTGAATTAATCTTTTAGCAAACTATTTCTATCACTTACTCGGTCCAGCATTTGGGAGTTTGCAGATGGAGTAGTGGATGATGATTCTATGCAGGCAGCGGATAGAAAAAGAGATTAATGGGCTATATGTATAGATGGACAGATGGAAGGATGAAGAAGAGCTGATGATCAGTATTCTAATCCTTGACAGTAGATAAATGTGGAGATCAGCCTTGGGTGTCTGAGGGTCAAAGCACTGCTTGTTGGGAACTGAAGTAATCTAGCTGTGTAATCTAGAATCTAGAACAACCTGAAAATTAGAAACTGGACTGCACTGAATGCGTGTGTGTAAATGTTCATCAGCCCCTCATAATAAAACTACACAGCTGTTTTCACCAGTGACACTGCAGTGCAATAGATACACTTGTATTGTTTAGTTGGGCTGCCTGGTACAGACAGAACATCTTCACCAAACATGCTAAGAACCTTAGACGTACCTGTTTTTCCTACTTTTAACACATTAGTTTTGAAACCTGACTGTTTTCATGCTGCATAATACATCTAACGCCTTGACAGGCACCACTGAAACACAACAATCATTGCTATTCACTTCACTCTTTAGTGGTGCATAAAGTAGCACAAAGAAGTGTTTGGACAAGAGGTCTACTACTTAACCCAAATCTGACAATGCCTGACAAAATATCGCAGGCCACTTTTGGGTATATTTTTCAGATTCCTTAGGCATAGGGATTGGGATTAGTTTGCACATAAAACACCAGTTCATTGTGCAATGACATTTTTAGTCCTTTAACTCAAGTGCTTAGAAATAAAGCAAAGTTCAGTTAAACTGTCTGTGATTATCCAACTTTCACAGTGCATGCAAGCCTTTTAATGTTTGGGTCGGTTCCAAGTTTCAAACTTAGCAACAGCACTTCAGCCGAGTTAGGTCAGGTTTGAGCTTTAATAATATGCCCTTGCTTACCTTTAATTTCTCACTTTAACCTTTTAACCATTCGCATCTTTATGAAGTTTTATTGGTCACTGGAATGTATACCAAATTATATTTTTTGCAGAAAAAACACTTCTAGCATGACATCACATGGTAGACTCCCTGGTAGAATGGTAGAAAATGGTAGAGAATTGTCCCTAATAGGGTGCACTTAGTGTTCTCATGTCAGTGAGCTTGTGTTTACAGATGGAGTCATGAGTCATTGATGTTAATAATGTTCACTAATTGTTGCAGCCCTAATCGATAACACTTTCACTATAGAACCATTTTAACCTATTAATGGATTGTATTGCATTTTCTCCTAGAGATTTACCATATGAATAATAAAAAAAAAAATCTACAATGATAATAGTACCATTGTTATTCCCACAAGCCGATGTGCAGTGTACTACAAAACCTTGTTCAGATTCTTGATGTACAATGGTCAGCAATTAATATGAGATATTTTGTTTGCTGCATCACGTACATGCCTTGATTCAACCAAACACCTGTAGTGTTTGATTGCTCAGGATGCTCACAGCATAAACTAACATGTTCAGGTTAGAGGCTCATTTACACATTGTAGGCTTCTGCACCACAGTACCAATTAGATGTCCCAGAAGCAATTAGATAATTACACATTGTGCAGCCATATTGTCTAGCTGTAGTAAAACAAGGCCAGCGAGACCTGAGGCACAGTAGAATATCGAAGTGCTTCCATGATTATTAAGGTCCAGTCCAGTTGCCCTGACTTACTTCTACTACTACAGCTACTGCTTTGACAAGAGCTTTTTATTGTCATTAATCCAAAAATGTAGTATTTATTTAAAGGTTTGGTTATATATCAAATATACTAAATTAGTAACTGCAAAATTGTAATTTTAGTAAACATAGGCAGATTTCTTGCTATCTTGCTGGTTTCCTTTCTTTCACTGATGCTTACAAATGTGAGATTAACCTCCCCTTGTAGATGGTGTTTAAGCTTAGCATAATTTTATAAGGATTCTTTGTTTATCATTCAACTTAAAAAGCAATCAATAATCTGATTCACTGAGGACATGCAATTTAAACATTGATTATTTTTGATCTGACTTTATTTTATAGGACTAAATTTCTTGTGTTATTTTTGAGGTTAATGACTCAGCACCTACTGCTACTGCTACAAGCTACTGACAGTGGTTTCAGAAATGGTTTAATATAAGTTTGCCTTTATGAATATGAATTTTCTCCACATTGTCTTTTAGGGTTCTGCATTCTGTTACCCTGGCATGGTGCTCCAAATAGACATACCCTGTGTGTGTGTGTGTGTGTGTGTGTGCTTCTACTCATACAATGTGTGCATGTGCGTGTTGTGTGTGTGGGTATATGCCCAGCATGGTATCTCTCTTCTCATTCAGACACAGCTGGTCATCAGCAGCATGATCACGCATCCGTTTCCGTGGCGATGCCAACCATTGTGCCACACAGACAACAGGAGCAGAAGACCCTTTGCCTCCATCCTTTTAAATCCATCTTTTCCTTGTCTTCCCTTTTCTGCATGCTTGCTTCATGTGCCCCCTGTGTTTTTCAATTTCTCCCCCCATGAGCCTCATTTTCATGCTGATAAAAATTTTAAAAAAAATCTGAAAACGTACTTTGGTATCTTTAGATACATTGCGTGCTCTCAATGTGCACAGACTTTGCAAGTATTTTGCTGAAAATAGCCTTTTCTCTGTAGCATTTGAATAAAATAAGTATTATAATAAGTATAAGTATTCTAATCATAAAAATGTTTTTAAAAGTGTCAAATTATGTTAAGGACAACAGCCAAATGTGTTGTTTCAAAAAGCTGTACTAAGCCAGAGAAAGATAGAGAAAGGTTGAGACAGTGTGCTGTAGCTCTTTAGCTCCAGTGTTAAATATAGAATCCTGCACAGTTAGAGAGGTGCTCACAGGAACATATCTAGAACAAATTATTCATACAATTTTCAATTATTGAGCAGCACACATGGCAGGTCTGAAGCCCACACAGGGGGCTATTTCCTGCCCCCACTCCTCAGTGGCCTTGCAGACTAAGAAAAGTGCTGCTCAGGTAACAGGATGTGCAAATAAATATCCATATAAACACTTATCATTTGTGAAAGGCTGCCTGGCCGCAGCATTTACTTTAGTGTTTTGTACAGCTGTCTAATTTTAAAGGAGCTAAAATCTAGCAAGCTGTTTCTCTCACTCTGACTTAATGCATTTGTGTAATCCATGTTTGCATAATCCAATTAGAGATTTGTACCCTAAAATCACATCCAAAGCATGTAATACTTGTACCGATATATTCAAACACAGTTTACAAACTAAAACCTCTGCTAAAACCTGAAACCATACCACCATAATTACCTAGTGTAGCATGTGATTATGATCACTGTGCCTCCTGCAGAATATTTAAGGCTTTTAAAGTACAAATATTTATGTTCAAATGTTTTATTTAGTGGCTGCAACACAATAAAAGCCATGAAAAATGCAATTAGAATTTATGCTCCACTAAATCTTTATAACATAACCCATTGCAAATGGGTTACTTTTTGAGACATCATACAAGCAATGAATTAAAAACAGTTTTTGCAGCTAATTTCATAAAAGCACTTCAAGGCCTGGCGAGCTAATGCCATTTTAACTTTAACAATGCTTACAAAATAGATTACACTCAAACTAGAGAAAAAAAAATTCCTTTCCTTGCAAGGTTGGGAAAAAAACTGCCATCTTTCCAAAGAAAGAAGACAACACAGCCCAGGGACCAAATTCACAAAAAGAACTCACCAAGGCATAAAGTTTACCTTAACTAGAAGCAAAATCCTTCATGTCATTGTCATTCAAATGAACTGGCTTTTTCAGGTGAAAGTGACTACCCTCGTCATTGTGAAATGCAGCACAGCACAACACTGCAAAATTCAACCTCTGCGTTTCACCCATACACACACGTGTAGCAGGGGGCAGCTATTGAAAGCGCCCGGGGAGCAGTGAAGGGGATGGTACCTTGCTCAAGGGTACCTACAATCTTCCGATTCGGAGCAACTCCCTATCCACTAGATACAATACTGTGAACACAGTTCCTCATACAGCACTAAAACTTTTGAAAAAGAATTATTTAGTTTTTAGAGTTAAATATATATTCACCAGGTTCAATTTCAATAGAGCATGATGGGACCAGACTACTCCAATATCTGACTTTATTTTCCAAATGCATTTCTTGGCTCAGATTTATAATTTCTGTCCTTTCAAACTGCATTCTGAGTGACAACGGGCGATGTGCCAGACCAGCACTACATGTCTGATTCAGGTTTTACAATATCATGGCTAAGGCATGCCTCATCTTGAAAGGAAGAGAGGAAGAGAGAGAGAGGAGAGAGACAGAGAGAGAGAGAGACAGAGAGAGAGAGACAGAGAGAGACAGAGAGAGAGACAGAGAGAGAGAGAGAGCGGCGACAAGAGAGATGGAGAGAGAGAGAGGAGAGAGAGAGAGAGAGAGAGAGAGAGAGAGAGAGAGAGAGAGAGAGAGAGAAGATGAATCAAATGCCACACAGCTAAGCTCCATGAAAAGAGAAATTAGGCACATTAAAAGAACTAATCTTTTTTACAAGCCGCTACCCTGGGTGTATCTTAACATGTTAGCAGGCAAATAATGTTTATCTGTTTATCTTTTCATTTGCATTTAATTAAATAAGGAAGTAGAAAAGCATGTGCTGCCTCTGGCAGGCAGGCAAAATACAAACTTTTCCACCAGCTTAAAACAAGATCAGCGTGCATGGAATACACACTGCAATACAGCAATTTCATAGTGGGGGGAAAATAAAGGGAACAAATAAAGCAAACACAAAAAGAGAAATGAAAATAAACTCAGCAGGACACAAACGGAGCTTTATAGATGGCCATGGATCTGTTCTCTGTTGCAGTTTCTGAAAATTTTGTAGATTTAACATTCTTTACCACCGATCCATACATCGCACCAGTGACTCTGGTCGGCTGCCAAACTGCCCTGACCAGCGCAGGAACTTGAAGAAAAACAAGTTTCACATTTCATTAAGCCCTATTGATTACAGCGCTTCCTTGTAGCACCTACAGCAGGATGATATCATATGGACTATTGAGAGCATGTATCTCACTTGTGTAGGCGGCAGAGTGAGCGGCCGATCAATGTTTCTAAGACCTTGACATATTTAAACATATTTTACAAGCGGTTCCACATACTTCATCACAGACAACTGCTGGATTCATGGTCACATTTCTCACGATCAAAGATTTGGATCTTATCTTAAGCATCTGTGGGATGTGGTGGACAAACTAAGTCAGATCCACTCTACATACCTTATCAGGCTTTTAAAAAATATATTTTTTCAACAATATGGGCCCTTTATGAATATATTGTAATCCGTAATACATTCACCTTTTACCTTTGCTTCTTTTTCTAGATGTGCCTTTCCTCCTTCAGGGCCTTTTTTAAACGTACATTTTTAAACAACAATTATAAGGAAAACAGCATTACACATTTATGTATTTATCATATTGTTTTGTACGTTCTGTAAATCAGCCCTGCTGTTGTGAAATGAACAATTTTAACAGTTTTTGTGGCACAAAAAATATTTCATTTAAAAAAAGGAAGAAATATTTGGTTTTCCATGACTGTGGCTCTTCACTAGCCGGTTTCCTGGTTGTGTCTTTCGTCCTTTTAGCCTCTGCATTCCTCCTTTTTGTTCTCATCATTCATTGTTTTATTAACATACATGTCCTATTTCTAAACTGATAACTTAGTCCAGAGGCCTGGAGCACAGGGTTAATTTGAATAGACACTGGATTATTTAAGATCATTGAGTGAAAAGGTCTGAAGGCAACAGAGCCTGTGCCAATCCCAGTATTTTCCAGATGATGCCCTAATGGAAAAAAAAGTCGCAATGTGGTTAATATGGGCACCTCCGTTCACCACACACTAATTAACAGCCACAAGTCTCTGGAGTGAGAGAAGACAGAGAGGATCGCAGAAAGAGCCACAAAGAGAGATACGCCTTCCAGCAAACCCAGCATGGGAGAGCCACAGTAAGACTCCAGGCTTTAGAGAAGCTGCCTAAAACACACACACACACACACACACACACACACACACACACACACACACACACACACACACACACACACACACACACACACACACACACACACACCTTTCATTTATTTGGTTGCTTTTATATCACTACCAGGCAGCATATGTCGCGGATTAAATGATGTATTCATAATAAGAACAAGGTCTGCACAATATACTGTTGGCTAATGGCTATTATAACAGCGTCTTTAACAGCACTGAAGGGGAAACACTACCAGTGTCCTAGACTGTATGCAAGACCCAATTTTAGCGCCCCCTCATTCAGATTTCACAGTAATTAACTGGCCACTATAACTGGCATTACAGCTGAACAGATTCTCAACTGTCGACTGCAGTTGGTCTCCCTCTGTCTGATTTTGCTTTGATGAAACTTATGTAAATTTGACTTCAAATTGCTTCTGAATACCCGACTGATGAAATCTAGGCCAGCTAAATAAAAATGAGAAGCTATAATAAAATTTAAAAGCCAGCTGGTCCAGTGTTAGTTCATGTTAACCTTTCTGTCCATAAACAGCAAGCCCACAATCAGGCAATAAGAAATGCCCCAGCCATTACTGAACACCCGTTTAAAAGCCTGTTCCGCAATAGAGAACAGAGAATACTGTTCCAACTCAGCAGTGTGAAAAAATCAGAGTGAAGAATGAATTTTTAACTTGTTATATACTCCATGTCCGTGTCCGCTGCTCTGCTGTCAGATCTACAACTACTTAGCTTTGTGATTCATTACTCTTTTCATTTTCATTGTCATTACAGAACAAACCCCTAAACAAACACAATCTTTTATTTTCAGTTCTCTTATGAGTCGGTGACATCATTTGGCTTTTGCTTTTTTTTTTTATTTTTTAAAATTTTTTGTCATTATTTTTTTTTTGAGGCAATGATAGGCCACTGATCTGCTGCCTCTATAGAAGTCTGCAACATGCAAATGTCATATTGCATCCAGAACAATCACAGGCCTTCTCAATGCATTCATGGTGAAAAAAAAAAAAAAAAAAAAAATCAAAGCAATGACTTTGTCTGAATGCAATGCACATGTTTTTTGGTCAGATTTATCATGTGTTTCAAAATAAACACAACTCAGCATTTTGTCTGTATTATGCAGCTCAAATTTTCATTTCCATCTGAATCCAAAGGCTGGCTGTTGAGGTTAAGTGGAGAAACATGAGAGGCTTTGTTTCAAATGGTCTTTTCTATCTTACTTTTCTCTCAGTCATAAATATGCAAATATGCTTTCTGATTTGCATAGCGAGGCAGACTGACAGACAGCTGATGGCGGTCTTGCTGATTTTCTCTGCCCTTCTGGCAGACTTGTTCAGAAAGGCCCACACCCAGACATCTTAAAGTCCATCTCTGTTCACTGATCTGAGCTTATTCAAAAATATGGAAATGAAGGGCTGGTGCTGTCCAGTCCAAAGCGCAGTCCAACCAGAGAGAGAATTTAAATTACACACTTGCCACATGCTCTTATCCAGAGAGAATAGAGCTCTTTCCACCAAACTGTGCATTGTCTCAGAGACACTCACAGAGCACAACACGCTGACAATCTGTAGATCTCAAAAGTACAATACTGAATTTCTAAATGTTTAATCCACATTTTTGCATGTCTGTGTGGTCACCTCTCCACTTAGATCTTAACTCATATTGTACATTTTTATAAATCATTTCTTTATAATAATTTCCTGACCCTTATTGGTCCAAAGAATTAAACAGCCTTTTGTGTAACTGTGGTTGTGGAGACTTTAACAAACTGAGCAGTTTTCTAGCTTGATTTATTCAGGTGCAAATAAATGAATTCAAAATGATATATAACTGATGACATCTAGAAATTTTTTTTGTAATGCACTACTGTATGAAGTCACCGCCGCTGGCTCCACACCAACTAAGATGACTAATTGGTTTCATCCCAGCAACTATTTTTAGTTCTGTTTGCTTTCCCAAAATGGAAAGCCGCCTACTCAATATCAGCATAAGCCTTTCTTTTTATTTTAAACAATTACAAAAAAAAAATCATGTTGCATCCACTGTGTACAGTAAATACACACTATCACTAATGGGAGGGTGTCACTGGACAGCATAACACACCGGTGAAGAACGATATCTGCCAATACAGTCTAACAGTTGCTTGTGGTGACTTGCATCACATTGAATAACAAGTAATGGGGAGAGGGAGGCCCATTTAACCCTCCCCCTGTAGCCCATCAAAAAAAGTAAGTTATACTCTCTTCTGTATTCTACTCTGAAACATGCATTAAATGTTTTAAAGTGAAAAAGTGAAAGTGAAATTCTTGTCATTGCGAGGTCACAGCGCAGCACACAGTGAACCACAACCAAATTGGACCTCTGCTTTTTACCCATGCACACAAACACCGTGCAGCAGTGGGCAGCTATGAAAGCGCCCAGGGAGCAGTGACTGGGATGGTACCTTGCTCAAGGGTACCTCAGGGCAACCGACTGGTAAGCGGTTTGAACCCACAATCTTCCGATCATGTGGCCAACTCCCTAAACACTAGGCCACCGCTCAAATTAGCAAATTAATTATTAGATGCTTTATCTAATAAAACAAGTTTTATACATGTGGAAGAAATGCTCAGTAGGACTAGTGCTCTATATTTAAGAAATGATGCACACAGACACAGTAAGAGCATGTCCCATCAGTCCACAGACAGCGCTACAGCACTGATCAGCTCACAAAGCACTCATGTAATCTCATTACGGCATGACACTTTATTACTGTCGCATGCGACTGACAGGAGCTGCTTAGGTCATGGCACACCACCTCATTCTCTCCCACACTGCTGCTTACACTCAGCTGCACATACTGTGGGGACCAGGCTGGATTATGTGTACGTAATGGGATGTAATTGTAAGCACTGACAGTGGATGTGTGGGCGGATGTGGCTGGGGTTTTAGTTTGGTTTAGTGTATTGTACACACCTCTCTAACAAAGCAAGCAAATAAATAATTCCAAACTTCTTTTTCAGAGCTTTTGCCTTGATACAGCTTTCAATCAGCACTTTCCCAAAATCTCCTTTTCATACATTATTCTGTCATAGGAATCAAAATTCAAAGAGAACAAGCAACAGAGCAAGAAAGAGAGAAAGATAAAGAGAGAGAGAGCGAGAGAGAGAGAGAGAGAGAAAAGAAAGAACACATAAGAGCAAAAACCTATATTGTGCTTCTATTTTCTTTTGATAGGCCGTGATAGGCCATTGGTCTGCTGCCCCAACAGAAGTCTGCAACAGGCAAATGTCATATTGCATCCACTACAAACACCCCCCCTCCCAAATAAGTTGTTAAGCATATACCAGTGACTAACCATGACCAGAGATTGGGCCATAAATATCAAAACACTGGAGGCAGGAAAAAACAATAGTGCTCAGTAATGTTGATTTCTTATAGCCTTCTTCCAAAATTCCGTTTTTTTAATCAGTACCCACCTAATGGCACCGCACGTTAACATACAGACACGTTTTCTAGATTAACCACCGACATATGATGTTTGTAAGACACATATACCACGTATATGACATATATAACATAGGTTGCTTGTGTGAGCATTTCTGGAGTGTTTTCTGCAGTAAAGAGTCCTGCTTTAAAAGTATTGCATGAATTCACAGTCAGTAATGTATATAGGACTTCTAGAAGCCCTGGAAAAATGTTTTCCTTTACAGAGAAAGTCCTTACCGTTGCAAATCAAAATCCCTTCAGCCAACTCCTGTCAATCCGACACTAAAAGAAGAGATGTTTAGCAATATCTATTGCTAAATAGTAGATAGTTTTTACTGGCAAAATTCTGACTGGTTGCATTTCCAAAAAAAGTGTGTTAAGAATGGCTTCCAAACAAACTTAATGTATGAGATGAAATAAGAAAAAGTCATGCAGTAATTGAGAACTCCTAATACCGAAGGTGAATAAATATCAAAAGCAACCCACAAATTCTCCACTTTCAGTATAAAATTACAAAAGAAAAAAAAAAAAACAAAGAAAAAAAAATCTAATCTGGTTATATTGAATCGGATTACCTTGAAATCTTTTTGAATATTTTACAAAGTTCCAGTTTTTGTGCTGTAAATGTGCCCGAATCTCATTCATACAAGGAACATTCCCAGAAAAGTAGGATGAGTAAATGATATATACACATTTTCCCATTGCATCATCATGTAAAACATCAGCCAACCTTTTTTATTTTGTTTTGCCTGTAGGCCACCTAGAGGCATCTGTAATGTGCGTAGGCAACAACACGCAAAGGAACAACAGTCAATCAGTCTGCCTGGAGTTATGGAGGGCCAGAGAGTTAGTTTTAGATTCTAGTTTCAGATAGGGATTGTGGAGGCATGAGCAAGGTCAAGCACGTATGTGCCAAATCAACATGACAGATACGTCAGCCATTCTGCTCTCAACCTATAAACACTGTAGCTGTTTCACAGAGGCATTAGCAGTTTCAATTGCTCCATTTAGGTTGGGGCAGGGGGACAGAATCATTGCATTATTTTTTTACTGGCTGAATATTGTGTATAAGTGAATAAAATAAAACAGGGCAAACTGCAAATGTAGAGAAGCTATTTAAATGGCTGTATATACTCAACAATGTAAACATCTACATTTTTTATTGTTTTAAGGCTAATTTAGCTGATGTAACTGAAGGACAGGTTTTACATCTGTGAAATACTGGATCACTATATCAACACACTCATGCCTCAAATAGTGTGAAGGGTTAATCAAACTTATAGAATGGATTATAGGGATTCTAAGTGTATGACATATTCTTACTTGAAATAAAAAACTTCAAATTTCAGGATTTACAATCATCACTAATACTAATTCAAGATATGCAATGGTTAAGGGTTTACAGGTATGGACCATAAATAGTTATGATATGACATGTTCCTTGTTGCTGTGGAAACGCACAATGATGTAATGTGGTTATGTGAGTTGAGGACCAATTTTCTGTAATTAATGAGTGAAATCTATGGCACCTAAGATAACAAATTAGGTAAGAAAAAAAAAGGTGGGTGTGTGAACTGTTGACCTATTCGGGTTTTTTTTGCCTTTTGTCCTGTGAGAGCAGTCCCGGGATAGGCTCCAGCACCAGTAAGAACCTTGTTAATGGATGGAGACTAGGCGGTAGTTTAACTTTGACCTTTTTCCTTTACACAAAACAAAATACAACAAAAACATGCAAACAATCACATACTTGCTAATTGGCTAGGATTTTGAGCTCAAAGGATTTATACTAGGTTGTTAAACAGTCCCGAAAGCTGGCAGTGCAATCTCCAGTACCCCCCTTTCCTGTATCTTTTGGTGAGTCAAAAGCTTCAAATAGTTGTTATCTACGTTTGAGTTTTAGTTTGAGACTGAAAGTGAAGCATTTCTTGGCTAATTGACTACGTTTGAGGAAAGAACAAAATGTGTAAATTAGATTTTTCTCCAAACAGCCACTAAAAGTCTATTTCCTAGCTCTGTAAATGATTGTTTCCACTTATCCGCAGTAATGACTTTTGTGAGCTGCCTATTCAGAGTGCGACAACCCCATTCACACTGTAAGTTGAGTGTGACAAACCTTTCCACAGTGGTTTGCACTGAAAGGAGTGGAACTGAAGCCTCAGTGAGGGACTGAATGACAGCAATATAAAGTGTGCCGACAGCTGCCTACCTGATATGTGTTGTCAAAGCTGTCATACATGAACCGCGTGATCAGAGATGTCTTCCCAACTGCAAGAGAACAAAAGAGGAGAGAAGCGTTAAAATGGCACCCATTCAACAGCAGACAGAGGCTGAGGCAGCTTGGGGCAGCTGCATAGTCCAGCTGGATTGATTTGGTGGCAGCATGGCACAAAGTGCAATGAATTAGACGACTGTCAAGGGACTTAATTAATGAATACTAGGCTGACCTGAAGGTTTTCAGTGACGTCATGGAATGTGTGGTAATTGCAAGCATAAAATCATTATTATGGGCTACACATACAGAATAAATCTCAACTGGAGGATGAATACATTTATTACATTTATTACCGAAAATAAACTAAACAGACATAGAGCAGCAAATAGCACATCCAAGTGACATGAAGACAAAAGTAATGTAATCCAAACCTTTAGCAACTTTACATTCAACACCATCATCTCTAAAAGGAAATTAGGTTCTAAAAGGCAGGTTCTAGGTGCTATACCTTCACTGAAATATGAGAAACAACAAAGAGAACTGTGATAATGTAATACAGATCCAATATCTTTCTGAAATGCTGTCAAACAGGACTAAAGAAGATACTAAAAATAGTAATGAATACCAATTACTTTGAGTCTACTTGAAAAAATGAGTTTCCAAATGGAGGCTTTAGATAAAAATTCAACCCTAATAGAATTCTACATATTGCAAAGATACAAACATCAAAATCCATCCTGTTTTATGAGATAAATAATTAATTCAAATTGATATTAGCACAATGTTACCGTTGTTTAAACACTAATAAAAATAAACTATAAATGCCTTTTAAAAATCTATAAAAATCAAACTACTACAAAAATCAAAAGCATCTTAATAAATATTCAATAAAATGTGTTCTTTTTTCTATTGAGGTCAACATATCTAAAACAACCTTGACCTAAAAAAAAAAAAAAAACAAAAAAACAAAAAAATAAAAGTCAAAAGTTGTGGGCAATAAGGTAACATTTTCTTGGTGTCGTGATAAGCCACATCTGCAATGATCAAACCGCAAGGTCGCAGCCTGTCTCCTGAGAGCAATGCTCAGTTTGACTTGGCCTCCTACTTCTTAAAAGCAGAAAACATAATTCTCAGTCTCAAATCCTTGTGGAACTAACTTTCTGACCATCAGAACTGCTTGCTGTCTCCAATAGTGACTGAAAACCCATTTAATCAAAGAGCACTTAGTGTAATAAAATACACCTACGTGACTTAAACCTACAAGTATAACCATGATAAAAAAAAAAAAAATTTCTGGTGGTGTTTTAACTTTTTAAAGTTTAGTCGGTAACTAAGTTTTCTATCATACGGTTTCCCTTGGAAACTACAAAATCCGATTTGTACATCATTTTAGATAAGAGTGTCTGCCAAATGCTGTAAATGTACATCACACACATCCACACACATACAGAGTGGTAGAATCTGGCCTGTGTCTCGGATGGAGGGCTAAGGGCTGGATTTCTCGGGGCTAATGATACTTCACAGCATGTTAGCAAAGCCATGCAACTGCAGGTCACAAGTCATTTAAATGCTAATCTGGCCAAAGACACAGACCTGTCTGTATTTTATGGCGAGGAGGACTGAAACGAATGGGGCTCATAAGGCCTTGTCTAAAGCTTTTGTGTAAATATAGAATTATGATTTAAGCTTTGCCACCTTACTGTTTCAAACAAATCATGACTATTGATCCTATATGTGAGCAGAGGATGAAGCCAGATCATAGGAGAGTAAGAGTGTCTGTGTGTTTATGGTCGCTGGGTGTGGCACTCACAGTGGAGACAATGGCTTACCAGAAGTGCAGTCATGCAGAGGATGCTGAGAAAAAGGAGAGGCAGGAGAGAGGTGAGGCCTTGCAGACCTCATATGTCAAATACATCATATACAGGAAATTCTCGCTAGATTGACTTTTTTAGTCCCGTTACTTTCCTCATACAGAAAAAAAAAAAATCAAAGAGAAAGAGTGTGTAAGCCAAGGAAGAAGCTGTGGTGATTTACACCCTACAGCACTTACAACAAGAATTCAGTTTAGCTGAGCAACAAAATTCATTTGGACAAAACCCTTCCTGATCCCACAAGCGTAGCCATGCTTGATAATGTCCTTATCTTTTAGGGTAGTTGTCATGGACTGTGGTGGTAGAAAGAACATTTTCTAGCTTCCTAATGGATGTTGGAGCAGTAGGCGTCTAATTTTAGTCCTATTAAATATTTAATATCATGTCATTTAGTGGAGCAGGGGGCACATGACATTTTTAAGTTAATCACCATTGCCAGGCAGAAGAGGAATATATTTTATATTTCCTCTGATATATAACATGTTGGCTTGCTTCATTTTAGCCTCCATCCAAACACAGCCATTAGTGTAACAGCATTTGATAAAAGCTACACATGCCAAAGAGGATTGTAAGGAGGAAGCTTAAGTGATTCTAGGAAAATGGAAGGCTAAGACAGTGAAGTTGGGCTGTCACTATTACTTATAATGTATAATTTATCATCTCAGTCAAACAGCAGTGATTAGTTGGCAATAGGCATTATAACATATTTTAAATTCTCCCAAAAGAAAGCAAGAGGCACCCAGATGAGCCACAAGATTAAAGGCAGTGACAAAACCAGTAAAAAAGATTAACAGACCACAAACACCACTTTAACACAGTAGCATTTCCAAACGGCAAATACCTGTAGGATAATATGCTTTGCCAAACTGCAACAGCTGCTCAGGAGCGGTTAGAAGAACATGACAAAAATGTTGACTTTGCTTCCAAATTTCTAAGATCTCAGTTCTATCGAGCATCGGCTGGACATGCAGAACTTAAAGGATCTGCTGCTAAGTTTTCAGTGCAGTTCAAGACAATACCAGGACTGATATTCAAAAAACTGATCTTAGATCAGATCCATAGATCAGCCGATGTTGGTGAAAATAGACACTGTCGTCTAAAAGGCTGCTCACATGGCTTGGCTAGTCAGTCCAGTATGTTCAGTGGTTTGGGTAATTCTGCGTCTTAACCCACACTGACAAGTCTGTGCCACTTGAAAGGAATGCTGATGCAATTGTATGATATGAAAAGGTATTTTGAAGATATGACGATTTTGAAGATGGCCCATTGCTATGTTTAATAGCTAAACTGTTTATTTAGATTCCAAATGTACCTTGGGGAAATGTTGCTCAGTAAGTATATCTTTATTCTTTTTGCCTTTTTATCAAAGCCCTGAAAACTCAATATCTCAAAAAACATTAATTCAAAATACCATCACTACAAAAACCAATGAAGAAATGTTAGCATAGTTCTAAATAGCTTAATATGGGGTCTTTCTTCCTCTTTTCTAAAAGGCTTCAGCAGAACTAAACACACGAAGGGGGAAAAATGTCTTAACTAACTGTCATGTCAGTGCTTTCAAGCACACTGAGCAGTTCCTCATAAGACCACAAGGGGCAACTGCAGTGTTGAGTATAGTTCATTAATTCTTCACTTCAGTTTGAGGGAACTGGGTTCATGTTCTGGCTTTCCCTCTGACAGGTAAAAAATCTGATTCCTGGGATGTTAGTGTTTCACTGAGATAGAGATGCTGCTTCTGAGAGACTCTCCTGGGATTCTCCTGCTGAATCAAACAGCTTTTAACATAGGGGGCCCTCTTTCTTGTCAAAAATACCTACAGTTAGCATGGAGCTCCATGCAACTCCATTGCCTACATGACTGAGTTGGATTATGCCACTCTCTGAAGTTGAATTTGCTCACTGAAAGAACTGATTTGAACAATTTGAAGAGTATGGTACAGATGGCACAATTTATAGAACATTTTTCAGTGCTAGTGTAAAGTTTGTTTCTATTGAATATTCGGAGCGGCAACATTGCTTTTGGGTTGGAATTATCAATTCCTTTACGGATCAGAAATATACGTTATATAATTCTTCACTTTTAAAGTACATGTGCTCTTTGTCAGAATATATGATGATGAATTCCAATTGTAGAAAAATGTATCTTCTTTCGACTGCTTCTGGAGTCGCCACAGCAGATCAACCATCTCCATTTCTACCTGTCCTCTGCAACTTCATCCTTCAAACCAACTGCCAGCATGTCCTCTCTCACCACATCCATAAACCTCCTCTTTGGCCTTCCTCTTTTCCTCTTTCCCAGCAGCTCCTCAGCCTCCTTCTCCCAATATAATCCTCGTCTCTCCCCTGGAAATGTCCAAAGCAATGCAATATTGCTTCAGTTACTTTTTATCTAAAACATCAAACCTGAGCTGTCCCTCTAATATGCTACTTTCTAATCCTGTCCATCCTTGTCACACCCAACAAAAATCTCTGAACTCCAGCTCTGTTGCTTGTCTTTTTTCGTCAGCAACAATGCCGCCAACCCGTATGGCATAGCTGGTCTCCTGTAAACCTTTATTTTCACTTTTGATGGTACTGTCTGTCACAGATCACTCCTGCCATTTGTCTTCACCCATTCTAACCTGCCTGCACTCTCCAACTGTATTCTGCACTTGCCATTACTCTGAACTGTTGATACCAAGTATTTAAATCCCTCCACCTTTGTCATCTCTACTCCCTGCATTCTCACCACTCCATTTCGATCAAACTCATGTATTCTATCTTTGTCCTACTCACTTTCATTTCTCTCAACCTCTCCAGGTTCTCCTGAAGCTGCTGCCTACTCTCACTACAGATCACAATATCATCAACAAAGATCATGGTACATAGGGGCTATTGTCTAAACTTGTCCATCAACCTGTCCAGTGCCACTGCAAACAAGAATGGGCTCAGTGCTTGATCCTTGATGTAATCCCACCTCTACTTTAAATGCATCTGTCACTCCTACTGTAGACCTCATCACTGTTACACTGCCCTCATACATATCCTGTACTACTCTAACATATTCTCTGCCACTTCTGATACAAAACTATAACTCCTCTGTTGGTATTTTGTCATATGCTTTCTCCAAGTCCATAAAAGCACAATGCAACTCCTCCTGCCATTCTCTGAACTTCTCCATCAGAACATACATTGCATATGTAGTGCTCTTTCTTGGCATGAAACCATACTGCTGCTCACCAATCATCACCTCTTTTCTTAACCCAGCTTGCACTACTTTTTCCCATAGCTTCATGCTGTGGCTAATCAACTGTATCCACCTATAGTTACTACAGCTCAGTGCATCTCCCTTATTCTTGAAAATCAGTACCAGCACACTTCTCCTCCACTTCATCTGAACCAACAATTTTTCCATTCTTCAACCTCTTGATCGCTGCCCTTACTTTCATCCTATTATTTGTTGCAATTCCTGGTTCACCATCCTCACATAATCCAATTTTTTTCTTTTCTCTTTCTCTCATTCTCTTTATTCATCAGAAAATTACTCAAATTCCTCTTTCCATCTGCTCAACATGCTCTGCTCATTTTTGAGCATGTTTCCATTTCTATCTTTTATCGCCCAGACGTGTACATCTTTCCGAACTCTGTCTTTTTGTCTAGCTAATCTGTATAGGTCCTTTTTTCCCTCCTTACTGCCCGAACTCTCATACAATTCACAATGCATTGCTTTCTTTGCCCTGCACTTCATGTCCTTGTAATCATGTCTTCTTTCTTCATCTCTCTGACCATCATTTCTTCTTTGACTACCTCTTCTGCTCTATAAACTTAAAAACATCTGGGTTCCATCACCAAATCCTTCTCCTCCTTCCTTCCAGATGTCACACCAAGTAATTTTCTAGCTGTTTCTCTTACCACTTTTGCAGTAGTTGCCCATCAATCTGGTAACTCTTCACTACCTCTCAGTGCATGTGTTGTCCCCTGCCTGAATTTCACCTCCCTACAAGCTACTATCCAATGCTTTTCAGCTACGCTCCCCCGTCACTACTTTACAGTCTCCAATCTCCTTCGGACTGACCTTCCTGCAAAGGATATAATCCACCTGCGAGCATCTTCCTCCACTCTTATATGTCACTCTGTGCTCCTCCCTCTTCTTAAAATAAGTATTAACTACAGCCATTTCCATTCTTTTAGCAAAATCTACAACCATACACCATATCTATCCATCACATCTATCCAAGTACACAATAATCATCACTCTCTCTCCCTTGGGTACACTCTCTATCACTTCATCTAAGTTTCTTTCTCCATCTCACATCCAACTTGTGGGGCATTAGAAAAAACACCATTCATTATCACACCTTCAACTTCCAGGTTCAGACTCATCTTCCTATCTGACACCGTCTTCACCTCCTAAACTACTCTTCACATACTCTTCATTCAGGATACCCCATTCCTTCTTCCACCCACACCATGGTAAAAAAATGTAAACCCTCCTACAATACACCTGGTCTTACTACCCTTCCATCTAGCCTCTTGCACACACAAAATATCAACCTTCTTTCTCTCCATCATATTAGTTAACTCTCCCTTTACCAGTCATGCTGCCAACATTCAAAGTTCCTAATCTCACTTGCACTTTCCGCCACTTCCTTCTCTCCTCCTGCCTCCGCACATGTCTTCCCCCTCTTCTTCTTCTCCTATGACCACCCACACCCCGTTGGCTAACAGTACTGGTGGCGGTCATTGTTAACCTGGGCCTTAAGCAATCCCATGGAAATCTGTTTTGTTGTCCGCATATTGATTTGGTTTTACACCTGTTGCCCTTCCCGATGTAAACATCCCCATTTATCTAGGCCTGGACCGGCACGAAGAAATAAGCTGACTTGTGCATCCCTAGTGGCTGGGTTATAAAAATGTATAAACATATCAAATTATATCTCATAGCGTAATGCCACACTTCTTATCAGCAATATATGTCCAGGGGTCAGGTCATTTTGGTTTGTTATTTGTCCTATAATACAATGTTTTGGCACTGACTTACAGTACTGTTTCATACAGTGCACACATGTTAAATGAAGATGATGAAATTAACAATGATTGTAGATACAAAGTAGGTGTAACTTATGAAGTGGCACATATATAGATAAAACAAATATAATGAGGTTAGTTGTTAACACATACAATGGAAGACAAACGTAGATTTACTTAAAATGTAATAAAAAAATGTAAATTAAAAATGATATTGTATTATACATATATTTTGAAAAACTGCATAAAAAATCATATAAGCAGGCATGGCATTTATTTCGTATTGCAACAAAGCCCAGCTGGAGAATTTACAATATCATTATAAAATAATATAATATCATCATCATTAGCTGTCGACTTATCATTCCTGATTTAAAAATCTAATTTACAGCGAACATTTGAATTTATAAGAAAGCTGTTCACTGTAAATTCGATGGTAAGCTTAATGTATCAATATGTTAACCAGCACCATCTATATAAAACAAACTATACAAAACTATAAATCAGCCGATATACTGGCCTGAAAAAGTCCTGTGCTAAAGCATGCAGACAAAAGCCATCTGTCTGGCCTGACCCACCCTGGCATTGGCTCCAAGCTAATCATTTCCTGGAACAGTAACACACACACACACACACTCAAACGTACACACACACACACCTTTCTGATCTGACATTATTATAAATCATGTAGAAATTGCTACACTGCTATATGATGATCCTACACCTGAGCAGAATGGCTGCCACATTTATTTGCTTTCCCAGATTTATGCAAACTGTACTTGTTAGTGAAGCAGTCAGCCAGTATACTGGAAAGATATTGATACTCTGATCCTCTGAAACTGACCTAATTAAATAGACTGTATTGTTTTTTTAGTCACGGTTGTTAAAAATTGGGACAGAATAAGTTTTGTTTTCCTACAAAATAATAAAAAAGCACAACCAAAAACACAGTGCCAGTGTGTTCAGCATAAATATACAATAGTGGGTAATCTATTGTATATTTATGCTGATGCCAATTAGCTCACTGGACAAAAAATTTTAGTAAATCTTTAGTAATTACTATTTCTGCATTCCCTTGTTTCTATAACAATTTATGTAGGATTACACCAATCTCTTGAGAACTTCCAATGCTTTTTAGCTCATTCTTCCCCAAAATGATTTGCACATTTCAGAGTTCATGGAGTTCATTAGTGCTTATTTCCATATTTTTTTCCATATTGAGAACTGGAATTCAGCATCTCAGGGTTTCGTCATGTCATTTGACTCATATATATATATATATATATATAAATAAAAGCACATCTAGATTTCCAAACTATTATCGAATATAATTTATAATTATCTAATGCTAATATAATTGGTTTTCTTTTGAAAAAGTCTTCGTTTGACTTTTAGCAGTACAATAATGCAAATTGCTAGCCTTTGCCTAGGAATCATTGTATAACATTTGCATCATTTCTCCAACCTGAAGTTAAGACTATTAGCTCTATGTAAAGAAGTACATTTGCATTATAGCACATACATAATATATTATTAACATTTTAGTTTTTCAGTGAATACTAGCCTCTAAGCCAGTCAACATTAGCTATAGACAGTGCCTGGAGAGGTCAGTCAGAAGAGCCTTTACATAAATGCAATTGAGATGAGATATTTGGGGGGTGGTGGTGGTCTAGAGGTAGGGTACTTGCCTACGGACCCATGGCTCAAGAGGTCCCCAGTTCAAATCCCACCTGTGGCACTACCACCACTGGGTCCCTGAGCAAGACCCTTAACCCTGAGCTGCTCCAGGGGGACTGTCCCTGAAATTAGGACATGGAAGTTGCTCTGGATAAGAGCGTCTGCTAAATGCCGTAAATATTTACAAATTTATGAATTGTGTTTTTACAGTCCATAAAATGGATAGTGTGGTAGGAAAACACAGTACACCTTACCTGACTCTCATTTTATTCATCTCCATTTTTGGGAGTATGTTTACATTTCATTACGATTGTCAAGTATTCATTTTATAGTGGAGAATGCATTGGCTGAATCTCCCTGGCATCTCTACGGCTGAATCAATAAATCGTGGGATGCAAAACTGTCCATATTGTGCTCATCTTTGACATAAAGATAGTGGAAGAGTGAGCTAATATCTAAAGGAACTGTACCTCAAGAGACTATTGCATTCCTCAAAAGATGGGATAAAATGTTGTTTTATGGCATGGGCACATCTAACCAAGCATTGGAAAAGAAAAAGAAATCAGCAACAGATGTTTTGGCTGTTTAGTTACTAGATCAGTCCTTGGTTTTGGCAGACATGCCAAGTTTCAATAATGGAACTGGTATCAGGAGTGATATCACTGGATCATTTGATCCCTAATTCTTGTTAAGTTTCTCAGAGCAAAGTGTGAGTGGAATATATTCAGTATGTAAGCCTCTCAAATGTGTTCAGTGCCTCAAATGTACCCACAGCATTATTAATTATGAAAGATTATGCAAAGAGCACTTCTTAGGCTGAATAATTATTGTCATTTGGGCCCTCTTTTTGTTTCCGATCTGCCAGGAACGATCTCGTTAAGAGTGGTAATTAGTGATTATGCAAATTAGCACACTCTCATTTATCAATATATTTGCATGTTTGGAAACACAGGGTCACACCAAAGTGTTCAGTAGTTAAGTAGGTGAACAACTTTTAGCACATTAGCATTGGAGATTTGCAGGTAATGAAGACGTTCCTAAACTACCTGTCGTCAGTGAAAAAACTGCAAAACAATGACAGGAAACAAGAAAATTCTATGAAAAATAAACTGGATGCCAAGTAAGTCTTGGACGTATCCATAGAGACAGCCACACAGCTACCTTCTGCTCATTCCTCACTGTCAGTGGTGGTTTCTTTTTTCCTCTGGTGCAGCTCTCATGCATTCTGTAAATTATGAATCACATTCAGGCTAGACTGCAGGAGCACAATTAGTGGACCATTAGCCAAAGAGGCTCTTCAGTCAGCAGTTAACGCCACTGAGGCAGAGGGGACGGACATTGGACAGGACTGAGGAGTGCATGTGATGGAGAGTCTTCACCTCTTCATTTGACACGGTTGTCAGTCTGTCACTGAGCCACCTCTCACTGAGCTCTAAGAGGGCCTGCTTAGTAGGAGTGAAACAATACATCAATGTATTAAATGCGCCGCAACAGTGATGAACAATGATACTGGATTCATATTGGATTCATATCAACATTGACATTATACACAGAAAAATACTGAATATATGAGAAAATGCTCAAAAATACAGATCTGGATTAATCCCTTAATTGTATTACAGAATAAAACATTTCCTATATTAAAATTTTCAGCTCAATATGCGGAAAAAAAACCCCCAAAAAACTTAGCTTAGCTTGGAGAACTGCTTAAAAAAATAACAGAAAATAAAAGCAAATATAAGCAAATATTAAGTAAAATAAGGTAATAAATAAATTCTTTTATTTATTAATAATGGTGAATAAAGAGGATTCTCAATGAAACATTAACAAAATAAAATACTTAATTAATGTAATAAGTACATACATAAAATGCTCACAAGACTCAAACTATAGAATGGAGATCAAATGTTGTAGATTGGTAAGCCGATCAACAAACATGGATACAGTTATCATTTTCCTTTCATTTTTCTTCAAATATTAAACTGAGAACCCAGAACTGCGAATCAATCTGCGATCTGAACATGCTCCAACACCCCTAGTGCTCACTTTCACTATCCTCTTTCATTTTAGTGATCCCTAACTACTACCACTCTTTTTTTTTTATTATTGCCTGCTGCCTTCTCAGAAGCTCTGGGAGCGGTAGCCTACTTTCCAGCATCTGCACTCTGGCAGGCACAACTTTTCTACAGCCATTTACAGGAAAAGTTCAGAGATAGAAGCCTCTGTTCTGTATGGCAACAGAGGCTGTGTGAATTGCTGTGTGAGGTAGCATAATGCACAGACACACCCAGTGATGCACATGTACATCTACCCCATGTGTGCATGTCCCATTTGTACAGTGTGTCTGAGGCATAAACCTGAGAATGCGGAATCTAATTAGAGTTTGGGTAAATGACCAGCTTTGTCATTTGTTACCATGAAAATATGGAAAGGAAAGTGTGATGGTATCAAGAAGAGTGACCCAGATAGGAGAAAGCAATTTCCCCAGGGGAGCAAAGAGCGCAGAAAATCAATGTCTCTAAGCCTGAGACGGATAGCATCCCTTTACTGCCATAGCAACACCTGCACATGGGGCTTGGCGCAGTTTCTTAGCTGGGCTAAAAGGCATTACGTCAAGAGCCTACCAGTGGTATCAATTAAAACCCATGTCAGGCAGAAAAACTGGGTCTCTGTTTGAGCTGCAACACAATTACACAGTCTAAATCTACTCCACACTGACTCTGCAAGACACACTGTGAGAGTGACTATGCTAAAGGTTCAGAGAGATAGAGAGAGAGAGAGAGAGAGAAAGAGAAAATTATAAAGTAGACAGACACTTGATTAAAGTATTGAGTAAACTCATTTCACAATGTGACGATGCAATGAGATTTCTAATGTTCTCTGCTGCTCAATTACTCCTAAATGCTTATTTAATTCACTGCTGTCCCACACTTTTAACATCTCAAGCTAAAAGTCTAAAATCACAATGAAAGTGCCAGGTAACGCTTACAAGACAAAGCACTGAATGTGCACTGCCACAAAAGAGCAGCCAAAAGGCACACATGGAGGATCCTTGTGCTTCCAATTAAACCACTGTACTAGTAAGTGCATTACTAAGCACATTAAGCCTTTGCTAATTGGAAAAACAACAAATACAAAAACCAACACCATAAATAGTGACTGGTAGGCACAGATCTAGACCATTAAACTTTCATTAGCATTAACTGCTAATCACATTTTGCAAATGTGGAAATTGCTTGCAGCTGCCACTTAGTCTATTAATTGGGCCACGTGTCAGACTTTCAAATGGGTGAGGCTCACTCTCACCCACAGTCTGATTGGTCGTGTTGCAAAGCGCAATGCTCTCGGAGCATGTACAGGCTTTAACAGTGTTACATGTGCAGTGGTTATGATACAGAAGGAAGCCTCACAGAAAAAAGCAAACTGGCTTTGGTTGGCCAAGACTTGTTTAAGTGTTAAGCAGTTAAGAAGCAAATAAGACAACATCAGGCTACAACCTGGAGGTAAATGAAAAGATTAAAAATTAGAAATTTGTTCTGCAGACCTTAAGCACCTTACAAGTGGAAAAAAACTAAGCATATAATGTCCTATTAACAATCATTCTTTTTTTTATTAATCAAGGCTTTAATGTACATGACCCCCATTAACTTTAATACCTTGCCTTAATGAAAAATAAATGAGAATTTCAATGAAGCATAATTAAACTTCTTTCCTTACGCTGGTAATTCGATGCTCATAATGAAAACCTGAAAAGCTGGGTCTGTCAGATCTATGTTATTGGCTCATCTCGGAGTCCATGCATATTATTAAATAACCTCATTTTCACATACAGTGCACTTTTAGATTTAAGGATTTAACCTCATAACTGGCTGATTTAAAATCTAACCCACTATAATACAGAGCCAAAACAGCAAAGAATATTTCCTTTTCCATCTACCTATAGGCAGCATTTTAAGAAAACTCTTAAACCAAGCCATCAGCTGCGTGTTTAAGACTTCACAGGAGTCAAGAGGCAATGTACCTTTACAGAAGGTGATTATGATTAAAAGATCAGTAGCTGGGAGCAGTTCTTTAATGTCATGACCAAGGATCACATCTTAATGTGTGTTAACACATCTCATGATGTTTCAATGAGACAAGATAATATAAGAGAAGATCAGTTGGTTGAAAAGGTTACTAGTTTTTCCATTTTTTAAGTTTCCTGAACCATGACAATAAACATCAACGTTTGGAGCTTATTTTTGGGGGGAAATGGTTTGACAAGCTATTTGTAATGGTTAATAAAAAAGAATCAATTTAATATTTCAGACAAATAAAGTTTTAGCTACTAGAAAAAACTGCTTGCTTGACTATTTTATATTATGTTTGTCTCAGCATCGCTGAGCTAGTAAGCTTTTCTTGAAGTAAATTCATTCATACGCTGATCTTGAGATTGCATATTCCCTTCATGCCGCTGATTGTGCAATACTATTCTATTGCTTGCTACTCAGGAAATTTGGGTTAAATTTTCTATTGTTTCACAGAATCAAATATTTCATATTCTGCTGCTATTGATTCTGAACATGTCAACTCAACTTTCACTAGACTCATCACATCAAAAAGGGGCGAGTAACAGAAAGGGAGTATACAGACTCTTGTGATTCTTGGGCCCAGAGACATCACTGGTATGATTTCTCATTGCTTTTTGTTCTCTGAAATTGCTTTAATTTAAACTTTTTTTTTCAAGCCTCTGGAACAATCTTCAAGCCCCTGGTACAACATATAGAAACAGAAAAAACATACAAAGATGATTCAAATGCTGCAAACATATAAACAAAACGAAGAAGACTTCATACAGTATGACTAAGATGTATTAAATTGACAATTGACAAACTGACAATTTAACTAACAGGAGGAGTAACTGAAAAAGCTGTATGTAACCCTAGTTGTCTATGCACTGCTTCATGCAACCATGTAGTTTAGAAATCTAGAAATTATATTGTATGCAAATCCTAAAATACAACAAATTTTTATAGTATAAACACTGTATAGAGAAATAATTAGAAACATTTTTGCTGAACTGCAGAAAAGCTAATGAAGAGCAATTTAGGAGTCAGAAGAGTCTTTTTGATTTGCTGAGCCAGTTTATCCGAATCACTGCAAGCTGGAATGTCCATCACTTGAGTCCAGCAAAGAATAAGCCCCGCCAAAACTCCTGCCCACTTAACTCTGATAGGCTGTACCCAGATGCTACTTTTTATCTGGCACTGACTTGGGAGTTCTGGAGTTCTAAATATTTAACTCATATTTTATAGCTAATGTTTTAGGTTTTTGTGTGTGTGTGTGTGTGTGTGTGTGTGTGTTTGTGCAGGTGCGTGCATGTTAAAAGTGATATGTGTACTATGTTTGATTACTGTAATAAGAGTGTTGGGAAAACCTTCTCCTTTCCCTCCCCTGGTAATTCCTCTGTTCCTCCTACACACTCACCAGAACCAACGTAGGACTGTCTGTTTCATCTTGACATTTGGGCAGATCAATATCTTTTTCTTCGGGGCCTGGCACCTATCGATCGCCATTAAACTCTAATTAATGTGGAGAGGGGTTCTGGTCTCGCTTAGCCACTGGGAATAAATGAGTCTTTTGAGCAGCACTGCCTGGGTAACAGCCCCTACAAGCAGCCTTTTGGAGCCTCTCATACATTTCTGAATAAGAACAGAGAGTGCGACATAGAAAGCTTTCAGTACTACCTGGACCAGTCACTACAATCACCACATTTTTCTTTCCAACATGCACAGCAAGTTGGTCATTCTGAAAAGGGGACCCAGCAATTTTTCATAATTTCTGCATAATTCCATCGTTCAGTCGTTTCTCAAAGGTATTGTAAAGCAATGCTCAAACAGCCACAGACAATTTACTGTGATGTAAATTAGGCATTACATTTTCATTATCACTGCAAAAACTTCAGTCATGGGCGTAAGTTTCTCTAGAATGCCCGGATTTCACATCTAACCCCTATGAATGACTGCTTATATCATAAAATCTAAATCAGGCAGAAACTGTGTAGAGTCAATGGAATTTCCTTTTCACTATTGGTCTATCTGGGGGGGATTAGATACTATAGATACCAAAAAACGGAATATTTGTGTGCCACTGTACCTTATAGGGCCATTTAATTTGCATATGCAAATAGATCTCCCATAGTGTGGCCTTAATTAGGACTCGACATTGGCACAGTGAGTCAGCATGTTGTTTTCTGTGATTTGTTGGCTCTCGCAATGTGCTTTAATTGTGCTCTAGTAATCCCCTGCTGTAGCACTGGGGCCATAAAAACTGAAGTATTGACTGGTAATTTGCTCACGTTAAAAAAAAAAAAAAAAAAAAAAGTACCTGAAAAAAAGTGGAACATTTTCCAATATCTCTTCATAATAAGACTGTGGTCAATTATAACTCTCATAGAAACACAACAACAGATCAATGTAAAGAGCAATTTGTGGAGCTAACAGCAAATATTTCAGATTAATAAAAAAAAAAAAAAAAAACCTTTGGAGATTTGAACGTAGTCTAGTTGGCAATATAAACTATTTGGCCCGTGGGAGGTTACTGACAAAAACTCAATTATGCAGGGATATCACAGACAGCTTAATAAGCAGGAGTGATGGGCTTCAGCACTGGCAATCCACCAATTAATAGGTTTTTCCTTTAATTAAGGCCGCCCCCTATCTGGCTGCTCAAAGGAACTACAGTGGGAGTTAGCATCATGAGGGCCAATTAAAGCAAGAACAGGAACATCTGCTGCCCCTGAAAAGCTGCACCTTAACCTGCAGAGCTGCACCACACTCCAGTTTGGCAGCACCTGATCAAATGCCCCAGCCGGCAACTCAGGCAAAAGAGGTGTAAAGGAGAGAACAAATGTAAGAATGCCACACTTATGGCTGCCAGGCATGCAGAACCAGGGACAGAAATAATATGGAGATGCTAATGGTGGAAAAAATATACATCTTACTTTGTTATGCTGCCAAGTTGTGAAGCCACATTGGCTCGAATGATATTCAAACGCATGTTAAAATGTCTGTTTACAAGGATGTGACACTCACTGACTCCCTTTAATTAAAGACTTAAATGCTTGTTGAATAACGAGGAAAAGGTCTAGTCTTTTTTTTTCCAAACTTTCTAGTCCTTCAGTACGAAAGACTATTGAATATCACCCACCCACACTTTTATTTTTGCATAAAATTTTTCCTGCAGGAAGGAGACGCAGCGAAGAAGGAAAAAAAGATGTCCAAATTAAGACACTATGCTATGAACCACCTATTTGAAGCTATTCATTAGCCAGAAAAAATGATTATGGAGGCTGATTCGCAAGGGGAGAAAATGAAAGCAAGAGACAGGGAACATCTTACTATGTAGGATTTCATTGTTTAATTTATTTAAGAACAGCTCAGCAAATATTCACCTCTCCTTTAACATTCTGATGTGAGCCAAAATGTTTTCATTCAAAGAATAAGAAGAATTCCCATATATACTCAGATCACACATTGACCAAAAAAGGGTTTTAACCTAATTAGCTGACCTCTCACTTCTGTTAATGTTAAAATTCTAAACTGAGACAAAAAGCTACCAAATAACTGCCTATTTATTAGGGCTTGGCTGATATATCTATTGTTTGACAGATAAAACACGCCGGTACTAAGGATAGAAGGAAAAATTAAATGGAAATAAAATTTAAAAAATAATATTACATTACATTACCTTGTCTTTGCACAAGAGTGACTAAGGGATACATTTCATTGGCGGTTGCACTTGTATATCTGTGTATGTGACAAATAGAGAAAATTCTATTCACTTGAGCCCTGCTGATTAGGGAATACATCAGATTTGTTTGGAATAATGAATGTTCTGTACTACCAAAAGGCAGCATGAGGGATTATGTTCCAGTGGGAAAATAAAGATAATTTATCATTCTTTACTTAAACCTATAAGCTCTTGCTGTCAGGCCTGTATATTCAAGGCGATGTTATAGGCTATGCTGAATGTCCCTGAGGTCTCTCTCTACTCAGACAGACACATTTCTCCAGCAGAGCCTATATTCATCCACCCACCAACTAGTGATTTAGGGAGAAAGATGCTTTTAGTGTAGTAAAGCTGACACTCAGCATTTCAGCATTTGGACAGGCCGGTGCAGTACTTCTCACAGTGATGGACGTTGGATAGAGCTGCCACTCTTTAGCCATTCAACCCAGCAGGAGGCTTTGGCCAGATTTTCCCTAAAGGCCATGTTTATGGCCCATTTTTACAACCGTGCAATAATATATCCATCACTGATAGGTTACAAAAAGGATATTTTTTCTCTGCCATCTCTGTATGCCTTTGCAAATGTATTGATACTTTTATGAGAGAATTACAACATTCTTAACACATATGGTTATGAATTAGTCGAATTAGTAATCAAGGTTTATTTCTGTTATCCATCTCAGTCTCAGTTAACATTTATGGACAAGCACAACATTCCACTGGTGATACAAACTGTTTTCTTCCTTTGAGTACACTGCCATGTTTCCCACTTTTGCTATGAAAACTTTATAATGCAGAACATTTGACATGTCTGTAGCTTCCTTCAAGCATGCTGGGAGAGTAAATGTTTAGTTGTATTAGCGAGTATATAAGATGAAGCAGTGTGCTACCGAGGACCAGTGTGGACACGAGCAAATTAATTTTGTTTTTTAGATATTAAGCATTTTGAACTATTTATATGGGTAAATCTCCCATTTTTACTTGACCTCTTAACCCATGAAAGGGCTCTTCAAACATCTGCAGTAATATAATAAAGGAAATGCCATTAGGACAGCACTCCTTCCTTTGAAGGGAAAGATGAGAGCGTGTATTTAAAAGCACTAATGAAATGGACAGCGGGCCACTTATTTTTCCTCAAGAAATGAACAATCTTAGTTTTTTGGTTTAGGGGAGTCGGATATTTGCCACGAACAAATAAAATTGGTGCACTTAGTACAATAAAATAAAAAAGCTAATGTTCATGAATGTTTTGACTGTTATTTAGTGTTTATTAATATTTATCCTTTTGGTCAAAATACTTCACTAAGTGACATTGACTATATATATTAGACATTAGCCAGCACTGACGCTGTTCAACAGGTAAAATGTATCACTGACATGAACACTGACACATTCCCTGAATAATGTAACACAGTTACTGCAGCCGGGTCGTAATGCTGAACGCTGTTTTTTGAAGTGTGCGGTGCAGGTGGTGGCTCTCTTAACTGAGGTAGTCAAGGAAACACAGGATCTGCCCTTTGTGTTCTAGAATCAAGTCCTTTAGCGAAGTTCTGGGAATTTTTTGTAACTAATAATTTTAATCTTACATTTCTGAAGGTTTGGTGACACACTTGGTTTGAAGGATAACCAAGGTTTATCAGTCTTAATAGTTCTGCCAGTCTTGTTTTTGAAACGACATTAAGTTCTCTCAAAACAGCAATTTGGCTAAAAAGAGCATTCTGGGGTTTTTTTTAAGGAATGAATTCATAAATAGTAAAACTTCCCTGTAATAATAACTTCTCATAATGTAATACTTCCAAATTAGCATCATTCTGTCCAGCATTGTGTAGGCTTTAAAAGAGCTGTCCTTGTCTTTGACTTTCACTATATTAAACAGATGTCCGTTTTTTTGCGTTCTTGTCTCCCTTTGAATCGAAAACACAGCTTACACCTCTCAGCTCTTCTCCCCCATGGAACAGAGTGGCTTCTGCTCTTTCCTGTGGGCTTCGTCATCCAGCAGTCCCTTGAGACAACCAGCCAATCAGAACTCTCTGCACTGCTCCCTGGCATCACTTCACCGCCGCAAAGAGAGGGATAAAAATAAACGATGGCGGTGAGGCTTCTTGGCCCTGCCTTCTGTGCACGGCATGGGGACATGAGCCTATTGCACAGGAAAGAAAGATACAGCATCAAAAATTTATCAGAGAGGGAGAGAGAGAGAGAGAGAGAGAGAGAGAGAGAGAGAGAGTGGGAGAGAGATACAGAGAGAGAAAGTATGAATGGGAAGTAAGTACAGAAGGATGGAAAAAGGTGTGGATTTGTGTCATTAATGTGTCCATTACAGATTACAACCCAGTGCTAAACAGAGAAAACACTCAGAGACCCTCCCCCACCATCACCACACATACACCTCTAACAGAATGGACAATAACTCCTCTGCCTCCAACACATAACACTTCTGTACAGCATTACAACCAACCTCCCACTTAGAGCAAATTGAAATATATTTTTTTGTTGTACTAGTTAAAATACCCAACACATCCCAAATGGTTTTCTCTCAAGCAGAATTCATGATGCAATGTTCGTAGCCTACCATCATTTCACTTTAATGAGCTGACTACAGAAGCTTTATTTATTCCAAGCCATTCAGATTCGCAGCTAGTGTGGAAATGTGCTCATTCACTCTCACTGTCCTGCCAGGAAACAGCAGACAGCACAGAGACATGCAGCTCCAGTAAAGACATCACATATTTCGGTGACACTGCAGAGCAGAGCTGCACAATATATTACCTGTTGATTATGACTGTGATACTGGCCTTTTCAATATTATCATCACTGAGAGCTGCAAGGTGCAGATGAGCACAATGAGCATTCAAATAAAAATTAATTTTCAACAGCCATGTGGGCCATTCTTTAACCCAGATTTCCACACACACACACCTCATGGCTGACATATGTCACAGTGCAAATGTCTACAAAAATAGAACAGAATAATAGAACACTGAACTGTTTTAATTCCTCCTCTTAATGTAGTGTATATAAATACATATAATAGTGTATTTAGGAAAACTGTTCTTTCATTCCTGTTCTTTTATGACTTTTGAGCAACATAACGCAGATCCACTTCATCGCAATCATGTATGCAGGAAATGAGAAGACGCTTCATCCCTCAACCAGAAGCAACATCACTGTGCCTTTCAGACAGCAAATTGGGATTAGTTATGTGATATTCATGTACAGCCTGTACTATATAATTACCGACACCTTTTCTAGAAATAGTTTTATGCTCAGATGTCTCAGTTTGCTCTTTCTATTTCAAAAGATAGTTTAATGCAACTCAATTGAGCTTGATTACTCAATAAAGCACTAATTTAATTGCACTTTCTCAATAAAATGGCAGTCAAGTCTTACTTTAAATGAGAGGGAAAATGAAGAAGGTTATGATTTTAGCAGACACAATAAAGAAAGTACGAAGGTTTGGGGAAGAATTGTGCAAATACAAGAGCTCTGAGTGTGTTTTATTTCTCCCCTATGGTGCTACATGTCCTACAGGCTAATGACCAAAAATGCAGTACATTTAAAAAACTCTAGTTAGATACTCTCACTGCAGCGACAATAAGGTCACACCAGAACAGTGGAAGCAATATTTATTATTTTATAATATTAGAATAATTACATTAATCGCCTTGCTCACTAAATTGTCAGATTGTTGTCTCATTTGTTTTATTTGATGTTCTTAATCTTCTTTCAGGACTTATTTTATAATCCGAGGATGTATCACATCAAATTTATAGAGAAATTGAGAAAATAGTAGATTCTTCACAAGCTTTCAAGCACTGCACTAAAATGAAAGTATCGACTCACCCTGCAAAAAGTGTAACTGATACAGTGTTCCCTGTAAGAAGGTTTCTTCTCTTATTTTGTAATGCTTTCAGTTCTTCTGAAGCCTATTGTGTTAATCATATAAGATTTTAGCAGCAATGTGAATGAACCCACCACATGATGTGTATTGTGTACATTTGGCTTTTCCTGTAAATAAAACTCTCTACAGTACCGTCATCTCCTCGAGTGAAATCTAATGACGCATTTTACCTCCATGCACAGAGCAGTGAGTGTGGTTTTAAAATATTGCTGTAGTTATTGCCTTGAAGGAGATGCAGTGGTATGTGCTGTTTTTGGGGGAACAGGCCATGGCTCAATGTTTCAATGTTTAAATTAGATTCCCTTCCTACACAGTCGCCATCTGACGGCACTTCGGAGATGAAGAAAGCGTCTCCCTCAGAGTGTATCCAATAAGATCAGATGTGCATGAGGGTTCCTGCAGAGACTGGCAGGGGGGTTGATAAAGCACAGTAGCCACACTGAGGAAAGACTTCAGGGAGAAATACTGCAGCCAGACTTAACATACATCTGTGTTACATGTGTTAGAATGTTTAACGGTGAGTGGGGCTAAAATCAGTGGCACTGGAGACGCCACTGGCAGAAGCTTGAGATGCTCAACTAAGATCATGCACCAAGAAATTGGATTAAATCTTTAAGAATGGATTAAAGTAACGCTGTGGTGTGAAGTCAGGTTTACACAAGTTCCTATCTTCCTCTAATGTTATCAATCAGCCAAGTGTGTGAGATCTGGTTTGCTGAACTTGTGGACTGAAGCTACAAGACTAGTACGGTTAACAACGTAAGCCTAAAACCCACCAATAAACATCATGCAAAGTGAACTCCTAAATTAACACATAAAACACATTTGTTTTAAACGATGTTGAGGTGTTTAGTGATGTCTAGTAGACTTGCTGGAAGGGTTTCTGACACCATGTCACATACTGTTATCTATAAAATGTGCAAATTTGATTTGCCTTCAAATCAGCTGATAAAACTGATACTATTACCTTTCCCTGTTCAAATAGTATCAACAAGCTTTTTAAATATGAACTCTGTCATTCTCTCTACGTCTCATTAAACAGACCTGTTCAAATGTTTGCTTTCTCTCTGACCATAGTAGGAAAAAAAACTTTACCACACACGAGAGCATTCGGCAGAGTGACCACTTTAGACACAGACATAATTATTGATCTGTCTGTCACTGTGAAATGCCAGTGGAGGTGAACTGCCTGGCACATTATTAATTCACACAAACAAATGCTCCCCAAATGGACCTGAGGCAAGGAAAAAAACAACAACAAATGAACTGTTCGGCATGTATGGTCAAATGCACAAAGGGCCCACTCCAAGGGCAAAGCACCTCTTTTAGTGAGAGAGAGAGAGAGAGAGAGAGAGAGAGAGAGAGAGAGAAAATGTTTCAATGACTCACGATAGTACTTAATAATCTGAAATTAACCCATCAATGAGTGTTTCTGCAAAAGAACAGATTAGAAAGGTTAAAACACATGAGTTTTAAAGTTGGGTACTGATGATCTGCTGCTTTGGAAAGTTTATTAATATGCTATAACATCCAGAAAGCAGTGAAAGTAAGGATGTGTCGATTAGGATCATTAGATCAGATGAACAGGACTTGGGCACCCTGATACAAATCAATCTATAAACAAACTAATGATCTAACCTCTTTAACTTGTAGTGGTTGGAAAAATAACTGTTTCAGTGCCTCATTTTTTATTACATAAAGGTCACTTATGTTGCTGCCAGGAAAGCACACATGGTAGCACTCATTATGTTCAAATCAGTGTAGAAATGACCAATTATATCAAAAAGGAGAAGAGGTATTACGTTTTTCTTACATTCAGTGTGTTACTAGTAGAGCCAATAGACATACATCACATTGAGAAAATTACTCTTTTTTATACAACTGATATAAATGGTATAATAATGTATTATACTTTTATTTATATATATATAAAAAAATTGTATAATAACTGGTATTATGAACTCAACCAAAATTATTAAGGCAATGAAACCTTAATAATACAACAAAATACACTACACGTCTGAGTGTTTACAGGCACCAGCACATCCCATGTTTCCTCTAAAATGAGCTGTATTCAGGTTTTTGCTTCATCATTAGCCTCTATTTGACTAGACGTTCTTACACTGCTGGAACATTGATGTGAGAATTGAACTGCATTCAGACACAAAATCATTAGTGAAGTCAGATCATAAACACCACTCCCACTGCTGCTAAATGTATTCCATGGTATTCTTGTCACTCTCGCTAATGCCAATGAAAGTCATAGCATGTCCGGTTTAGATTAAAATAAAAGATGACCAAGGAAATCTTGACAAATAATGAGTAATTAAAAAATAAATAAATAAAAAAAAAAAAAAAAAAAAAATTAAGCAATATTGGCAATTTTAAGAAGCGTTTACTGCAAGTCCTCAGTATATCTTGCGTTCTTACTTTTTTCGGCTAAAATATAGAACTAATTGCTCTAATACCCCTCTTCTCCTTTCATCTCTGTCTCTGTATGTCCTTTATGAAGTGAGCCATCACTTAAGCTCCTTCTGTTAGATTCAGTCCAGGAGCCAAGGTCCAAGAAATCATCTCCTTGTGTAATGGCAGCCTCTTAACCCCTGGATCTGCCCGTGTGTACCAAACTGGTTCCCATCTGTGGCTCAGCTGCTCTCACCCCCTTTCCAGACTTCTGTGCGTCAACACACAGGTGAAGGGCAGGAGTGGGATCGAATTTAATGCTCTAAGTTTGTCAGTCTGTCGTCCATTGCAGCAGATGACAGTGATTAGTCTAGATTAACTGCTTCAGTGAAAAATGAGACTTGATTTACTTTTAATGTCTAAGAGTATAAAAATAGATACATGTTTGGCAGAGATAACAAAAATTTGTTTAAAAAAAAAAAAGTTTATATAAATTTGATGGTTTCCTTAAAAATATCTTATAATACTTTATAAGGTTTTAACTAAGGTTAATGTCAATGTCTAGATATTAAAGATAAAGTTTAAATGTGTATACCGAGTATTGCATGGTGGATTTGGAATTATTTTCAGCGCTAGACCACTATGAGCAGATAGAGACATGCAGGAAAATGACCAAATACCGATTTTGTAAACTAATTATCCAGCTGTAATTGGAGTCAGTGGCCTGTCAATATCAGCAGCTAACAGGGAAGGCAAACCACACCTGGAATTAGTCATTTATATGAGTATAATGACAGCTGCACACAGAACATTCTCACAGACCTGAAGTGCACCTTCCAGAGGAAGATAACGAGGCAAACAGCAGCGATACTATCTTTTTTTATTTTACGCATTTCTGTCTGGATTTTGGAGTAGCTAAACAAAAGGTGGGAGAAGTTACGGAGGAAGTGAAAGTGAACAAATCAGTGCTGATCCCTTCCCACTTCACACCCCCCCAACCCCCGACCAAAAATGACATTTGAATGACAGTCCGTTTTTTTAACCTCCCTTTATCCTTATGATTAAACTTTAAAAAAAAAAAAATCACATCTTTAAGACTTATCCATGTAAGTTACCTGATGGATGTAAAAATCTTTGACTTAATTTTATTTTATAACATCTTAAAAAATAAGTGTGGCTAAAATGCCTAATGCAATAACTAAATGCACTGCAGTGCATACAGCTTTATGAATGTTTGTTTGCCATTCAGAATCCACTTTTTTCAGCTAATTAACAGAGAAAAGGCAAGCCCGTGCAAATAGCAGGGCAACAATTCCTTCAAAACTGAAGAGAAAACAGGTCTCTAGGATGCATGCTAGAAATTTAATTTATTTTGCACAATAGAGGTTATTCTCTTAGGTGAGTATTGAGCAGCTGATCTCATCTAATTTTGTAATTAGTTAATACAGCCACCAAGGCATTCTGTTATAGCAAAGAAAAACATGAAGGGTGCCAGAGTTTACTCTTTGTGACTCACCATCTGATTCTTAAGACACTTTGGGGCAGATTTAATAAAAGAGGCACTATTACAGAGATTATAGTCATATAATAATATTACATTTTTCAATAGTTAAAGATTATTACTCTGAAGAATGGTCAACTTATTACTTTAAAATAACAAGAAACAAGTTATTGAAACATTATACTTCATAATTTCATGAGATGAACCATAAAACTAGATTTACTGCTGCCTGTATATTTGGTGCAGACTGGCTTTATATTGTGCTGGATGGGTGTTTCTGAGCAACGACCAGGTTAGTGACATGCCACAGTGAGATGGTTCTGGGTTCGATTACATTTACATTTATGGCATTTAGCAGACGCTCTTATCCAGAGCGACTTCCAATTCCTAATTACAGGGACAGTCCCCCCTAAAGGGACCTCTTGCTCGGGAACCCAATGGTGGTAATGCTGGAGGTATGATTTAAGCCTGCGATCTCTTGGTCTTTAGGGCCATAGGCAAGTGTCCTACCACTAGACCACCACCAGGTGAACTGGAGATGCTAAAATTGTCCCTTAATATGAGTGTTTTTGTATGTGCACCCTTTAAAGGACAGAGGACCTATCCAGGGTGTTTCACCTTCACCTTTCATGTTCACCTTTTGCCCTCTAAGCCCTGAGATGGCTCCCATTCTCATGACTCTGTTTAGGATAAGCAGCCCAGATAATGGGTAAAGGGATGGACAAGATGTGAACAAGTCTTCCTCTTTCAACAAAGTAAAGGGAATCAAAAATGCAACTTTTTTCTACTATATCTTGCATTGCTACTCAAAAACATCCTTACAGTCCATTTGCTGTTTGTGATTAATTGCTTACTGACTTTGCCTAAATGAAGAACCTTAAAAAATGGCCCCTAAAATTGTTTTGATCAAACAGCTGAAAGATTGCATTTCTTTGATTAAAATGAAAAAAAAAAAATCCAGCTGCAACAAAAATAGAACAAAGAAATCTATTCGGTGTGACAAATTTAGCTTTCAAATAAATAATGAAAATGGAGCCATGCCTTGGAGGCAAGCCGGCAAATATTAAATATTACTGCACAAAGGCAGCTCATAAAGAGATATATAAGTGTGTGTGACAACTGGTTTAGCCTATAATTCAATAACAAGCCAGAAAGATTCTAAACAGAGCCTCTGCACAGCTGAAGATACTGGCTTTGCACCATATGCAGGAATTACAATTAAATTAGGCCTATAGGGCCTGTCGGTGCACAACCCTAATGAAAATATAAATGGCAAAACATTTTGCTATGACACTGGAAAGTGTTTTAAAGTAAACCTCTTTATTATACTGCCATTCGTCTCGAGAGAGGCGTTATATAATATAATGGCGAAAGAACAAAGAGACCACAGCCCTTGAACTCTTTAAAGCACTGCAGTCTGCAGCCCTGTTTAAATGTTGTCATACATGAAACAGAAGAAAGCATATTTCTGTATTCATATTCAGTCTCTGAGTTCACAGAGAAAATGTTTCTATCTACTCATCTCATCCGTAACACCCCAGTCAGACCAAGACGGAGTTAATTATCCAAAAGAGTGAATCTTATGCAGTTTAATACACACCCGTCACACACCCAATCTCGATTTCACAAACACAGCGCTCCCTGCAGCTCCTATGTATACATATGTCTCCGTTTTGCACCTCTGAGCCAAACAGAAACATATGTATACATATTAAATAGGCTAAATAATGGAGAGCATATTTGAACCCATGACATTGGTCATAGAGGTCAGGGCTTGTTTGGTCTTCCTCTTTACTCTGTAAATGTTTTTTTCTGACATTTGTTAAAAAATGTCGAATACCTTGAAAACATAACCCCTCTCTTTAGTCAAACTCAGTCAAATTTGCTGAATGCTTTATTATATGAACACTGAAGAGCATGAATGATTTCTTATTGCTGAAAATAATTATTTACATATTTTTTCTTCATTATCAATGCCATGACGGAACTGACTAATTGCTGAAATCCCGAACAGAACTCCATAGCATCCCGCATTTGCCTCCACTGGCAGCAGAGCCCGTATTAACGCTCAGGACATGGAGAACAGAGCCAGACTTCATTATGCTGCAGACAGTGCTCTGTGAGACTGGATGAAGGATGTGAACGGCAGCAAGAGGGCCAGGAGGACTGCAGGCCCCACTGGCTCCCTGACAGAGAGGCTCATCTGGGGAGGTGAGCAGAGAGACAAAGTAAATACTTGCAGCCAGCAAAATGCACTGAAGCAGGACACAACCTCACACGGGGGAAACGACAGCTCATACTCAGCAGCACGGGATGCCACTCAGCTGCCTGAGCAAGAAGAACATTTGCTATAATGAGAGTTTTGACTGCAAAGAAATAAGGCTAGTTCCAATTGAATTGTTAGTTCCGTTTAAGCATATGGCTCATTTTGAGGAGACATAAAAGAGGGAACCTACAGTCACGTGAATAAATTAGGACACCTCATTAAATATTCAGTTCTTTGTTAAGAAATGTTCATATAGGGATGTCTAATCTTATTTATTTCTGGAAAAGAAAGTGATTTATTTGCAGGTAAACAACAAAAATTAACCCTGATTTAATCATTAAACAAAAGAATAAAACGTTAAAAAAAATGTGTATTCTAACTGAGGAAAAAGACAGGACACACTATCCTAATAGCTAGAGTTGCTAGTGAGAGTAGCATCTACCATTCTCTGACATCGATCTGAGGAAAGTTCGATCCACTCCTCAATGCAGAATTCTTTAAGCTGTGAGATGTTTGAGGGGTTTCTTGTACATGTACAGCCCGTTTCAAGTCAGCCCACAACATCTCAATGGGAACAAAATCTGGGCTTTGACTTGGCCACTTCAGGACTCTCCATTTCTTAGTTTTTAGCCAGTCCTTGTTGAATTTACTGGAACATTTTGGGTCATTGTTGTGTTGCAGAGTCCAATTCTGCTTCAGTTTTAATGTTCTTACAGATGGTCTCTCATGTTTCTGAAGCACCCCATGATAATAGAATTCATGGTGGATTCTATGATGGTGAGCTGGCCAGGTCCTGCTGCAGCAAAGCATCTCCAAACCATGACACTTCCACCTCCAAGCTTCACAGTTGGTATGAGGTTCTTTACCTGGGACACTGTATTTAGTTTATGCCAGACGTGTCCTCTGGTCTGGTGTCCAAATAATTACATTTTAGACTCATCTGTCCAAAGAACATTATTCTAGAAGTCCTGTTTTTTGTCTATGTTCCTCCTTGCACATCTCCGATGCAAGTTAAAGTTGTGCAGTCTCCTTTGGAGTGTAGAGACATGCACTTTCACATCAAAAGTAACAATCTTTTTAAATCCCTTACCAGACTTATAAGCTGCTACAATCTCCATTCTTAAGGGCTCAGAGAGCTCCTTTGATCTCACCATGGTGCACCATGGGTTCACTCTTACCTCAACAGTCAGGAACACACCAAACTAAACTAAACTAAACTAAGCGGTGGCCTAGTGGTTAGGGAGTTGGCCATGGATCGGAAGATTATGGACTGTGGGTTCGATTCCCTCACCGGTAGGCTCAAGGTACCCTTGAGCAAGGTACTGTCCCCATCACGACTTTCAATAGCTGCCCCCTGCTGCTCTTGTGTGTGTGTATGGGTGAAACGCAGAGGTTTAATTTCATTGTGTTGTGCTGTGCTGTTTCACAATGACAACGGTTGTCACTTTCACTTTCACAATGCTGAGTAAAGATGTTCTAATCATGTGCACCTGTGTGTGATTTGAGCCATTTTAATTGGGAATAAAGTTGGGGTGTCCTAATGTATTCCTCACCAGAAATCACATTTTTGTAGAATTACATATTACAGAAAATACTGAAAAGTCTTGTTTAGTTATTTTACTTGAATCTCCCAGTATTGTTAAAATTGAGATGAAATATCCATATGTCCAAGAATATTACAAAAACACACAGGTTTTCAAAGGGTGTCCTAATTTTTCCACAAGACTGTATATTGTGGCCACTGTCTTTGGTCCCTGGAGAGAAATTAAATGTACTATCTTCTTCTTCTTCTTCTTGCGGCTGCTCCCGATAAGGGGTCTCCATTTCCATTTCTACCTTCAAACTGACCCCCTGCATGTCCTCTCTCACCACGTCCATAAACCTCCTCTTTGGTCTTCCTCTTTTCTTCTTTCCTGGCAGCTCCATCTTCAACATCCTCCTTCTAATATAATCCTCGTCTCTCGTCTGGAGATGTCCAAACCAACGTAGCTGTGCTTCACTAACTTTGTCTCCAAAACGTCTAGCCTGAGCTGTCCCTCTAATTTACTCATTTCTAATCCTGTCCATCCTACGAAAATCTCAGCATCTTTAACTCCGACACCTCCAGCTCTGCTTCCTGTCTTTTTATCAGTGCCACTGTTTCCAAACCGTATAACATAGATGGGTACCAGTGAGAGTGAAAGGGAAGGTTTACAGGTCAGAAGTCAGACCAGCTGTCACAGATCACTCCAGCCACTCTTCTCCACCAATTTGAACCTGCCTGCACTCTCTTCCACACTTGCCATTTCTCTGAACTGTTGATCCCAAGTATTTAAATTCCTCCACCTTTGTCACCTCTACTCCCTGCATCCTCACCACTCCACTTTCCTCCCTTTCATTCATAGTCATGTATTCTGTCTTTGTCCTACTCACTTTCCTTCCTCTCCTCTCCAGAGCATATCTCCATCGCTCCAGGTTCTCCTCAAGCTGCTCCCTATTTTTGCTACAGATCACAATATCATCAGCAAACATCATCGTCCACGGGGACTCCTGTCTAACCTTGTCCATCAACCTGTCTATATTGGACTGAATTAATTCAAATGAAACTATAGCTAAATGGAAGATCTTCTCTGTGCAAGTTACATGTATAGAACATGTATCCTGTGGTGAGTATTTTTCTGAAGATTCAGTAAAGAGCCCCGTATAACTGTCATTAAAGGGTCCTCTAACATGTTCTGCCACATAAAGCTGTTCTTATGAATCATTCAGAAAGACCTTTCATATTTAAATGGTTTCATATTTAAATTCATATTTAGAATCTCATTAGTCCTCTACAAATACCTTATATAGAGAATACCAAATACAAATATAGAGAGCATACTCCAGTTCACTGATGTCTTTGACATTATAAAATAAACCTAAAATTATTAAACAAATACAAGCCTGGAAAATAATAGAAATGTTTTGACCAATATTGTGATTTCAATCTTAATCAATACCCATGAGCCCAATAACCCTAGAAAAGACCACACAAATACTTTCCCAAAATTTCCTTAAGAATTAGAAATTTTCTTTTTTCAATGAAGAATCCATCTATATAATCATCCAATATTTGCCAGCTAAAGTTAAAGGTGGGAAAGTTGCCCTTTTTTCAGAAAGAGTGCCTGCTCTTTCAAAATGTTCCTCCCTCCCCTCCCCCGCCCTTCTTCCTTTTTGGGTGGGATTATGGATGGAAAGGCTGGCGAGGCCCTGTTGGAGCCCAGGATCAAGGCTTACTGAAGCGTGCAGCATATGTACTGCACTGAGACCTCTCTGCTTGCTATTCAACAGCATGAAGCCAGCTTTCTTCAGGAGCACAGCCAATCCGGCAAGTCTGAAGGGAAAACACACATAAAATCACTCTACTAAAAAGGTAGGCCATGTCAACACCTTAAAACTCCTTGTCACGTTCCTCAATCTGCTCCTGAACTATTTTGCAGTGTGGCAGGGTGCATCATTTCCTGAAAAAGGCCACTGGCATTAGATTAGATAGGTGACACATGTCAAAAGAAACATCCACATAAATGCCAGGACCCAAGATTTCCCATCATTATACTGATCAGAGCAACACACTGCCTCGTCAACTTTCCAAAGTGTTTCCTGGTTCCATCTCTTCCACAGGTAAGCAATGCAAACACACCTGGCTGAACACATGCGAACACATGTGATGTAAAACTAAACCTGATTAATCAAAAGAGGCAACCTTCTTCCACAGCTCAGTGATCCAATTCTGATACTCATTTGCCCATTTTAAGCACTTTTGGCATCGGAGAAGGGTCAACAGGGGCCCTCTGAACAGTCTGCAGCCCCGTGGTGTGAATTTTCACTGTGTGCTCTGATTCGGTTATATATTAGCCAACCTTATGAGTAATTTGTGCTACAGTAGCTTTTTCTGTGGGATTGAACCAGACAGGCTAGTCAGTTCTTGGGCGTCCTTGACTGCAAACACTGCATGCCAGGAAAACCACACATGACCTGTTGCTTAGGATATTCTCTGTTCCATTTGCTTACCCATCACAATTCAACATGTGTCAAATTCACATAGAAAGTCCCATTTTTCTTGATTCCAACACATCAGCTTCAAGAACTGACTGATTACGTACTGCTTTACAAATCCCACATCTTGACAGGTGCTATTATACTGGGGCTAATCAATGTCAATCAATGTCAGTGGGTTTAACTTTGAGGGTGATCAGTCTACATGCAGTAGATTTTACAGTTATGATCATGAAGAGTACACAGCCATTTGCCAGCTATTTTCATCAACCAATAAATCTGTTGTCCTCTGCCTAAGTATGGTATTTCTGCAAGAGAATAATGCAGCATGAGATTTATGAGAATCATTAAAAACTGTTGATAATAAAGATAATAATGAAGACTGCAGTCTGATGCTTGTAACTCTCAGAGAGTTATTAACCTGGAGCTATTAGTGCCATTACACCAAATAATTTAAATGTAATTAGGCTATACACTTGCATGATTAACAAATTAATGCATAATAAAAGGAACTACTTTTAAATTAGATTTATATCAACAACCTCACATCTGAGCTTCAGAATTGAAAATAGTGTATCGAAAAGCTGAAAACATGGTCATAAAGGGGCTATGATTTGTATATATGTGTAACGATGTAGTGTTGTGGGCTGGACATCAATGCCGAGCCAAGAGCTTCACACTGAACTGTAATTTTGGAAATAATGTGCACAGAACTCATAAACTAAACATACTGAACATTAGATGTGTAAAAGAGAACATAATTAAACACAAAAGTAAGCACACAGAATGACCAGCGCTCTGCTCTGATTCATTGGGGCTTATAAAGCCAGCCCCCGATGAGGCACACCTGTCACCCAAGGCACAGGTGTGCACAATCAGAGCAGGGCAACCGTCACAGGACCCCCCTCCACAAAGGCGCCACTCATGGAGCACCAGACCCTGCCTCATCCAAAGCGGGACCCCAGAGGGGGAGAGTTTATACAAAAAGTCCAGCTTAAGTCTAAACGGCTACGCTGTCACCGCAACCTTCCTGGTGGGTTTGGCTGCAGTCCCTGAAGCCCCGCCTCCACCGGCGGGCTTGGCATCGTCCCTGAAGATCCAAGTAGGCTTGTGCAGAAGTCCGTTCTCCCAAACATGAACGATGGTGCACACATCCCGCCTTCCCGGGCTGACTTGAACGACAGTGGAAAAACCCCGCCTCCCCAGGCTGACGTGAATGACAGCACCGAAACCCCGTCTGCCTGGGCTGACGTGGGTGACAGCGCCGAAGTCCTGCCTACCCGGGCTGATGGGGTGTCGCCAACCTTGCAGCCTCTTCCTCCGCAGTGAAGATGGTGGATGTCTTTGAAGTCCTACCTTGTGGACTTCAAGGTACTTGTGCGGACAAGTGAGCCGGCATCGCAGCCCCACCTCTCTAGGGGCTAATGCGGAAGTCTTCGCAGCCTCGCCCTCCTGGTTGCTGGAGCTGGAACTGGCACAGCTTCGGCCGGTCCTGGGAGGGGAGCGGACGTTGCAAAACACCCTAGGCACTGCTCAACCTCCACAATCACAGCCTCCAGCACCTGGAAGGTCCGGTGGTTCTTCACAGACATCCCAACGGACCTCTCGGCTTGTGACGTCTATTTGTGGCGGCTGGTCATTTCTGTAATGTTGGGGTGTCGTGGGCTGGACATCAATGCAGTGCCGAGAGCTTCATACTGAACTTTAATGTCAGAAATAATGTGCACAGAACTCATGAACTAAACATACTGAACATAACGGCTAAAAGATAACATAAATAAACACAAAAGTAAGCACACAGAATGACCTACGCCCTGCTCTGATTTATTGGGGCTTTTAAAGCCAGCCCCTGATGTGGCACACCTGTAACCCAAGGCACAGGTGTGAACAATCAGAGAAGGGTGCCCTCTACCATCACAGAACCATCACAATTTGGGGCCAGATGAAAAAGCCTATCCATACCACAATATGCTCTTATAGGCAGGAAGAGCCATTGGTGTTTTTAAACATTTCCACTTTAAAAGTGGGGTGTGAGGAAAGAGGACAGTGGGGAGTTTGAGTTATAAATAATCCCCCTCCCATTACTGAGAGGCAGAGTGGATCAATAGCAGATCAAAGTGAGAAGGGAGAGACTGCCCAGATCCACATGAGAGAACAGTAATCCAGGTACCAATGCCCAGATGTAAAATGATACACAAGTTACATGATACATGAGTTTTCTTTCTTATTCTTTCAGTTGCTCCCAGCAGATCAACCATCTCCATTTCTTCCTGTCATCTGCATCTTCCTCTGTCACTTCAACTGCCTGCATGTCCTCTCTCGCCACATCCACAAACCCCTTCTTTAGCCTTCCTCTTCTTCTATTTTTAGGAGTTGCAAATAATTTAACCCGGAAGCCTGGTTACTTTTGATGGAAGGAAACAGCAGAACACAGTTTAAGAGGTAGTGCCACCTGATATTGTATTTATAAAGCTCCAATATTACTCATACATGTATTCGTTTATGCAGGTTATAAAATGTCTAAACTGGCATACACTGGTATCTGTTTTACTTAACTTGTATATGGATTTATTTGGCCAATATCATGCAGGTCTTTACTTCGTGGTGAAAGTTTAAGAAAGTAATGTGGATCAGGCTAGCCCCTGTTCCACAGCACCTGTGTAATAAAAAGTGCAAAACATACCTTAAACTCAACTAAAATAAATAAATACTTTCAAAATACTGAAATCCTCAAGTTTTCATTCTTTGTCATGCAAATGTCCTATACATAATATTTGTAAGCACTTAAAAGGAGCAATAATATGCCAAACGTGAACACCACACATCCTTTTTTGGTGTAATACTTTGATTAAGCCAGCTGCTGTTCACAATGTATGAAAAAATCCAAAATGAGTGAACCAAAGAAACGCTTCAAAACAAAATCACACAACACTACCTTACAGCAAAAGAACCTCTTTTCCTTCTCATATAAGGTTACCAAATTCAAGGAGAAAAGAATGGTTAGTTCTGACAGGATCACATGTTTAAATAATATGCCTCATATTTTAAAGGAGTTACTATCTCTTAAAAATGTATGAAATAATAGCCACATGTATTTTTGTTAGTGCTTAAATATGATAATCCAACTTTAAGTCCAACGTTAAACGTAACCTTTAGCAAAAAATGAAATGTTTTTAACTTTTCAGTTAGAAAATTGAAACACTACAAAGATGCTTCTGTTGATGCCATTATCTGCTTTTACAAAGGCCAGGACATATTTTGTCCTGAAACAGTCACACATACACTGAACTGTAGGATTCCATATCTACAACATGTCCACAAGAGTCATTTAGGATCTTTTTCTTTTTTTTTTAACTGCAGCAGATGGGATAGCTCTATTTACTCAGCAGCTTCTTGGCGCTCAGATTTCATTTCTGCATGGAAGCAAAATGTCACAGCTCTATTCACAAGAAAGCAATGAGCAGGACTCCTTATAAAACAGGGAATACATTGACTCAAGGAACAAAAAAAAAAGAGGACATTCTTTTCTCTTTTATGAACTAACAGAAAACGGAGAAGGATTTTTCAACAGTAGTGAGTCACAGATGCGTCTGGAAAGAGTACAACTCTTACGGACTGAATCCTGGGCTTGCTCGTGTTCACTGCTTTCCTGCTAACTTCTCTCTAAGCCTGTCATATCCTTGCCCTCTTCTTAATTGTGCAGGGCAGGTTCATGAATTATTGCAGAGACATCTCCATCATGGCCAAGGGCCATCAGAACCACACCAATCTGGCACCACAACAAAGGCAGTTTAATCCTAAGCAGTGTCTTCAGTGTCTGTGCTAGGATTTATATTTTTATCACTGTCACTAATTGTATGTTTGGGAGGTATGATGCCTTACACAGTGACTGTGGTTGAGACATGCAGGCCTGTGCCTAACAACAGTTACCAAGTTACCATGGTAACAACCTCCAGTGAAATTAAAAACTCATTTGAAACATATCTTAAAAAAAAAAAAAAAATCACTCATTTATTGATTTATTTAATGTAAATCTTAGCGACATGTAGCACTAACATATAGGGTGTTGATATACCTTACAGTAGTACCTAACTAATTGAATCTAGGCAAAAAAACACAATCCCAATTCTTTTGGTCAGTGTAAAAATGGAACCATCATGCAATTATTGAACATTTTAAAAACTTTTCAATTTTTAAAGCATTTAAGTCATTTTCTTTGTCTTTGAAGTTTACATTTATATTGAAACCATTATAAAGAAACATGTAATATCATAATATCTACATTTATATGACTAATCTTTAAACAAATGTCCACAATTCAGGCTACAGAAAGCATCTAATCTACACTCTGTGCACAGTTATTAGGTTAGTGAGTATTTTGACCACATAATCCATTTTATGCATATATTCAGGCAAATGCAGCACTTGAAATTGCTAAGATATTGCGGTGTGATCATTGAACCGTTAAATGGTTTGTTGCAAATAGTCATTAGGGTCTCAAGAAATGTGTTGAGAAAAAAAAAAACTACAAATTATCTGCAAAACGTGAAGCTACCAGGAACCCATGATCCTCCGATGCTGTCATAATCCAGAACTGAACCTACCTGGAGTGTCCAGAAGTGCAAGAAATATCTCAAGACAGATTTTTCAAAGGTTTTATGAACTGATGAGATGAGAATGACTCTTGACAGAGCAGATGGATGGGCCCGTGGCTGGATCAGTAACAGGCACAGAGCTCCTCTTCGGCTCAGATGCCAGCAAGGTGGAGGTGTGGTACTAGTATGGACTGGTATTGAGCTAGCTGGACTTTTTCAGGTTGAAGATGGACTCAAAATCAACTCCCAAACCTACTGCCAGTTTTCAGAAGACACTTTCTTCAAGCAGTGGTTTAAGGCTGTGAATAAATTATCTAATAACAGATATGGTTAAACAAACATTTGATGAGTTTTGTATCAAAATCAAAATCAGAAAAGCCGCTTGTCCCTGCTAGGATCACAGGAGGTATGGGAGTGTAACTCAGGGTGAAAAGCAGAGAAACAACCTGGTTCATTTAGCATCCAATTCATATGACACTCATGTCTGTGGAGTGTGAGCGTAGAACCAGATTTCCAAGTGGAAAGCCATGCAGAAACAGGGAAAACATGCGTTTCTGGATGTGAATTCACTTTAGTCAGAGACTCAGTATAAGAGTAATTCTTCAAATTCTTCATCTGGAAATGGACCCTCAAAACTTTTTCCATGGTATAGATTGAGAACTATGAAAATGCCCTTGGCACCAGTGTCAAAGTACACATTCTGGTACTATGACAACACTAATGCAGAATTAATTTGTTCTGTGGGCCCTCACTTGTTTTGACAGCATAGTAATTTCTGCATTTTAAGGGTCATATAATACATACAAAGTTGCTGACCATGTGTTCTTGCTCTCTCTGTAGAAAACAGCTGTGGATCACCCTAAGAAAATTACAACCCACAACAATTCTCATCATCATTCACTTTTATTGTCATTGTCTTATTAAGTGGAGACATATAATCAATATTTTAATTGCTGAAGGGCTGTGCTTATTAAAACCACATCAAGGTTAGACTGGAGCTGCATGAAGGTATATAAGGAGCTCAGAGTGGACTGGAAAACAACAAAGGAGAAAGTGCAGCTAGAGAAGAAAATATAGCATTAATTTGCATTAATGTGAAGGGTGTTATGGAAAATCTAGAACCAATAACTCCACCGCTCCCCTCACGATAGCATCTACTTCTCGATTTACAGCTGCAAAAGACTTCAGAGTTCGTTAATCATGTAGCTGTCCTCAACCTCTAAATCAATATTTAGCTTGGTCAGCAGAGGTTAAAGGAGAAGGGTTTCAAAAATGATTATTTTAATAGTCAATTAGTCACATGAAATCATCAACAAATATTTAAGTAATTGACATAAATGGTTTGGACATTTGGCCAAGAACTGAAAATGTTATATATAATATACACACACACACACACACACACACACACACACGCACACACACATTTTTTGTCTTATTAGAAAGAAAAACTTTAATACATTCTTGTTACTGAAGACACTTTCAATCTGAATTTTTTTGATTTCTAGAAATTGATTTCTATAAACTAAAATGTAATGTCTTAATAAAATTAAATGACAAGTTACTGCACTGTTATGGTTCTGGAATCTTAAACCTTTCAATAATTCTGAGCTACTGTTTGTGCTCAGCAAGATGTAAAATAAGTGATATGATAATAAATATGTTGATTAATGCCATAGTTCTTTATGAAACATTACCAAATGTAATCTTGTTTTGTAATATGTAATATTTTGTAGTATGACATTTTTATTCTGCAATAGGCCGACGACCTGTCCAGGGTGTGTCCCTGTCCTTTGCCCTGTGTGAGCTGGGATGGACTCCAGCACCCCCTGTGACCCTAATTAGGACAAGCGGCCCAGAAAATGACTGACTGACTGATATTTTTATTTTTCTAGATGAGCTGTGTTTGAACGGGTATTTAAAACAAGCCGGTGGCTTCTAAACATAACCTCTTCTAAGCTTTCAGCCCCCTCTTTCTTTTTCTTTCACTATATCCACACATAGGTAAGAACCTACAGATAAACTGCTGTCCTGTTAGGGTAAAGTTGGACATCACACTCAAACTGTAAACAAAAAAAAAAAAAAAAGGACAGCTAAGCCAATCTTTTTGTTTAAATTATTTCTAGTGTTGAATAATTGTTTCAGTTTTAACTCCCTTTCCATAAATAAAGATTATAGTACACATCAAACACGTCACACACAAATACATTGGTCATTACTCAGATTTACAATTCATTGTTCATGCTGCTGAAATAATCATTTTTATTTCTCCACCATCTGCAGTGTGAATCACTGCCAGTCTGTATGTGTTTGGTTGACCAAAAACCATAAAACAAATTTGGCACCAAGTAAATCTCAGCGATTCTCTCTTGATCCCCAGTGGTTATCAGTGTAGGACACTGGAATATGATATACGTTACCATTTTGTAATATATTCAGGGAAACAGGATGGGGTTTTATCTTGGGTAAAAACTGTAAAACTGTAAGCGTATTTGTTACATACTTTGTGAAATCATGCAAATCATTGTTTTGTTTAGTTTTTTTGGTTTTATTGTAAATACACTTCTTGACAGTAAAAAAAAAAAAAATCCATTTAGCTCAGCGTGAAGAAAGTTAACCTTAATGGGGTGCTATAAAAACACGTACACAAAATAACACACTGTACTTTGTTCAAGTAATTTTTAAAGTCATTTCTTTCATTGATTTTTTTCCCCCCAATTTTCTCCCCAATTTAGTCCCATCCAGTCTGACCCACTAGTTAGAACCCCAATCACATAATACCACCAGTGCTGAGAGACGAGAGCTCTTATCCACATTATTACTAACTGCCACTGTTGCTATTACAAAGCCATTTGGACAGCTCAGCAGATGTGGAGGAGAACCGCACTGTTTATTCTGTAAGAAGAAAAACATTCTGTATCAGTTAACAACTAATTTCGTACTGAGGAGAGCGTGTGGCCTATCCTACCAAGCCAAAAGTTCTCTCTTTGATGCCCCGTCACGGATGTCTCTAGGTTCATGAGGTATCGAACTCAGGATTTACTGATAATGGGGCCAAATCTAACACATTCGAAGGTCTTATGAACGCAATAAATTTTTTCCCCCCAAAGTACCTGCAGTAAAACAGTCCTTGTGGACTGCACCACCTCCTTCTCGGCTCCTTCTTCATATATACTTTAGCAAAATGTATGTCTTTCTGATCATAACGTGGGGAATAATTCTAGAATACAGGTAGAGGTTACTGCATGTCTTGCTAAACTATTTAACGTTGACTGACAAGTGAACATAAACACATTTCAGGGGGCCTTGTAAGAAGTAATATAGTGACAACTTCACTAATGGCTTCTGGAGGCCTGAGACCTCCTCTCCTCAGCTTCTACCAATCCTTTGTAGAAAAGCATCCCCAAATGAGTGCAGGTAAGCCCAGAGTGATGTCATTTATCAAGTTCGGCTATAAATAAACCTGGCAGAGATGAATTTACAGTGCTTATTGCTAAAATGCAACTGCCAGTCTAAAATTTGCTTTGCCTTTGTCAGTATGTCTACCTAGAACAGAGAAGCTGGACGTTAAAATATTCTCTAAAAAAAAAAAAAATTATGTTTTGCACATTTTGTGGTGTTTCTGTGTTTTTTGCTGTTACATACTTCTGTGCCCTCATTTTTATCTCACTATGACATTCTCAATCTCCAGTCACAAGGGCTAACTGAATTATAAAGCTAAAGAAAATAGTAAAAAATCATCACTGCTTCCTAAATAAATAAAACAAATTAATTACACATTGATTTAACATTCTGTGGAGAAGAATTTGCTTAGAGTTTAGAACTTATAATTTGGTTTGCAAGTAAGTAAAACAATAATAAAGAAAAGAGAGAGAGAGAGAGAGAGAGAGAGAGAGAGAGAGAGAGAGAGAGAGACTTGCTAGTGCATCTCATTTAAATGCAAGAGGGGAACCAAAGAACACCAAAAAGACTAAAAAGAAAGGCAAGCACTGTGAGAGCAAAGGAGTATTTTTGTATGTGCAGGCATGCAGTCACTCTCTCACACTCAAACACACACACACATACACACATACACACACACACACACAAACACACACACACACACACACACGTCTGTGTTTGACTGTATATTCTACCATGGGAACTGGAGCCACTATGTGAGACTAACCCATCACATAAGGGTGATCTATAATTAAAAAGAGCTTTCCACATTAGCAAAAAGGCCCACAGATGAAAGTATAAAATGTTTACTTAGTGTTAGAGAAGAAATGAGAGGAAGACTGAACGAGGCTTTGGTGACACCGTTCTTGAAAATTCCACAAAACATTAAAAGGTTTGCTTTCATCTAACTGGAATTCTTTCTTCATGATGGTTTATGAACGCACTAAGGATGCAATGTTTAGTGTCATGAGGATATGTTTTAGCACAAAAATATTTATCTTCTTCATCTCCTTTCAGCTGATCCTGCCAAAGTCGATCATCTGCCTCAATTTCTTCCAGTCCTCTGCATCTTCCTCCTTTGAACTAATTGACTGCATTTCCTCTCTCACCACATCCATAAACCTCCTCTTTGGACTCATTCAAATAAACTCATTCCTAATCCGGTCCATCCTTGTCCCGCTCAATGCAAATCTAAGCATCTTCAGCTCCACCGCCTGTCTTTTTATCAACACCACCAACTCCAACCTGTATAAATAGCTGGCCTCACTACCGTCCTGCAAACATTTCCTTTCACTTTTGCTGGTACCCATCTGTCTCAGATTACTCCTGACATTCTTCTCCACCCTTTCCATCCTGTCTGCACTCTCATCTTTGCATCTCTTCCACACTCCCCATTACTCTGAACTGTTGATCCCAAGTATTTAAACTCCACTTTCACCACCACTACTCCCTGCTTCCTAACCATTCCACTATTCTTTCGTTCACACTCATCTATTCTATCTTAGTCCTGCTGACTCTCTAGAGCATATCCCCATCTCTCCAGGTACTCCTCTAGCTGCTCCCTACTCTCACTACAGATCATAATATCATCAGCGAACATCATCGTCCACGGGGACTCATGTCTAATCTCATCTGACAACCTGTCCATCATGATTGCAAAAAAAAGAAAAAGAGCACAGTGCTGATCTTTGATGTAATCCCACCTCAAATTTTAATTCTACCTCACTCCTTCCGCAGACCTCACAACTATCACACTCTCTTTATGTATATACTCCCTCAATAATATATTATATAATATCTCTGAAAATCAATCCCTTCTCAATGTGAGGCAACAGTACCACCACAGTACCTACATTTTCATTGTTTACTTCCACAGTTCGGTCACTGTTAATTTCCACCTGTTCAGTCACCCCTACTAATGACCCCAGGCTGAGGGGCTGAGCCCTTCTCATTTTTGGTTTCCTGACTCTTTGGGCTGTGTAAATGCCACAACAAGGGGGCAGCTACTGCTGGCAGCCAGGGAGCAGTGATGGGGATGGTACCTTGCTCCAGGGTACCTCACAGCAACCTATTGGTCCGGGATTTGAACCTACCACCTTCCAATCCTGGGACCTAGTCACTTACCACCAGGCTGCTGTTGCCCCATAGGCTTGGTAATGCAAAAGGGTAAAAAATTAATTATTGGTCTTGATGAATGTATCATATATTACATTATTGTCGAAATCATGCAGCCCTAAAACTGCTAACTAGCTCCTATAAAAAAAGACAGCAGAGTCCCTGGACAATAAACTGCATTAAGTACATATTATAAATAATTAGAGTAATTCAGTAGACTTGCATTCATAATTGACTCTAATGGTCAGCTTGGGTCATCTGCTTTGCTTAATGCATCAATCATTAATCCCATCTTTGACTAAGCCAGTTCTTCTTCACTTCAATTCCCTGTTTAATACATGATGAAACCAGGTAAGCAAACCAATTAGGTAAAAAAATTACTACTAATTACTACTAACTAACTACTAACTGAAAACTGAACTTATGTCCAGGAAACAAACACTTAAAAAAAAAAAAAAAAAATCTATCAATCAATCCATTAATCAATAAAACTCTGCTTCAGAGCATTCAAGGTTGAACATCAGGTGGCCATTGAATTTTTGCTGTAACTATTCCAAAGGCCTGAACCTCCTAGAAAAGAATGGAGAATTCTTTGAAGTTTGTGTTTTGTTTCTATTAAAAAAAGAATGATTTAGGACTGTGGTTTTGCAATTGATCAGCATTTTAGAAAAAAAAATCCAGGGAAATTACATACAGAAATACAGGCAATTTAAAAGCTGGTTAACATAGTTAGGTTACAATCTAATGAGTGACTCAAGATTAGAACTTCAAGACTATTTTAATAGATGCTGAACTCCAACTCACCTAACTCAACTCATCTGTATCTCATCAGTATTTGAGCTTGAAAGCCTTATTTTCAGGCACGTGTAGTCAAGGGTTAAACGCTGAGGAGTCTGTATATGAATTTACATTATCAGTTATATCATCTTCTTCTTTTTTGCAACCTTACTTCTCTAGCTTTGTCTCCAAAACGTCCAATCTGAGCTGTCCCTCTAATATACTCATTTCTATTTCCTGTCATTATATTTCCTGTCCATCCTTGTCACACCCAATGAAACATTTCTGTATCTAACTCTCGCTGGTACCGTCTGTCACAAATCACTCCAGCCACTCTACTCCACCATTTAATTATTTTCTTTTGTTGAAATGTTTCGACTTTTTCCATTTGTTTTGATATGAAATTACAAAAATATGGCAAAACAGCAAAACAAGACAAAAAAAATGATATGTTTTTACCAAATTCAAATCTTCTTAAAACACCTGTCCGCTTAAAAACACATTATTGGTGTGAACTGAAACTAAATATGTGGAGAAATGTACTGTAAGAGAAATATCACTGCAACATGCCATTAAAACTGCAACACAATATTGCAGCTGATAACTGTAGACTTTGAAGATCGAAAACATCATTTCGGTTCAATCAATAAGACAAAGAAGTGCTACAAAAATACAGCAGATTGTTTCTCCTGAAATCTCCATCTGAGGGCTGTTCACAACTCAAAAAACAGAGATAACATTAAAAATGAGGGAAGCAGTTATCTCCTGGCTATTATCATGAAGCAAACGGAGTATAATTTCCAGTAAATCAATAGTTAGAATGATGCTGAGCAAGAGCACAAGCACAATCCAGATTTCATTTGCTGTTTGATTTGCAGAACACTGTTGCCGGGAGAGATGCATATTGATGTATCTGCCTTCTTTCACGGGAGTCAGTGAACTAAACACTGTGGTCAGCCCAGTGAGTCAGCGAAATTTAGCAGGAAGCAGACTGTCATCATTGACTCTGTGTTACTGCAAAAAGTAAGCCAGTGAGTTACAGTAGTGAAAGTGGTTCAGATTGTTTCGTTTGATTTGTTTTGGAGCGCAGGCTGCCTGCTGGCTGGGTGTGTAACTAAAGTCAGTAATCAGTGTGAACTGCTCGCACAATAGCCTTGTTCATTACTCTGAGCCAGGAAGTTGGCAAGTGGCTTCTTCCTCAGTGAGAGCAGGCTTCACAGACTGTTGAACAACAACAACAAAAAAATCCCCATCTGACTGAATTTAGCCAAAGAAGCTAATTCTCTCTACAATCCATGCCATACAGCAGTGGACATTTAAAGAATTAGCATGAAGAGGACAGAGATCTTGAGGACTCATCCTTCCTGTTTAATGGATACAAGGACTTCTTCTTCAGTTTCTCATTTAGCATCATGATTTATATCATACACTGATTTACTCCAGTTCCAAAAAAGTTGGGACAATTTAAATAAAAATAGAAATGAATTGCAAATCTCATGAACCAATATTTTATTTACAGTAGAACATAAAACACATCAAAACAGCAGAACATACAACACACCAAATGTTTCAACTGAGACATTCTCTATTTCACGTCTGTGTCCAAGGGACAAGGCTGACGATCAATATTAAATCCCCGTGGTCTTCGGGCCCTCAGGCGGCACTGCTTTTAAAACAGACATGATTCCATCATGGAAATCGCTGCATTGACACAGGAGCACTTCAGGCAATCACTGACTGTGAAGACAGTTCCCTATGCCTTCCAAATGCAGGTTAAACCTCTAACCATGCAAAAACGAAGCTATATGTGAACAAGATGCTGAAACACTGCCATCTTCTCAGAGTCAAAGCTTATTTAAAGTGGACAGAAGCAATGTGGAAATCTGTTCTGTGGTCAGGCTGAAATTCTTTAAGGAAAATACGGATGCTGCATCCAGACTAGGAGGACCATCCAGCACGTCATCAGTGCTCAGTTCAAAAGATTGCATCTCTGATGGTATGGGGGTGCCTTAATGGGTATGGAATTGCCAGCTTGTGCATGTGGACCAGGCACCATCAGTGATGAATTTAATGCAGATTTTAGGCAAACATACTCATAGTTACTTTTTTTTTCACTCTTGCTGTGTAAAGTGACCTTGGGTTTGAGAAAGGCACTATATAAATAAAAATTATTATTATTAACAATTTTGACCCAAAAGAAAAATAATGTGTCCAGAGGGGCTACATGTGTAGGCATGGTGTACTAAGCTGTTTGATGTTTGATTTACTAAGACTGAAGTTCATGACACAAACTGTGCACAGCTTTGTCAAATAACTCTCACTCATGCAAAACTTAAGAACTAAAAGAGTCTTCAACTTGTTCAAAACAGCACTGAAGATGAAAGGTGGTGTCCATGACATGAAGGTCACACAACAAAACATTGTAGGTGTAACACGGGTGTTATTTTACCAAGTTTTAAACATACAGTCCATGAAATGATAACGCAGACAGCATGCTTATACTGTTTCTGCATCATGTTATGTTTTCCTGTGTCTTCTCCCAGATGTGAAAGTGAAAGTGACTGTTCTCGTCATTGCGAGGTCACAGCACACAGTGAACCACAAAGAAATTGGACCTCTGCATTTAACCCATGCAAACACTGTGCAGCAGTGGGCAGCTATGAACGTGCCCGAGGAGCAGTGACAGGGACAGTAACTAGTTCAAGGATACCTCAGGGCAACCTACTGGTAAGGGGTTTGAACCCACAATCTTCTGATCCTGTGGCCAATTCCCCTAATGTAGGGGTTTAAAGACTTCTTTAAAGACCCTAACACAAGTTGAAACCTGAGTACACAATAGTTTCATAATAATAAATGACAGACTGCAGGAATTAATGCCTGGAACTAGCACAAATGGTTAAATACATTTTACAGTTTGTTTGTTTTGTGTTTCTTTGTTTAAGTGCTACACATTCCGTACAAAACACACTTTTTTTACAAGACAGTTTATTTATTTTTCTTTCATTCCAAACTATACATGCCTTGTTTTAATACCCAAAGAAATAAAAACAAGAGTGAGATGAGTTTTTCTTTTCGCTTATTATCATGAGACTTGGTCACCAGGGCAGCGGTGGTCTCATGGTTAGGGAGTTGGCTCAAGGATCAGAAGGTCGTGAGTTCAAATCCCAGCCAGGCAGGTTGCCCTGAGTTACCCTTGAGCAAGGTACCGTCACCGCTGCCTTGGTGCTTTCAGTAGCTGTGTGTTTCACAAAGACAATAATAGTCACTTTCACTTATTAATTAGCTAAACTGTTTTCCAGATCTACTGGAAAGTATTGTTTCAGACTCAAGTGTTCCACAGAGATCCCTGACTGCACTACATGAACATTTCAGACAAGCACTCTTACAGTATCCACTGACTGACCTAGACAAGTCAAACATCCCTGGACTAGAACATGTTTGTGCGTCTCTCTTCGCTCCTGCTTGTGTCAGCCCCATGAACCACAGCAGTTAATGGTGGCACCCGATCAGGTGGGATTCACGGCTGTCTGGACAGTTGCCATTATGGTCAACATGTCTCAGATGACCCACACCCCCCCCCTACCCCCACACAAAATTGAGCCGGAGTTCCTTACTAGCTTTTCTGCTCAGCTTCAGCTAGTCTGAAAGTAGATGGAGGAACAGAAGGTCCCTGAGGGGTTGAGGTGTGCCTTAGCGTGATAACAGCTCACAGTAATGTTATCTCTTCCAGACTAACTAAGGCCCAGCGCAGGGCCTCCTCCTTCTCCTTACCTCTCTGTGAAGTGCTTAATTCAGATGAGCCTCTTTTTCTCAGAAACAGAGATGCCTGGGGAGGGGTTCAGCACCTTGGACAGCTTCCCCTGCCCAAGCCTCATCCAATCCCATTCCACTTAAACTGATAGACACTTTCCTCTCTGCCTTCTGAATCCACTCCATTCCCCTCAAGTCCCTCTCTTCTCTCTGAGCTCTTTTCCTCCATCTCTTTATTTCACTTCTAAGAGCTGGTAGGTGCTGATAAAAGTAGATATTTTCAGTTTTAATATTACAGTATCACACTATCTGGAGATATGCCATATGTCTGTAGACCTGTTTGCCCCCATTCTGACACAGCGACAGCCTCTACACTTCTGGGAAGGCATAACACTAGATGTTGGAACATTGCAGGGCTTATTTGATTGCATTCAGCCACAAAAGCAGCAGTGAGCTCAGGTACTGATGCTGGATAATTAGCTCTGGATCACAAACAACACTCCAGCTAATCCCAAGTGGCATTTTATCATTTTGCGAAATGCAACTCCTCTGCTCCATGTGACAATGGGAACCTCACAGAGTACTGTAAATATTAACCAGGCAGAAACCACATTTCAAGAAAAAAAAAAAAAAAAAAGATTATTATTTGTCTATCTGTCAGTAGAAATAATAGAACAGAAATTGCCAGTAAACCATTAGCAATACCTCTGAGTACTTCTTCCTGCATATTTATGTTATGTTGTTTCTCCCAATAACAGCCCATACATTCTTAACCAAATATCCAATCAGGGCAGCTTGACAAAAGTACTGCTTTGTGTGCTGACGTGCACTGCTGCTAATAGTTATGCATTCGCAACGTGTGGAGTAATTACCAGCACTGCTGACATTAGCAGGAAAGAGCCTGCCTGTGTCAAAGCACTGTGTTTGCAAGAAAGCATATATCTGTAGACGTTCATCAGACAGGTTAGGAGAGGCAACTTATGCTGTGTCATGCAGGGAATAAGCCAGCGAGAACATTTCTCTAAAATAAGCCAGTGGGAACATCTTTCTCTCTCTTTCTATCTATTTTCCTCCTGTCCGTGTGGGCTTTGGCCAGGAGCACCGGTTTCCTCCCACAGTCTAAAGGCATGCACGTCATTTCAAATGTTAAGTTGCCTACTAAGTGTGACTATGTGTCTTTCTCTGTGTTTATTTTTGTGTGCCGGCACACAAATGGCAGTCTTCAACAACAAAAATGAGCATTAAGCTTTACATCTTTCTGAGTTTTGCTTACTACACGCACAGAAAATACTACTTGCTTCTTAAAGAACAGTCATTAACATATTTATGAAATCCATTTTATGTTATTTACCCTGAAAGCACCCTCATGATGAATTTTATTATGCTCACTGAGAGGTGCACCTTTGTATGCATGTGGAATGGCTCAAAGGAAATTTTCTCTGCAACAAAATCAATACACTGTCTCAAACTGGCTCTCCAAATGGCTCCTCAAGAGAGAAAAAAGATAACGCGGAGCATCATGTGACATTGCTGCTAACACTGACATTACAAACAGAGCTATTGCAGAGTCTATTGACTAGGCATCAAGCCTAATGGCAGGAAATCATTTGAAGTAACACGTTGAAACAGAAAGCCTTCTTTCAAGGAATCTAAAACTGCTTCGTTTATCGTTAATGCAGAGTAACATGCCACTCTAAATGTCATGCCAGTACATTATAATTTCATACCACCTTCACAAAATATGCAGGCTAGGATGATCATTATATACCTCTGTTTGTTAATGACTCGCTTTTCACATTCATGTACTCTAGACCTGAAGACATATTTTAGTCAAGAAACATTCAGTTTATTACACGGGGCTTAAACTCAGCCTCACCATGAATGATTAAACCTCAGAAGACCCCATGTAACCAGCTAGAAACATTCATTTAGCCAGCATAAGATCAGTAATCTGTTCTGTCTCATGTTTCAGCTCAGTAGTTCTGTTTTGTATAAAATTATAATCAATGCATTCGTGATTTTAAGAGGTTCTTTTACTGCTAAAATTTGGCCCAAATTTTTTCTCCCGGCAATAATACATTAACTGCCACAAGATAACCCTGGAAATGTAGTCAGAGGGATTGGCTTAATTAGGTCTTAAAATATAGTTCAGCTTAGGGGTGGGTGATAAGGAAAAATATAGATCCTTCCAGAAATATTCACAATGTGTCATGATATTCATTTTTCCGGAAATCTGTCACAATAAAAAGCAAATTTCACAGCGCGCTCCACTTAATCCAGTTAAACTGGACTAGATTTGCAACATTTGTAAAGAAAACAAGCAGTTTGTTAGTGTTTAATGATAATATCATCATAGACTCTGAATAGGATATTGTGGCCATTTTTCATAATAACAAATCTTCATGTTGCCCGGAGCAGGTTCAACCCTACATGCTGAGGCTGTCAACACTGAAAGGAAGAATAATTCTTCCAGCTATCATTTCACCGATGATCATCTATGACTATGGGCTTTCATTTATTATTAGCATTAGCACCGCTGATTGAACCAGTCTTTCATATGATACTAGGTGTTACTTTCTCCAACTAAGCCTTGTCAATTTAAGTCTAAGACTATGTTTAATCCACAGCACTGAAATCAGCCCAACAATGTCCGAAGGTTTCTACACATCTGCTCATCCATGTTTCTCTTAAATCGAGGGCATGTGGCCCCTTTGCTTTGAGGATTTGATTGCATTCAGCCACAGAATCATTTAAGAGCTCATTTACTGATGTTGGACGACTACTTCTGGAACACGATCTCTCCAGCTCATCCTAAAGGTACTTGATGGAGCTTCAATACCCCCCAAAAAACAAACAAACAAACAAAAAAAAAAACACATTTCTGCTGCTCGCTCCACAGTACAACAGAGACCTTAATCAATTTGACCAAAAACATCGCCATTTGACACAAAACCAAAAAAAAACAACTCTGATGATCAGAGCTTTGGCCTTTCTCTTCATTGTGCTGATGAAAGATGAAAAAAGGGGGACTTCACATGCCCTCAGAGTGGAGGAGTGTGTACTCAGCCCTGGCCAGAGGATCCCACTGCAATGCAAATCAGCATCTAGTGAGAAGAGCCAAGCCCTCACTTCAGCTCCCCTGACATGAAGAGAGCTCAGACACTGGAGAGATGGTGATTACGAGCACAGGTCTGCAGGGCAGAAGACCTGAGAGCTGCCCTGAAAAATGCTTCTTCAACCAGGCACTAATTCAAAGTTTTGCTGATCATCCATAAAACATTGACCGCTTTCATGAATCCAGACCCAGGCACGATCACACCCTGTGGACACACACACACACACACACACACACACACACACACACACACACAAGTTCTCCCACCAGCAGTCCTGCTCTGGGTGTGTCTCAGGCTCGCCGTTATTTATTTATTTATTTCCACATCTATTCTCCAGCAAGTGCAGCAGCTTCAGGCGAAAGGCCCAATCACAGCCATGAAGCCCTCCAGCAGGAACTTCCACCAGCCCAGCCCTCACCGCGCAGAAGCGGGACGGACTTTATTGGGGGAGTGGTGGAAGGAGCGCGTTCAGCGAATGTAAACTAGTAACTTCGCCGCCGCACGTCCTCAACACTGAAGTCTCGGCATTTCCTAAAGAAAGACTGCAGAGCAGATGGAGAGATTCAACTTTTCTCTTAAAAGCTGCAGAAATAAACCGTCCCAAAGCAGCAGTCCGGCCACAGCACGCAGCCCAGCACCCACCCTCAGAACGACACTAACTTACAGAGAGACCCTCAAACCCCCATCTCACACTCACCGCTCTGCTCCCCGAGAAAGACGAGCTTGAATTTCCTTAAAGGGTTCCCGAAGTCGTTCGGCACGGACATGTCTGCGCGCTGTGTTGTTTCAGGGCGGAGGAGCGGCGCGTCCAGCGGCTCAGAGTCTGACTGCAGCCTGGATGAAGGAAAAAACAGCACTGCCTCGGTCTCACCACCACCACTAATATCTCTCTCTCACTCTCTCGCTCCCTCTCTCTCTCCTGCCTGTCAGAAGCACCAGTTTGTGCGCATGCGCACTGCGCCTCCTCCCATCTCCGTCTGTCCTTGCTTTTCCACCCGTTTTTAGCGAAACCCCGCCTCCTGTTCTGTGATTGGCTGCGAGTTAAAAGAACTTTTTTGGCTATTTTTGTTTAGTATTTACGGGGACGTTCATATTTCCTCTCCTTTAACCCTGTGAATACGCATTTCCACATTTCCGTTGTGTGTATATATATATATATATATGTGTGCACACTTCTTTGGGGATCTGCCTTCACCTGTATGTAGAACACCTTTAATACACTGTGATCGTGTTATAACACTGGACACTTTATACACCGACACTGTATGTACTGTACTGTACCATACAGATCATATACTGCGCTGATGGTGCACTATTCCTAGCATTTCTGGCTGGATGTTGCTTTTCATTAGTCCTGTACCTGTATACACTGTGAGAATAAGGCTGAAGATGATCTAAAGTAGCCCGATGCTTATGTGTACTGTTTCCGTGTTGCCCCAGGAAACACATCTCTATCTGTCACTCTGTGTGATTAGCCTGATATGCAGAAAGAAAGGCAGAGCTACAAGACTGAGACACACCCTGTGATGTGCTGGTACAACAGTCTGGGAGCTGCATCCACAGTGCTGGAGGACAAGTGCCTGCTTTTGATTGGCGACCATGTCAGCGGTCCGTGAAGACCGAGGAGGTTTTTCTGCACATGGGTTTTTGATTTATTAGAGTGTCTCAGCTCTGACAGGACTTCCCCTCTGCTCCACACCGTGCGGTGAGTCTGCTCTCCATGTTCTGGTAGCACTACCGGGGCTGGAATGCTGTGTGTTCTGGAAAGCCACACCAGCCAATCCCAGCGCGAGGAGGCGGGGCCACTGCGGCAGACTATCCAATCATAGGACAGAAGGGGCGGGATCAATGAATAAAGGTGGGGGAAAAAGATCTAAAACTCGTCGGCGCCTCTCCCTGTACTGCGCATGACGTCATGCTGAATGGAGCGGAAAAAGAAAGACCACCTCAGGCTTTTGTTTTTAATGAAGAAAGTGTGACAAACTCCATTTATGTTGCATATTATATATAAACCAACAGCCCCTTTTAAATGTGTCTGAAATGCATTCAAGCCTAGTGTAAGGAGCTTTAGCACTGCAAAGAGGAAAAACAAATAACTTCAAAAGATGGGATTTCATGTCTATAAATCATTTTTATTATATCAAAAAATAATTTAAAAAAGTGCTCCTAAATAAACACAATATACTGCATGTATCACTGTGATAGGCTAAATGGAGTCGTATGGCTCACTACCACCAGCAAAGGAACAAAGTACAGTTCACTTGTGATCACATAAGGCCTGATTACTATGGTTTGCTTTAATAAATCATTTATATAATGTACAAAAATATATTTACATATCTGACACCTATTCTTAGAAAACATGTTGGCAGTCATACAGAAACATGTATATTTGCATTTCAATAATTGCCTTGGCTTTTGCACAACCTCTTAAATTTTGAAACTTTGACATTTAAGACATATAGGCAATAGATGTAACATATAAAAGTGTCACTGGCATTAGTTTTTCTTCATCCTTTGTCTGTTGGAGAAGACACATGAATAATAGTTTAGCACTGAAGTACAGCACAGACCTCCTTTCCTTCTGTTTTTGGAAGGTAAGTTGGTATCCAAGGTTTTCCAACCAACAGTACATTACTTCTGACGGCTTTAAGACCTTTAAAGATCTGGAAATCGGATTGATCTGCACTTATAATTTCACAAATCAGTGAATTGTGGGAGAACTGGCACTAAGTCCCAGATCCAGTATGGCTCGTCTATTGGGAGGATTTGTACAGGCTATGTCTGCTGGTCAGTGCAAAATGGAGAGTAAAAATAACATCCGTCCATCCAACCATCCACCCATGAGGGGAGTGGCCTTTCAGCAGGGCCTAGAATGGAGATGGTTTCTGATAAGAGGTGTTCAAAGGTCCAGGCTTGCAGTGGGCCCTCAGAGACATGTGTCCGGCAGAGTGGTTGTGCTGCCAGGAGTCTGGTGCATCACAGATGTCCCTCGGGCTTCTTCTCCAGACTGTACTCTCGGGTTCTTCCTACCTTCCAGCCTATGACACCCAGCAGGGCAATGCCCATGACCTTAAACCCTACCTGCAGGCCAAGATACCTGCAAACAAACAGCCATCACCATGGTCGTATTCACAATCATCACCATCATTCACTCAATGAAATATTATTATAGTCTTCGTCCATTCTTTTAACTTTGAGATTTTATTCGTCGTCAGTGTTGTTTAACGCAGTTTAATCTGGAATCAGTATGATTTTACAAGGAGTGAACTCATTTGTCAATTCAAGTTTCACATTTGCTGACAGCTGTATACTCTGGCTAGACTGATCAGCACAAATGTTCCCATAAAGATATGCAATCTATGTAATCTCAGATGCATGCAATACTCAACACCTTAACATTTTCAACCCTAGCCAACCCTCATATGCATTTAGGTCAAGTGAGAACATTCCCATACCTGTTTCTAAGGAGGTTGTTGTCATAGTAACCACAGCCTGCCTTTTTCCCACAGATGCTTTTCCACCAAATGCAGGTGGAGTCAATGGTCATCCCGAACAGGGCTGGGGCAGGCAGCCATGCTGGACAAAAAAGAACAGAATACATATATAAATTAGGTCTTGACGCAAGAATGAAATATTTCAGTTTGAAGTGTAAGTGATTTTATCACAAAGTATTTTAAACTTATATATATATAAGCTATTATATCTAAGCTAATAAATGAAACAGAAGGTACAGGCATCAAAGTCTTATATTTCATTATCTTATAATCAAACTCTAATGGTAAAGGGTTTCCTATTAAATATGCTGTGCTTCAAGTGTATCATATTTATAACATTCACAGTCTGCACAGGCATCCACACATTGCCCTGTACGTTTGTCCATAAGGACTGACTCGCCACTAGGGGGAGCTGCAACACCTACATTAAAGTTCAGACAGTCCTGTACTTTGTATACTTTTTCCTTCTCACAACTATTTACTCTGTGCCTTCATCAGGGTGAGCTGTACTCTCGCTGTGTAACTGTGATCAATGGCCTTATTTCAGGACTGGGCTTATGAAGACTAACACATTAATATTAATGGAGAATGGTGGCCAAGTCATACTGTATGTAATGAACAGAGCTAATGCCGTCCTTATTCAGTGCTCGGTTCTCTCATAAAGAACACAGTGGTGACATTCTGTCTACCCCCCAGACCTGTCAGGAGAGACTTGCCCTTACCAAGAACTCTCATGAGCAGGAACTGGACACCTATGGCGAAAGACTTCTCCTCTTGAGGCACCGATCTGTAACAAATCATATACAGAGGCATGTTATCAGCACAAAATGTATCTTTAGTAATGATGCACTTACATATATGACTGAAAAAAAAACTGCACTGCTTTCTAAAATCTCAGTTCCACATCTGTAAGGAACAACAAAATACTGATGTTATGTATACAGTGGTATGTCAAAGTTTAGGTGCCCCAGGTCAAATGAAATGTTTTTGTTGTGTCAAAACTTCAGCAGAAAATGATTTAACTAGAAAAAAACCCAAATATATCTATATTTATATTTATATATATTAATGTGTGTGTGTGTAAGTGTGTGTAAAGTGAAAGTGACTATTTGTCATTGTAAAACACAATAAAATGCAACCTCTGCTTTCACATACACACACACGTGCAGCAGGGGACAGCCATATCCAGCTCCCTCGAGCAGTGTTGGGTATGGTACCTTGCTCAAGGGTACCTAAGGGTAACCTACTGGTCTAGGATTCGAACCCACAACCTTTTGATCCTGGGGTCAGTCCCTTACCTCTCCTAGGCCACCGCTGCCCCTGTTATGTTTTAACTTCTAATTCAATGCACTACAACTGGCAGTTATTACTTATTTTAACAGAGAGAAAGAACTAGGCTTCCACTCATGTTCTCAGACTATAAAATCAGGTGTGTGTGTCTGTGTGTGTGTATGCATGAGAGTGTGTCTGTGGGAGAATCTCTTACCTGAGCACCATCATGTAGATCGGGTTGTGGGTCAGGCTGGCTGATAGGGCTGCTATAGAGATGAGGAAAATGACCGGCAGAAGCAGATGTGTGCAGCTATTGGCACAGCGGCCGGGGAAGGCACTGCCCATTCCAGCACTCACCGCAACACAGCTGCATTTAGAGAAGAACTGTGTGAACAGACAGAGAATGCTGTTACAGTCAGAACAACACATGTAACTACTGCTAACTCCTGTTGCTTTCTTAATCCTATCCTTAAACATAAAAATGCTTTATAAGAATGGATGTATTTTTTGGACGGTTTGGCCATCGATTAGCCAGTGGATCAGCTCCATCACTTGCTCACTGAGCTTTCTTCAGTCTTACTTACCTTTACAAGCTATGAGTTGACATCACTGTCGAACTAAATGAGTTCCAGCAGAATTAAATCTATAGCTGTAACTTTAACCTCAGGCCAATGTCCAAGCTAAGAAAACATTACAGCTTGAGTAATCACTCAGCAGAAGGTTTTTTCTCAGGCTCTGCTGAGAGCATGATTATGTGAAGTCATGGGACTTAAGCCTCTCACCTGAACTCGGTAAGCGTTTTTGGGGTCTGTGGTGAAGTTGGTGCAGCCTGCATGGCATGGTGATATGTACTCAATATTGTCTTCCCCACACACTGGGTTAAAGATACTTTTGGGACAGGAGCAGTTGGAGTTGCAGCTCAGGATCGACCTGAAAGGCATAAGCAGAAGAAAGCCATGCATAATCACTAGAGAAATGTCTTGACTTCATAAGACAAACCAGAGGAAAATACAGGGGTAATGTACAGGACCAACATATTTATACTGACTTTTTAAAGCTTTTGCTTTTATTTACTTATTCACTTAAAAAAAAAGCAAAACTTGCTTTATGTAAAACTGAGAAGACATCCTTAAACTTGTTAATGTATCCTCTCTCTAGATAGATAGATAGTTAGATATTTTGATCAAATATTAGATTGTGTACAATGTTTAAATTTTGCTGCTAAATATTGTACTTTGCAAAAATGTTATGCCATCTGAGGAAATGTTTTGTAAAGCACTGTAGCGGGGTAATAAGTATTAGTGATCTTTGGCACAGTGTTGTATTTATAATACATAAGTTGTTCTTGCATTTGCATACCTATACAACATATATGTTACATAGGAGGTGGGTTACTTTGCCATGTTACAGCATATAAAGCCTATAACATTCTGCATCTTCTCACTCATTTCTTTTCTCTGCTGGCTCTCTAAATGGATCAGAGCTTCAAAGAGTGTTTGGGCTGATTTAGCTGCAGTTCATGCTTTCTCTGCAACATAATCCTCGCTCAGAAGCTGATAGAAGGCACAGAAATGCCACAGCAAAACACAGCTCTGAGCGAGCTGAATGACTGCTGCTTTATGCTATGCATTCTCAAGAGCTTGACATGGATTGACTCAACAAAAGAACAGTCCATCCAACAGCCAATCAACCAATCAAGTCTTCTGTAACTAGACATGCACTTGTTGTACAGTGAAGCCAATGTTTAAGTTACAAATCTCTTTATACATGCACTTCTACATTTTCAAAATCTGTATTCTGCTCTGAGATGGAGGCAGTCGCATGAAACACTGCTGAAGTTATTGAAGTTTTTGAAGCTTTGTGTGGGTCTGTACTGGCATGTCTCATTGTAAGATTGTCAGTGGCATCAGTCCATTGCACATGATTTTCTTGTGGCTTGTTCTGGGATGTAAATCAGCCATTGTATAGTGTCTAATGGAAAATATGGCAATGTTTTCAATGTTTTAAAATCTGGATATTTTAAATTTGAATATTTCAAAATTAACAACTTCGCAGCTGAAACATGCTGCGAAGACCTTAAAGAACATCTCAAAAAATCAGCATGCATTAAAACAGTGGAGATCTAAATGAAAAGTAGCCTTCTGTTAACTACTTTGCAAGCTTACATTAATTTGGATATGCTCTGCCATATATATATTGGTTGCAAAAAAAACAAACAAACAAACACGAACACTACAATGGACAACTAAAAGATGGTCTGCTAATTGCATCTATAACTATGTGTTCTGTGGAGCGTGGGATTTATGTAAACTCCAGTGTTTGTGAATCCTTTAGGCTTGTAAATAACATTATCCCTTCCACTCATGAGTCTTATGAATGAATGGTTGCAGCTGGGTACACAGTTAAAATGCTCTGCAGAATGTTAAGTGGTTCTCAATGAACTAGGTGAGCCCTCTAGACTTTTGTTTGTACACTTGGGATTGATGGAGAGGAATTCAAATTAAATTCACGTTATTATTGTCTCATAGGCCTCTGTAGCTTAATTTTTAACTCTGTGAACCTAGAAGTCTCTTTGGGCAGCTGTTATAATGATTACACTCAAACAAACTACATATTAGTTCTTTGTTAAAGTCATGCTGAATATATGAGAATAAGATGTTTTCTTGTAAAAATGACAAATGCCCTAAACCACACATTGTTCAGAAGCATATTAATCATACGCCTTGTGGTTCTGGTTGTGATTCAGTTTGAACATGCCTCATTATAGCACAGCTTTACTGTAATAATTTCTCTTTCCTTATTGAGATAAATGGAGAAATGCTGTCTAAAGTGTGAATTCAAAAGTCATAAGCAATGCCACATGTATCTAAAGAAGAAGAGTAGAAGAGAGTTTTTGAAAAATTGTTGCACAGATTTGCTTTTTCACTGAGAGAAATAAAAGATGGAATTCATCATACCTGTAATTAATTTAAATGGCATAGCAAACCGACTATAATAAATATAGACTTCAATCTTAGGATTCACAAAGTCCTCTCCAAAGAATAAGAACAGCAAATGCATTTCATTTGTTTTGACAAACCCTGATGCCAAACATCTAGATACGTTAAAGTACAAAGAGCACAGAAATACCTTTAGTATCTGACCGCCCCATTTTTCAAGTAAGCAAAATGACTGGAGCATAAAGAGCAGAGAGGGGTTTGTTGTTACACAGGAATGCTCTGTTAGATTGATAATTTAAACTATAAATAGCTCTAGATATCTACTCTAAGTTGAAAAAACACTCTATGTTGCTGCAAATGTTCTGGCATAATTTTCTGTAGTGATGAGACAAGGAGTAGTCTCTACCAAAGCGATGGAAAAGCCAAAGTGTGGAGACCTTTTCTATGCTGGTTTGCGGAAAACAAAACTAATCAGGAGGTAACAAGACACATTCTCAAGTTAACAAAGAACTTTATGAAGGGAAAAAGTGGAATGTTTTGGACTGGCTAAGTCAAACTGCTTAACGCAACTAAACCCAACCGAGCACCTTCTGAATAGAAGACTGGAAGAAATCTTCCAGAACAAACAACAACTGAAAAACTCTGGGACAAGTCTCAGATAAAGAAAACTGTAGAGGAGAAACCAAAAGTTTGTTGGGGTGAATGGGTTGCAAGCTTAATTTACTTAGTGAAGGCAAAGAATATATAATCAAATATCTAAGAACCAGGATAAAAAAGCTTTAAATTGTATCTATCATCTCACAACCATCTTTTGATGTCAAACCTATTTTTTTTCAGTGCACAGTTAAAACAAATGATTGGACTTGCTGTTCTTGTGCTTTTAGATTAAACTGTATGTAGTCCATATCTTGTGAAGGATGTTTTTGCTTTTCTAGATTATCAACATACAAAGAAAGTAATCACCAAGGGATTGATCTGCATTAGTAACACAATGCACATGCACAGTATATTTACATTTATAGCAAAACGATTTTGAAATTATAATAAGGCCCGTGTTTTCCAGTCCTGCTTCTGGTGTACTCCAACCCTACACATTCTAGTGTTTTCCCAAATTCAGTTAAACTCTGAAAGTGTTTGTTGACCTGTTTAACTGCAAAGACTTACATTGGCCACCCACAGTAAGAATTCATCACTCACAGCATTTCTATTTTTTCTCATAGCATTTTTCAGGTTTTCATAGGAATTACGCACCATTTATGTAACTAGGCTGACTTTATGAAACAATTTTGTTAATGCTCACCCATTGACTCCTTTGGGGGGGTAAATACCAGCAATGCTTTGGGTGGGGCAGCCCATGAAGAAGAGTGGGATACAGAGGAGCAAAGAGATGGTAAGGAACACTATTGAGAATCGAGGGATGGCCTTGAGTGATAGGCCCATTCGCTTCATAATCATGCCCCCCAGCAACATCCCAATGGCCACAGAAGGCAGATTCACGGCCCCTGCAAGATATAGATAGACACCCAGTCATGACACTGCAACAATTTTGTGAAATTAGAAACACAAAAGGTGAAATACTAACAGCTATCTGAAACATGTGCTCTGTGTATGTGCAGAGACAGTGTATCCTAATGGATGCAAAGGTATAAAATGATCAAGAAAAGTGTTCAAAACTACCGTAGTTGTTTTATAGTGACTGTTTTGTGAAATAATACTGAAATATCTCAGATATCCCTTCTCAGGGAGACTGAAGTTGTTTACCACGAATGTAACTTTTTATAAAGACCTAATGATCAGAATATTAAATTTTTTTCTGTAGAAGCTGGTATAGCATTGTGGGTAACATCATGATATAAGAGTCCTTGGGCAAGACTACTAATTCTGCATTTGCTTTCTACAGCAAAATTACTAAACTGTAAGTCATTCTAGAAAAGAGCATCTATCAATTCATAAACCTTTGTACAGTAGTAAAAATTGAATATCCCCAATCAAATTTTGTTTAATTGATTTAAAGGTTAAAAGGTTACCAGATCTTCTACAATGAACAAACTTATACATTCAAAAAATTAAAAATGTAATATAATTTAAAGATTAAAAATTCTATTCATATGCTGATTTGGCCAAACTGGTAAAACATAAAATACAATCTTAAATCTCATTAAATCAGTTGTATCTGATGCAATGGAAATATATTTTATGATTCAATTAAATTAATACAGGAATTTGTTTTGTTGAGTGTGATATAGTGATGCAATACAAACCAATCAGCAGGCTGCTTTTGGCGGCAGAGGCACCATACTGCATCTCCAAAAACTTGTTGAGGAACGTGGCGAGTGCAGCCATCACAGACGAGAAACAGCATTGAGTCAGAGTCAGTAGCAAGAAAAGCGGACTCAGCAGCAACTGCACAAACAGGCGCGGGAACACTAAGCAGAAAACACACACAGAGACAGGTGATCAATTGTGCACACATTTATAATCTTCATATAAATAGCAATGCTAATAAAAGTGGACTATACGCGATACGATACACTTAAACATGCCTAGTGTGTGGCTAAATTTACTAACTAGCTAGTCTCGCTGGCATCAGAGTCTTTCACTCACCAGGATTAGTGTCATATTCAACTTCAACAAATCAGGAAATTCTTAAACTAACAAGATAGAAGCTTTAAAGCTTTGAAATCATGGCCATATTCACTATTAGTTTTTTTTCTTTTTAGCACATACTGGCTGCAGAAAGTGATGCTTTGTTTTTATTATGTAAAAGGAAGGATTAGTTTGGATAAACAATGAATGTTTGATGGATTTATCTGTCTAGTAGTTATATATCATCCTGACACCGATATAACAAGGCTCAACGCTAAATGCAGTTTAGTTTTCTGACAGTGACCACTAGCCGTTAATAAACTTTAGTAAACAGTCCATGTAACATTAGAATTGAAGGACATCTACACTAAGGAAAAATGAGCATACTTTCCTCAGCATACATTATTTATTTGAAATAATAAACAACGGAAAGCTGTTGCTATGTTTAATCCTCTCGTGATGTAAGTGCACATTAACACCTTTCAGGTGTCTGAAATACAAAAGTTTCAATAATTGCTTTTCACAACAGTCCTGAGAAGAAACTGTCAATCTTCATACCAAAGAAGACACTATGAAGTGAGAAAATTAAGTGAAATTAATTCAAATTATCAGCAAACAGATGTTTAATGGGGTTTCTTGTTATGTTAAAAGAAATAGTGAAAATGAAACATTACATTGAAATGTTATGCAAGAACACAAAGGTACACACGTAAGCAAACACTGAAGCACACAAAGATGTGCGTATACAGACAAAAGAGTAGACTACAAATTATCCCTTCAGGGCTGGTAAACTCATAAAGAGCTTGTCAGATCCTGTTACAGTAATACTCTGAAAAGGCTGCATGAGTCAAGAGGAAAAAGAGAAGCTTGATGGCTGACACTTTGGAATCTACCTGACTAGAAGAATGAAGAATGAACGCAACACTGCTGACAGCCTGAGTCAAATCACAGCGCAAGTGTACTGGAAATCATCAACAGTTTTGTTTAACGTGTCCTTGTCTGCTTCGTTTATAAAAGTGTCCAAATGTGTTACTGGGCCACAGCATGAACTGGCCTGTACAGAGAGGAGTGAGCTTACTTTTGAGGAAATCCAGCATGTCAGAATTCTTGTGGTCGCCCTTCAAAACCCCAGTCTCAGTTCCAGACTTCTGCAAAATAACAGTGAAATAACCTTGCTTTTAAAAACAGTCTGTAGGCATTGTCTGCAACAGTTTCAACATTAAACACCTGAGCTTCCCTGGTGGCTTTAGGCACTTTATTAATTTTTTTCTTTTTTCAACAAGGAAAACAACATTCTTGAGGAAATTCTTTGGAATGCCAATAACCCTGCTGCAATAATGACTGACCAAGACTTTTAATTCCACCACAGATCTTTAATTATCTTTCATTATTAAACTTTGAAAAAGACTTACAAAGAAGAAACTGAACCCTTGGTTTCTGGGTGAAAAGAATTGTCAAAACTGTATGAAAAAAGAATGTTTACATTATGTGGAGGGTCTTTAAACTTGAAAAAAGTTCTTCTCATTCACAGCTCATTTTTAAATATTGAATATTGAATTGAAAAACTCTCAAAGGTTCTTGGTGAACCAAAAATTGTTCCTCTATTGTATTTATAGTGTAGTATGATTTAGTGTTTATTCATTGATCTTCATTATTTGAGGTCTTGAGCCTCTCCGAGGCCAACAATTATTTTATCACCAGCTGATTCCACGTTTCACTTTTTATAATCTTTTTGAAGGGTGATCAAATTTCTGATACATCTTCAAAGAAAAATAAATGTCTGCACCCGTTACTCACATTATTGTGTTTTTCTAGATTACACTATTTTTGATCTAGCACCTAAGTGAGTAATCTACCCTTTTTCTGACTTTTTCACATCCTACTCCTATAGATTGTAAGATTAATCATAGTTTATCAATTTAAATGTCAGTCTTTTGATTCAAGTGTCATTTGTTGCCTTTAATCCTTCCATCCATCCATCCATCCATCATCATTTCAGCTAATTCTAACCACAGTCAAGATCGGCCAGTACAGAGTTCTATAAAATACAATGATTTATCAACTTAATATTTAAGTTACTTGCAATTTAATAGTTTTGCACGTGATGAATTGAAGTGTAGTCCTATTTGTAGACCTTTATTAGGGTTGAAGTGGTAAAAAAAAAGCTCTGAAGACATGCAGTCACCCATAATAATATATCTTCTTAGCATCAAGTTTTCCTTGTGCCACCAAAATATCTTTGACTCACTGAGGCATGGACTACACAAGCCCTCTAAAGGGTTAACTGGCACCAATGAGAAAAAGTTCTGTTGCAATGTGGGACCTCTGGTGATAAGGTACTTCTTCCCATAGAGCATCTGGGTGCCATTTCTAGCCAATGTAAATTATGTACATGCACCTTGCAATCTGCAAGATTGCCAAGCCACCTTCTTGCTGTGCTCCATCTGATGCTTTTAGGCACATTTTAGGCACCTTCAGGAGTGCACAGTGATCAGCATGTGCAATCTAACCGGTCTGCAACTACTGTACTGTGTGTTAGCATTTGTGCTCTTCTGTGGGATAAAATCAAATGTGCTACCCTTCACTCCCTTTGGAGATCCTATGAACTTGTCACTGGTTCATAGGTTGACCTTCCTTGGAACACCTTTAATGGCACTAACAAATGTATACCGCAACTGTTTGGTCCCTAAAGATGCTAATTTATCCTGCTAATAACACATCAACCTCAAAAACTCATTGTTCACTCCTGCCTAATTATCACACCCATTGACAGGTGCCATTACAGAAGGATAATCAATGTTAATTACTCCTTACCTGCTGGTAATTGTAATGTTATGGCCAATTGGTTTATACTTCACAATGTTTAGGCAACCACATGCTGTATTCATTTTAGGAACACGATTTAGATTTACAGCATTTAGCTCATGCTCTAATCCAGAGCAATTTACTATTCCTGATTACAGGGACAGTCCCCCTGGAGCCTGGGTTTTGCTCAGGAACCCAATGGTGGAAGTGCTGGAGGTGGGATTCGAACCCATGACCTCTTAGTCTGTAGACAAGTATCCTACCACTAGACCACGCCAAAAAAGAATGCTAGGTACATTAAAAATGACTATTCTTGTCATTGTGAAAGCAGGTGAGTGTCCTGTTATGTCTGGATTGACTGACGACATCTATAGCAAAATTAGCTGTGGTTAATAGCAGCACTCACATTCTGTACATGCATGGATCTCGGAAAGAAGAAGTAGGGAACAGAACTGAGGGCCAATCCCCCTGCAGAGATCAGCAAACCCATCCACCATGCACCAACCCAGCGAGGGTCAGTAGGGGTCAGCTCCTGAGCTCCCGCTGAGACAGAAAAGCAAAACAGATGGTGGGATTAACTTATTTAATTGAGATTTTTATTGAGTTTTTATTCAGTCTGCCTCTGAAATAGATGCCAGTCATTTTCCACCGTTGAAAATCTCTCCTGTCAAACATGAACTTGGACACACCCTCCTCTGATGCACTTTACTTCCCAGAAAACCAGCCATGCAGTTTTCTAGTAGCTCAGTATGTCTGGAGAAACACATTAAAATGATGACACATTTTAATGTCCCGCCTGGCCTCCACATTAGTTTTGCGAAGGAGGACAGAAGGAGTTTCTAGTTTCCCTTCAGTTACCCCAAAGAATAACTCCCACCACAGCAGCAGAGCTCCGTAGAGCTTAGTGATGCAGCAGTAGGAGTCATTTAGGCTCAGCAAGATTGAAAGTAACATCCCTAACCCTAACCCTACCACTTGCATAAGACAGTATAGTACGTTTGTGCTTTTTTTCAACTCTTTCAAAACTTCAGATACCCTTTACACTGTGTGAACTTTATTTTCTAGCTTTGACAGTTATGTGCTTTTGACAGTCATTACTCATTTATACATGGCCATTTTGCAGCCTGTCCTTACTCCTTCAGTAGGCTATTTTGTTTCTTTGCCTTTAAGATTGCTTATGTAAATGATCACTGATCTGTTTGACTGAATAACTTTACACTCAAAGTAACTTTACTGCAAAATGGTGATGCTAACTTGTTTCAATAGTTTGATAGAGGTTTTCACACTGTGTAAAGTTCATTTTTGCATGGTGTAGGCCCTTGAATTTGTTTATTTTACATAAACACATTACATTTTTTATTATTTTCTTTTATATTATTATAAAAGTTGTCTTATGAGAGCAATGACAATGCTTTTATTCAAGTGGTTCTTACTCCCAGGTGGGCATGTTTTTAGGCATTCTTGTGTTTTCCCTGCTCTAACTTGATTCAAATCACCTGCCATTATCAAGTGTTATATGAGAAGTTTCAGGAAGAAAAAGTACATGAAATTAAAAGAACTGAGAATAAAAATCTTTACCTGCATTAGCTCTGTCAACATCCACATAAATGCCCAGCATAACAGAGCCCAAGAGGTAACCGAAGGCAGGCCCAAACACAGAAACAGCAAAGAGGATGGCTAGAGAAATACAGCACAGCTTTAATGCATGCTGGGAAAATCTTTCCTATTAAACCAATAATCAAAGACTACCAGGTGCTAGTTACCAATATAGAGTGGTGAGTTTCCAGGCCCGGCAAAATCATCCACAAACGAGATACCGAAGGGTTGGATTGGGACGGAGCCGATTCCAAAGAGTAGTTGGGCTGTGGCCATGAGCACCCACAGCTTAGTGTTATCCACAAGCATGTGATTGTCCTGCTTACCGCAAACCTCAGTAGTGGATCTATTCAAAGTCAGATTACAGAGGTCTTGTCTGCTTGCTGCAAGACATAAAACATACACACACACACACACACACACACACACACACACACACACACACACACACACACACACAAGTCAGGCCATACACTTAAATATAATTAAATAGAGGCTGCTCTAAATGGGATCCTGTTAAAATGATACAGATGGATCAGATTAGGCTGAAAAAGCAGGACTATTCTTTTAATTGTAAAGTGAACATTATAACCAGATATGCCTGCGGTTTAAAAGGCTATGCTCTTACACTATTATGTAAGGATTACTGACTAAACTAGAGGGCTAATGACTAGCATAAGTGGTTTGACATGTTTTCAAACCTTGATATCAATATTTGTCCAGGTAGAGCCAGGCCATAGCATGTGTGGAGAAGGAGTGGAGGAAAAGGAAGGGTGGCGGAGATGCTGAATGAAATGCCAGGAAGATAACTGTAATCTGCTCCGCTTTCCTCAAGTGTGCAGACATGAATGTACTCTGCTAATGTCAGTTTAGACACAACAACCTCAGGCTTACAAAGACATTTTTCTTGCCATTCTGTCATCTCCTCTTTATCTATACTCCTTTTATTCATTTTCATATTTCTCTCTGCTTAATTTTCAGTCTCATTTGTCCGTTAGTCTCATTGTGAGCCCCCTGTCTGCTGAGGTCATTTCTCATGTCTCCACACTGACCTGAAGAGATGAAGCTGACTTTGGTGCTGAGGCCCTGAAGCAATGTCCTGCTGCAATGTGCGGTACAAAACTTAAAGCCTTGTCCTGTTTACAAAGATTTTTATCTGCACTTAATGTTATTTTAAGCCCCCACCTTGTTATGTCTAATTTTTTTAGACAGACCACTTTGAGCCTTTTCAGACCAAATTGATTTTATGATATTCACAACTTCAGAGCCCTGGGGCCTGTTCTGTGCACACGCTGTACTATTATAAAACAGAACCTTTGCAAAGAATGTTAAAACCAGCAAACTAACAGAAAGTGTGAAACAAAATGAGTAGAAATAAGTTCTCTGTAGAGATTATGTAAATTATGCACACTTGAACACAAAAACAAGAAACTAAAACTTGTCATTGGACCAGCAGTGCCCAATAAAAGTACTTATGTTTAGTAATAATTTCTCTGTTCTCCTTCTCATTCAAGGCCTTCCTTGTTTTTGAACTGTATAAAACAAATGCACACACAGACACCACCACACTCGCTATCATCATTAATTGCAGTTCAGCAGTACTACGTTGCCACGGATACAGAGCATCAGAGGTCTTTACCTTTCAGTACAGTGTCATAGGTGTAGGGCTGGGACAGAAAGTGAGGTAGCGACAGAATCATTGCACTGATGGACATCAGCAAGCCCCCTAGTCCGATGATGCGAGGGCGATGAACGTGGTTGCCCAGGTAACTGACAAACACTATCAGCACTGCATTCCCAACCTACACACAGCACACATGCCACACGTAGCGTGATTATCAGCAGTTTAGGTCTGCATTCTTGCAGAGTCACTTAACTTCTTAACATCTAAGATCTTTTCACTCACTTGGAATTCTTTTGGGACTGAATAAATCTTAAAGGGCTCATGTGTTATATTGTTCTTGTAGATTATCTTCCAAAAATGGTCATAAAACATTAATACATAATTATTTGACTTAAAATACCCCCCTTTTTTTACCTCCCTTAAACGGTTATGTTTCTTGCGCCTTTGAAACAGATATACGGTTGTGAGTGATGTTATGATTGACTGTCCTGTATTCTGCCGTCTGAAGTGAAACACTCTTCACAACTTCAGTATAAGTGGGAGGACCTTAACTACTGTGGGCTGAATAGAGAAATTTGTAAAAAAAAAAAAAAAAAAAAAGTTAGTTTTAATGACATTTGTTTGACTGTTTGTAAAGGGATTTTTTTAAACTTTTTCTACTAAATGAAAAATACATTTGATTTTGTATGTTATAGCCCTTCCTAACAGGGGCCTTAATTAACCTAATAATATTAATACATAATTAGAATTAATAAACATAATAATTGTACTTAGTTCAAACTGCAGTAGAGTTGAGGGGGTGGGGGGTACATGACACACTGTTCTTAGTACTGTTTCTTTAAGTTTCTTTTTATTATGACATCTCCTTCAGTTCCTCTTACAACCTATATGACGCTATCAAGCTGCTGTGGGATGTTTTTGTAACTGTTTCTCATAAACCACAAATGCCAATGGAAAACTGAAACCAAAAACCTGTTATTTAGAAAGTTGAAGGGAATAAATTATTTGAAGAAAAAAAAAAAAAAACATTAAATTTCACTAAATCACCGAATTTGGTTAGGGAGGAGGTTTTTCAAGTCCAAGGCCTCAGGGTTAGTATCTAAATTCCTCTATTTTTGAGATACCTTTCTAAAGCTTCCCTGAAATAAAACTCATTTAGTTAAGATTAAGATTATGGATATATGCCTTGGATGCTGTGGTATTTTGTGGTGTTTGCTGAGGCTGAGGGAGAGTTCTGCACCTCATGGAGGGAGGAGATGGTCCCTGAAGACAGACTGTTGAGACCATATCGTCTCTCGATGGTGGTAATGGTGCTCTTGAAGTAGGAGCTGTACAGAAGTTGGGTAAGCTGCAGCAAACCCTGGCAAAGAACAAAAAGCTGCAAAGAGAAGACAGCTGGTCAGAAAAAGACCAAAGAATAGAACATATATTAAATTTTAGCATTGGCACAACACTACTTAATGAACACACACATTTATTTGTTGTGGCACTAATCGAAACATTCCAGTTTTTCAACGATGTCAATCAGGAGAACATGAGAGGGATTACATTCTTGTGCATATCTTCCAACGATAGAACATTATACTCATGTGGTAACATCACAACTGTGATTTGGTTTGATGAGCCATGATGTTATTTTAGACCACAAATGTCACTAATACAACAAAGGACAAGAGAGAAGAAAAAAGTAGCTAATGTGTTTTTAATATTTCCTACAAGACAAAAGTAACCCACATCTCCTTTTGTGTCATGTAAAAAAGTAATGGAACTGTCGCAAAATCAAATTCAGTTTTGCTTTTTTCAGTCATTCAGATAAACCTAAATGATGTGTTGTTCTAGTCTGACTATAAATCAAATCATTCCATGGTCCGGCTTATAAACCAAACTGCATTTTGTTCCAGTTTATTTAGCTGCACTCAAAATATTGAAATTATATATATATATATATATATATATATATATATATATATATATATATATATATATATATATATATATATATATACAGTACTGTGCAAAAGTTTTAGGCAGGGAAAATGCTGTAAAACAAAGATTGCTTTCAAAAATGGAAGTGTTAATCATTTATTTTCATCAATCAACAAAATACAATGCTATTTGGTGTGACCACCCTTTATACAACATCAATTCTTCTAGTACACTTGCACACAGTTTTTGAAGGAACTCGGCTGGTCGGTCGTTCCAAACATGACTGTGTTTCAACCTCCGTGTGACACTGATGATCATCAGCACCTGTTTGGTAAAACTGGTTGATCACACACCGACTATAATCCTACAAAATCCCTGACTTTGTGCAAGTGTACCTAGAAGAACTGATGCTGGTTTGAAGGTAAAGGTAGTAACTTGCAAATATTGATTGATTAGATTTTTCTTTTGTTAGCTCACTTTGCATTTTGTAAATTTATAAATAAACAATCACATTATTTATATTTGGCGTATTCTGTGTTTACAGCATTTTTTCATACTGCCTAAAACTTTTGCACAGTACTATATATATATATATATATATATATATATATATATATATATATATATATATATATATATATATATATATATATATATATCTACATAGAAAGGATCATTTTAAATAGAAGTAGATTTCAATTAAATATTTTGATCCAAAGAGAGTTTTTTGTCTTTATTCAAAGGAAAACAAATACATTCAGCATCCAACGTAGAATTTTATGCTGAAGTCAGAAAGTCTGTATATACTGACATTACTCCGCTTGACTGAAAAGAAATGTCAGGCAAAAGAGAACTTTATACACTGTAGTTTTTGGATTGTGCTTCTCCATCCTGACTGCCAAAAGAAAGACTTGCTGTCACACTTCTTCAGACTTTTTACTAAAACAGCTGCAGGTGAAATACTGTGTTACTCAGCAACTGGTGCTCAGCAAAATGGTACAGCTATTGAGAGAAAAAAAAGTGCAGTCAGAACTAACTGTATATCATTTAATTCCCTCAAAAGGTGTTTTAGGCCTTAAAGAATCGAGCAGACTTGCAGACGGATTGCTCAACCAGCCAGCATTTAGAAAGACTACGTTATTTTGATTCACGCCTCATTAGAAGGAGTGCAAGTGCCTGTCAGGTCCCTCTCATGATAAGTAATGTTTTATATGATGTCTTTGTATGAGGAACAGAATGGATTACAAATTCTCAAACATTTCAGAGAAGTCAGAGGTGAAAGAAATGTTATGACATAAAGTGACAGCGATTCACAAATTAAAACAGAAGGTCTTAGTCTTTCCTAGCTGTATATACAAACTATTGACTTCATGGGCACTGAACAAAGGTGTGATATGGCTGGTAATTTCAATCCACAATTGCAATCCTTTGCACTGTACAGCCACTCAAATAGACATAAACAGTAAGTCTAGAATGCTCCAGCTCTCTTCACTCCATCATGACCATGACTTGGTCCATCGGAAGGCTAAAGAGAAAACTGAGCATTCATATGATGCTAAGTTGGAGTCGCAGCCTCTTCACTTTGAATTATCCAGAGAAACAATTGGCTCCAAAGCCTGGAAAATGATGATATCTTTAGTTTCCATTCTTCACAGGTAACTGAATTAAGGCTGTCTGATACCAAAAAACAAACTCCCCAAAGGGCTCCAGTATACAATGCAGTTCATTCACTGAACTCCTAGTCTTTGTGATGTCACAAAAGTCAACATATTTGACCAAAATAACTAATTAAGTGTTTTTCTAAAGGATGGATTACGTAAAGATGAATTACAGCTCACTTTGGGACTTAAACCTATGGGACCGTAATAAGATAATGAAATAAAATCAGGAAACAGTGGCACATGGGCCCTTTAATGTGGATCGTTACCAGCGCAGTCAGGAGTATTAAACTGTGCAAGCTATGCTCTGTGATTGCTTTGTTTGCTTTGAGGGTTACAGACATTCATTCACTTCTCTGCTTTTCTCTTTGGGGCTCTATGCCAGAGATGCAGACAAGATCAAAGCCCATAATTTGGAGCCGTTCCCAGAATTCGTAGCAAAGTAGAAAAAAAAGAAAAAGAGAGAGAAAGAGCAGCTTCTCTATGCTTCTCACTCATTCTCAAGAAAGAAGAGGCTGGAAGACTATGTAGAGGAGCACAGAAGCATGAGGCAATCTAATGGGACATGTCGAGAATCATGCTGAATTTTTTTATCCAAACACAAGACACAAATCTATCACGGCTGTTCCGACCGACAGCTGGGTGGGTGCGGAGCTTTCCATTGGCTCCTGGAATAGCTAAGACACCCATTATAGCTTGGCTTTATGGTTTGTTAGCGCGAACAATAGACGCTTTTACACAGTTGCAAAAATTTTGTCTTTGTTTAGCAGTGAGAGGCCTTTAATTATAGAGCTGATAGGCTGACAGCGCTCTGCAAGTTTCAGCGAATGCCTCTCTTGACCGTTTGAAGAACAATTCAGCGTCTCTGTGCTTTAGCTGAGGCCTCAATTTGATCTAGTTTTCCATTAAATTGTTGCATTCACAAAATCCATTGATATATTTCTTTATTTAGGCAAGAGCTATGTAGAGCAAATCTGGATCCTTTCCAAAAGTACCAACTTTGCAGGGGTGAAGCTCAAGCAGAAACAGCTTATGTTTATGAGTCTGCCTGAGGCTCTCTGACAGGCTAATACTAACACTACGGGCAGTTTGTCTCCTGAGACAGGCTGTAATTTAACATGGCTGCAAAGACTGCAGAAGTACATGCATCGTAAGCAGTCCTCGGAACTATTGAAAACTCAATATATAAGCAACAGAAGTCGTCCAAGCACAATCTATTGTGAGATACAGCAAGCGATCTTCTTTCAGAGAGACAGCAGACTACAGCGACAACACCCACATTTATTGCACATAGTGACATTAATGACTAACTTACAGCTGAACACAAACCACATGGGTTGTTTTCTATTGTAATGAAGGGATATGTGCAAATAACTTCCAGATTACTGGAGGAGAATCAGAACAGTATACTTCCACCAAATTATTTGCAGAGATCCATACTCCTTCCATCTTCTTTTCAAGCAATTGTGTCCTGCCAGGCCTGCACAGAGCTTACCAGGAAGCCCAAAAAGCAGTAATAACAGTTTTTATTTTGGCTTAATGCCTTTCTTATTTCTAAGAAAAGCCTCGTGTATTCCACAGTGGCTTGCTTCCTTAGGAAGATGGGTGAGGACCCTTCTGGAAGTATCACATTCAGAGCAGGTTGGTGAAACTTGCTTCCTGTTAGAACATACAAAAATTTCATGGAGATCTTATAACTAGCTCTGCCTCTCGCAGCAGTTGCTCCTGTCAGAACGCACCGTTTTGACAACTGTTGCAACGTGTGAGAAACACAGTCAGGTGTGCAAACGATTCTCATCTTCTGCAGCCATTGTGGTGCATCCACAGCCCCACTGAGAAGAAAGAATCGAGGGAAGGGGCTGACTAGTCTCCGGATGCCTCTCTACACTGCTAACACATGCTGTGGAAAGGGATTCTTTGGGCAGGACACTTTTAGGATTTCCTGAAGATGTAAGGGCAGTGATTCATTTTATAAATAAAAGTCTCTACTCAATGCCTAATCTTTTTTTCTCTTGTTCTGTATTTGGCTGCAGGAGATGAGTTTCCTGAGGCAAACAAACAGAAAAGCCTTAGCAGTATGTAGTGCACAGGATGAAAGTAGGATCAAATGTATATCAGTGCATGTTCCAGTACTGATAGCGGACACAGACAGAATATAGTGCCGTGCATTACAGACAGGTTCTTATTAACAAGCAATAGCCGATTTAAGAAAAAAACTTTGGTAAAGCACTAGAAGTGCTGCTATGTTGTTGATTATGCAAAAACAAAAAAAAAAAAAAAGCGCATGCTTTCACTGAAAGCAATTAGAAACAACTTTATTTATGACTTAGATTTGCTGGAGCCAAAAGTGATAACATGGTGGGTGGGTTATGTTTCCATAGCGATGGTCAGGCTTCACAGAGAGAAAGACCAGCTTGTAGGTGCAGCCCGGGGCTGACCTGTAACCCAAGTACGTGGCACGCCCCATTCTGCACTTAAAGGGAGTAGTTTTACTGATGTCAAACTGCAAAAAATCCAAGCAATGTGATGTTGAAACTTCTCGCCACAAGTTCAATACAACTCCAACAGCTAAAAAGCTTATCGGTTCTTTCTTAAACATGTGCGCTCAATCATAATCTTCATGCTGAACTCCCAAAATAAGCCACTTTTTCCAGTGAATTTATCAAGGCAGGGATCTGTTGTAACTCTCTGATTTAACAAGTGCTCATAGAGTACAGTTTCTTCTGTTTGAAACATCCAGCTGAATAGATGAACATGTATTGCAACCCAGCACTGAGTGTTGCTGTTCACATTCTCCATCGCCAAGTGCTAATGCACCTCTCCATCGTGAGCCGGACAGTCCTGGAACGTAGGGTTTTCTTTAGCAGCGCCATCAGATCCTGAACAGTTTGTTCTGCCACAGCTTCAGCCACACGTCACTGCCCTGTGACTCAACCCCATGAACATGTATATACCAACTACCTGCAGTTGCCACACACACAGAAGTAACTTCCAGAGTACGCTGAGCACGTGTGTGTCAGCAGTTGCAGTGCTCAGCGTACTCTGGAAGAGTGTATAATCACAGCAGCAGCACACTGACAGGAGCACACCTTTTCAAAGGTTACCCCTTATGGAAGCATTTGGAGCGTATTAGGTGTTGAAGGGTGGGGGTCATAAGAGACTCAGGATGGGGCAAAAATCTCCCATAGCAGTCATAGGAATTTAGGCAGACCCACGCCAGCTCAGCAAAGGCCTGGCGTTAAAGAGCTAGTAAGAGTTAGATGAAAGACTGCATCCTATGTTGAATTTGGAGAAGAGGCCAGACACGTTGTCCAGGCTCTAATACTGAGAGCAAAATACACGGCCAAAACAAGGTACCAACTGCAATCTGGACTAGAACTAGACTATCAAAGAACATAGGATTCACAAAGGTATCATTAAATAGTGATACAGATAGTTTTAGAGTGATGCACTAGAAAATCTATTTTAATTGTCTGAACCGTGAGGATTTCAGTCTAAGGAACCTTGTACAAGGAACCTGAAGCCAGTTAAAGAGGTCATTCAGCAATGTCTACACTATAAGGATTTTTTACAAGAAGTACAAGAAAACATTTTCTAAGAACCATCTGATTTAAAAAAAAAAGAGGACACCCAAAATCCTTCTTCCGGCATCAAAGAACCTTTTCTTGCATGTTTACATCTGTAAGTATACAAGTCTGATAATGCACCTGTTTCACCTCCGCACTAATGCCGGCCAAGATTTATCAACAGCAGATTCAAAGAATGTAAAGCACAACTGTTCCCGGCGTAAAAGTATAATCATTTTTGATCATTTAGCTAATGCGCAGCTGTAGTTCATGTACTTTGTTATCATAAACTCTTTCTGACCAATATTTTACTGACTCACCTCTGCATGGCTAAGCTTTAGTCTTTCAGATGGTGCCAGCAAAAAGAAAAGGCTTGGCCAAGGTTCGAAATTTTGTGGCAATCAATCACTGTAAAACAGAGAATACAAGCAGACCAGATGAAGCAACACTGAGAGAGGTTTGCTCTGTTCGTTTACTTTTGGAAATTCCATGAACTAAATATCCGAAGCCAGTCTGGTACTCACTCTTTCAGTTACGCTGTAGAGCACAAAATATTCATCCATACCTATGTTCAATCCCCCAGAGAGGGGAAAAAACTTGTAACGTGACAAAATACCAAAATAATCTAGGATTCAAGGTTGAATCTATGACTAGTGTAGGAAAATGAAATCATTTCAGACGTTGTGGTCCAAATATCAAGTGCATGCTCAGACACCGGGTCCAAACATCACCTATCTCCAAACACCAAGGCGCTGTGGACTACAAAGCTGGATGACCTTAATACTGATGTTTAAGCAGAACACGGCCTTTCTGGTTTTGGACGACTAAAATAACAAACATTCTAAATATGAGAGCAGTAAATGAATTTTTTGCAGCGCTCCTTCACTTCACAGTAGTTTATGTCTGCACTGAACCACCAAAGTAAGTAAAGTAAAACAAATTAGCCTCACTTGTATTATTCAAATATATCAGCAAAAACTCAACGGTATAAAGAAAAGTATTTGGCCAACATGAGATAATTATGGATTAATAAAATAATCTCAGCTTTTTAATTTGCCAAAGGCAAAGCCTTTAGCCTTTAACCTTCATTCAGCAGCCCTGTCTGTGTGTGAAAAGCTGTGGGACTGTGCATTAAAGAGGTGATGACATGAAGGACGTGACGTGCTTACTGTGGTCAGACGTGGTTTTAGGAGCTGGTCTCTGACTAGTAATGGCCATCTTTAGATTAGATAAAAGGCTCTGAGCCGAGATCAGATTTATGAACCCATTACATGGCAATTAACAGATGATAAGATCAGCTCTGGCACAGAGGATCATGTTCAGGATTTTAAAAGCTTGGAATTGGAGAAGAAAAAACTGATGATTAAATGCAATTTAACATGATTTCATGTCATTTGTATTTGTCTGTTTTCATGTATTTATAATAAAAATAAACAACAAGAAAATGTAGTTCTATTATTATTATTAATATTATAATTAGTAGTAGTAGTTTTAATTATAACACTTTTGAATTGTATTATTATTATTGTTTTTATTAGTATTATTAATAATAATAATAATAACTACAGCAGTAACAACACTTGTTCTAGTATTACTACAACAATAATAACACAGTTATAACCATTCATAATAAACATATAAACATCATTATTATTGTTATGATTGTTATTATTATTATTAATAACAACAAAAACAATAATAGTCATCCTCATCATCATTATAACAACGTTAAAAACGTTATTGTTCCAATGATTGCAGCAGCAACAGCGATAATAATATTATTAATAACAACAATAACAGAATGTTTTACCTTTATGTTGGAGAAGATGGAGCACTTGGGTTTGTGCAGCTCTTTGGTGTACATGTCCATGCCGGATTCAGTCACTTCTCCAGGTTTACAGTGTGAGAGTGTGTGTGAGTGTGTGTGAGGGTGGGGGGTGTGTGTCTCCTGGTCTGCTGCTCCGCTGTGTTTTTATGGAGCGCGCTGCTGATGACGTAACGCCGCGGTGTCCGCGCGCCCCCGGTTTAAAGCCCGCGCTCAGCGGAAATGACGCAGCTGCATTTTCCACTCCAGTGTGAGCGGTTCCGCTTCTGGGAGCCGGAGCTTCTGACGACCGCCGCTTTTCAGTAACTGGGTTCTGAAACCCTTTACCGACACATTCAGCTGCAGCTTCCCTCAACACGCAGCTCCTCTCTGAGAGACGAACTCTGGGCAGTTTCTCACCTCAGTTCACACAAACTCATGAAGCGTGTAACTAAACACATTCTCAGTTTAGAAACATTTACAGGTTACCTCCATTTGAACCTTTCAGTGAAGTACCTTCCAGGTCACCTCAAGCGTCCGTCGGTCGGTTTGAGGCCCGGGACGGTCCCGGGACGGTTTGGCTTTGGGCTGCTCTGGATTCTCGTTGTCTGTCCATGACAAATGGAGATACTTCTCAAGGTCTCCTTCCATCCATTCAGACCTTTTCTGAAGGAGGAACGGTTCTGATTACAGTCGTCCTGCTCCAGAGGTGCTGAATTCTGAAGTGTCCTGGTTCCAGGAAAACGGTCCGCATGAGAGCCCAACCGTGGGAGCAAAAAGAACAACTAAAATGATAAACTGACGAAAATAAGGCAGAGCCACGTTAACAGGATCGAACAGCTAGGGTTTTGTTTTTGCATGTGATTAAAAAAGCTCCTTATAAATTCGATCTTTTATTCAAACCTGTGAACCCAGCCTTGGAGAACATCCTGACAAAGACTGCGTTCACCCTAATTTCACTATGTATCAAAGGTATTTATTGCAGTTGTGTGTGTATATATATATAAAAATATCAAAAGAACTTTTGTGAATCTTTATCCATTGCTCTTCCTCAATGGCCTTGGTACAACTCCAGTTACAGCGGTGGCCTAGAGGTTGGGGGTCGGCCACATGATTGGAGGATCGAGGGTTCGAACCCCTTCCCAATGGGTTGCCCTGAGGTACCCTTGAGCAAGGTGCCGTCCCCGTCCCGCTCCTCCCTGCGATGGGCTGGTGAGCCGTCCAGGGTGCGTCCCCCGTCCTCGCCCTGTGTGCGCTGGGTTGGACACCAGCACTCCCCCGCGACCCCGTTTGGGACAAGCGGCAGAAAATGGATGGATGGATGGACAACTTCAGTTAGTGTCTCAGACCATTTTAAAACTGAACTGCATTTGAAAGTTCATTAGGAGCTTTTCAAGGAAGAAGAAATACAATTTAAAAACAACAGAATTAATGCACATTTTATTGCATGTAGCTTTTACTGCATTTTATTACAAGTTAAGAAAATGCAGGTGTAGACTATGCTCCAGATTCTTTTTCTTTAGAGCAGTAAGCAGCTATTCAAGCGGAGTAATACAATTTCATTTTCTCGTGACAAGTATTTATGCCCATAACAAATGGCCCCATGTGCTTTCTTCATGGGAGTTCTTTGTGATTTCCAGGATGTTCTTCGTTTCTGTCTCCTGCTGACTCTTGTGCATGACGCCTAGTCATCTGAAGATAGCAGGTTAGTAACAGATGTAGACCGGCATCACCTTATGCAATGTCCTTACACGTCCTATTGACTGAAGTAAGACCTAAGCCTGACTACAGTTTTCCATATTGCTCACTTTAAACTGTAAAGAATGTTTCTGCAATTACAGTCTTACACACGTGAAACTAATTAATGGACATTGTCAAACATTAAGCCACTCAAAGGACCTTGCAGAGCCTCAGACTGCTGGAGTGAACATTTGACAAACAGTCTAAAACATCTTTGGATCACACGGATATTAGATTTGGTATGATTTGGGGATGGCAACACTGAATTCAGTGAATTTACTTAAATCAGATGAAAACTAACTTCAACATCCTAGAGTCATTAAACTATAAGAGCGCACAAACCATTCAAGCAGCAGTGTACATCTTGTAATCTTTATGGGCCAATTCAAAGTTCCCATGTGGTTTTCCATTTCCGTGTATTTTAATGCAACTCCGTCTGCCAATCAGTTTTTCATGGCTTGGCAAGGCAACAGCGATCTGAAGTCTTGCCTAATATGCCAGCCTAAGAAAGGTTTCTCCTTAGTGCCCATAAGAAGTGATTTGTTCCATGGTTCTGTCTGTCTTTTGTCTATTGTTGTAGTCAAACAAAGTACAAATCTGGAAACAGGCATTTGCCAGGAGCCGTTTCACTTCTATAAATATTGCATCCCACTGTAAGGAAAGCACTTTTTGCATATTTCCCTAGAAATTCTGGTCTTTCACACTTTTTGGATGCTTTTTAGACCAGATACGTTTAGGGAATTAAATGCAGACGTCTTAAAAGAGCAACAGTTTGAGTGTAACGCCACATTTAGCAAGAACACGGAGTGAAATTGATAACATTACTGGACGCCTCCCAAGTCAAACAAGATGTTCGCTGTAATGCCACAGGGCAAGCTCTCAAAGTCCAACACTGGGATCGCATAGCAGAATCCACACAGTTCATCAGTCACCACATTGAAAAACAACATCTCAAAGTCATCTCAGAACTCCTAGGAAACGGTATCGCTTTTAAAAGCAGAAATGAGAAGGTGTGCCAATCCAGAGTCCAGGTCAGGTAAACAAAAGAAGATATGTCAACTTTCCTTCAACAAAGTCCCTCAAATCCTTTGTAAATCTTATGAAGCTTTACTGTTCAACAAAAGCACAAATGCAGATGGAGCATGCTGATAGAGAACTGGGGGTAAATACAATGAAAAAAACAAAAAAAAACATTGTGTGTATATATCTTGTTTCAAAGGATTGTTTTGGTTAAGCTACACATTGACCCAAGTATGATTAATGCAAGCAGAACAAAGTCTTGAGGCATGAAGCGGTGAAGAAACAGGTGCAGATGATTACAGATGATCAGGCCGGTGATTAGTAAACTGGAGAACGTGGAGTGGTTGAACCCCTTTATCTAGACACCTTGTGTATCTCACCACCCATTTTTCAAGGAAGCAAACGTAATGGAACACGAGAGGCGGAGTAGATCAAAGAGCCGTGTATGGGGGGAAACAGGTCATTTAGCAACTGAGAAAAGAGGAAAATTCATTAGAAGCATTCCACAAATACTCGGTACAGCCAGTCAGTGACAGGAGGAGCAACCTCCACAGAGGAGGAGTGAAGGTAATAATCTACAGTTCATACAAAAATTTAAAAACAGAAAACAGAGGCCACCAGATGAAAAACCTTTATCAGCAGTCAGATTATAAAATAAATAAATAAATAAAAAACAAACACTAAGATGAACCAAAAATGTTTTTCTTGAACTCCCAAACTGATGGAAAACACAAAGTATGGAATGGTTATTGTTTATGTTGTAACTCAAGATGGTAGTAACAGAGAGAAAATCCCCAGAACAAACATGACTTAAATATGTTGTGGGGAAAGCCTGGAAAGCCATAAGTAATGTAGAAACAAACAGTTTGGTGAAGTTTGTACGTCTCAGGCTTGATTCAAACCAGGGATATGCAACCAAATATAAAGTGTCATTTACTTTAAATGTTTTTGCTTCCGATGTATTTGCCCACTTAGAAAATGGGTGCTCAGATACACAAGATGTTACATTCTATGCAACCGAACATATCTAGATGTAAATGGTGTTTGAAAAGAAAAGAAAAAAAAAAATATATATATATATATCTTGGTGGGACTGTTCTTTTTGTTGGGGCAGCAGTGGCCTAGTGGTTAGGAAGTTGGCCACAGGATAGGAAGGTCGTGGGTGAGGTACCCATGAGAAAGATACTGTCCCCATCACTGCTCCCTGGGTGCTTTAAATAGTTTCCCCTGCTCCATGGCGTGTATGGGCAAAAAGCAGAGGTGTATTTCGGCGTGTTTCACAATGACAAAAATAGTCACGATCACAAAAAATATCAGGAAATTAAAGCTTCTAAAAATGATCTTTCGATCTCAAACCAAAATGCCTTCAGTGCATCACAGAAACAGATTAACTGGCCTCTGCTGTTCCAATATTTTTGGAGTGGACCGTTTATATACATGAAACTTCTGAATGGCAAAAAGTGCAATAGTGGTTCTCAATGAAAAGATTTAAAGCCTGGCTCTCACTTTGCACTCCTGGGATTTACCACGGGTTTTCAAACAAATGGAAGATTTTAAATAACTTTCCATTACAACATCACGAAAAAGTGCAAATTCTCAGTGACTTCATTCTCTTTCATGGGTGCAACAAAAACAATTGATGTTTTTTTCCTGCATCACACACAAAGACAATGCTTGTTTATGGAAAAAAGAAAACATAAGTCATGTAAACATACACATCTATATAGCTGATATTTTACTTAACATCCGCTAGATATAAGAAACAGTTAAACGTGTGAGACGGCAAGCATTTGGGAGGAAAGAATGATAAGACACATTTCTAGTGAACCACACCTGCCTTGCTGCATGCATTCCTTCATTATCCATCTTTGTCCATTTTAAAAGATGCTGCCTTACGTTGCAGCCTATGATCATTACGAGGAGTGTGCGCTGATTGGCCACAGTAAATCTCTGAGTGTGCTCGCATCGCTAGTCAAGCACCAACAGCATAAAGAATCATTGCTAAGATGGCAGGGTTTGCAAGCTTTGAGAAAACCTGTGATGATCTTAAAACTTCAGTGATTGTGGAGAGGGGGTCTCCCCTCCGTTTACATCAGCAGCTCTGGGTTGTGCATGCTCTCAAAGTCAAGAAAAAACTGTGGGTACAACAATAACAGCCAGTGACGAATTGAAGGCGCATGTTTACATTCTAAACCACTAAAATACACAGCAGAGTACACACGATCATAAAAAGCTTTGTACCCTATAAAAGAGTGACTCAGCATGCAAAAGGATTGTGGAAAGCACCCTCCTGCAGAGTTTAACTCCCAACCAAACCTAACAGCACCTGACTCAGCTTGGCAGAATCTCACCAACTAAACCTGATTAGTGACACTGGAGTAAAAAGCTGTGTCATAACAGTGCTCCTATAAAACTGGAAAAAATTAACAGGCATTTTGTAAAGAAAAGTAACTCAATTAATACAAAATGGAAAAGCAAAAATATGATTTGTTAATCAGGTCTCTAAGACATCAAGGGGCCCCGTTTCCACAAGCCACTCTGCACTACAGTCCCAGCATGTAGACAAGACTCAGCAGTAAGACATCCAGGAGTTGGTCACCACAGTCATTAAAATATACCAGCAGCTACAACACTGACCCATTTTATTTTAGGTTCTCTTTTAATTGTATGCATGAATTCAGGAAAAGGTTTACACATATCTTCAAATCAACATGCAATGATCATGAGAACACATGGAAAATAGCCTATAAATGTTAGGGGAGAAAAAACACTGCTAACAATTTGGTGTCCAGGTACACTGTACACTTCACTTATTCACAGTGATTAGTGTTTTTATGCAGTTATACAAATTTTCTCAAAAATACAAGGAGAACCTTGTTCTGACACAGAACAAACATTGAAACATTTTAGAAGAAGTAACAACCCTGTAAGGAATTTTCCTGTTACTGGAATTCTTAATTTATTTGCTTATCAATCACAATTCAAATCCTTGAAAAACAATTCACAGAATAATCTCTTTGCTGTAGATGGTACTACAACCCAGCTAAACCCTGGCTGAGTAGCAGTGTTCTGTGGATCCAATCTCCCAAAAAAAAAAAAAAAAAAAAAAAAAGGCAATGATATACCAGAGACCAGATCAGTGGACTGGATAAAAGAAAACCATGTTGTCAGATGACTCTTAAGTACCAATGGAAGACTGAAATACATGGCCAGAGGCTTCACGCGTAAATCACTTACAAAAGCATTTTTCTCCAAACATCATTATTCTGTTTTATATTTATGACAGCGGAGATAGCTCCTCTCACCGCAAAGTCTAAAACAACATAAACCATTTTCTAAGCAAGCAATGTCTGAAAAAAAATCAGACAAATTGACTAGTACAAGCTTAAGGTGAAAATTCAGCAGTTGGGCAAAAATGTCTTCAACTGTAAAAAGGTTCTCTAAAAGAGAACAGTAGCTTCCTGTGAAGTTAACGCCTGAATTCTTCAAAAGTGTGTGGGTTGTAGTGATGAAATGTGATGCTCTTCAACAGTGAGAATGCAAGAAAACTTGCTATTCCATCTAAAGGCGAAAGGAGAAAACAGTGTCCACACCAAGAAAATCTCCCATTCTCCAAATGTCAAAAAGCAGAAAGACGAGTCTTGAAACTGTAGTGACTTCACAACAGTCTTTTTTGTTTCCAACAAAACTGGCAAAAAAAAAAAAAAATCTTTTAGTAAGGCACATTTTCATTCTCTGGGATAGTGCTGCTCAGCAAACTGCTGGCCTAGAGATGAGCCTGAGGCTGCAGTTTAGACGTAAGCTCCTAGCGCTGCATGGAACTCTGTGAGACACTGGACAAGCTGCTGGAACTTCGGCCTTTCCTCTGGATCCAAGGCCCAGCAACATGCCATCACAGCAAACCTAAAACATGAGACAGAGAAAATGCTCAGATTCAGTAGGAAAACTAAACATAATGTATGCACACCTTCCAAGATAATTAATCACCTATTCTTCCTAAAAAGGAAAGTCCTAACTCCAAGTCGACATTAATCAGCGTTTCCTGCCCTCCAGTCAGCCATTTTCCAACGACCAACATATCACGCAAAATATCATGCCATGTTTGGATGACTAACAGGGCCAGCAGCCTTCGGTGCTTATGATTCCTGGCTCAAACCGTGCAGCTTTGGATCCCTGGCAGTTGCAGGATGCCGATAAGAAGCTGGCTGTAACTGCACTGATAGCGGATAGCCTTTTGACTTCAGATCAACTCAGCATTTCAGCTGTTTATTCATTCGGAAATGTATTTAGCGATGGCGTGATGGAAGGCTGTGTAATGGTCTATATTAGCTTCTGCAAGCTTCTAGCACAGTCCTGAGGAAACAGCTTCCAGAATCGACATTTTCTGGATTCAGTTAATTCATTAATCTATACAGAATATACAGCAATGACTAAGCAAATCAGGTTTTGTAAATTTCTTTAGAAAATAAATTTAAATATTACAAACAAAAGAAACATCCCATTCACATAAGTATTCAAAACCCTTCACGTAGGACTTGAAGTACCTTTGGCAGAAATTACAACCTCAAGGGAAAGATCCTACAAGCTTTCTACATTTCATTTGGATGTTTCTATTAATCTTCTTGACACAACTGTTTAATGATAAACCACTTTGGACGAGAAGCATCAGTGCCCCGTAATTTTCCTCTCGAGATGCACTTCTTGAAATGTAAACCTTCGCCAAGTCTGAGATCCAAACACTCTGGAAAATGTTTTCGCTTTCTCTCCCAGTTGAAGAAAGAATATCTCCACAACCTGATGCTGCCATCACAACGGGCTGTAGGTAGGGTGATGCTCAGCCCCTGGTTTTCAACACGTGCCCCTGGGACATGAGAACAACTTCCGTTTCATCAGACTAGAGTATTTAATTTGTTATGTTCATACTGTATATTCACATGGGGAGTGGCAAGAATGTCGAAGTGCCCAGAAGTAATTCATTTTCTCTGTATACGCCTGCACATCTCAGCAATGAGTATCGGTGCCCCACATTTTGGAGTGATGTTCCATGTTTGGAGTAAATTTGAAGTCCTGGCACATTTATGACGTGGTACTGCTGCAACCAATCAGTTTTAGGAGTGCCTCACTCTAGAGAACATGACCATGTAAAATTCAGCTCTGACCACATATGAATTCTGTTGTGACATACAATAAGTCATTTCCTAGGGTATCGGAAGCACATTTCAAACTTTGTTAGTTTTGTGGCCTCTTTAGAAAAGATTTTAAGACAAAGAACTCCATTCAATCTGTCCCCACCAAATTCACTTGTGACAAGAGCCTCCAGAGCGTTCAGCAGCATCGCTGACAGGGCAACACCACACCCCGTGTGAACATAGAGTCATTTGGGTTCTTTCTGGCAAACACCCAGCAGGCTCTCATCTTTTAGGGAGGAATGTTTCCCGTCTGGCGTCTCTACAATAAAGGCCAGATTGGTGGAGTGCTGCACTGATGGTTCTTCTTCTGGAAGTTTCTTTCACCTCCACAACAGGACTCTGGATTTCATTCAGTGACCACTGGGTTCTTGGTTACCTGTCTGAAGTCCCTTCATACCTGATGATGCAGTTTATGAGGTGGCAAGATCTAACAAAACTGCTTCCATATGAGAATGAGGCTACCATGTTCTTGGGCACTTTCAGTTTCACTGTAATCAAGTTACAGAAGCATCTCAAACATCATATGTCGTATCGTATCATATCGTATGATGTACCCAAAGCTCAAACGTAAGCGGAATAAAAAGGATCTGGATGTTTAACATATTCTTCAGTCTTTTGTTAACATTACATTAAGAAGGGGGAAAAAAAAAAAAAAAAAAAAAACAGTTTTTGCTTTGTTACTGTGGAGAAATGAGGGGAAAAATCCCTTTTTAAAAATGAGACAAACCTGAGAAACAGATTTTGAAGGAAAAAATTAAAATAAATTAATGCAATGCAAAAGGAGATACTTACAGTTCATCTGGACAATTGATTGGTTGTGCTATTCTGTAGCCATCCTTTAGATACGCTGCCATCTCAAATGGGTCAATGTCAACATAAGGCGTCTGTCCCAGTGTCATCAGTTCCCAAAGAGTCACCCCAAATGCCCACTGCAAAGACAGGACACATCAAATGACTGAAAGAGCAACTCTCCTATTACCCAAGTTAGGAGACCACCGAGTCCAACATTCTTTGGCAAATAGAAAAGAATATTTACAGACAGGAAAAGAACAGGTATTATCATTAATATCTTCATAACCGAAATTTGTAGCTTCCTTTCCCAACTTCCTAGATATGCAACACAATGGAGATAAGAGGCATGTAGCTAGATCAGGACTACTGTAGCAAAATTCCACTGCCACCATCCTGAACACAGCAATAAGGATTTAGATTTTTGGTAAACAGTAAGATACTGGCAAATCTTTTGCCAGCTAAATTTCCTTTTTTCCTCTGAAACATTTTTTTTAAATCTTGTCCCAAGTAGTGAGATCCCCTTCAGGCCACCATACACCATCAACAGCAGTTTGCATTCCAAGAACAAAGCAAATACAATTCAAGGAAATTGGGTTTTATTCAACACCGCTCAAGGACGCAAAATCAACAAATTTCAGATTCTACTTAGGCCCTGTCCACTGAGAGAGTTTAAACTAATGAAAGCCATCACTGCTCTGTGCTTTATTACAGTAAACAAAGATATGCTTTACATCTCTCACAGCAAACACTGGATTGTCATGGTTTGGTCAATTCTGCAAAACTGCATATGTGCTTGAGGTCAGCAAAAATACTGCTTATTAGAATTCAGTCAGCTATTTCAGTGGCATAAGTATTTTCCAGTGCGTGTCTGTTTTGAGGTGAGGGATAATGTCCATTTGTAGTCTTGTATGTATTATATATATATATATATATATATATATATATATATATATATATATATATATTTATATAGCNGGGGGGACTTTTCACATCTTAATTTTACATAAAACTTGAATGCTTTTCTAGCAAGAACAATTTTTAAGGAGATCTTTATTACTCATTTCCATAACCTGCCCTCAGATGCCTTAGTAATTCATTCAGCTCCTGGCATGTTTCAAGTTTCAAGACATGGTCACAAGCAAGCTTTTATGTTCTCTTTTCATTCAGGCCTACACATTAGTAACATTTCCAAAAGTGCCAGTACCGTTTGAGGAGAACATCTTGTTTGTCAGTAAAAGTAGAACCCACGATTGATTGTCATAAGGTAGTAAATTAGTGGAGCTTGCCAGTATTAGAGAATTACCCTTTTGCCCTTTGCAGGGCTTGGAGGATTACAAATCAGAGTAGATGATAATTTGCTGTTGTATTGGATTCTCACTGCTTCGACCCTTAGGGCTTGACGGCCTTTGAAAAAAAGCGCCACAGGAACACTGATAATAAAACACTATTGGGGCCAGTACAAGTCACACTCTGGGATCTTCACTGCAGGAAACTACAACAGGGAGAAATCAATATCATACAAATGCTGCATGAGTCGCAATGTGACCAATCTACTTGGTCAAAAAGGGAACTGCCAGTGGATTAAGGAAAAACTGGCTTCGGAGTAAGATGTGGTATGACAGCATGAAGCTCAACAGACACCTTCCTTGTTGAAGAGACACTATTTGTGAAAACTAAAGAGAACTACCACTATCAAGGACTTAATAGCCTTTTGTACTAGCTGATAACCTCAATAGTAAAACATCAGGAAAAGCTGTCATTTGTCCTGGAACAAAAGCAAAAGAAAACAAAACACTCCTGCTATGAGAACAAACAATGGCCACTTAATTATGTATTTTCTCTTCACAATTTGGGAAGGTGAAAAGAAGTGTCCCCCAAAGCTATTTAAAAGGGCAAAACTTGAATGGTATCATTATGCTCCACTCCATAGCTAAGCAGAGCTGATATTTGATTGAAAAGCAAGAGCTGTTCCCTCAATCGAATATGTAGACTTCATGGGGCTCCTTGTCCATCTTGGCAGGGGGGAAAGAGCCTCAATTTCTTAAAGTGGCCATGTAATACAAGACATGAATAGTGAATTAACACGAGGAGACAAGAGAGGGGAGAACGGATTGTCTTTTATGCAATACATTATAAAATGAGGCGATGACCCTCTGAACTGACACTCCACATAGTTTCCATAATTGATTTTTACAGTTCATTTCCTGCATATCCAATGCCCTGTTATCAAAAATTGCATCATGGGGCATTTAGTAACACTGTGGTTAACTGGTGAAAAGCAAGAAAAAAATCTGAAACATGCAGAGAGCATATTTCCTCATAGCAGGGATGTCGAAATCTTTCTCCCGGACAATAGCCAATCAATTTTTGCAAAAAAGCATTAAAAAATTCCTCAGCTTAATTTTTTAGTTCATTTAGTACTGAGATAAGAAAGCACTGAAGTTGCAGCTTCTAATGTGCAGCATTCGTTATACAAGCTCAGCATTGGCTCCTGAGGCTTTTGTATTTCTCCAGTTCACCTTAAATCCAGGAAACCTTGCAATGAAAGTATCTCACTGGCTTTCACGCTTCATATTCATCTAAAAAAAATGTGGCAATGAAGGCAATGGAGAGTGAGCACACAACTGAAGAAAGTGAAGTAGTCTGACACTTCCATTTAAGTCTGCCCAAATGTAGCCACCATAAAAATTTCTTGACAGCTGATTCTGACTTGGCTTCATATTGCACTAAAATCTCAAGTATTCTTCAAGGTAACAATGCTAAGCTTTAAGAACAGAAGTTGAGCAAAGCCATGTGTTTTGAAGTGTTCTTGGCATTTTAAAACAACTGGATTAGAAAAAAAACCTTCCAATACAGACCCTTTAGCCCTAACTGGAGATATTAGCAACTAGAGACATTTCTGTTCTCTTCTAGGGATGCTTTTCCATTTGCTTTTTTTTGTAAGGCCCCTATGTGCTTGTATGCATGCCTGACAGCATTGGGGCATGCTCCTTATGAGATGATGGATGGTATCCTGGGGTTTCTCTGCCCAGATCCTGACCAGGGCATCACAGAGCTCCTAGACAGCCTGAGGTGCAACCTAGTGGCGTTGGATGGACCTAAACATGATGTCCCAGAGATTATTTAGTTAAGGCGTGAAGCGTGGAGGCCAGTCAACGGTATCAATTCTTTCATCCTCCAGGAACTGCATGCATACTCTTGCCACATGACACATTATCATGCACCAGCAAAGGGTCTAACAATGGGTCTAAGGATTTCATCCCAATACCTAAAGGCAGTCAGGGTCATGTAGTAGTCATGGACTGGTAAGAGACATTCACATCAGTGGCCCACTGGAGGTCACTATGTAGGGCTCTGGCAGTACTCATCCTGTTCCTCCTTGCACAAAGGAGCAGATACCGGTCCTGCTGATGGGTTAAGGACCTCCAACTGCCCTGTCCAAGTCTCCTAGAGTAACTGCCTGTCTCTTGGAATCTCCTCTGTGCTCTTCTGGCAATGGCACATATTGATGTGCCATCCTGGTGGAGTTGGATCACTTGTGCAACCTCTGTAGGGTCCAGGTATCACCTCATGCTACCAGCAGTGACACTGACCCAAGTCAAAGGCAAAACTACTGAAAAGCAGTCAGAAAAAGTTGAGAAAAAATGTCTGTGGCCTCCACCTGCAAAAAGCATTGCTGTTTTTGCGGTCGTCTCATCGTTGCCCCTTTAGTGCACCTTTTGTTAATTTAATCAACAACAAAACAGCTGACACTGATTAACAACCCCCTCTGCTACTTAACTGCCCAGGTCAATCAACTGACTTGATAATATACTCTGATTAAAAAGTGTTCCTTTAATTATTTTGAGCAGCACATATATACACACACACACACACACACACACTAGATTATATATATATATATATATATATATATATATATATATATATATATATATATATATATATATATATATATATTATACACACACACACACACCCACACACACACCCTGCATTATATTACTGAGGAAGGGGGCAAACAGGAAAGACAGAAGTAGTCACTGAGTAAGGTGTGTGTCTTCCTTCATTACAGATCTTACAGTAAAGTCGCCAGTGATCACCGCAGACTGGAAGTGCTTTGTCTCGCCCCAGAACGTCACTGGGTGCTATTGTATTAGACTTAAACCAAAGCTTTCTTTACAGGCCGCTGGCTCCATCACCAGCTATTATTGTGTCCTAATGAGCAGAGACTCTCCAAATTGTCTATGGTCAGTGGCCAACGGCGGTCCCTATTGTTCTCTCACACCTCTGAGGTTGGAGAGGTCAAGTAGGTGACAGCTTCTGGCCATGTGCGTGTGGTTGACCAGAGAGCCGGGCGGTGGCTGTCTCTTCCTGACTGCCTGGGACTCATTTCCTTTGGCATGGCACTAACTGTGAGATGAACAGGAACAGTGTGTGAATAACTGCCATAATACTAATTGTTCCAGGCACAAGCATCTTTGTACAACCCCAGATCATTTGGGACAGCATGAAAAATGCACAATGACTTGAATTTGTAATTTGTAAATAGTATGGCCACAAGATATTTTAGAGTTTGTCTGCTCAGCTGCATTTATTAAATGTACATTCCTACCTCTATTTCAGGCCTGCAACACACTCCAAAAATGTGGGATGTTAAAGCATTTGCCACTTTGTCATGCTGGCATTACTTCTCTCAGTGATTTTAAAGATATTTTGGCCTTGAGGATAATATTAGTGAGAATGTGTTTGTGCTGTTTTGTCCTGTTCTTCTAGCAAACATGTCTTAGAGTGTGCAACAGTATTATAGTCATCACTGTAGCATTTTTTCTTTCAAGATTCTCCACACATTCTCTGTTGGGCCATGTCAGGACTGCAGGAAGCTCAGTCAAATACCTGTGCCCTCCTGGGGGGGTTCTCATAACAGTTTGGATGTCTCTTTTGGTCACTGATCTGGAATACATGAGGTCCATTTAAAAAAAGATCTGGAATATTGGTTCCATCTGACAACAATTCATGTGTAATGGTCCATTCAAGACAGTCTTGGTGTAAGTGGCGCTTGTGAACACAGCATTGTAGTGCTTGACAAAGGTGTCAAAGTACCTCATTGCCCATGTGGTTATTTCAACTATTTATGTGTGATGGCTCTTGATGTAGAGCCATATGAGGGACCACGGGTGTTCAGCTTACCCGTTACACGCTGAAATTCCTCTAGATTCCTTGAATGATATTATGCTCTGAAAAAGGAGAAAAATCCCTTTCCATCTTTCTTTGAGGAAAATTGCTTTTAACCATTTCAATACTATTCTCGAGCATTTCTTCACGCATTTTCTTTTATACCAAATCCTGATTACAATCTCTGGTTTATAACACTTTTGAATTCTTATCATTATTTTTTACCAGCCCAAAATGAAATGAAGCTGAGCAGAAAAAATATTGGAGTGATACGGTCAGAAATTAAAGTCAAACTAAGACTTTAGGCTACAAGATTTGCCTTTTTTTTCTTTTTTTTTTAATTTTTATGAACTCTACCAAAAAATAAAAAACATTTTTGTCCTTTATCTCTTCTCCAAGCTGAAGGAGAATGTGCTGGTTTGTGATGTGCAGTGCCAGCACAGCTACTGCAAACATTCAGAACACACACATACACAAGCACACACACAGTGAGCCAACAAGCATAAATTTAAATGATCTATTCATTTATGATCCAAACTCAAAAAAGGATTAGGGTAGTTCAGAGACAGTGTCTGTGCAGAAAATCTGTGCAACTGGGCCACGTCTCAACCTGCCCGTAAGCCTTTGTCTCTTGAATACGTTTGATCAGAGTAGGGCTCTGCGGATGAGAACAGCCAGTGTGACGTTAACATCGTTGTATAAATCAAAAAGCAATGTAAACAGGGACAAACCATTTCTTAAAGCTAAGTCAAGACATAACTATTTATCTTATGAAGAGAGATTTACCACAGCAAGACACTGACAAATATGGAAAGGTTCATCACAGTTTTTGTAATACATAGCTCTGAGGCATGATTCAAACAAGCTGTAAGAATAAAAATGTGCATACACCAGGTCTACACATTCGCTTTAGTCCAAATTGCACATTTACTCTTGACTGAATGCACGTTTTTCATATTTTTAGACTCTGATCTACAGGCTTAGAGTAAGGTCCTAAACAGTTAAACACACGTTTTTAGCAATAAGCATGGTCTCAAGATAAGCATGTCATAAAAATCAGAGATGATGTAGTGCAGAGGTCACCAACACCAACTTTTCTAAAAACAACTCACCAGTAAGCAGCGTCTAAATTTTTTTTTTTATCCTGCTGCTATTCTTGTTTAATCACATTTGCATTTATATAGATTTGAAAAGTACAATATCAAAAAAAGCATTTAAAATAGATGTATTATACATGAAGTTTAGGTAAGTTTAGGTAAAGTGTATCAAACTGGTTGCCCTTCGTATGGCTCAGTACCCGTGAAGTTGATCTCAGTTTCAAAAAGGTGGGTGACCCCTGTAGTAGTGGATGCCATTTCCATTCCACAATAATAACAAGCACAAAACCCTTGGCCCTAAATTCTTCAGCATGCCCTCTTATTAAAAATATCTGAACATTACTAAACAAACAAGCTATGGTTACGTTAAACACAGGAGCTTTGAGCCATTTCAAACACTCATATGGAACATAGGTGACTATAATTCCAGCTCTCCAACAAAAATGTACTAACATGTATTTCAGGATAAGGATAAAGGCAACATATGTTAACATGAATTGAAATTGGCCTTTTTGCATTTCCCCCAACTAGCTTGCTTTTATTCTTTTATATATGTTTTTAAAAAAAAAAAAGTAATTAATTAAATAAAAAAAGTGGGGGGGGGGAAGTCATCTTAAACAATATTTGGATTCATGCTCTCACCACATCACTGGCACTTGAGAAATCATTGTTGAGCAGACTCTCCAGGGCCATCCAGCGTACTGGCCGGTTCTCATTATCCCCCAGGCAGTGATAGTCCATTGGAAAAAGGTCTCGAGCCAGTGCGTTATCTGTGATCTTCACCTGCATGCTGTCGTCAATGCTGTAGGAGCAATAATTTTAGTAATTTTGTCATTTTGCCCCCTAATATGAGATAGATATTCATCAAACTGCTGGCCAAGCTCAGTATTTACAGTTGTAGTGTTGAGTTTCAGACAAAATGTCCCACTTACACACAGTTTCTGGCAGCCAGGTCTTTGTGGATGACTTCTCTCCGTGCCAGGTAGCTCATACCACATGCAATCTGGATAGCCATGTGAACAAGATCTTGCTGGGAGATTGCCTGCACCAGGAATGCAAGAAGCAGAAGAACAACAGGAATATTTAGAATGAAGGTAAAAGGATGTTTACAATAAAAGGCGCAGAAGACCAAAAAAACCTTCATTGAATCTCTGCTTCGAATAGCTTGGGGCGCACAGATTTTTACAAAAAGTTTTAATATTATTGCACATAGTGTCAGTATGCAATTAATTAAAAACTGAATTAGATTATTTTGAGATATCACATATATATATAATCTTATACTTCTGATAGATTAGCTAAACTTACATAATCCTGCCTACCCTGTATGTAAGCTACCCTGAGTAACACAAGTGTGCATACACACATGCCTTAGGCCAGAAAAGCTTTTGCGATTGCCTGACCGTGGAAGAGGAAAAACATTAGAATGCATCGATTACGCTCAATGATGACCTTAAATGTCATGGACTAGATAATCAGCAGGGAACATGCTTGGGCTTGGTGTTTATATTCTGCAAATATGATGGCGAAACGGTGAAGACTGCACTGTAATAAAGAAAGAGCCAAGAAGTATTTACCAAAGTTAGAAAAGCAAACAAGCTCGACTTCAGTGCAGGTGTAGACACATTTCAAACCAGATGTCTAAAAAGTTGAGAAATGAAACATCTGCTTCTACTTCTTTTAAATGCTTAACTACTGATTTAGGTGCCTTTATGATTTACACATTATGCCTGCTTAGACAAATTCCTATAAAGGATTCAGAGAGCAATGATGATGCAGGAAATTGCATAAAAATGTTTTCTTTTCTTAATTGCTAGCAAGCACAGGCTTGAAGTGGGGAAGAAGAAGAAGAGAGAAAACAAAAAAAAACAGATTAGCTGGTACACTTTTATGCTTGCCCTGTTATTGAGCTGACTGATTGAATCAACAGCATCCTGTTCTGCAGAGGGTCTGATGCCAGCTGGATCACAGACCCCCTGGGGTTAACCAGCACAAAAGACTGATTGTGCACTGCCTATTTCTATAAAGCACCTCTTCCTTTTTTCCAATACTTGATATCAATCAGGGCTGTACACAGTAAAGTCTTTGTTCTAAAGAACATAATTAAAGAAAACCTAAACTCTTCAGGTGTTCTGCTGGAGGGGGTCAAGGGCAGCTTAGCTCTGTCACAATCCTTTAATGGTTACTGAACACCTCCCTGAAACAGTCCATCATTTTTAAACCACATGCCTCTTTATAAGCTCTTAAACAGGTGTTTGTGTATGAGGCTGATTAACAGGACAGCGGTTCTATTAGACAGATCACAAAACTAGGTTTTCCCACGTAAAAACCTTACTATTTGTCATTCAGGTACACTGGGCTGTACATGCACTCACCTGAGGATTGTTGGCCTCAGCCAGTTTGCACTGCCGTAGAAAGAGCTTGAGGTTTCCCCAGTTCATGTAGGGTAACAGGACCATTGGCTTTTCCCCATCTTCTGTGCAAACGTGACAGATGGGCAAAAGGTTCCTGATAGACGAGATGTTAAACCATGTTGATGAACAGGTTAACAAGCCTTTATGTTTTCACAGTCATTCAGAAAAAATAAAAAGAAGTAGATCAAGAAAAAGGAAAGGAAAAAAAAAATAACGGTAAAAAACGAAATGAAAAGCTGAATGGGAAGGGTGACAACATACTGTAAAGCTTCTTTCATTTTGCAACCGTGACTGTGATAAAATGCAGTTATGTCCAAAGCCAAGATAGTTCAGTTCTTTCAAAAGTCATAATGAGGTCATGGCCAAATAACACGATAGGGAAGAGAACTAAAGAATTGGCCAACGGCACCGTGGGCAGTAGGGGGAGCAATCTATTTCCTGCATTTTCTTCATTCCCCCCCCATTGTTTACAGGAAGTAACAATAAAAAGTATCCTCGAGAACACGCGGTCTACCCAACATGACCCCATCCTGCGTCATCATCACAGTCTGATTTCAGAATGATCTTAAGGTACAGGGCAGGGTCTGAAATCGTGAATGCAGACGGTACCTAGGCTAACTAAACGGCTCCCAGCAGACAGAACAGGACACAGACCTGTGCCCATCTCCCCAGCAACCAAAGAGGCAGAGCAAACAAAGAAAGGCACAAGGGAAGAGCAAAAGGCTAAATGGTTTCCTCAGCAGAATATTTACTTCATATGCTCTAAAGTTTGACAAATTAGTAATTACAAGATGAAAACTGCACTGATAACCAGAGGTCAACGGTTTCTTGTTTCCATGCCAGATAATACTAAAAGAATATAGTTCATTTCTGCTGAACAACTTCCTATTGTTACAACAGTTCACTGACAAAAGGTTCTCCACACTTCTAGGAAACAGACTATGAGTCAAAAGGGAATTGAGAAACTGCTTTTGAGGGGAAAAAACTATAATAAAAGCAAAATAAATCCAAAGCTGTGGGAATATGATAAGAGCATAAATCATTCTGCAGGGGAAATGTAAAAGTCTGCTGTGATATCACTGTCACTGCTGTAAGTCAATGTTCTCTACTCCAGTGTCACGATATTTACTCATTATTCCACCAGGCCAGACACACATTTCCAACTTGAACATGAAAAATGCAGCCATCAGCTTAATTCACTAAAAGGACCCAGACGTCATGCTGAAAATATCTGATAACTTCCATACTACCTGGATGCACAATGGTAGCAAAAACCCAAAATCGTGACCGCAATTTTCAGGTTTCTCTTTTAACAGGCAAGCCACTAACTTTGTGTCAGTTTTTTCCTTCTCAGTAATTCTTTCTTTATCCTAAATTCCCTTTAATCAGGTTCAATCAGAGTTTTATTGGGCTAATGTTAAGTTGAGACCAAAACATATTTAAAGGTTTAAAGCATGCACTAATCATACCTGTTCAACTTAATTCTTCAAAAAAGTTAAAATTGGATGTCCTTGCCAAATGTAAAACAGGTTTATCGAAAAAGAATCCCGTGCCACGTGTTGAGGTTTTTGTGGTTACTAATTGTAGACTGTGCGTGTTTGCATGTTTTCCCCTCACTCCAACATGACTGCTTTGACTCATGAGTGGATTACCAAGGCCCAGTCAATGAACCAGGTGTGTTTTAGAAAGAAAAAACAAAATTGTAATTGAGAAGCACTGAGCAAAGCAATGATTACTTAAGGCTCCAGAAGGTGTGGAGGAAATGACAGAATGAGTATTGAATGATGCTACTCTCCTGTCATCAAGGCCTGGCAGCATATAAACGAATTAAAACTTGAGTAGTCATTGATGGTTGCAGGAATATAAGACAATTATAACATTGTTTAACATTATTATATATTTTTCCCCCCCCTCTACTAGTTCCTGTACCTTTACTGGAATTTGACACATGGAAACGCTGACTTGGTACAAGTAAAACTTAGGACTTAATCTGTGAACAACAATCTGACACATGCACATAGCAGTTAAAATACACGTCGTGTGCCATCATGAGATGTCCTCATAAAGTCTGTGCCCAGATAATAAGGAGCAGTAAGGAGTAGTTGTTAAGGCCTCAAAATGTATGAACAAAGCTCCATGATTATGACTCACCTGTGATGAAGGCCTCGCAGCTTACAGCTCTCAGTCAGCATCATTGTCACTTGTACCTCTGAGGCATGATCTGTCAATGCAAGAACCAACATGGGGATGAGAAATTTGGTTATCTGAATCATTAGTCATGATAAAGATGTGTTTTAACAAGACATGTAAACAACTGGCCTTTTGGTAGTGGTTCACTAAAAAGAAGATAATAGAGCAAAAACACAGACACAGGATGATGGCGGTTTTTGTAAAAGAACATTGATCATTCGAAGCCATGCAGCAGTCGAATAATCTAGTTTCCCAGAAAAACCCACAGAGACTTTTCTTCCACACTGCCCTCTCTATTGCTCTCCCTCCTTCAACCCGTTACATCCAGTCGCAGAAGAGCTGGCTGAGAGAATGCACTACAACAGTTGAGTTCACAAAGGTCTGAGTTTATCTCAAAATGCAGCTTGTGGCAGTGGCTTAATGCTTATGGGTAATCTGAATTGTTTCCTGCCCCATGGGTATAGCTAGGAGGGAAGTTGAAGGGTTTGACACGGCTGAGAAAGGCATGGGCACATTGTTCAGAAGCTGGCACTAAACCTGTTCAGGGTAAAACAGTGCAGGAGGGCAACAGAGCCTCACGTGAGAATTCAGCGACTTCCTTTGCCAAGCAAACATTGAGAAAATTTGAGGCAGAATTGGAAGAGCGGAGGATTTCTTTTTCAAATTTAAAAATGACCTTTAAATCTGTCTTAGAGAGCAGGTCGCTCTTAAATTCCTTATTTTCAATGTTGTTCCTCAGCCAAACGTGCACATTCCCAAACTAGTTTCAAGTCACAATTTAAAAAAGCATTTTTTATTATTTTATTATAAGCAGAGATACACAAACACAAATGTGTGACAAATTATCTGTGTGTGCGTTGATATATTTTAACCAAGCCACATATTTTCTATTAATGGTTATTGCTGCAACTATCTTTTTGTAATGTTTTTACAGCATCAAAAAAAAAAAAAAAAAAACTTCAACTCAATCAGAATTATGGACCCTAAAAGTAGATTCAAGAGAACCCAGTTTAATAAATGAGGCACAAATTCTGTGTTTCTTCATTTATCAACTGGCTTTCAGTAATTGGTTTTAACCACCTGGTGCAGAAGTAAATGTAACTATATGTTGCTGCTTGTTGATCAGTTATGGATATTAACTTGGAGGAATTTTAGCTTTAATTTTAGTTCCTCTCTACCAAACAGTTTTGTGTGTTTCCTCACAAATTGCTATCATGAATTCACTGTTATAAGTTAGAGTTCATTGTTCAGTCAATAAGGGCAAGTGATCCTGAACTAGATGTACCAAACAGACCCAAACTAAGATACTAGCATCACCATATTTCATAATGGGATGAGCTTTGTATGCTGCATTGTATTGTGTTCCTTACCTCAAAACCTTTTCTTTTGAATCTAAATTTTGGTCTAATTCTTCCGCAAAACTTTTTTTTTTCTTTAGAATTTCGTTTTCCTCTTGCAACCCTAGCATGCACATCATGGGTGTTCTCCTAATAGTTGAGTTCATATATTTATGAATAGTTCAGGAACATTCACATTAGTCAGTGATAGCCGTCAGTGTCAGTTTAAGCTGCTTAGAGGTTATCCTGGTGTCTTTTGTAACACACTTTGCCCTTAGAGTGATATTTTTTGACCAAACCACTCCATGGGAAGGTGACAACGGTCTGGAATTTCATCCATTTGTATATAGTATGATTTTTGATTGGTGAAATCCAAACTTTATAGAAATGTAGGATTTTGTAAATATTTACAGTTTAAAGAAAATCAACTCTGAATTTGATTGATCTCTGTTCATGAGGAGTTCATGATTTAAAGCATGCAGTTTTATGGCAATCCTTGAGGTTTAAATCCTTTTGCTACTAACTAATCATAAATTATCATTTTTCTCAATGAAAAAAAAAAAATCCTTCAAAAGTCCTTCAAAAATCTAAATTTGAAATTTTAAATATTTTGACATGTCTTAAAAATTAAATGGATTGTCAAGTTAGCATGTTTTTAGTTGCCTGTAAACGTCTCGTGTGAAATTCTGATGCTTTAGAACTAGTTCAGCGCTTTTGTGGTGTTTGTCACTGGAACCCAAAGCTAAAATGAAAAAATATGACAGGTCTGTGTGTTTCTTTTTGAAGTAAAAAGTAAAGGCACACAGCACTAGCAATCAACAATGTGAAACAATGGCTTTACCTTTGACAGTTTTCACAAACACTTGCTTCTCTTTACTTGGGTCTTTCTCATCAAGCAGAACACCATGGAATATGCGTCCAAATGTTCCTGCGAACACAAACAGTCATCCTGTTTAGACACAGGGGGTATACAGAGCTAAGTACAGAGACAGAAGAATGTCAATACATGCGCACTTCCTCTCCTAGACATGCTCCAGTGATCTTCAGCAATACACACATGCCTATTATAAAGGCCTATCAATTTAGTGTGCAGGAAAAATACAACTGACAGCAGGTCCAAGCAGAAGCATTCAGCTTGACATTAGAGCTGTAAATGAATGCGAGTACTGCTAACGGACAAATTTAACACCATAGAACCATGAACTGAAAAATAATAATATACCATGTATATTATTTTTAAAAATCCTAAATATTCTACCCCCCAAATAAAAAAAAAAAAAAAAAAAAAACATAAAAACCATTTTACTGAAAGGGATTAGTACACATCAGGCCTATAAACTACTGAATTTAAAATGACTCAAGCAGGAGAGTAATCTTCATGAAGAAGCCAATCAGGTTATCCTGTCTGTTCAAGTATCTGTAGCAGCTGACTGATTAAATGGCAGCACAGTTAGCTATGGTTAACTTTTTAAAATCTCTGTTCCAAACAGTCATTCCTGTCCTGCACGTACAGGCTTGTCTGAACATGCTGGATATCTAAAATCTGTATGTTGACGTAAGACCCTCATTGGCCCCTCCATTACCATCTAACATTGATGGTCTTGCTCGTTCTCTGGTTACAAGCAGCTTTATAAATAAATAAATAATAATAAATGGAAACCATAGCAAAAACAAAACACTTCACACAAGATATGAAGAGATAAGGGTGAAGGGAATTTAGGAATATGAGTTAATGCACTGGCCACTTGAGGGCTGTGCACAAAACATGAGATGAGGGTGCATGCTCACGTGTCTGAGAAACAGCATAGCCAAATAACCATTATAAATAAGCTATGTAATTACAGCCCGGGGCTTAAAAATAAAATCTCCGTTTTGGGGCTTCCACATACAAAACTAAACTTGCAAGAAACACCACATAAATCTTTGATCATTAAGTAGGGGGCTCTTAAAGCAATGTGGTTGCTTCAGCAAAGACCCAAAAAGTTCTCTTTCCTTGGCTTGATTATATTTAGAGAGTTTCAAAGAAAGTTCAGGTATTCTTGCTTGCTTCTAGGTTTTTGTATTAAAGGAAAATGATCACTTGAATGAAGAATTGATCAACAAAGCAATGTCTGGAAAGTTATGTAAATGGGCTTATCCAAAAATAAACAATTAAACAAGAATCCGACTATAAAACATATTTTGATCTCTTCAAGCTCCCGTGGGAGGAGGACAGAATTACTCCTGAGAAACGTTACTCGTGCTGATGTGACTGTAACTCTTGTGACTATGTGAACTCAGCTATAGTTGTGCTGGCTCAAGGCTCAACAATGCGTTTTCAACCTGGAGCTCATCTAAGTGCTGGACTAGGGATTCCTCCTGCAGTGCCATTCAAAGAAGATAAACACAGCTTAAGAAAAACCTTTTCACTGTTCCTCAGACATAGTTTGGCTCAGTGGGCCATTGACGTACATGAATCCTGTGATGCAATTCTGTTAGGACTGAATGTGCCAAGACATTTCTGCATAAACTGTTATGATAAGAGGAGTTCAATTTTCATCCTTTCAGAGGCAAATCATGTTTTTAACAAAAATGGGTCTAAACATACAGCAAAAAGCTGCATTTAAACATTTCTAAACCGAAAATGTATGCACGAAGACAGGCAGGGAGATTAACAGCTATTAACCAAACCCAAATCAATCAGGAACCTTTTTCGAAGCATAGTGCTTGAAGAGTATAACGGGTTCTGGCACGGTGGCAATATGAAAGGGTTATTTTATTTGTGTACCCTTTCTGTCTAAAGAGAGTAAATGAAAACTTAACTACATTAATTAAGACTATTTTGTTATACCCATCAATCAATAAATAAGCAAGCAATATGTGCGCATGTCAATAGTGAGAGTCACCTTACTTTATTTACAAATCAATTGTGAAGTTACAGTTTAGTAGTTACTGACAAGGAAAAGAACTAAAAACCAAGTTAACCCACCTTGAACCAAAGACTGTTCTGTTTACCTGCCTTGTCCATTTGACTTTTCCTGAACTAAGCACACCAAATGAATTAAAGCTTTATATGAGCACCTGCTAAATGTCAATTTAATACTGTCTATTTACACTATTCACTTGCAGAAGTATTCCATTCCAAAATTCATGCAAAGGGACAGCGGTGGCCTAGTGGTTAGGGCGTTGGCCACATGATCGGAGGGTCTGGGGTTCGAACCCCTTCCCAATAGGTTGCCCTGAGGTACCCTTGAGCAAGGTACCGTCCCCGTCACTGCTCCCTGGGCGCTTTCAATAGCTGCCCACTGCTGCACGGTGTTTGAGTGTGCATGGGTTAAATGCAGAGGTCCAATTTCGTTGTGGTTCACTGTCTGCTGTGCTGTGACCTTGCAATGACAAGGGTTGTCACTTTCACTTTTTCACTTGTATGGGTCACCAAAGTGTTATATTAGGTGATTGGTTTAATCAGCTCCTATTAATTTCATCAATGGGCAAAACACTAGAGAGTATGTCTATTTTCCATCATATGACAAAGTTCAAAGGGCTCTTAGTTTTATATGCAACAATAGTGCAAACAGTTTAAAACACAGCATTGTAATTTGCAAACATATTTAAACTAAAAAAAAAAAGTTGATTAGCTATTAGCAAATGTATTATTTATATTTTGGACAGTTTATGGTGTAAATAACATGAGGCAGGTAGGACCACTTTCAATTTTTCATTTTTTGCATGCATGGTAAATTTACTTTAGAATTTAAAAAATTGCTTTAAAAGTGAAACAGTAAAATAATTATAAGTTACATATAGAAAATTTAATAACATGATTATTGCATACAGACAACAGCAACATAAATATGGAGAGGTTCACCTTCATGCAAGACATCTCGCAGTGTCACTCTTTCTCTAGAGATTGCAATGTCTTTGACCTTCGCCTTGGCCTCTAGCAAAGTTACACTTCGTAAGTCATTCTTCTCTATCCGCAATGAGGGGTAGCCTAAAACACACAAAACACAGAAATATTAGAAACAAAGTCTGCTCTAACTCCAAACAGTCCAAATTAATGAATAAAAGTAGTCCTCCATAAAACAACAAAGTTAAACAATTGAAAATCACATATGCACATCAAGTGAGTGAACCATCATTCTTGGCAAAACCCAGCCTTAAACTATTGCTCTTGCACAATGTGTTTTTGAGCATAACTGATTTTATCACTCAGTTCATTTAGAGCTGACTGTATTAAATGTTTAGAGAGGACCCGAGCGCACATTGTGTTTTGCTGCTGTGTAATTTCACATGGTCAGATCCCTCCCAAAGACAATAAAGAATTCACACACAAACAAAAGACAAGGCATGCACGGTTGTGTAATATTTGTTCAAGTATGCTGTGAGTTTGAATATTAATTTTCTCATGTTTTAATATTGTCTTTAATTTTTTGTTTTCAGAATATTGTCATCAATTCAGAAATATGTTGTTTCGGTAATTTTGTTTCGGTCTCATCTTAAAATGAACTTATGTTTACTCATCAGCCTACAGAGACTACTCCACAATGAAAGGGCAAAAATAGGTTTTGATGGTTGTTGGAAATGTATCAAAAATAAATCTGAACTATCCCATTTACATTAGTATTCAGATCCTTCAGTTAGTATACAGCAACCACAGCCTCAAGCCTTCTTGGGAATTGCCCTACAAGCCTGGTATTCCTGTGAACTGGACCTTCCTCTCATTTGACAGAATCTTTCAAGCTAAACCAGGATGGATGGGGGGCTTCTGTGCACAGCTATTTTAAAATCTCTCTCAAGTTTTCCTAAAACCACTTTTAAAACCGCTGTTCTATTGAGGGTATGCTTTGGGTCTTTGTCTTGGGTCTTTGTCTTGTAGAAATGAAGTTTACCCAAGCCTGAGATCCTGAGGACTGTGAAAAAGGTTTTCAACCAAAATTGCTTGTTGATTTTCAGCATCCTTTTTGGTTCTATCCTAACTGGTACTCATGGCTAGTCACAGAAATAAAAATGTCCACAGCATGATGCTGCTACCACCATATTTTACTGAAGGGTTTGATATTAATAGAATGAAGCTCAGTCACATTTTGCTTCTCATGGTTTGGGAGTGAGGTGGTTTTGAGCAGGATCTCAGCAAGATCTCTTGTGCATTTAAGTGAAGAATGCTTTCTATCTGGTTACTCTATCATAAAGCAGTAGTTGGACTCTGCATGTCCTTCATAGTGACTGTTGGGTTCTTGGTTATCTGCTGACCATGGCCCTTCAACTCTGGCTACTCTGTTTATGTGAGCATGCAGATCTACAAAGATTCTTGTTTGTTCCATATCTTTTCCATTTGAGATTGATGGAGGCTACTGTGGTCTTAGGTACTTTCACTACAGAAAATCTTTTCTTTCCTACAAGGAAGGGAAAGGTCTACAGACAATCCTGTTGGTGCAGCGTTAGCCTAGTAGTTAGGGAATAGTCCCCATAATTATAATGTTGTGGTTTTGAGTCTCAGACCACTAGGTTTCCCTGAGTTATCCTTTAATACATTACCAAACATTTTTTGCTTTGACGTTGTGTATTGTCATTAATGGAGGACAGAAATAAACAAATCATAAGATGAGTATGGAATATAAAAAAATGTCAAAAAAACTAAAGGGCCTAATAATTTCTTTGGACACAATGATTTCACAAAAACAAAAAACAACAACAACAAAAAAAAACAAGCAAAATACAACAATAAAACATCGTTAAGTTCCTTAAGTATGCCTGCTTGCTTTCCACTGCAGGACATGAGAGGGCTGAACAGTATAAACTCCAGTTAGAGCCAAGAAACCAATGATTTATAAAAGGAAGACCATTGAAGACAATGATGATCATAACAGTTACTTAAAAAAAGACTCAAGCACAACCGGCAATGAACTGTATCTCCAAGTCACTTGAAAACTGTGCAATGACAAAAAAGTCAACAAAAAAATAGTGGGTAAGCAGAAGAATAGAGATAAAACAGAAATAAAATAATACAACAGAAAAGCTGTACATGAAAACAATACAGGAGTAATATACAGTAATATACATGCATATACAAAAATACATAAACAAATAGAATTTACATTTTTCTATACACAATCAGTTTATCCCCATACTTTTTTTTTCCTGTAAACACTCTTATCCTGATGGATAAGGACAGGAAGTGTCAAGCGCCAATGTGCAAATGTGCAAGTGTAATAAACAAACAATCAGTAAAACCTCTTAGCCTCATGAGAAAGTTAAGAGTTTAGTAGCTTGCCTCTGTAGCAGATTGGTGTGCTGTCAACAGCATCATCATTCTAATTGATTGAATTGATTTTTTCCATTAACACATAGTTAAAACCTACTTATGAAGGAGGTTCATACTCCCAGTCATTAGTAATAACTAAGTTATTTAGTCACAGAAAAGCCTACCGAGCACCGAGTAACGTCACATGTTTGAGTGATAAAATACTTGTTCAAAATGAACAATTTCTAAGCCTGCACCGTTAAATCCTCATTTAATGCACAGGTCTAAAGGAGTAAAACCCCTTCAGCGAAGAAGCCCCATACAGTTTCTTTTGAACTGTGCTTCTGCAGCTTTACTCACCAGTATTAATCTTTTGTCCCAACTCTGAAGCATTAGGGTTCCCTCAAGTGGTGTATCTAAAAAGTGCTTCTAACCACTTGACTACATACATATTACTTTATATATACATTCAGCACCATAAGATATTATGCGCAAAAAAAAAAAAAAAGTTATGATCAAGCTCACTCAGAAAGGCATAACGAGGACGTTATGGAAGATGTTTATAATTCTAAGAGCGCTTTAAAACTCATCATGTTTCCTGGAATACTGTTTGGGATATGTTGAGACAGTCACCATAAAAACTGATTTTTCTTTTTTGCACTATTGAAATCAGACGCAACAGTGTGAATTTTCAGACCAAGTTTGCATCTGTGTGTGTGATTTGGAAAGTGTTAGCCACTGCTGTTTGAAACAGAAACAAATGAAAAAGACACAATCTGGAACCTCCAGAAAAATAGATGTGGAAAGCTCTCTGTTCACCACAATAAGGATGAGCATGAAAAGCTTTAACTGGGAAAAATTACTTCACAAAAAGAGTTTTTGAATCCTAATTTGTTTTGATTTAGAGCAATGCTGTGAAATGCTGATAGACAGACAGACAGACAGACAGACAGAAATAAATGCTGAACTCTCCTTATTGCATTTTTCACAGACTTCATGAATTTAGTGTTTTCAAACAGACCAAATCAAAATACCAAAAAAAGTGTTTACAACAGATTCTTTAAATCCCCTGCTGTTTTAATGACTTCAGTCAAATTCTTTAAGGTTTTTTATAAGTCCATAAGCTCTTTGAACAGTAAATATCAGTAACCCTTTTAATAAAAACATCAGTGAAAACAGGTTTCCCCAGAGATGAATCACTCAGTCCTCGAGTTTGCTGCAATCCCGTTTTTTTCCTTCTCTTTCGGCAATAATTTCTCAGAATGCTGCCGTTCTTTTGGACGTTCTTTCTAACTGGAGGTACACAACCAAAACTGGGTCTTGGAGCTAATGCCACTATAGAGTTTGTATAGCTACTGGCATAGACGTGTTTGTCTATTTTAGTTGGAAAATAGTTTGGGTTATATTAACCATTTTGGGCCTGGCCCAACAGCACCGAGTAAGTTTTAATTGAATGTGATTTATAACCTCTTAACCTTTAAGAATCTATGTGTAGACACTGGATTCATTTTCTTACTCTGACACCCTTTTTTATATTATCAACTAGCAAATAAGTCTCAGCATTAAGAACTGAATACTAAGCCTTAAGTTCACTCAGGTAAACCCCTTATAATTTTAGGCCATATTATAACGTCAGTGAAACTGAAAGTGACCATCATTGTACCATCATTGACCATCACTGAACAGTACACAGTGAACTACAACAGAATGCTTCACTGCGTTTAACCCACACACACTGTGCATCAGGGACAGCCAATCATCCAGCGCAGTGATGGGGATGGTACCTTGCTCAAGGGTACCTCAGGGCAACGTACTGGTCTGGGACTCAAACCCAGGCCTAGTCCCTAAACACCAGGCCACCATTGCCCCAAATCAACATATTGATTAAATTTCTCTAAAGGTATCAGTTAATATAACTGAAACTAACGGTATTGATATACTTTTTTCCTTCCTTTTATTGGCGTTACAGGCACATATTTCATGCATGTACATGTGGACAACAGTGTTAGAAGAACAGGAATGAGAGTGTTAGTATGAAGTTTGTTGAATACTAACTGTGCAATTTATCTTCGCTCCCTTGTGCTTTACAGAAGAGTAGGACTTACTTTTGCTTTCTTGTGAGGGGGCACCAGGGTGGGGGAAGGAGGCGGCTGAGTGCGGCAGCATGGGAGCAGAACCAGCATGACTGTCTGATGGAGGGGAGGGGAAGAACAGGAGAGGAAAGGGTCAGAGAGAAAGGTAGATAAAGGATGGGTAATTATGGTGGATTGTGAACTAAAAACTAATAAAAAGCAAAAGCCAACATAAAGAAAAGAAAAAAAAGGGCAAGACGACAAAAAGACACAAGCAACACAATGAGGAGCTCCTGCACTAAACACCTTTGACCACTAGGTGGCATCGACACAAAAAAAGCACTTAAAGTATATCAAGCAATGACAGAGGAGAGCACTGTATGACTGCTTTAAATCCTTCATTAAAATACATCAAACTTTCTAATAAAAAGGGAATGGAGGGTTATTTAAGATTACAATACAAGCTGACAATAGTTTACCAAGCCTTCTCCTTTTGAATAAAGAAATGGTACTTTTACCAACTCCAATCGGAAGACAGGAAACACATCAACTTTTTTTCAGCGTTGCCACTTACAAAAATAACAAAGTCTAATTTTAGCCCAATCAAGCCAATTTGAGAAAGTGGGGAACCTAACCACTAAGAAAACATATCGCCTCTCCACAAAGTGTGAAAATAATTCTGTCTTCTGTCTGATTTTGAAGACTTCTAAGCACAGAAAAAGGGTGGTGGCCACTGAGCTAAATAAAGCTAAATAAAGCTCGCTCGTCTCTTTTCTTTCCACGGATAGCAGCAGTCACAATGTACTCTAGATATACAAATATGTATACATATATAAAAATGGCAGGGAGGGGCTGGAAAACGACAAGGTTTATGAAAAAGACTCATGCATGATTGTACCCACCACAACCCTGTTAAAACACAAAGAAGCACAAAAACACATACTCCCAACGTAGGAGACATGATTCCCTTAAGACACTGGTGTGAAAGAGGCCACCGGGCATGAATGTGTCTTTTATTGCAACCTTCTGATTCCAGTTTAGCTCATTTGATCATTCGCAACCAATTATATTGTTAGGTAGAGGAATGTGTGTTTGGTGCAAGTAGAGCGGGAAAACTAGCGGACAGACGTGTGCCTCTGGCCCATTAAAAACACAGCCTGAAGGGTTTCCGGGGCAAAGAGAGGGTCAAGAAGAACTGCAGAGAAGCAAGCTATTCACAACGGTACCTGGTCTACACCAGCGATATTTCGCTTTAAGGAGGGGAGGAGAGAATCTGCTTAATAGTGTCTACAATACAGATAGTAACCTTTAGAAATGTATTTAATACTTGTGTGTTACTACACTGTTGACTTAACATCAACTGATTAGAAAGAAAAAAAAAAAAAAAGATGAACATAATGAAAACTATGTTCAAATTATATCCTTTGTATCTACTTGTTTTACTTTTTGGAAATTTTTAAAATATGCTAAGAATGAAAAAGGATGATATTTCTTTCCACAAAACAAGCATGCATCATAACGGTCGTCAATTTTAAATATTTGTATACCATTAGTTGTAACTCTTATTGGACAATATGGTATCCATTATTCAATATTGGTATACATTCATGGAAACAAATGGATAGGTTTCATTGAACTTAGAGTAAATAAAAAATTGCAAGTTACAGCAAGCATGAATAAAGGAAAAGGAAAAAAAAAAAAGGCTTAAAAATAAAAAGATCTGTATGAATCACTGGTTGCTGAGGGTGGCAAGCTATTATTACCGCATTGAAGTGGTGAGCGTCTCTTGAACAGTATATGTGAATGGTGCAGTGCACTCTGATCTTACTGGTGACGGGCGTGGCATTGTTTGGAGTGTCTGCTCTCAGGTACTGCGTGGTCTGGGTAGAGGGCTGGGACAGACCCTGGGAGCTTCCACTGTCGCTAACACTGAAAGAGAAAAGCAGAGAGCAGCAAAGTAAAATCAACATCCTTATTCCTGTCATTCAGATGCAGTTTTATTTGACAACGGTCAGATATGACTCTGAAAGAAACACCTAAAAATGTATTTCAACAGCAAAGGTGTAAAACAAAAATACAACTTGTTTGGGTGTAGTTTTGACTATTGAAGAATATTTAGAAGCAGCAGCTGAGTGCACCTTTAGTGACTCTTTCAGCCCAGCGGAGCTGACAGACTAGGCAAACGGAGAATGTAGGCTAGCAGATCAGTTAGCAAGTTCATTCCTAGATGATAAATCTATTATTAGTGTAAAACATTTAAACAAATTGAGTAGTCGATCCTAACTGAGATTTATATTCACCTACCAAAATTATTTCTTTGCTGTAGAACTGACCACTTAATTGGGCATAAAAGACCATTTGTAGCAAATTGAAAGCATTAATTTTGCTGATTACATGCTTCAGGTTGATAAAACTTTTAACAGCTACAGAAGCTTCCATAATTGTTGCAGATATCATTTTCCCCTGAATTTCATTTTTATGCAGCAGTCAGATCCTGGGAGGCTGCAAGTGTGACTTTAACCAGCTTTGACCCCCAGTCCTTCAGAATGCTAAAGTGGTGTATAATTGTCTCAATTAAAGCCGTTAGCCTTGAGCTCCAGAGGTTAAATACGGAGCCGAGTGAAGTGTAAGGAAAGATCCTCAGCAGTGCCTCAACCTGTTTCTGTAAGCCACTGAACCCAATCTTGCACTAATGTCATTTACCCAGTATCAGAGGCATGAAGAGAAAGAACCTTTGTATAAAATCTTTAATGGTTGAAGCTTACTCCAACAATGCTGCATTTAAAAGTGAAGTGCGAATGTGTCCTAATTCTAAGAATGATGCCGAAAGTACTGAGGGTTTCAAAAGCTGCTCTGTCATGAACTAAGCAGATCCACTCTAACTCCCACAGAAATAAAATCAACATAATTTAATCAATCCCATTCGATATTAACAACTCAGTTCTGCACTGGATGATGTTGCTAACACAAAAACAGGTCTATCTTTAAAATAAAAAGCAAGATTTTTTCTTAACAGTAATCTGTACAGAGATAATGTGAAAAAGAAGGGAATATTGATTTGACACAGGCATCAACAAAACAACTAAAATGAACATAACAAAGCTATGCAAATCTTGACCTGTGGGCACCAAATTCAATACCAAGTAAACCATTTATCCTGCGCTCACTTGTCATATTGCACTAACCTCTGTATCTAAAACTAAAACTATGTTGCCATGACAGAGACAAAGTTTTCCCACAACAGATGAAAGGTTAAAATACTTATTCTTCTTTTGAACCAAATGCATACAGCTGAGATGAGCTCATTTTAAATGTCCTTCATAGCTGACAGATAACTACTAATAGATGTTTACTCCGTTCCTGAGTCAAACTACATCACAAAGGAATTCCAAATCTACTAACAACTCAATGGGGGGGAAAAAATGTTATGACAAAAACATACCTGTCATCCATCTCCACTCTTTTCATGCTGTGTAAGTGCAACACGGCGAGGATGATGGCCACGAGAAAGATGACGGCACAACACACTCCTACACTAATGTAAAACACTCTTGTGGACGTTGTAGGGGCATTCTCGCCGTCTACTGAAGGCAGGACAAAGTACAAAGCACAAGAGACAGAAAGATGCATCAAGAAATTTCAGAATATTCAGAAACTTCCTAAACAGATGATGTATGTAATGCAAGTTATGCATGTAATGACACAATATGGTATAAAATTCAGTAGTTCTAGAATATTTAACCGTTTCTCAGATCAAACTGACTGAATGAGCGAATTATATTTGCTTATTGTATTATTAATGTGCATTGTTTTTTGATATTCACGTTTAATGACAACCCACCAGATAACAGTTTATTTCAAACTTTTAAATTATATATATTTATTTCTGTGTAACTGTCTTAAAGTCTCAGAAAAGATATGCAGCTAAGTAAACTCAGGAAATGGAGAATACTCACAACCTGGCCTGGTCCCGTTGAAGGGAGGGCTCCTTGGAGGGTCTGGCTGCTCGATTCCTGAGTCAAATAATGTATTAAAGGTGCATTAAGGGAAAAGTATAAAGCAACTTGGAGTAGCAAAGGTTAAGAGATCACAATCTTTCCATCTTGGAGGAAGGAGAAAAAAAAAAAAACACAAAAAAACAATACCTTTTCACCATAACAGGCCTAAAAAGAATTCAGGATTTACAAACACTTTCTTCTCAGGGAGTTAACTTGGCTCATGTGCTTTAAATAAGCCAAGCATAAATTTATTGGGCATTTCCTCCAGGGAAGCATATGACAGGGAGACTGTGTAATTATCCTCAGTGTGTCAGTTTCAGACTGCCTGAGGGAGACAGCCGTGCAAAATACTCATAGTTCTCATTACAGAAGGAAATTGAGAGTGTAGAAATGGGTTCAAATATTAGACATGAAGCACATTTATAAGGAATGCACATACAAGCACACACATGCGCAATCTGTATAATAAAGCAAAGGAGCAAAATTGACTAAACAAACAGGCGTACTTCTGTAGCACATTTTCCTGCGCTTGAAGTTGAGCACTGTGAAGTTGTTGGCATGGATAGTCAGATTCAGCTGCACGGTCAGAATGGCCTCTCCATCCACTTTCCCAGAACAGAAGAGATCCACTCTGAAAACTATGTATCCAAAACAAAATGGAAGGGTTACGAAACAGTTTGGGAAGAAAGCAGTGTTCCAGATACCTTAACAGATATACAAACACAGGTTGTTTTTCCAACCTGACACTTACCTGAGCAAACTGTCCTGTTCTCTGTTCAATGAACTCTAACAGTGAAGGCCTAATTCCTGCATTATGTTCTTCCTCTTTAAAATTCAGCACTTGAAGGGCTTTACATTAGACTGAGGAGTTGAAACAGGCGTGTTAAATAAGGTGGTTGCTAAATTGTTCATAGGGGTAGGTTCCACGGCCCTTGTCTTGTAGGATCAGGTTCTACAGTGACGGCAGCATGGAAGCAGATAGAGACACAGACACACACCCTGTCTCTCACCTGAGCGTATGTGAGGAACCTCTCCCTGGGCTGAGACGTTGCTCTGAGGCTGGTCCATGGCTGCAGGGTTCTCCACCTGGAAGCCCAGCTTGTACTCCACCTGCATGTGAAAAGAGGAGCGGGAAACAAGTTGAATACATGTTAAGCAGATATTGCGTGGAGGAATACACGTTCAAAGACTTTCATTTTTCATCATTATAAACAAATGTATCAAATGCGTGTGTATAAATGTATAATCTTAATTAAAGAGGCGAATAATCTTTAAAGGACTGTTAATGCAAGACCATCTCTACTGTGGTGCATTTGCCTCAACTTTAACTTTCTGTATTATTTCTGCTTATAGACCCCAAGTGTGGTGTAGACTCAAACACTGGTGTAACTGCAAAATAACTGCAATAATTGCTAAATTGGCCATTAACTTTATAGCATTGTTCAAGTCTTAATAATCAGATCACTACTAAATATCTTAAATCAACGTTTAGACGTGGTTTTTAGACAGGTTAGTTTAAAACCTGAAGCATTTTATTCACTGCATTAATAAAACTGACATACTTAAAGATACCACATATGCACAACAACAGAGTTGCCTTCAAATGGCATACCACATGACCCAAAAAAAAAGAAAAAAATAAATAAAAATCTAAGGGACACACGGATGAAAGAAGAGCATTTGTACTGGATCAGTGCTCAACATCAGCCGGTGCCCCAAGATCAAATATTTGACAGGAGATGTTGAACTGAAATTACAATTAGTTTCTTTTTAGTCATTTTAAGCTATTTTGAGGTCCTGACCCTTTAGAAAGATGTTTTATATTAGTTCCGCAACCATGAATGCTGGAAACGCTTGAGGCCAAGACAGCTCATGTTTAAACCTAAATTAACATAAAGGCCAAAATGGGTATCCAACATAAACCACATGCAGTTCTTTTTTTAGAAAGCATAACCAGCTCCTCAGGCTGTGACGTGCACTTCCAAAACGTGCTGCAATCAAATACCATTCATTTCTGCACGGTGAAGTGCAATTCAAGGATACAGTACTTGCATACCACCCTGCAGAATTTCTGACCTTCTTAACCTCGTTTGCAGATCTTTTCCATGGGATTTTGGAAAAGAGTGCTTATAGAATTTAAATAAAGCTTAGAAAGGCTGTTGGAAATATTACATTTTGAAACATGTTAAAAGTAATAAATCAACGATTCCAAAAATTCCAATGACATGTTATCCTCAGACTTATACTTATACTGGTTACATAAATTAATATAAGATTAAGGATTAATATAGATTAAGATAGAAAAAAATTCTAGCAAATAAAAAGATCTCGTCTCTTATTAAAAAGTATTTCATTTTGCTTTTCTAATGTTTGCTTTTTTGATGTAAAACAAAATGTAGTGGGCAATTAAGTAATTTCCTTCTTCATTCTAGGTTTAACTGGTATTAGTGGTGATCCATGTTCTTTTACATAAAATCTATGTTTCGTAAAAAGGAAGCTGGCAGTATATAATCACATCCATATTATGAGAACTACAAATAAAGGTTCTGGTTTAGCCTGTGCAAAAGATACAAAGGATACAAAAGAACCCTAAGAAGAAATTGCATAAATAAAATAAAGCCTACCTCAAGTTCATTAAAAAGTATTAAAGGAAAAAAACTACACGAAAGCAAGATCCACAACTTGATAAATTCCACCCACCTTGCTTTTGGAGTGCCAGGTGAAATGCAGGCTGTTGGTTTCACTGGGTACTGGCAGAATGAAGGAGAGAGCATAATGGTTCACTACATCATCCCTCACATAGTACAATTCAGCATCCAGACCTGCACAGAAAAAAGAAAACCACAAAAGAGCTTATCAGTAACGACAGTGAGGAGGGCACATTGAAGAGAATGAAAAAGTGCAAGAACACCACCAATAAAACCCTTCCTCCTCCATTTCCTTCAAGCAGTCTTTTCAGATGGAGATGTAAAATAGGGCTTCTGGCAGCCCTCGGCTCCAGGCCCATTGTGAACTCTGCATTTTACCACAAAAACATCCTATGCACTCATTCACAGAACTAATGGCTTCTGCAGAGTATGCGAGTACATCAGAAGGGAAAAACCATGGCAACAAAACAGCACAAAAATATTTTTTTCAGACATAACCCATGTATGAGTCTCCTACTGCAATATATTCACACTAAAGAATACAACATACTTTATAAAATAATAATAAAAACAATGAATCTCAGAACTGACCAAATCAGAATGTGAACGCAATACACCCAAATGTGAGCACTATTTCCAAGTAGAAGAGTACTTGGATTGTGATGGGAAACTGAAATTTATCCCATAAGACTACAATACTCTGAAAAGACAAAAGTCTCCATCTAATTAATGATCAGGGACCATTTGCCTCCTATGTGCATTTCAGGCTCTAAAGAGTGATGGCCCACACTTTTTAAGAGTGTTCAGCTCTATTCATTATCCAAGTTATCATTACTATAGAGCCCGAAGAGAAAATCCAGCTGAGATGTTTACGTTTGAGGTTGTGGCCCTTTACTATCAAGAAAAACCAGAGAGGCCTTTCTCTCTGCTAGGCTGGGCTCCATGTTCTAATAACTCCAGCTAAGGACACTGTAATCTAAACAGGGTTTCAGTCAGGCACATTCCTTGGGCAAATTCATCCCAAAAAGCCTCTTGCCCAGCCTGCAACACACCTGTGCTCTAAAGAGGGCTGCATTTATCCCCATTAGCAGCCAGAAAGGCAGCGATGATAGATGTGTGGCTGCGGTTTCAAGTACCAGGCAGATTCCCACACAACAGAGGCACAGGAACAGGCAAAGTTGATGGACAGCTGAAATCTTCAGCCGTGCCCTGGGGCAGCCCTATCAATGCTGGGAGACTCCCAATCAGTTGAGTGGAGACAGCCTATCAGCCTGCTAACTACCCGCATTAAAAGGTGGGGGGTGGAAAAACATTCCATCCCCCGCTTATCGGATACCAATAAGAAAGTCAAAGAAATTGGGTTTGATCATTTTTCTTGTTTTTCTCCTGGTTGTTGAACTTTTGTCAAAGCACAAAATAAAGCACAGTTGGTAAGAAGCAGAATGAAGAGACATTTTTCTTGCATTAATTCTAGATTTGCAAAGAGACAAAAGACAAAGCAAATACATTTTTATTTATTTATTTTTTTAAAAATTATTTAACCTGACTGGGCGAGCAGCGTTTATGGCCATTTTGTTGCATTCAAACATATTTCTAAAAAAATACACATGCAAAAGCTGTGAGGTCTGTTGCTACTAAAACTCTCTGACTTGGGTCTCAACTCATTTCCTCATTGCAACCGGCTTCTTCTGGCAAGGCTCAGTTAATCTTGTTTAAGGTATAGAATGTCCGCTTAAATTCCAGGGTGTCTTTATCTGGGGTAATCTTATTTGATTTCCCCTGCTTTAAATTAGCAAAACCAATACAATCTAATAAAATACAAAACAATCTAATCAAGTTGTTTCAATCTTTTAATTTAAGCATCATTGGCGTCAATAGTTCAATTTCAAAGTGAAATCTGAACGTCATTCTCACAATTAGATCATTTCCAAAACTACAGCTTGTAACCAAGAAACAACAACAAAAAAAAAAGGAGTTCATGTCCAATTATTAAAGAGTGTGCTGTATAAAGATGATCTATTCATAGAGTTCACTCAGTAACTACTATGGAGCCAATATAGCAGTGATCATAAAAGAGCAAAAATAAATGACAATACCCTCAGTATGTCCAGTAAAATGGGTAACATTTAAAAATACTTTCTGAATCTACAAGTACTAATGACATTTTCAATGTCTTACACACTGCACTGCAATCAATGTGAAAACAGACATAATAATGCTCCTTTTGTAATATTCTTTAAGCAATTATGATGTTTGAAAAAATATTGGATTACATGTACAATACACACATTGGATTTAATTATTATAATAATAAATCAAATTTTCCTGAGCTCCATTACATAGTTATAAGAGTTAAATATGAAGTTTTCACATTAATTTCTTATGTCATCAGTATATTGAGGGCTCTGAAAGTCATCCATATCACTCTGACTTAAGCTGTGTGAGCTTTTCTGCCCAATTACAGCCGTTCTGAATCGGCTGGATGAAGCACAGAGGTAACCTGCTGGGTGGGGAAATCGCAGACTGAAACAGGCTAATTAGACTGGCTTGATGTGAAGAGAGATTCAACAACTCCAGATCTAATCATCTGTCTATGAAGGTGCAGTACAGACCCTGCGCCAACGTGGGCTCTCTCATCATCACGAGCGAGGAGCCCAGACAGCCAACCTGGCCAGCCTTAGACAGTCTATAAACACAGTGGAAAAAAGAAAAGGGGGGGGGGGGCTCCGCTGTAGGGGAGCATTGAGGCGTGAGGAATACCAGGCACACTGCCGCAGATTTGAGCCTTGTATAATTATCGTCCTCAGACTCTGATCCGTGTGACTTCTCTGGTCTTGCTTTTGTCCACCCTGCCTCAGTACCACTTAAAACCAGACCGCTGGGAAAAGTGAGAGGAACGGAGGGAGAGTGCCAGACTGGGTGGGTGGGTCGAGGGCACATACACTGGAGTTTAATCACTCCTTTCATACTTCGAATCTCCTGGCTTTGTACACTCTAAACAGCTTCATACTGAAACAAAAATTTAGGGAAACTGCAAGGATGACACCTGGCCATAGTTCAAAACAGTGAAAGACTGTGGTATTGGTTTGGATAGAGGGGTCATAGGGGACCCCGTGGTTTTCTTTTAATTTTTTTTTTTTACTGGTTTTGTGGAACACTGAAAACTGGTCTAACCAAAAAAAATGCATGATGAAGAAACAAGAGGCCATGAAAGGACAGTCGGCAGAGAAAATGTGCTACAATGAACAGAAGAATGAACAAACAGCTTAGTACATGTTTATTGTAGCACCTCTACAGCGTGTAGTTTTTTTTCCCCACTCCACGGTTGCCTGTGGGAAGGATTTAAATTTCTCCCCTCTGCTTTATGCAACGAGTAAAAACAAGCTGCTTTCAAAGAAACTGTGGCCAACCACATAAGCTTGACAAAAAATAAAAATGCCCTTACTCATGGTTTCCGCCTTCTCCAACACGATGCCCTTAACTAAGCACTGTGCAATGGGGGGGGGCTTTATGTCTTCAAAACCCCTTTCATACTTGAATCAATTCCACTTTTCTGAAAAAGCAGAGAGCCCAAACAGAAAATTCCACAAAGCTTTATCTTTGTGACTCTTGCTTAGAAAAAGCCTAGTTCCCTCAGCGGCTTATCTCTCCATCTTATCTTCAAATTGAACGGGCACAAACGTGGCCGGGCGAGACAGAGGACATGGCTTTATAAAAGCCATGGCAGAGAAAGGTAGGAGCAAGGCTGGGCTCAGATGTTAGCTCAGGAAATAAGAGAAAAGGTATGAGAACTGAAACCTGCGTCTGTGCTAATGCAGCAATATAGCAGAGCTACACAGAGTGGGCAATATTCTTTCCGAGCTGAGGCATTACCTCATTGCTGACCAGAGTACCGCTGAGATTTTGTGCATGTCGGTGCACGTCCCCTAATCTCAAATGAGCAAGCGAATACAGATATAGCTGGAGGGTGCCAGAAAGCAAATAAGTTAACTGCAACACAATATCTGATCCACGCACGTCTTTACTTTGGGAAAATAAATTACTTCATAAAAAACTATTCCTAAACACAAATCCTTAACATAGCATGAGAGAACAAATGTCAGAATACAAACGCCAAATGAGCAGCATGGATGAATGCCATGTCTACATCTCGAGTGTAGTTTTTCTTATTTACTAAAGAAAGTGCAGCGCAACACCTCACATTTAACTCCCACCACAGGTTGCAAAACAAACCCCAAAACTGAAGTTCTGCCAACAAGTTAAAGATAACACAGCAGTGTCTGGAAAACTGGAACAAAAAGTAGGGTCCACGTGAAGGAGTCTGATCAGGTAATACAAAGACTTTCCTGTACTCATAGCCCGGTTCATCCTCCATGCCTGAGTGAAGAGCACACAAACACCAGCAGAACATACGGGGGAAGCAGACAAGGCCAGGGTAGGGTGGGGCTCACACCCAGGTTTAGCTAACTGAACTTAGCTAAGCGAGGTAGCTGGGCCAATAAACCTTAGATGAATGCCTTTTCTGCCTGTTCAAAGTCACATTTATCTTGCCTGAGAGAGCGCGATTATGTGGATGTTTGTTTTACTGTGCTAGAACATGATGAGAATCATTCATTCACTCCTCAAAACACACTGTCCTCTTTCAAGTGCACTCTGGATGTAAGGCTAACAGGCTTTGGTGAGCAACAGGATTTGCATGCCTGATACTCCAGGATAAAGGAAATGAGTGGGTTTGCCAACTCCAGATGACCAGGCTGCCCAAATACCAATGAGTAACACACTATCTGTTTTTCATTAAACACTTACATCAACAGAAGTATGAGAGGTACGACACGAACATGTAATAATGCTAGAAACGCATGGGACGAAAGCGACTTCAAAAATATTTACTATTGGTTACAATGGTGGTGGCATTTATTTATTACTAACACGAATCTTATGCAACACTAAATTTTAAGTAGTGGTTCCGGTTCAGAAACTCATTTGGTGACTTGCCTTATGAAAATGTTAGGAACGTTAGTGCATCTTGAATTCTGCAATCTGATGAAGCAAATACACCAACTTCAAATACAGTGGTACCTTGGGTTATAAGTAAACTGGTTTACAAGTTTTTCGACTTACGAGCAAAAAATTTCATACAATTTAATTTGGGTTATGAGCGATGTGTTGGTACATGAGCAAAATATTTTTGCTGGTGCGTCGAATTTTTCTGTTAAATTTGGGTTGCGAGCATACACCTTGACTAATCAGCATCGTGTGATGCGCTTTTTTTACGCCAACTCTTTTCTCTCGCCTCGTTAACAACGGGATGTGAGCTCATATCCACACTATGCTCTCCCATTTGCCGTGCGTCAGTCTTTAAGGGAACGTCCTGCGAGCGTTTACGTACTGTACACTTCCTTTATTTATAACGGGGAAAAATTGATTTGGGTTACAAGCATTTTGGGTTGTGAGCACGATCCCAGAGCGGATTATGCTCGTAACTCAAGGTACCAGTATACCTTGGGGTTAGGAGTTGGCCACAGGATCGGAAGATTGTGGGTTCAAACCCCTTACCAGTAGGTTGCCATGAGGTACCCTTGAGCAAGGTAACGTCCCCGTCGATGCTCCGCGGGCGCTTTCATAGCTGCCCACTGCACAGTGTTTGCATGGGTTAAATGGAGAGGTCCAATTTTAAAAGGGGCAGCGGTGACCTAGTGGTTAGGGAGTTGGCAGTGGATCGGAAGATTATGGGTTCAAACCCCTCACCAGTAGGTTGATCTGAGGGTAGGTGTGCTGTGCTGTGACCTCGCAATGACAAGAATAATCACTTTCACTTTTGCACTATTTTCAAAAAGACTCAATTCTGGGCAAGTCACACCAACACAGGACTGCATACATATACAAACTGCTTTGACCATTTTACATTTCTACAATGTTGTTCACAAACTAAGATAAAGCTACTGATATCATTGTCCAAACACTGTTCATGACAATCAGCCTCGGCAACAATACATTTTCATTCTGAGGAAGGATGATTTGGCTGCATCATGTACTTCAGTCCATAAGTTTCCTGTGATTCTGCTCACTGTTGTAATGTTAAGCATGTGTACTTAATGCTGAATTTGCATTGCGCTATTTAACGTATTAACATATGAAGCTCATGTGGAATTCTAACTACACGGTGCCCACTGCAAACTGTGGCACAGTTAAGTGCGAGTAAGAGTTTCTGTTGGGAAATTAGTGTGACTGTCTCAGTGTCCAGGAATGAACAGGATTGTTGCCCAGGTATGTATGTTTTTTGGACAACTGAGCACAAAAATGTTCACACGATGTGAAAGGCTACTCCAACCATCCCCTAGTAAACATTCTAAATACCAAAAATTACAATAATAATAATAATAATAATTTAAAAAATAATAATTAAATAAGTAAACAACAAGGCCTAATTATTCTTTCACAATCTGAGCCAACACACTGTTAAGCCACTCTAAGCTAACCGTTGACTTACAGTAACTGAACAAATATTAGATACACAGCTCCCCCCAAACAAAAACTAACTAACTAACAAAAAAAAACAAAAAAAACAAAAAAAAACACAGGTTTGTTGATTACCTGGACAGCAGTGGTACAAAACTGAGACATTATCTTTCTAAAACGTTGCTTAAACACATATTTAGTCACTTTAGTGTTAAATGTTATTTGATATCAATGATTATTTTATAGTTGGGTTTCATTTTATCTCTGTGCCTTTCCCTTAATTCTCAATGCCTCATGTTTATCGACACTCAAGTGAGTAACAACATGCCCAGCTTCTTCATCCTGAATGTCTTTCAACAGTGAAACTGAAGGACATAAGTTCACCAGCTTTATGACATTTAAAAAGTGCTTAAAAAGTAACCCTGAAATGTCAGAAACGACCATGCCATACAAATATAAGCTATAGTGACAGCCCAACCTGAACTCCTTCCTCACACGAAGCAGATAACAGGCCACATTTGTGTGTACAAGAGGTAATGTGGAAGTGTCTTAACTGACCATCAGATCACCAGAAATGTGTTTTCTAAATGATCACTGAGCATCAATTTACTGTTGAGTGAGGGCGTACAGGCTAATCACACTGCAGCCAAGCCTAGTTATTGGCTACATTTCAACCACATTATTTTCTTCTGCATGCCTCCCAGCATCTTGAGAAAAGGTACCATTTTAGCCTTAAATGAGAAAACAGAAGTTTACAGTACAGTACCTTTACACATGCCAGTGAGCAGTAGGCTACTGAAGAGGATTTTGAGTGGACAGTAACTAAACTCACATTCAAACATTCACCATCTTGAAGAGCTCCTGCCCAAATACCTGCAACCGTGTTAGCTCGGGTAATACTACAATTCATAAAGACAATTTCATTTTTGGATGCTTCCCTTTCTCTACTCTTAATGCAATGTAACAACAAAAACTTGGTAAACCTGGTATGTTTGAAATATTCATTCAAGCCAATTCTTTCCAAGTTCACACAAATCCTAGCTTATGGTCCATTCACACTTGGCCAATGAAGCACAATTGGGGGAAGGGTCGAATTAAATCAGCTTTTTGGGGAAAGGCTGGAAGAACAGACTCCACCCTTGTTGCGCTATGGGGTTTAGGCCTCATTATCACAGAAAACAGTAGAATTGCTGCTGGTGGAGAATTCCTCACTGCTAGGGCTGTCCTATCGGCACAGATGGTCAGGAGGGCAATCAGTGTAATACCAAACAGGTGTGGGCTAAAAGTAACCTAGAAGCCAGCAGGCAGACAAACTTAGGCCTGAGCTCCACAGCAGATGAAAACTACTTTCAGATGTGACTGTACCACCTTCGAGCTACACTTTCACAGACCAGACATGAAAAAGAGCATACAGATCTGGCTGGCAGAGGGGTAGGGGGTCAGAGGAAATAGCAGCGGTATCACTTGCCCGGCTGGAGAAAGTAACCCTGACCGCAGTGAGAGGTGGGCTGAAACATTTTCACAGTGGAGGCTTGACCTCAGGGGCTCAGAGTTCAGCAGGGGATTGGCCTCAATGACCACACATCCAGGAAAGGGTTTGCTGATAGTAGTGTAGCTCCAGACAAATGCAAAGAGTGGCCACTTACTTTAAAAGTCACCTGGAAGGGGGGAGAGAGAGAGAGAAAAAAAAAAAAAAAAAAACACACCTATAGACTATAACTACCAATAGTGCTTTTCTTTTTTTGATTTTCCACACAACCAGAGCACCATGACAATACAGCACAATCCACTTTATTCCTGTATCCACAGCACACAATCATTTAAACCAGCCTGCCTAAAGTGTTGCTGTGTCAATTTCAAATGAACCAGGTTGGAGCATATTGAGACTGACAATTAGCAAGCTTTTTATACATGTCCTCACTGCTCTAAAGCAAATGTCTAGCATGCAAGAAAACCAAAGGGAAGAGGTGAAGGAAATGCAACACAAGGTAAATCTCAGCACAAAATTGATTTACATCTCAAACGGAAACGTGGGCAGTTCTGTGATGTTGATTACAAAGATGTAATTGGGTTTTGCCTTGGGGTACATACAGGTTTAATTCAACACCATAACTCTTCTCCCCTTCACAGCTGTACTGTGTTTTGATACAGACAGCCCATAAGCCTTGGGCAGAAATAGGAATGAAACATTATATGTAAATACTTCCCATATAGTATTAGTAAACATACCATTTCCTTCATTACTGTATAATCCTTGAAAAGAGAAAAAAATAAAGTGCCTTTGAGTTAGATACTGCAGTTAGGAAACTGAAAGAACATGTTTTAGCAAACATGGCAATTTCGTAAAGCTCACAGAAGTCTTGCGCAGCATTCTTATACAGGAGAGAGGAACTGACTGTTATGGCAGCACTAATATTCGACAATCACAGCAAGCGACAACCATGGCATCCCAACAAGAACTGCAGAGTCCAAAACCAAAAGGAAGAAAAGCAGGTGCTGAAAACACATTCTTGTTGCTGGAGCTGTGTGCTGGGTACAAAAGACCTGAAAGGTTGAAAAGAGGAGGCCCTCCTCCTTTCACTGTGGCAGTTCTAAAAAGGACATGCATAGAAACGTGAATAGTACTGACAATCATGCCTTTCCTATTCACGGGCTCTCTTTGTAAGAGGTCCCTACTCATCTTTCAGCTTGCTCCTCTTGAAAGCTCCCCCCTGCTTTTTTCTGGCTCTGGGCACATGCTCAAAGCAAGCTTGCTATATGCTCAATGAAGAGGCGTTTATCAATAGCGCAGAGCTTTTTTAATGGTGAGGTGATTTCTCTTGATACCGGGTGCTTGGCAGTTGAGGAATAGGTGACATTCCAGTGAACTACTATCAGATCTTCCATCGTGACCAAGAGATTTGATATGTAGTTATGGGGGGTTCCCCAAAGATCAGACTTCTACCCTTCTCTCAGGGGCAAACAGCCTTTTAGAGCACCATGCACTAGGCAGGTACCTGTGGATGTTCCAGGAAACAGTAAACTAAAAACAGGTCTGGTATTTATAGTATGTGTACAAGAAAATAAATATCACTGAGGAATCACGTGAAAGGAAGACATTCAAAAACAGCACATTTTTCGCCTCTAGTTTGACTGAGGTCAGCTCCTGCACAAGGCTGCAACTTTTTTGGGTGGAAAACTAAACTAAGCCCAGAAGGAATTAACCAAATGAATAAAAATAACTTTGTATGTTTCTTTCTTTCCCCTCAAATCCACTTTACATCATTTCCTGCTTTACCTTGTACCTTTATCTAACCTACAGGCAATTAAAATGGATCTCTCAGAGATTTTACATTAAATATCTGGATAGAAACCAAACACTGAGTAATGGACCTGACTAATGGAAGAACAGAACAAGCAAACATTTTCACAGAGAGCAAGACGACCATGTGGGGATGTCGTTGAAGAAGTCACAATGAAGGATTTACAGGCTTTTTCACATGTGTAAAATCAAATAAAACACCTATAATGCAATGACAACTGTGAGTGCGTTGCACGAGCTGCACTGAACGCAGTTCAGGAAAGATTTTAAAAAATGTAAAAAAGTTAAAAATAAATAAATAAAAAAATTAAAGCTCTATTGAGATGGTTTTGTTAAATCTATTAAAAAGCACTGGAGACCAGCCATTTCATTGCTTTACACAGCAGCCAGTATGCCAGAAGCAAGCTTGATAAAGCATCAGCAATTCAAACATTTTCTATTTTACTGAAAAATTATTCTCACCTCTTTTTAATGTGTTTTTGTTTATGGTGACCGTTATAAAACTTTGGACTTGCAGTTCATCATGTAGGCCAGCAGGTATGTATGGATCCCTCTTTTGAGCGAAACATTTGGAATCTGGGAAAAGGTGGCCTAATGGTTTGGGAGCTGGCCCCAGGATCAGAAGATCTGAATCCCAGAGAAGTAGGTTGCCCTGAGGTACCCTTGAGCAAGGTACCGTTCCCATCACTGCTCCCCTGGCGTTTCCAATATCTGCCCTCTGTTTGTGTGTGGGTTGAGGTGTAATCCCATTGTGGTTCTCTGTGTAGTGAGTAGTGCCGTGTACTCACAATGATGAAAATGGTCACTTTCACTTAAAATTCTGGTAACAGCCCCAGCATTACCCTTCTGTCTAACAGACACTGTTAAACACAGACAGTTTTGTTTCAGAATGTAGTAACAGGTAATGAGGCAGAGAATATTTGCCTGGAATTTTTCTTTCCCCGAACAGATGTTTTAAACATTCCTCTTACGCTTTCACTGTCTAGTCAACTTTCCAAGCACAGCATTTTACAGACCATACGGTCACAATCCACTGCATGTATATGTACTCTATACTGTTCTGACACTGTTTACAGTACCACATGAAAATTTTTAACTCAGGAATAAGATTTAAAAAACCTTTAAACTATTGCAGATTCACATTATATTTAGTAAGCAAACTGCCTCTTGCCATAGTAATGGGTAAAGATCACTGCACCACTATAGAGTCTAGGAACAACGGGGAAAAAAGAAATGTCCTAAGGATATCTTTCAACTTCTCACAACCTCTCTTCAAAGTAACAGAATATATAAGGAACAAGCAGAGTGCAGAAGCTTTTAAAATCATCTGCTACATCCAGATTACCTAAGGGGCGATAGTGCTTTCCAAACTAAGTGCACAAACAGTAATTGGGGTGTGTGTGTGTGTGTGTGTGTGTGTGTGTGTTGGGGGTGGGGGGGTGGGAACCCACAACACCTGTCTGTATTTCACAAGCCATGAAACCACATCTAGGCCTGCAAATCGAAATGGGCTGAATGAGATCTTAACAATGTAGTAAAAGACAAACAGTTTCATGGTGAGAGGTAGACAATCTTATTCACTGATGAGCCAAAACATTAAAAACACCTGCCTAATGATAAAGGCTCCCCTTGAGGCAATTGGGGCAGCTCAGATGTGTCAAGGTAGGAAATGATCTGACCCAGTCATCCAGCCGTCGCAAATTAGCATCAAAAATGCTCATATGCCCCTTTAACCATCTTCCAAGATATCAACTTGAAGTACATACAGATCACTTCACTTGCTGCCTGATATATCCCCCACCCCTTGACTTGTGCCACTGTTACAAGATTTATATATAAAAAAAAAATTTTAAAAGGTTATTTTAAATAGAGAAAAAAAATCATGACTATCCTAATGCAGTCCCTACCAAAACATAAATATCTATCAGAAGAGTTATCCACATGCACATGTGAGCCAGAGTCAGGGAGAATTTGCATTTCTTTAGAACTATTACAGTGGGTCTATCAGCTATTCCATTTATCAGCTCAAGTCTTTTCACATTTCCTGGCTACAGCTCAGGTGTCAGACCAATTTTAAAATAATGGCTGTTTTTAGGCACAGCACTGACTTGGTTGTTCAACTCATTAATTAACATTCGTTTCTTTCCTTTTCTGAGGCAAGTGGCTGAATGTTGCTTTGGCCTGCAAAGTCTGGGTCAGGCTCTGTGGAAAGTTAAGTGTTTTGAAGAGGAAGACTCCAGATTATCATGGTTGAATTGTGGCAGCTTGGTAATGAATCCAGTCTGGCTTTCACAAAGAGTAAGCCTCCTTTAATAATTACAACCACATGAGCTTTTCCTACAGCCAATTTATATAAACATCAAAATGACCCAACAATAGAAATGTTAAACTTTCAAGATGTGAATATGTATGAGAACTTATGCCAACAAAATACTTAAAAACCCTGCCAATTTAATGTCTTAGTCTGTTTATGCTTTTGGCTATATGGTCCTGCAGAATTAAAAAGTTGGTTAAAATAAATTATACTTTCTATAGAGAGATTCTTGCAATTTGGTGCATCATCATTATTTTGGGCATGGCTACGGAGGAAGTAGAGTTCAAACCAGTATATACTGTAAATCTAAATGAAATCTGGGTAGAATATGACTAAATCACTCAAATGAATCACCATCATTAAATTCCATGTACAAGTAAAAATATTTTTCCATTGTAAAAGCTAAATACAGCTGAAACCTAACATGAATGACACCCGTTTAAAATAAACAAACACAATTGTCCAGATAAATTCACCTAAAACTGGATTTTGCTCTCCCATCTCCTCAGTCCAGTCAACTAATTAGAATCATGAAATCTTCCAGATAAACAATTTTACCTTGATTTTTAAAATATTAACAATTTACATAAGCAACAATAACATGTCTTTCTTCTGGTACCATGTTTTACTGATGAGAACTGTGCTAGATTCATACCTCAGCTCTCTCAAACTGTCCTTTCTAACAACAAACTCAAGAGAGTGTGCTTAGGGAAGACTTGAAATATTGAGGCCAAGGGCCAGGGTCAATTCAGCGTAGAAGAAGTGGGTGCAGGGAGGAGACAGATTGAGATACATCAACCATCTGGATGCAAACGAGTGCCATGCTGGAAAATGTGTAAAATATTCTCTTTGCCGGAATAATAACAGGCCTCAAAAACTTCTGCTTCAATATAGAGAAATCAAAAAGAACAGAAATCCATGTCAACTAGTTTGTTAAACGTAAAGCTCAATCCTTTGTTACTTTTTTCCCCACAATTTTAAAATCAAAAGCAAGGATGGTAACATACTTACTCTGAACGCAACCCTTCAGCGCTACTATAGAATAAATAGCCTTTCGTGTAGACATGCCTTCATCAGATCACAGCAGACTGTTTACACCAGTTTTTGGGGAAATTAGGGGGAGGGGGAGCTAAAAGAGCCTGAGGGGTACACAGGAAATCCCCACAAGAATTCAGCCCAAACCAAAAGCAAGAGAGAACCAGGCACTAAGAACACACACAAGGAAAAGATCTGAAGCATCATCAAAAGCTCAGCTTCATGCACAACAATAATTCAGGGAGGTACTGCAAGAAACACATGCTGGAGAGATCAGCCACAGCAGAGCTCAACAGGACTGGGTAAAGGAAGGTACCATAACTTTTTTAAATAACCTTTGTAGTAAATTAAACAGGGCTGAGCAATATTATAATAATAAAAAAAATAAATAAATATCCCAGGCAGACATTACATTTCACTGTGATGCACCAAAACAAATAAATGCTAAATGAAACTAAACTGGAAAAAAGGAGGCTTTGTTTGTAAAAACCCAATCAGTTGGTCAATGTTCCTTAGGTACTTCTGACATCAATGACAGGTTCAGAAAATTACATAAGAGACATAACTGATCACAATTTCGATAAACCCCATTACCTTTACAGGAGCAATAATCGTCCTCAAATCCCTCTCCAGTTAAATGCCTGCCTTAGTTAAAACAGAGAATCAACAGATCTGCAGACATTCATGTGTGTGTGCATTGGCTGGTGGGTATTCTGCCTTTCATTCAACAGAACAAGCAATAATCCCATCAAAAAAAACAGCCTGACCATTCTCTCCCTATCAACATTCATGAATCTTCATCCTCTGAGCACATGTACCTGCCCACCCATAATAACAGACACTTCAGATTGTGGCTGCAGTCAGAAGAGGCCTGCATAGTTCACATTTTACTCTCAAGTTATGTAAAGGTTTGGACTGATGACAAGAGTAAACTAACAGTGAAGGCAATGTCAGGTCTATGCTCTCCTCCTTAGTTCTACTGCTGTTAATATGAACAAAGGAGGTGAAAAAAGTGATGTCATGGAGGAAACTAAGGAACCTTACATGGGTAAAGTATGCTCTGGTATACTGCAACCAACAAAACGACACGTAAGGCTACAAATGCAAGTGCCATTTATTCTATAAAGCCACAGGTCTGTAATCTTTTTTTTAATATTTATTTCATAAGTTCATCATGAGTTGAATCAGGTGTGTTGAAGCAGCAAAAAAAAAAAACCCTACTTAATGCAGAGGGCCACAACAACTAAAATCAATGTGCACAATATGCTTAAATAACTAACACATGGATCTTAGTTATGTAAATATTGATTACTCTGAATAATAATTAGCTAATTCCAAAGAAACACTGGTATACATATTTCCATATTTTCACCATGGTCATTATGAAGTGGTAAAATATGGCCAGTCTTTCAAAAAGGATAAGCAGAAGCTGAAATCCAGACTAAAGCTTTAGAAGAAAAAAAAAAAAAGTTTTAGCAACCACCATACAGCCAAACATGGCTTCCACCAAAGTCGTCCACATGAAAATCCCATTGCCATCATGTTTATTTTGTGTCAGACCGGATTGAGCTCTTCAGATCTGAGAGGGCTCATTGCAGTGCAAACCTAAATAAGAAAGTAAATACAACAATCAAACCCCCGTGTTCATCCCTGGCAGTAACTCTCTGTTTACGAGACAAATTAGCAATCAGGGCTTCCTTTACATACATGAGATCCGTTGTCAAAAAAAAACCCTGAATGTATGCAAAGGAATGAAGTCGTTTGCTTTGTAGCAAAGTTAAAGGCCCCTAAAAATCTGGAAGAAGATAAAAATCTGTGAAAGGAATCACAGAACTCCAGAGACCTTGAAGAGGGACAGAGAGGAAATAACAGGGAGTGATATAAGTGAGAGAGAGAGAGAGCGAGAGAGAGAGTGAGCAAAAGAGAAAGAGAGACATTTCAAATTTATTCTCTTTGGCAGCCTGTGCTGACATTACTTTGGCCAAATGAAGTTCCAGCTCAGAGATCAACACAATTACAAACACTATCTTAACGTTTGAGGTTGGAGCAACCTCACGACCATCAGAGAACTAAATCAAACCAACAATCTGGAGTAAAACAGACAGCGGCTGCATGAAACACAATGCACGTCCCTTTTAAAGAGAACAAAAAAAATTTTAGCAGGCAGAACATGATCCACATGAGTCAGACTACAAACTCCTTAAACCACATCAGTGGCAATCAGACTCCTGCACTCCACAGCATCAGGCACCTGATTCTCTCAGGCTATGAATGTCTATAACAGCAGGCTGTCGATGTCCCAGAGATAAGAGTAGAGCTCACGTTAAGGCAATGGTATTTCTATAAAGTAAAATCAAATAAAATATTTTCTTCTTAAAAATAAACATCTCATTTTGCGGGTCTGGTAAAACAGCAGGCTTGTTTTCCCCCTAAATTTCTCCTGGATCAGTTAACAAATTACTCTGTCCTTTATACTTCACGTATAAAGTGAATATAGAATATCCTCCACAAGCTTTGGAACAGAAAGGCCAAATCATTTTCACACAGTTCTTGATACCTTCTTTTAGCTGAAGCTTTGGATTTCACACATGAAGACTGCATTTTTTCTTGAAAAGGGTAAACCAGCAAGTTAACAGAGACATTTCAAAAACATGGGGCACAGCCGGCAGAACCATATGGAACGTCCTGAAAAACGTGCTGAGTACCAAACACTGAACCAGTCGACTAAATAAAACAACGACAGCTGATGACCGACCAAATGTGAAAGTAGTAAAGAAAGACCCCCCAACAACAGTCAGTGACCGTTAGAAAAACCTCCACTGGCCAGGGGTGGATGTAACACTAATCGAAGAAAAACTGAACAACAGAAATATAAAGACCACCATATGCAAACAACTAACAAGCATGAGTACTCCACGAAGTTTATCAGATGATCCCTGAACAAAGTTTTATGGACCAATGAGACTAATATTAATATCTATCCAAGAGACAGTATGGCCAAAGATTGAAGAAAGAAACGATAAAATCAAGATCCAAAACATACAGGCTCATCTGTGAAGTGAGTGCATAGCATGCATAGCTGCATCTGAAAATCTTAACTGAGGATGTAACTCAGCAAAATCCTGAAGACTACAAAAACAATTTACAGAGAAATGCATCCACACTAATCAGGAGGAACTTTATAAACCAGCCAGACAATGATCCAAAACGCACTGCCCTGTTAACAAAGGATTTCATTAGTTCTGATCAGGCCGAGTCAATCACCAGATCACAACCCAAGTGGACATGCATTACAGCAACTGAGAGATGCTGTGGTAAAAGTCTGGGAAACCATAAAGATGAAAAAAACAATTTGATGAAGTCAGAGGGTTGCAGGCTTCATGCAGTTATTGCAAGCAATCATTTACTTTTACTGACTTTAAAACTTTTTTTACAATATTTTACTGAGTTCAAAAACTGGGAGGTCCGATACACAAGGTCCAATGTTGTGTGTAATTTAACACAACAAATATAAAAAAACAGGGCAAATAGGTGAAAATCCGATTTCTTCTCTCATATTCATGTTTTGACGTCAAAGCAAAGTGTTTTCAGTTAGCAGTATCTATTCCAATAACTTTGGAGCAGAACTGTAGGTCTTTTGTTATTAAAAGATCATATATTCAAGTCACGTTTGCCCTCAATGAGTGTAACTGTTAAACGTGTGTAATGGATATAACTAAATAATAAGGATCAAAAATGTGTTCTATGGCAAAAACAACCAAAGTATAAAATTCTAATACAACAAATGCCCAGAGTCAAGCATTTGCAGTACAATGGTGAATCTACACATGGAGTAGATATGTTGCTCTCCTTGCCTCTGTGCATGTTAAGATACAGGACATCCACTATAAAATCACAGGCTGCCATTTTTTTTTTCATGCAAGAACTCTAACTGCCTTTGACTGATGAAAGGTGTCCAAATGCACCCAGCGTGGACTAACCAAGATCAACAGAACAAGAAAAATGCATAAGTGCTAATTGAGATTAAAAAAAATTTTAAAAACTTGTGCAGTGAAAGATAGTTTTGAAGGCTTTAAGCCCACTAGTATAAATCTGAAACAGCTACCATGCATAAACATTTTCCATCCCCAGTCAACCAACATACCAATTTTTTTCTCCAAATTTTGAAAGCACTGGTCATGGCATATTTTAACAGAAACTGTCAAAGTGTTATTTTCCGACGCAAAATATCTTGGCTTAACCAACTCGGGCACACAGAAGAGAGAAAAGAGAAATGTCAAAGACTAAAGAGAGGAAGATAAATATTTGTACAGTGTGTTGAGGGCAAAACCTTTATTTCTGTACCATGGTTTCATTCCATGGGTATAATTAATGATATGCTCATGATTTATATATTAAAAGGGAGCATAATAGTATGTAGTATGTAAATGTAGCAATCAAAATAGAAATGTTCAAACATCCCCGTTACAACCAAAATGCACCTATTTGGCCTCTATGACTTTTGAAGGGGGTAAAAAAAAAAAAAAAAAAAAAAAAAAAAAAACCTTTCAGGCTAGATTGCTCCAGTGTGGTGTTCCTGCTGCTTCCTTTTTCCTGGAGGAAGTTGTTATTGCACCACTACAAGCCTTTCATTAACCGTCAATTTCCAACACTTGTGATGGTAATGACTGGTTACAGAACCACCACCAATCAGTAACAAACACTCAAAAATTCACACTACATCAACTAGACGAGTGCGGTTTTCCATGGCTAAACTAAGGTATCCCCTAAATATTATGGCAAAGACTGCACCAATGATTCAGAATGGTCAAAAGATCTCAGTAAATCATTGTGAAAGAACAAAACTATATTTTACAATTAGGTTTTAGGTTGAGTAATTGAATTATGGCATGAACCACATGAGTGCTGTAAAAAGTCATGAATCTGTCAGCATGGAATAATTCCTTCCATGCCAGTACAATGTAGTTCCTGTCCCTTTTTCATATGCTTCTCATTAGGGTAAAAAGGAAGAGCATGGACTATCATGCTACACATTATAGCACATCACGTAATAAGAAACAATGTAATTATTCACATGAAAAATATTTATATATAATGTACAGTACTGTGCAAAAGTTTTAGGCAGGTGAGAAAAAATGCTGTAAACAAAGAACGCTTTCAGAAATGGAAGTGTTAATCATTTCTTTTCATCCATCAACAAAATGCAGTTAATGAACAAAAGAGAAATCTAAATCAAATCAATATTTGGTGTGACCACCCTTTGCCTTCAAAACAGCATCAATTCTTCTAGGTACACTTGCACAGTTCCTGAAGGAACTCGGCTGGTCGGTTGTTCCAAACATGACTGTGTTTCAACCTCCGTGTGACACTGATGATCATCAGCACCTGTTTGGTAAAACTGGTTGATCATACACCGACTATAATCCTACAAAATCCCTGACTGTGTGCAGGTGTACCTAGAAGAACTGATGCTGGTTTGAAGGCAAAGGGTGGTCGCACCAAATATTGATTTGATTTAGATTTCTCTTTTGTTCATTCACTGCATTTTGTTGACTGATGAAAATAAAGGATTAACATTTTATCCTTTATTTTCATTTTTATTTCATTTGCATTTTTTCCACACCTGCCTAAACCTTTTGCACAGTACTGTATAATTTACAAAGCCTACAAAAACAGTCTAAAAACCACTATATGCTAGTTATGATCGGTTTTTCTTTCTAGTTTCTAAAAGTTCAAAGGCTATAATGAAGCTTTTGCAGACAGACTATCATATAAGACGCTTCAGTTTCTACAAGCAAACTGCTTAATTTCAGCCAGTGAAAAGTAATAAACCCCAATACTTGAAGAGCATTACCACTCTTTCCATACTAAGGCTAGAGAGTATCTGCATGAATAGCCCATGGAATTTTTACCCAAGAATTTTTGGATCCAACAGGCCAAAGTAACTAAAAGAAAAGTTGAGACTGTGTTGTTGAAAACCACTCTCTGGTGGTTGTTTGAAAGTGTAAAGCACATGTGCAATAAAAGTAAAAAGAAAAGGAAGAACTTGCCATGAATGTAAACATGGCAATAAGACAGGAACGTGAAACACAAGTCTTTGAGGTTTAAAATAATGAATAAACAATTGAACATGTATAACATGTAAAGGAAAGAGTTTTGGGAACTTATGAAGATGAACACTCCTGCACATGGTTCAAGATTCCCTTAAACTAACAAATCTACTAAACCTGGCAATCACCTGATAAAGCTGGTGTATCTCAGCTTGGAAATCACTCCGTGCTGGAATTCCATAAACTCCACAACTGGGCATCACTGCTCAACATCCTTCAGATTTTTTTCTAATTGGATTTTGTTTTTATTTCTGACTACAGATTAATGTAATTAAGCGCATTAGAACATTTCAGGGTTTTTTGTATTAGAGTGAAAATGGTATGAGCAGCTGCTATAGAATAAAGCACTGCTGTGTGTTTAGTCTTTTTAGCATCACCTCTGTGTTCAATAGATAATCAGCACTTTTAAGGAGCTCTTCACTCACTGGCTGTATCTGTGTAAGCAAGAGGTGTGAAACGGTGCCGTGGTCATGACATTGGTTTAAACGGCCGACCCCAAACTTTCACTTCTTAACCTTTACTTTTCTTAACCTTTCCAGGTTTTTGTTCTTGATTGAGAACATAACTACACACCTACTTTTGCAATCACAACAAATATTCCCAGCTTGCAAAGATGAGTCTTTGCCAGCTCTGAACCAGCACAAAAGCAGAGCACGTTTGGCTACATTTCTAGCTTCACTTAAAGATGTCACCGTGTCCTGGATATTTAATATTTTGACAAACAAATCTACTTGTAAACCAATTTAAACTACCCTCAACGATTCAACCTTTATTTGTTATGTGGTAGATACTTACTTACACTACTAGTTTTTTTTATATTTATCAACAAATAGTGTTGACTCCCACCCCAAGGATTTCAGGGTTTACTCTGGATCTTAAATCCAGTAGTTAACAGACCTGTTGATGTGCATCACTGTCCACCATGTGTAATATAAATAACCAGAGAAGACAAAATCCAAGACCAGAAACTGGATTCAAAATCTGGAGTTGAAAACCTTTACTCTGGCCCGTCTAACCTGATGGTGAGCTTTGAGCAGTAATCAGAATCACCTAATCAGCCTGTGTTATCAGTTACAAGTTCAGGCAATTCAGGACAGACAACCAATGCTTTAACTTTTTAACTGTTGCTTTTAAAGCCAAACTAGCAGCCAGGACTGCAGATTGTTATAAATAAGACAAAAAAGCTTTTGGCGTCTTTGGAACCAAGTGCTCCCTAATCACTGTCCCAGAATCCCTTTATAAATTCACTCCACACTGGAGTGTTTTCCTGCTCCAAGCAGCTGTATCAAATGTAAATACAAAGTTTAAGGCAAGTTGTAATTGAAATAAAGTTCAGCTTTTAGCTTCAACTTGGATATTTTTGTGTGGGAAAGAAATGAAGTGTTCTCTCTGATCCTTTTCACCACCTTAGTCCTCAAATTCCTTTTAGGACTTTAATTTAATTTGGTCGTGTTGGTTGAAGACCTGGACAGATTTGACGCAGCACACATTCACTTGTACTCCAGCACCTTAAGGATCCAAAAGAGAAGAATATCTACAACAAACTTCCACTCCCAAAACACTCAGCACTCCTCCACCTCCCAGCACTCCTCCACCTCCCAGCACACTCAGCACTCCTCCACCTCCCAGCACACAAGCCTCCTCCATCTCCCAACCTCCTCTGCCTCAGCACACTCAGCCTCCCTCCACCTCCTTTTATAGCACTCCTCCACCTCAGCACACACACACACAAAACACTCCTCCACCTCCCAGCACACTCAGCACTCCTCCATCTCCCAGCACACTCAGCACTCCTCCATCTCCCAGCACACTCAGCACTCCTCCATCTCCCAGCACACTCAGCACTCCTCCATCTCCCAGCACACTCAGCACTCCTCCATCTCCCAGCACACATAGCACTCCTCCATCTCCCAGCATACACACACACACACACACACACACACACAACCTCCTCCATCTCCCAGCACACACACACACACACACACACACACACAACCTCCACACACATACACACACACACACACACACACACACACACACACACACACACACACACACACACACCACTCCTCCATCTCCCAGCATACACACACACACACAACACTCCTCCATCCCAGCATACACACACACACACACACACACACACACACTCCTCATCTCCCAGCATACACACACACAACACTCCTCCATCTCCCACTTACACACACACACACACACACAACACTCCTCCATCTCCCAGCATACACACACACACAACACTCCTCCATCTCCCAGCATACACACACACACACACACACACACACAACACTCCTCCATCTCCCAGCATACACACACACACACACACACACACACAACACTCTCCATCTCCCATACACACACACACAACCTCCTCCATCTGCATACACACACACACACACACAACACTCCTCCATCTCCCAGCATACACACACACACACACACAACACTCCTCCATCTCCCAGCATACACACACACACACACACACACACAACACTCCTCCATCTCCCAGCACACACACACACACACTAACACTCCTCCATCTCCTTACACACACACACACACACACACACACACACACACACACAACACTCCTCCATCTCCCAGCATACACACACACACACACACACACACACACAACACTCCTCCATCTCCCAGCATACACACACACGCAACACTCCTCCATCTCCCAGCATACACACACACACACACCTCCATCTCCCAACACACTCAGCTGTTCCCAAACACACTCTCCTCACACTCGGAGGCTGAGGCTTGTAACTACTGCTCGAAGTGAAGCTGGTCACTTCTTGAACAGACCCTGTGGATGTTAGTGATTTGCTCAGACAGGGCTGATCAGGCGCCGGGCTGCTGGAGCTGCTTTAGCCGTTAGCGGAGTCTCTTTAGCACAGCTAGCGCTCAGCTGGAGGAGGAGCGCGGAGAGGCGCTGTGTTTGCCAGTAAAGTCCACAAGACTGCACTTTAACCTTTCTCTGCTTTAGTTCAGTGTTTTTCCCCAAAGCACCCGAGCTGAGTGGAGCTGTGAGGAGCTGAGAGGAGCAGGCTGGTGTTGTTTTTGCTCACCAACACGTTTATCCACATTTCCCCCGAACTCAACACACACAGACACACGGAGCGGTCAGACACGTACCCAGCAGCTTCTTCACCTCCTCCTCGATCATGTACACGTTCACACTCGGGCGCTGGGAGCCGCTCAGGGCCGGGGCTCCGCCGGGCTTGGCGAGGCCCAGGGCCGCTCCGAGGAGCAGCGGGAGGAGGAGGAGGGAGCCCGCAGGGCCGCCAGGCCGCCTGGCACAGCCGAGCGGCGCACGCGGCCCGGGCATCAGCGGCATCGCGGTTCGCTCTCCCCTCGTTTGGTCTCCGGTTCAGCCGCACAGCTTAGCCCCAACCTCATCCGAAGCTTGAGTTCCCACCCGAGGGCAACATGTTATTCGTGTCCGGTGGGGTTAAAACAGCCTCCGCGGTCCAGTCGCCCTCCTCCCTCCCCCACCGGCTTCTTGGTGCGGCTAGCACGCTGGGCCTCTCCGGAGTACACACACAGCATGTGGACCGGGCAAAACAGGCCCCCTTTAACTCCCAGTCCTTATTTATTCCCCCCCTGTCCAAAAATTGCGGCAGGGATGAGCGAGAGAGCGGTAATGTTAGAAAAGCTGCGCCGTGTGCAGAGTCCTGCCTTTCATGGTGTTTCCTCGCCCTCCGCTCCGCGCTTCACTGAGGAGGGGCGGGGCCTCACGTTCAGCAGGGCGGGGCCTCACGTTCAGTGAAGGCAGGGCCTCACGTTCAGCGGGAGGCGGGGCCTCACGCTTGTGGGGCGGGCGAACCTCCGGTTTACCGACAGTACGATACACAGAACCGAGTCTCAGACCCTCACCGGAGCCGGGATGACCACGTGCACGAAAAACAGAAAAAATAATTTTCATCAAAAAACTAGACATGCGTTTTATGTGTGTGCGTGTAATTGTGTGTGTGTGAGAGAGAGAGAGAGAGAGAGGAAATTGTGTGTGTGTGTATTATCTTTAATTAGTCTTTATATTGAAGGAATATAGAAGCTGTAGAAATTAGAACTTTTAAATAGTTTTGCTTAAATAAAGTATGAAGTACAAGTTAAAATGTGTGTGTGCATATGTCAATAATGTGTAATATATATATGTGTGTGTGTGTTTGGGTGAGTTCACTGGTGCTGAAATGCTCATACGTCTGATCCTACAGAAACATAAGATATGTACATACAATAGATAGATATATGCAAATATATATAAATAAATATAAACAAAGGGGCAATAGTTGGCCTAGTGGTTAGGGCGTTGGCCTCATGATCGGAGGATCGGGGGTTCGAACCCCTTCCCAATAGGTTGCCCTGAGGTGCCCTTGAGCAAGGTGCCGTCCCCGTCCCGCTCCTCCCTGCGATGGGCTGGCGACCTGTCTAGGAGTCGTCCCGTCCTCGCCCTGTGAGCTGGGTTGGTTTTAACCTCCCACGACCCCATTTGGGACAAGCAGCAGGAAATGGATGGATAAATATGACAGATAGAGAGCAGAGATACAAAATTCACTTGGAAATAGATGTATATAAAAATAGGTGTTTCAACTATGTCACCTATGTTATGTCATTGCACACAAACACACACACACACACACATACATACACATTCTTAACTGCATCTGAGACAATTTAACAACAGACTAGAGAATTAATCTACAGAAATAAAATCAACCCCAGAATATGCATTTAACCCCTGAAACGTTCCACGCTGCTTTACAGGCTCAATAGAAACAGTATTAGGAAGGAAATTGATGCATAATTCAGAACGCAGCTGAACTCCACAGTGATGTACATACAGATCAGTACACTTGACTGAAGGAGACACTCAGACATGAAGGAGACACCTGATCAGAGTTTTTTTTCTTTAAAAGTGAAAGTGACAACCCTTGTCATTGCGAGGTCACAGCACAGCACACATGAACCACAACGAAATTGGACCTCTGCATTTAACCCATGCACTCAAACACACTGCATTATTTTGCAGCAGTGGGCGACTAGTAAGCACCCAGGGAGCTAGTGGCGGGGACGTACCTTATCAGGGCAACCTACTTAATGAGGAATGAACCCCACAATCTTCGATGCAGGGCAACTCCTAACATTAGGCCACTGCTGCCCCTTTGCCTTGTTAATTACTGAAATTAACAGTAACTCTAAACTGAGCACACAAATCTTAATCCAGCTCTCATCTTAATGCCCATGAAAACTCAAAACGAAAGAAAAAAATTTGTTCTCATTAAGTGTTTATATAAAAATTGCACAAAATGCCTTGCAAAACAATTATTTGAAGCAATTTATTTTGGGATGTTGCAAATTTAAGACAGGTTTTCCCAATAACATACAGTTTGGAATGGTTCTGTCTTTCACTCCCTAAAAGAAAAGTAATTTGCTAGTAAAAAGAGGACAGTTTTGCACACTGTGATAGGCCGAAAAATGAAAAAAAAAAGCTGTCTGCTTTGAGAATGACTTGGAGGAAGGTAGTCACGTCCCAGTCCAATGATAGTACATAAAAATTTGGCCTAATGAAGAAGCGCCTCTGTCAGATTATGTGGACGTGTCCTCACTGGTCTCACTGGTCTGCTTCACTGGCAAAAATGAGACCACATAAATGTTGACAATAAATGTTTCCTTTCTCTTTTTTTTTAAATCCCTGTTACATAAATTTGCTTAATAAGACAAAAGTTCCAGAAACTGGGCAGCTGTGTGCTGAATGCAAATGAAACAGAAAATAATTGAAATCCCCTTTTTTAAGCCTAATATTGTACAAAGACAACATATGAAATGTTGAAACTGAGAAATGTTATTGTTTGATGGAAAATGCATGTTCCTTTTTTAAAAGCTCCACATTAAAAATGGGCACATAGGAAACAAAGGTTGTGCTGTTCTGCTGGTCTCATTGGTCCCCAAACATCAGAGTGCTGCACAAAATAAGACCCAACACAGTGGTAAACACGACCCTCTCCCAACTTTTTTAAAACATATTGCTAGCATCAAATCTAAAAATAGCCTATATTTTCCTAAAAAGAAGAAAAATGTTACAATTTCAACATGTGATGGGTTATCTTTGTACATTTTCAATAAAACATACAGTACTGTGCAAAGGTTTTAAGCAGGTGTGGAAAAAATGCTGTAAACAAAGAATGCTTTCAGAAATGGAAGTGTTCATCATTTATTTTCATCCGTCAACAAAATGCAGTGAATGAACAAAGAAAAGAAGAAAGTCTAAATCAAATCAATATTTGGTGTGACCACCCTTTGCCTTCAGACATCAATTCTTCTAGGTACACTTGCACACAGTTTCTGAGTCGGCTGGTAGGTTGTTCCAAACATCTTGGAGAACTAACACTTGAATCTTCTGTGGATGTAGCTATCACATCCTTCTGTCTTCATGTGATCCAGACACACTGGATGATGTTGAGATCAGGGCTCTGAGGCAGAAGAACTGATGCTGGTTTGAAGGCAAGGTGGTCACCCCAAATATTGATCCTGATTTAGATTTTTCTTTTGTTAAACTCACTTTTGCATTTTTGTAGAGTGATCCAAAATAAACAATGTTATTATTCATATTTCTGAAAGCATTCTTTGTTTACAGCATTTTTCCACACCTGCCTAAAACTTTTGCACAGTACTGTAGGTTGTAGATGAACTGTCCATTGGAACATTTTGTTTTTATTTACATTTTACTCGATGATACAGGTTCTTTTAGCGCACTCTGTGTGTATGTCTGGTTTAAAAAGGAATAAAAATGGACCTGATAGTCACCCAATTTAGCTGGAATAAAATATAAAAAGCTCCATGTAAAATATCATCGGTTAATATTTAGTCATTGTCACGTTGCCTAATTCATTCAATGATTTAAAACATCAAAATGTTAATGAGTACTCATATCCAAAACAGACCCGCTTCTTATTATTAGATCACTCTGCACCAAGAACTGAAAATGAATCTTGACCAATGATTTGCATCACCTCCCTGTCCTCCCAGTCCACTTTTCATTGTGCAAATCTCTCAGCTAGCTCACTCTCCCACCCAGCACAGATACAAAAGAGCCCTCTTGTGGCAACAGTTAGTTTTGTCAACGCTGCTATTTGAAAACACATCAACAGTATTTTTAAAAACGCAGTGTAATTCAGGTCCCAATACCGAACCGTCGTCATAATAGAATTCCTCTGAAAGAGAAGGCAATGTATGTGAAATATCTATAAACTGTTTTCAACATTTTGCCAGTCATTTCTACAGTGATAGCATGTTCTAGGAATATCTCTTGATGAGTTTGATCCCTGCCCCAAATGAGAACACTTTCAATAACCGTATAAGTGAGACAAAAGTGGAAGAGCCAAAAGAAGCATAAAAAAAGTTCATTTTATTTTTTTTATTATTAAAATATTCACCTACAAAACAACCTATAAACACTATTTACAGGATAGCTGGCTGAAAAATTTGTTTGGCAAATCCAGAGTCAAACGTGTTGGTCTTCCTGTATTTGTGCTCTTGATGTTCGGGTGAGAAAGAAAGACTTATCCACGCTTACCAGTTTTAATGCTGAATGAGCTGAAACTGAAGGGAGATATAATGTGACCATTAAAAGAAAATTTCCCTGAGGACTACAACGCCATGTCAATATCATAAAACATTTCCATTTGAGGTATGTTATTTGATGCAGGGTAACTGCTAGAATGTATTGTACATGGTGACTTACAGCATAGGTTACTGACCCTGGCAATGGAGCCACCATGCTTTGCACATTTTAGTACCGTCCATGCTCAACACAAAACTCATCCAACTTGTCAGATAAATATTAAGCATCTGGGTTGAAATGGTTGGATTAAAGCAGGAAAGAACTAAATTGTGAGTGTCAGGTGGTTGGGGGAACCAGAAATAGGGTAGGGAACCTATGATATACAGAACGGGAAATGTCAAAAACTCTCCAGAGACCATCTTGGTCAGGAAATGGAGACTGCAGGTAATGGTTCCATGTTTGATTTCTGTGTTAGAGTTTTCTTTTTCACTGAGTTGCTGCCTATCCAGGCTCCTGAAATGCAAACAGAAGGAACAATTTGGTCACATATACATTGATGAATTATTTAATTCCATCACTACTTTAATAACATATCATTTATTAAAATGTAAAAAGAATCACTTAAGAGAATCCTGACACCTAAGCAATCAAGGATAACTTACTTACTTTTACTGTTGCCTTTGAGTTCTTGGTCTGGTTAAAAAAAACAATACAATTCAACATATTACATAAAACTCATAGTGTGAGTAAATATCCTGTAGATTATAAGCAGCTTCTTTACAATCATGGCTGAAAAAGCTCAGTTTTACAAGAGAAGCCTAAAATGTTTAACGCCAATTCGTGTGCACGTTTATGTGTAAAGTTTTATTGCAAATAATTCTGCACAATTTACACTGGTCCATTTGTCCTTAAATGTTTGCATAATGTCAAGAAAAGAGAAGAATATGAGTCGTGTTAATATGACAGTAACAAATTTAATTAAAATTAACCCGACTGCCACAAGACTGACAGCAAACAGGAATAATATTTTTCTTTCCTATCAAAAACACAGCCTCAGAAAACCATACAAACATGTCAAAGTTATGATGTTAATGGCTAATGGACTACTGCACCACTGCAGAACTGAGTTAAAACCACAACAAAGTAAATTCTCTAAATGTCTCTTTACTTTCTTCCAGCACAACAATAAGACCCTGAAGTAGAGAGCTGAGGATACTTTCACCAAGTTCTCCTGCTGTTCAGAAAATGTTTCTTATCTTTATAATGCTGACAGGGCTGTTCATTCCCAGGGATCGTGTAAATAGTTTCTACTTTGAATTTCTGTTTTAGTAAACCCACAATGATGAGATGGGACACTTTCCCCCCGTGAAATCCACAGGAAAAATATGGGTGGTAAGTGGGAGGAACCATGGGCCCTTGAGCAAGGCACTAACTTAACCTCAAAACCGCACCAGGGTGCAGGTGGGCAACCCTCTGCTACTGCTGCGTGGTGGGTAGGTGTGTATCGTTGTGTTTTAATGCAGGTATAAATTGACTCCCATCTCCTGTGTATGTGTGATGCATGAGTAGTTTATTTCTAATAAAGGAAAGTCTGGAGTCAGGTATGTCAGGGGCTTCAAATTTGTTTTGCCCTGACAAATGACCAAACTGGTATAAATGTCTGTTAAACTGTTTTTAAGTTCAAACTACCTGTGTTTCAAATTTCCAATATGTACAGCTTGTATAACAGTGCTTTAAAGTTTGCTTTCTCCTTTACAATATTGTCTCATACTGTAACAAAAGTGAGTTCACCTTCAAGTGAAAATGTCCATTATTGCCCCAAGTACTGAATAGTTTCTGTAGCCACCATTATTTTCCAGCACTGCCTTACACTCTCTTGGGCATGGAGTTCACTAGAGCTTCACAGCTTGCCACTGGAATCCTCTTCCACACCTCATGGAGCTGGTGGATGTTAGAGAACTTGCGTTCCTCCACCTTCTGTTTGAAGAAGCCCCACAGATGCTCAATAGGGTTTAGGTCTGGAGACATGTAGCCAGTCAGCACCTTTACCCTCAGTTTCTTCGTAGTCTGTTGGTCGTCTTGAAGTGTGTTTGGGTTAGATTATCGTGTTGGAACACTGCCCTGCAGCCCAGTTTCGAAGGAGGGGATCGCTCTGTTTCATTCACGTCACAGTACATGTTGGCATTCATAGTTCCCTCAATGAACTGTGCTCTGGTGCAGCAGCACTCATGCAGCAGAACTACAGCCTCCCACCACCATGTAACTGTAGGCAAGAAACACTCGTCTTTGTACTCCTCACCTGGTTGCCGCCACATCGCTTGACACCATCTGAACCAAATAAGTTCATCTTAGTCTCATTAGACCACAGGACATGGTTCCAGTAATCCATGTCCTTTGCGGACTTTCATCTTTAGAAGAGGCTTCCTACTGGGACGACAGCCATGCAGACCAATTTGATGCAGTGTGCAGCGTATGGTCTGAGCACTGACATGCTGACCCTCCACCCCTTCAACCTCTGCAGCAATTCTGGCAGCACTCATACGTCTGATTTTCAATAGGCAACCTCTGGATATGATGCTGAGCATGTGCACTCAACTTCTTTGGTCGACCATGGCGAGGCCTGTTCTGATGGAACCTGTCCTGTTAAACCGCTGTATGAGTCTTAGCCTGCACCTGGTTCTTCAAGTGTTGGCCATTTTCTTATAGCCGAGGCCATCTTTATGTAGAGTAACAAGTCTTTTTGTCAGATCCTCAGAGAGTTCTTTGCCATGTGATTCTATGTTGAACTTCCAGTGACCAGTATGAGAGTGTGAGAGCGATAACACCAAGTTTAACACACCTGCTCCCCATTCACACCTGAGACCTTATAACACTAGCAGTCCACACATGACACGGGGGAGGAAAATGGCTAATTGGGCACACTTAGGGGTGTACTCACTTTTGTTGCCAGTGGTTTAGACATTAATGGATGTGTATTGAGTTATTTTTGAGGGACAGCAAATTTACACTGTGTATACAAGCTGATCAATGACTACATTGTATCAAAGTGTCATATCTGCAGTGCTATATATAATAAAATATAATAAAATATTTACAAAAATGTGAGGATGTACTCACTTTTGAGATACTATATACAGTACTGTGCAAGAGCAGGTTTTAGGCAGGTGTATGGAAAAATGCAAACAAGAATGCTTTCAGAAATATAAATAATGACTATTTATTTTTATCCAATTTACAAAATGCAAAAGTGAAGCGAACAAAGAAAATCTAAATCAGATCAATATTTGAATTATTTACTACCTTTTGCCTTCAAACAGCATCAGTTCTTCCCAGCTTTTACAGGCCCTGATCAACATCATCCAGTGTGTCTGGATTACATGAAGAGACAGAAGGATGTGAGGAAGCTACATCCACAGAAGATCTGCAGTTAGTTCTCCAAGATGTTTGGAACGACCTACCGGCCGAGTTCCTTCAGAAACTGTGTGCAAGTGCCTAAGCAGTGCTGTTTTGAAGGCAAGGGTGGTCACAACAAATATTGATTTGATTTAGATTTCTCTTTTGTTCATTCACTGCATTTTGTTGATTGATGAAAATAAATGATTAACACTTCCATTTCTAGAAAGCATTCTTTGTTTACAGCATTTTTTCCACACACCTACCTAAAACTATATATATATATATATATATATATATATATATATATATATATATATATATATATATATATATATATATATATATATATATACAGTATCTCACATTAAATCATGCAGTATGTATGTCAAGTATGTCAGGTGGTATATTTCCACTGGTATGGAAAATATTTAGAGGGAAGATCCTCATAGTGTTGCCAGGGCACCTTGTGCTGGCCCTCTGTAGGGTGCTATATAAGTGATCAACTTACTAGAAGTTTTCTTAGGTAGCAGAGGTTCACAGATCTCTCTAAAACAAACATCTTGCTGTACTTTGTATGTTCTTTTGTACCTGTGAATCAACAGAGAAGCCCACTTTAGAGAAGAAGAAAAAAGAGGAAAGAGTCATAGAACAAATCTTTGACATCAATAGTGTCTCGTAAACCACAGAAATCTGCATTATTGCAAAGATAACTGCATTTCTCTCTAAGAGGGAAATAACTCACAGATAATGGCAAACTCCACTCTCCCAGACAGGCACACTCTTTGTTTCAGAGTAGAGGCGGGTACATGGGTGTGGTGTTCGCTGGCAGTCTACAGACACCATAACAATAAAGACAAGATGATAAAAAAATGTTTTATACACGGTAAAAAGACTGACAGATAGTAGCAAAGCAGATATAGTTCATGTATGTATAGATAACAGCTGCGTAAGTTTAGTGCCAAATGACCATAATTAATATTGATTTTGCTGCTATCCAACCTGTCAGTATCTCTTACAACAAAAAACTAATTTTAAATAACATGCCTTTAAGAATATTCATGCCAGTAAAGCTCTGTTTATGTGTGTATGAGCTTAGGTGGTTAGGGTATCATAATCAGAAGCTCAGAAGGTTTGTGGGTTTGAATCTTAGACCAGCAGGTTGCTCTGAGGTATCCTTGAACAAAGTGTTGTACCCATCACTGCTCCCTAGGTGCTAGATAGGGCTGCCCCAGCTACACTTGTGTGTATGATTCAGGTGCAGAGAAAGCGTTTGGTTGTGGTTCACTGTGTGCCGTACAGTGGTGTCTTCACAGTGACAAAACAGTTACTTTCACCATTCTGACAGGCTGTACTCTACTGTGATACATTCAAAAAGCATTTTAAAGCATCTTTAAACCCTCAGCATGAATGGCGGGTCTATGTACTGCAAGCTGAATATGTGGCTATACCATACCAATGTTGGAATTTGTGGCAAAAAAAAAAAAAAAATCGAATTGAAAATTAGTTAGCTTAGTTTCTAAGTATAGACTATAGAGTGAATGGCTCATTTTAAAACTTTAACAATGTTTACATATTACATCAAACTCACAAATTCTTGTATCAAAAAAAATATATGTTTTGTACAATCCTTTATCAAAACTGCAGTTACAAGAAGTAAAGGTGTACAAAGCTTTTTGCTTTAGGTCAGGGTTGGGTGAAGTGGAGCGCTGCAGCATTTACATACACTCATAAATAAGCACATGGAAACTCCAAAAGGACAGGAAAAGCACTGGGTCAGTAGTTTGGTTGTACTTACACAGCTCACACTGTCTGCCCTTGAAACCAGTGGGGCAGTCACAGCTGAAGGAGTCGCTGCTGTGGACGCAGGTACCTCCGTTCTGACACGGCTGGGTCCTACAGTCGCGCTGCGATTCTGCAACAGAGCAGCGGTCATCAGCACTGCTGACATGCTGCACCATTCCAACACACACACACCTGCCTGCAAACCCTGCTCTGCTAATATATGGCACACAACAGGCACACCTGCTCTGATATCACACACACACATGCACACACACTAAAATTGCTGTATGAAATGAACTATGGTTTTGTCAAAATTCAGGCTTCAAGATGTCTGGCAATGTTGTTTTAAGGTCTGAGGAATGTTTTTTTGAGTTCTTATAGATAACACTGGCAACAAAAATGATTTAGGGTAATGGTGGCCTAGTGGTTAGGTACTTGCCCTGTAAGTCCCAGATAAGTAGGTTACCTTAAGGTACCCTTGAGCAAGATACCCTCCCCAACACTGCCCCCCGGTGTGTTCACTACTGGCGTGCTAACTGTTTAAAGCATGTGAGTGCCAGAACAGGAATTTAAGAGACATTTCAGCATAAAATCTGACTGATAGTGGACTATTTGTTGAGATAAAGACAGAAGAAACATTTTATGCAGATACACCAACTGTGCACTGAAGAGCTGAGCTTGTGCTCATTGATGAGATGATAAACTCAGAAGTAGACAGAAGTTGTGGATGCAAACCTGCAGAAGGTTGCAGAGTATATATACACTACAGTAATGTATGTTGTGAAATGAAATGGTCTATTCGATTTAAATTCTAGTCTACTAAGTGTGACGCAATTGTTCAAATATTATTTGGGAACTTGAAATTATCTCTTTTGAGATGGCTTAATATGGGGTTAGACCCAAGCAACCCAGCAGCCCTGGTAAGAGTCAGTAGCTCAGAAAACGGATGGACTGATGAATGCAATGTGTGGACAGTGCAATGATATATGGATGTTTGCACAATGGAACTTGTTAGCCAGCTTTTTGCCAACTAAAGAAACCAACCTTAGACCCCAAACATGTTTTGGCTGATTAAGTACATTTAGAGAAAGGAGAGAACTGTGTAACTTAAATTGTTCACTATTCTTAAAAACTAATAAATCATCTTAAAACGTCACAGATTACCACAGAGCTGCCATGGGGCCTGTCATATCACACTTTGACATGATAAAGGACAAGAAAAAGCTTCCCCCTCAGCTGGGAACAATTGCAGTGTGAAACTAACATCTACAGTGGCAGAGAAGAATCTGCCCTGGCCACACATTTCCCTAAAAAGAGTTAGTGCGGAATCTTAAATAATATAATGAAACAATATTTAGGGTTCATAACACTGAAATGAACACCCACCAGTTTTCCTTCTTGTCACTTCTTCAGGGATCTCCAAAGCCAAACTGATTTTATTGGTGGTTTCCTCCATTCTCTCTAATTTGACAGGATGTTCTGGTTCTGTGTATGAAAGCAGTGCAGTAATAATGCATTTGAGCTAATGACAAATTCATTTTATTATCTCTCTTTTCAAATAGTAAAAGAAACATGAACGCTTGCTCAGCTCCTAAAGTGATGTTATAATATGAACCTGAACAGAGTACTGTTTACTACCCTCCCCTAAAAAACCCCAAAAGACAAGCAGCATGTAAACACATCTGTACTGTGTAAAATCAGAACTGACTTGCGCGGTGACGGATGGTTTTGCGGGGGTGGTTGGTGAATTTGGCTGTTATCCTCCCCCGGCCATCTATCAGTTCTGTGTATCTGTGGAAAAATACACAATGAAAAAGTAATATTAATGAAATTAAATCCCATAGAGGAACTCACATCTGCAATGGTACACAGGGTGTAATAACTATATTTCATCTCATCCCACCTAGGCAGCTCCTCTGAGAGTTCTCTGTCTTTATCCGTCCCCAGATCTTGTAGTTTGGACCAGGCAACGGTGCGTCCACCATGTGTACCCCGAACTCCCTGAGATCTGCCAGTTTTTCCCTGCTCATCCAGAGGTACTGTCCAAAATAAATGGTACATGGTCACAGTAAATGATTTATAAATGTCTTGTGAACTTTTCATATGTTATTGGGGCAGCGGTGGCCTAGTGGTTAGGGCGTTGGCCACATGATCGGAGGATCAGGTGTTCAAACCCCTTCCCAATAGGTTGCCCTGAGGTACCCTTGAGCAAGGTGCCGTCCCTGTCACTGCTCCCCGGGCGCTTTCAATAGCTGCCCACTGCTGCATGGTGTTTGAGTGTGCATGGGTTAAATGCAGAGGTCCAATTTCGTTGTGGTTCATCGTCTGCTGTGCTTTGACCTTGCAATGACAAGGGACACTTTCACTTTCACTTTCAAATGTTTGTAATCAGTGTTTTCAGGAATATAAAATGAATTTAGTCTTATAAATAGCGATTACAGTCTTATGCAAAAGTTTGGGCATGTCATTTAGTTTTTCTTTTTGGAAAATCTGTAGAGGAAAATGTAAAAACACATAACCTAAAACCCATTAAGATGTTTTAGAAGTGCCTAGAATGATGAACAGGGCTTTAAATGATTGTGAATTGAGAGAAAAATTTGCAAAACATCAATGATGTTAAAATAAATTTATTATGGAAGTTATTTCTAAAATCCCTGTTCCAGCATCCATACCGCCATCACTTAAGGCATCTCTGCAAGAGTAAGTCTATGTAGGCAGGTGTTTTTTTCCTTCCCTGCTCATGTCTTACGTGTGGTGAAGGCTAAGTGCTGGGCCACGCTGTGTATCTGCTCTTTTCCAGTGTTGCGGACAGCAGTGAGTGCAAGGCGGTAGTGTTGTCCTGGGCTCAGGTCCCGCAGGGTGTATGCCCCCAAGGCTCCATCAGGCAGATAGCGGCTCCGCATGTTGAGGCCTCGTGTGATGTTAACCACAAAGCCATCAGGGACACTCCGAGGATGCCGATCCCACACAACCCGAGCAGAGGTGGTGGTCACATGGGACAGAGAGAGATTCTGTGGTGGCAGGGGTCCTGATACAGAATGCATGGCTTTAAAAAGTGCTGGGCTGTTTGTTAAACTATAACCAGTTCAATAGGTAGTGTCTGAACACAGAATCCTACAATCCCACAACACACTGCAATAGGTAGAGTACAAACAGTTGGTCTGTGTCAAACAGTACACCTCAATTGTGTTTACTAGGGTTTGTTTTTTGGTGCTTAGCTACATGTTCAAGTATTGTTTAAAAATATGCTTTAGAGACAGACTCAGGGCCCTAAGACATAAAGCCTGTACATGTACTTTCCCGAATGAAATCATCACATGTTTAAGGATTCATATTATGATTATGGATTATAAATATTGTCCTTTTTTAATGTTTCAAAACATACAATTCAATCTCCAGTCCATACAGGCCACAGAGGTGCACAAAGCTGCAAAAGACTGTTCATAGTTAGTTGGTTAGAGTTACTTTCTGTAGGAAAAACAACAAAGCATAAAATTTGGTGTGTACAAAAATTGTGGTACATGTATTAAGTAATAAGAAAAAAGAAATTATGTACTAAAATTTGAGATTTGGGTAAACCCTATAGATTTGGGGTGTTAATTCTCAGCAGTGTTACCTAGATAGATAGATAGATAGATAGACAGACAGACAGACAGACAGACAGACAGATAGATAGATAGATAGATAAAAGTTGTTTGTTTCAGCAGATTTGTGGTGTTTGTACATATCCAGTTACAAAGCTTCAGTGTTCAGAGTAAAAAACGATTCCAAACATCTTGCTTTTTCTGCAGTGATAGCACTCCATTCATCCAATTACGGCCTGTCGACAATCTGTTGCTACACAATTTATCATCCTTTGTTAATCCAGTCCAGATTTGGTTATTTTGAAATGCCAGCCACTCTTAACAAAGCAGTGACATCAACATAAGAGTGACATAGTGCGTAAGGCACTGGTACAACATTGTCATATTTCCTGCTCTATGTAACTGATGTATGAAAGTTCATATCAATGTGACATTAATGTGACTCTCCCTGACAGAATGCCTGTATGTTTATAAGAGAAAATCAAATGTAGACTCTTACTTGTCCAGAACCGGAGGGGTCCAGCAGAGTGACTGGTGGAGGGCAGGTCCTCTGGGCGGACTCCACTCTGTGTCAGCACATCGACAGCGTACATCTGACCTGGGAGCAGAGAGCTGTGCACACAAACACACACACACACACACACACACACACACACACACACACACACACACACACACACACACACACACACACACACACACAAACACACACATAGCTGCAGTCAGCAAAACATTCTTTTAAAGTGTGCCAGACCTTTCCAAGTGACAAATCTACTCTGAAAGAAGACTTCTTTATTTATTTGTTGTTTGTCACTTGCATTGACACCTTTGTGTCTATAAGACACAAAGAAGAAAAAGAAAGAGAATTCCAACTATAAAGATGCCTCAAAAGGACCATCTAGTGGAAGAATGCAAGTGTTGCAGCTTATCTTTATCCTTAACCATTGATCATTCAGAAGAAGCAGCCAGAGGGATCTTCTTCCCCTGGATTTTCTAACTTAATAACAAAATAAAGCCTTCCCAATAGGAGGAGATGTGAGGAACATTACTACTGCCCAGGGCATGAAGTCAAGTGTGTCCAGTCCAATCCACAAAGTGGCTGCAGGTTTTCCATCCATATGGAATATGGTGCATTCTTTTTTTTTTTAATGAAAACCTGCAGCCACGTCGTACTTCAGCATACAATACACCCCCTAGACTGAGAAAACCTTTTGAGAACACCTCCAGTTTATTTTTCCTCACTCATGCTTTAAATTGACTGCAGACTCATTACTAACCTGAAGGTGTACTCCGTGATGCTAGTGTTAAGGATGGCCGTGCGAGGACTGCTCCCATCTGACGGGACCAGAGACAGCCGTAACAGGCTGACAGCAGCGTGACGGCCAGCTTGAATCAGCCAGCGCAGCCACACTTGTGAGGAGGACACATTCACCACTTGCAGTTGTTCCACTTTTCGAGGCCCTGAAGTGAAAATATTTGGCATAATGAGCACACAAGCAAATCACAGAGACTCCTTACAAAAGCTTAAAAACTAGAATTTACTAGCCTCTAAAAATCTGCAGACTAGTTCTACGTTTACCATAGTCGAAGAATAAGAAAGCAATGAAAATATCATTGAGGCCCGAAGTTTATTTAATTTATGAGGGAATGATTATGGTTAAGAAGGTTTCTAACCCTGGTCTTGGAGTGCTGATGGATTGCATATTTAAATTTTTTTTTTCATTATCTGATCAGCTGAATAATGTGCGTTGGGATCAGGGAAAACACTAAAATGTGCAGAGCAGGGGCTCCACATTTTAGTGCTCACTAATTTGAGAACTTCTAAAGTAGCCTATTCATACAGAAGCTGATACTCTGACTCAAATGCAGGGCTCTCACTGGTGCGTATGAGGGCGAAGGCAGGCTGACTGATGTCATTGCTGTTGGCATTGCGTTTGACGGAGAAGGTGGATATGTTGTAAAGCTGTCCGGGACTCAGGCCCTGCAGCACATAAGTGGAGTGCTGACTCTCCAGGAAGTCAGTTTTACGTGGGCCCCTTCCAATCGGAGCATAGGCAACAGCAAAGCCGCTGATGAGGTTCTGGGTGATGTCGGACTGGTCCCAGCGCAGCTCCACCTCACCCTCCTCCACCCGCAACACGTGTAGGCCAGATGGAGGCAGCAAGTCTAGAGAAATGGTGGATACAGTTACTATTTGCATAAGTACCATTTCAAAACACTGTATGAATGATAATAGGATGAAAAGATGATAATAAAACAGAAAAAATATAACAGCAATCTCTTCTTTCATGAATTTTTAATATTTCAGGAGAATTAAGTAATTTAAAACCTATTCTGTGGTTTATTTAAATCAGTGTATTGTAATATGCCAAAATCATTTTAGACATTCGATTTTTGATAACATTGAGCTTTGCCATATAATACTGACATTACCATGCCATAAACATGTGCTTTTATGACAGATCACATCTGTCAAAGTTTCATGTTAGCACAGGTTATGACAGATATTATGATACTGGCTTTAAATTAGCTTGTGACTTCAAGCAAATACAACAGCCATATCCAGCACCCGGGGAGCTCAGGATTACCTGTTGGTCTGGGATTCAAACCAACAACCTACTGCTCTGGGGGACTAGTCCCTAATTACGAGGCCATCACTGCCCTACCAATAGGCCACATGCTGCCCCAGAGAAGCAACATGTTAAAATCGTTTTATTTATGTAAAAAATAGCATAAATAAACCTTGATTGCTGACTCAAAATCAAAATCACACTGAAAGAAAATTTCATCATTAGCAAATACCAGGGTAATGCTTGAAGTGTTTGAAGTATTAAAATGTTTGAAGTATTAAAAAACATTGAATGCAGGAAGTCATTTCATTTTTAATTAAATAGCCCTGCACCAAAAGGAAGGGGACTTGTTCATGAACTGTACCTCTCTCACAGTCCCGGCCTGTGTGCCCCACCCTACAGGCGCAGCTATAATTTCCTCGCCTGTCACTGCGACAGAAGCCTCGGGTTCCACATGGCTGTAATACACAAGGGTTCTCCACTAGAGGGGGATAAAAGATTTATATTACAATGTTGTCAGCCTCTCGAACCTTACCCAAGACATGGGGAAAATCTGTAGCCATGAATATAACCACAGTAATTGAATTTGGTGTTTGACATACAAGTCTGGCAGCGGTCCCCAGAGTAGCCATCTTTACAAACACACAGGTGGCTCCTCCTGTAGCCTCGACACACACCTCCGTTCAGACAGGGGTTTGACTCACATCCATCCTGCTCTACAAACAAAATGCAATGGTTTTAGCAGGTTAATATCAGAAACAGTGGCTGAAAGACTACTCTGAGACTATCAAGTAACATTACAAATGAACTGCCTTTAAAGCCCAGCCAAGGTCAATTCTCAGTTTATAGTTAAACACATATTGCTGGGAAATACCACTGTTACTGCAGGTGCAGAAGGCTAAAGTCAAGTAAAACTGCTTAGAAATAAACCGTTTGGAAGTAAAAAAAAACCAATTTGACACAATTTTGGATGAAAACTATTTGAGTTGGGGCCGTTGCAATTCTTTAATGCCGTTTGTTGCAGTTAACAATAACCTGCACTGAGCCCTGGCTAGAAATTGAAAGGTATTATTATGTTTTTTAGTCAGTCTGTGGCCTAAAAGCAGTGTTACCTATCTCACAGTCCTGTCCGATGTAGCCCTGCTGGCAGTGGCAGAAGTAAGAGCCTGGCTGGTCCTCACACGTGCCTCCGTGTTTACACGGCTCTGAGAGACACTCATCAAGATCTGACAAAACACACAAGCGGGAAAGCATGTGTTTAGTACACACAATCCAAGCTTCTTCACAAATCCAGGATGAAGTATTAACATACACTAAAGTAGGGACAGGATTTTTGGCTGTACTGCTCAGCCGAAATAGGAAACGCTATTGCTACACACTGGGCACTTACAAACCTCTACCTTATAGTTCCACTTTGCTGTGTACATCTAGAGATTGAAGTTTATCTGTTGGCTCACAGCTAGTGTTAATCATCCTCTAGTCCTTCAACAGTGTTTGAGTACACTGTTTGAGTGATTATTTTGGGGTTGTGGACCAACATAGCAAAAACAGTGACATTTAAAAAAAATAAAAATAAAAATATGTTCCTTATAATATGTTCCTAATAATATGTTCCTAATACGCACATGCACTTCATAACCAGCACACATACACTACGATGTCAGCGCCACTCCTGTGATCTGAACAGTGATGAAAAGAGTGGGGATATAAATTGGTGTCACAGTGAGTGTATAAAGATTCATCATCTTAGCAGAATCATCAGATGTCAGTAGATTGTATTTACCTGTCTGACAGCGCTGGCCACTAAACCCAGAATCACACTCGCAAACAAAGGATGCCACTCGGTCTCGACATGTGCCTCCATTCAAACATGGCTGAGATGAGCACTCGTCTATTTCTGAGCAGAAAAACATACTCGTTCAGTAACAAATCGTCAAACCCTGAGGTTTGGGAAACAGAGAGGTGTCTCTTTGAACGGACACTGAAAATGGTCATAGATGCCTTTAAAAGAAATTCATCCCAGAGGAATGGAGTCCATTATAAACACACATCTCAAGGCGAACAGAAAATTGATACTGAAGTGAATTTTTCATGAAAACACAGATTAAAGTAAATCAGGCACTGGGTGACAAGCTCTGTCCTATTTTCATGGCAACAAGAAAACTGTATATTGGCAAATTAAATGATCCTTTTGGCTGCGATGACCTATTTTTGGCTCACAGTATGTAGCACTAAATACATTGGTTTTTATTTTAACTGTGGTGAGGATGATGTACTATCCACATTCATTCCTGGTGTTATGGTGCCAGAGTGGCTCCATAGTTTATGACCTGTGGAGAGACCGCAGACTGGTGGTGTGTGTTTGGGAGTACTAAACTGTACACCATGCCCCCAAAGGCCCCAATATGGACTTATTGTTGGTGTACCTATATAGCATTTGAGCCTTGACCCTGATATTTGAACTTACTTGTGCTCAATGGCATTTGTTTACCACTGTTTTCTCCTTTTTTAAGTTCAGAAGCCTTGCTTGTTTTTTTTTTTTTGTTTTTGCTTCTTTGCTCCTTCTTCCACCAGTCCACAGCTGCCCCTTTTTTAATACTGAAGTCGTTTTGACAAATGTCGCTAGCATTTGTAAGGCGAAATCGTGGCTGGTGATAGATTTAGATAAGGTTCCACTAACCTTCACAGACAGGAGGCTGACTCCAGGAGCCCTGGTTGCTACAGATGCTCTGAGTGGCCCTGGGAATGGGTGTGTATCCTGGGTGACATGCATACAGAGCAACAGAGCCTGGGCTAGTGGAGGAGAACTGCACCTCTGCATGCTTCACCTTTACAGGGGGACCACAGTCTCTTCCTGCAGAAAAGAACCTTTACATTATATATAAGAGCCTTTATATATATGTATATATATATATATGGATTTGTACAGAGCTTTTCTGTTATGTTCCTGTGCAGTTTGACAAAGACAAAGTAATAATTGTCCTCTTTTTTAGGCAATGCCATAATTTTATTCATGAAGAAAGTGTATCAGTACAACTCTCCACAGAGAGGCAATTTTGCTTTGCTGCAAAATTCTTAGTAAAGATGCAGCTTTCTTCATGAATAAAATTAATACATTACCTATAAAAAGAACAGTTACAAAAACTGAGCAGCCACTTTGTCTTTCTCAAGCTGCAGAGGAACATGACATTAAAGTTATGGCTTTTCCCTGAAACGTAAAAAAATCAGCAGGACTTGTCTTACGTTACCCACATGGCCTGAGTGTTCACAGCTCTGTACAAATCCATAAAAAGAAAGAACCTGTAAAAACATCCACATTGTGAAATGTTTTATTTCTAGGTGAAATAGAGCTGATATTTCTTTCTGTGAGAGTGGAACCAGCAACGATTCCAAACCTGTAGAACCATAGTGCAAAACCCCGGCACTGTCGAGAGTTACAACCACCTTTCAGAACAAGTATCAGATTCACAGAAGAATTCATTCATTTTACTCTCAGGGGGAGAGAGCCAGAGCCAAGATCTCCAAGAGAGACTGGCATCCATTACTTCTTCCTGGCATCACCTAAATGAAGATGAACATCTTCTGTTCTCTCACTTAACTGCCCTATTGGCTACATTCATAAAGGTGGATATTTATCTGTTCAATGAGAAAGTTATGTGATACTGATTCCATATAACAGAGTCTCTAAGGTGTTTCTAATGAAAGACCAGAGATTGCATTACCTTCAAAGGCTGGGTTGGTTCCTCTTTTGATCTCACAGTGTCTTCCCATGAAGGATCCAGAGCACTCACACTTGTACTTGCCAATGTAGTGAAAACAAGTTCCTCCATTTAGACATGGACCTGAGGCACAGGGGTCAGGCTTTCCTAAACAGACACATGAAGTGAAAGTGAAAACTTGTCATTGTGAAACACAACGAACTACAGCCTCTGCATTTTACCCATACAAATACTTGCAGCAAGGGGAGCAGTGATGGGGATAGTACCTTGCCCAAGGGTAACTTAGGGCAATCTACTTATCTGGGATTCGAACCCTCTGCCTTCCGAGCCTGGGGCCACCTCCCTAACCACTAGGCCACCGCTGCCCCCTAGCGTGACCCCCATCTCCTCTCTGTCCCTCAGTCCTCTCTCAGACTTATCTGTTTATTAAAGTGGGGTCCAGACTTCTAGTTCATGCAGAAGTCCCCAGAAGACTCAAACTCTGTTTATGACCCACCACTTCTTTTGACTGAAGGGATCAGGGTTATATCAGTGGAAGCCCCAAAAAATACAGGAATAAATCAACTAAAAAATACAGGAATAAATCAACACAAGATGTACCCCCCCACCCCCCCACCCCCGCTGTTCTGCTTAAGGATATTTAAACTTTACTTCACCTTATTTTACACCATCTGCATGAATACACTGTTTTAACACATGTGGTTCACGTTGGTCATGACAAAAGAAGAAAGTCACTCTAAACAGCTGAATTCTTATAAACACTGACTTGATTGTGCATCATTTTCCGTTTCTTTTGAATAGAACAAAAATGGGGAACAGCATAAGCAATTGATTATAGAAGATGAGCTCAACACACAACAATCATGTCATATTTTACAGCAGTGTCAAACATTTTGGTTTAGAGTTGGATGAATTGATCAGAGGATAATGTTACCTATGGGTAAAAGGTGTGCCAAAAATTTAAGTAGATGTGTTTTTAATGTTTTTTTTAAGTTTCAAATTTAGAGCAAAAATAATGTCACCTAAATGTCTGTTCTCCATGTTTAAGACTTCCTTGCTGAAAGTGACTATTTTTTGTCTTTGTGAAACACAGCACAGCACACAGCTAGACACAATGAAATTCAACCTCTGCTTTTCACCCATACACACCGTACAGCAGGGGGCAGCTATTCAAAGCGCCCTGGGAGCAGTGATGGGGACTGTATCTTGCTCAAGTGTACCTCAGGGCAACTTGCTGGTCTGGGATTCGAACCCTTGATATGTCGATCTTGGGGCCTAGTCTCTAACCACTAGGATACCGCTGCCCCCATAATGGTTCTCGGTTCACATTCTAGTTTCAAGAATTCTGATTTGATATAACTTATTGCCATTCAAATTGCAGAAAAAAGTCTTGCTCAAATTACATATGTTAATCTAATTAACACTCCATGTATGAACAGTTTTATCATACCATTATGCAGTCTCTTCTTTTATTTCAATCAAATATAAAAGCTGTTAGGCTTTAGGTGAGGGAAAGTTGATTGTTTAATTGAAATAAAAAAAAACTATGCTGAAACACTGAGTTCTTGGGATGACACACATGCTATAATGCCTGCAAAACTGTTCTTATGAAGCTGGCCAACATTGAAAAAGCATTTCCAGTTCCATGCCAAGTCTTTCAGGAACTTGTGAAAACTCAAATCACCACTGCACCAATTTATCAAGCCTCCCTGATCCATGCAATTTTCATGTTAATGTGCTATTGTTTTTGTAAGCCCAGCCACTATGGATGCACAAGCCAGTGTATTTCTTTATGCCGATCCCCAGTCCTGATAAATGGGGAGGGTTACTTCAGGAAGGGCATCTGGTGTAAAACTTTTTCCAAACCAATATACAGACAACAACACAAATTTCCATACTAATTTGGTTGAGGCCCAATTTAACAGAAGAAGGAAGTGGAGGAGACTTCAAAAGGAGGAATATTTGAAGGAATATTTTGTTTGTGCAAGAGACTAAATGGTGACTAAGTGGTGAAGGTGAAGGTGAAGAGAGTGTCAGAGTGTTGAGCATGGTGCCAGGAATCGACAGAGTGATAATGAATGTTAGTGCTTATGCCCTGCAAGCATGTTGTGAGATGGAAGAAGATGAAAGAAGAATTCTGGAGTGAGTTTGATGAAATGATGCTGGGTGTACCCAGGGTAGAGAGAGTGATGATTGATGACTTTAATGTGCTTGTCAGTGAAGGGAACAGAGGTGATAAGAAGGTGATGGTGTCAAGGTAGGAATGCGGGTCATTTGGTTGTGCATTTTGCTGAAGAGTTGTAAATGGCTGTAGTGAAAATTTATTTTGAGAAGTGAGAGGAGTACATGGTGACATATAAGAGTGGAGGAAGGTGCACACAGGTAGACCATACCTGTGACAGGGAAAATGTAGCTAAGCAACATAGGGTTGTGCTATGTGGGATGATATTGGAAGCCAAGAAGAGGGGAAAAAAATAAGGTCAGAGTCAAAGATAAAATGGTGGAAGTTCAGGCAATAGATAAGACATGCATTGGGAGATAGTGAAGAGTTACCAGATTGCTGGGAAACTACTGCAAAGGTGGTAAGGGAGAAAGCTTGAAAGGTGCTTGGTGTGATATCTTTCCAGAAGAAGGACAATTAGGAAATCCGGTGGAATTTCAGGAGTGTATACATAGGAAGACATCTGTGAAACAGAAGTAGAATAGCCAAAGAGATGAAGAAAGTAGACTGGAATACAAGGAGATGAGGCACAAGGCAAAGATATAGTGGAAAAGGCAGAAGGTAAGGCATGTGGTGAGTTGTATAAGAAGTTAGACAATAAGGAGGGAGAAAATGACCCAGATCGATTGGTGAGACAGAGGGACAGAGCTGGAAACGATGTGTAGCAGGTTAGGAACGTTTACAGGACGGTAGTGAGACCACCTATATTATATGGGTTGGAGATGGTGGCCCTGACAAAAAGACTGGTGGTGGAGCTGCAAGTGTCAGAGCTAACGTTACTAAGACTTTAAGCATCGGGAGGATAGACAGGATTTGGAATGAATTTATTAGAGGGACAACTCAGCTTGGACATTCTGAGGATAAAGTCAGAGAAGCGAGTGCATTTGTCTGGACATGTACAGAGGAGAGACGAGGAGTATATTGGGAGAAGGATGTTGAGGATAGAGAAGCCAGGCAAGAGCAGAAGTGGAAGGACAAAAAGGAGATATTGTGGATGTGAATGGCCATACAGGTGGTCAGTGTATATCCTCTTTACATTCTATATCTGTTTCCCCTCATCTTTTTTTGTTTAATGTTGTTTTGTTCCTCTTTAAATTCATAATTGGACCCTGCAGATACATTCAGCCAACCGACCTCCTGCATTACACAGTTTCCTCCACAAAAGTTTTATGTAGAGTTGTCTACGGTTTAATTTAGGCATCATTTTGACTTAAAATATCCAAGAAAGTGTTCTTCACAATATCCTGATGTCAACTGATGGCCAAGTGGCCAAGTAGGTATTTTAAAAAAATGATTTGGACCACCGAGTGCGGATAAGGCAGAGAGAGATTTAGGTGTTAAATGTTAGTGTATTCTTTATATGTGTATTTGGAGTGGTGATGCTATAGCCCAACATCCATTAGAAATGTGCTGTTAAGTGTAAATAAAAACGAGACTAAGGGTTAGAGTTATGGGACACGAGAGACATGAGGGAAGGAGTGTGTTAGTATGTGTTTATTTGTGCAAGATTGAGCTTGTGTGAATGTTCTGAGCAAATGTTTGCATGTGCAGTTTGTGTGAATGTGGAGTTCAATGTGTGTGAGAAGTCATTAATCATTACAGTAGCTCTGAGAAAGAACTGCACAGCCCTTTTCAGGCTTATGTGCCAGGGTAAGTTTTTCCCTATATGTGAAGAATCCAAGTCTTGAACCAGCTCCAGCACATTGAATCACTCCACAAGGCCAAGCAGTTGCGCAACTCTAATATGGGACAGAGTTGGGATAATGAGATTCCAGAGATGAAAAGCCTTGGCTTTGAGGAACTGATTTTCTTCACAGAGATTTTATGGCACTGTGTGCGCGGAAGTTCAGTTCTCCAAACACGGAACAAAAGCAGATTACACACTTCTTCCATTTGACCAGAGCTCGAGTAGAGCTGTTCTGCAGAGAGGAGGTTGCGAATTTGACCATAAGTTCTGCAGACACAGGTACCCATATGTGTGGGCATTTAAACATTAAAAAGTGCTGTAAAAAGGGTGTTTTAAAAGTGAAAGTGGAACATGAAATTAGTGTAATCACCCCCTCCTTGTTTACGTTAACTACCCACTTTTTTTGCAAGGGAGTTTGTAATGTAGCTTTGTAAAGTAAGCCTATTCTCAGCAAGTTGAGTGAGGTTTCCATCACTGCATCATATGCTGTAACATTAGAAACTTGACATGAAGCAGTCTGTGGTTTAACTGACTGAATGACTGATTGACTGACTGACTGACTGATTGATTGATTGATTGGTTGATAGATTTTATTATCTAGTAGAGAGAATATTTATTGTGAATAGAAAAACCCCCTTCTGATTATGTATCTTGAAGGTGGGAGGAGATTTTTCAATGAAAAATATCCCAAGGGAAGACACATGATGCATGGTGTTTTTTTACAAGCTATTCCATGCAAAAAGAAGATTGACATTACTGCGAAGAAAAGTTATATCATGTTTCTATATCACATGGGGAATTTCAGGTCACTGTATGGTGGATTCCCAGGGGTTGTATGGGGTATTAGGGATTCAATGCCTGTTTTGGCTAGATTGCCCTATTAAGCTCTCTTTAGAAAATAGACACATTCTGTGAATCACTCCTCAACACTCACCCACTTCACAGTGTTTCCCTGTAAATCTGTAGGGGCACACACAGTGGTAACTGCCACCTTCTTCTTTACAGGAGCCTCCATTTCGGCAGGGGCTAGAGGCACACATACTTAATCTGACTGAGGACAAAAAAGAGAGATAAATCAAAGCTGCATGTACCAGCAGACATATCAACAAGAGCCAAATGGCAATGCTTTACATAAGCAAAAGGAGCACAGAGACACTAATGGCGTTACCTATTTCACAGTGCTTTCCCCTGTAGTCATGTTTGCACTCACAGTTGTAGCCTCCATCCCGCTCATAGCAGTAACCTCCATTCTGACATGGTGAGGAATCGCAGGCTGATCGGGGCTGTACTGGAAAACACATACACCGACTTGACTGTATTCAGCTGCATGGGGAGAGCTGGTGACTCTTTTTTATTTGTGCTTTATTTGTGGGAATGATTTACTCATTTGAATGTCCATGACAACATAGATCATTTGACCCTTAATGGCAAAACTGAAGCACCACCTTCTTGTCACATCCCCAGACCAATAAATCAGGTTTCAAATTTCACTGCCTTGAGAATTTTGGAGGCACTTGCCATACTGACAGAATAGTGTGTGGAGTGTTTACTGTCATGGAAATGGTGTGCGTCATGTGCAGTTTATGTGTATTCCTCTTGCTCCATTGCTTACCATAAGGGTAGGCGTCTTTGTGGTCCAAGTCAATGCTGGTTTGGCATGTGCAGAGATATGTGCCACCATATTCTAGACATGGGCCCCCGTCTGGACACGGCCTGCTGTTACTGCATGGTGTCTGTGTTACCTCTAGAAAACAAAGCCAGTCAAAACAAAGAAGATCATCATGTATCGGGGTGTAAAAACCATCAAAGCTGTAAATTTCTGGAATTATGGGATCATTTAATCAACAACAAAATCCAGTTAAGTATATGAACCCATTTGATGGGCTAAAATGAAACTCTCATGCCTTTATAAAATATGAATAATTAGTGTTTCTCTGTATTCTGCCACCAAGTGGATGATACTTCCAGTCACATTTGCTTCTGTTCATTGTACTTTTTTGTTTATTTGGAATTCTACCAATAATACCATCTAAAAAAACATACCGAATCAATAATTGTGAGGACACAGATTTCCACTGTGTAAGGCAGGCGACAGATCAGAGACAGGACTGTACATTCACAGAACATGAATGCATTTTATCTTCTCTCTTCTTACATTATCAAACAAAATGAATAGCAACAATTAATATCATCAGCTTCATAGTTGGGACAGCAGTGGCCTCGTGATTAGTGACTAGGCCCCATCATCAGAAGGATGTGGATTTGTGTCCACATCTTCCAATGAATTTGCAGTGCAAAGGTAACACTGGGCAAAGGTAATATTGTTCTAAGGTGATCTATTCCCAGCTCTTCTACAGAGACTGCATTTATGATGCCGTTGCACAGCTTTAACATAAACGTGGGATTTGGATGGTGAGACAGATAGATTCACTTATAGGATGTATTTACTTTCTATTACAGTAAAAGCATACCAAACTGACAGTAGAGTCCAGTGAAGCCTGTTGGACAGTCACAGGTACCATTCACATCAGTACAAACACCTCCATTTTGGCATGGACACTCTTCTGTAAGGACAGAGAGAGACAGAGAGAAGGAGAGAGCCTTAAAGACCGTTAGCCTCAAAGAGGTCACTGTAGTTTTTACTTTGCTGGAGAAGTAAACATTCTAACTGTCCTAAAAGATGTTGCACTCCTTCTGCATTAGTCAAAGTGGCACCAAGTGTAAATACAGAGGAAGCACATGTGTGGGAATGGAAGTTTGTCTGTGTGTGTAGTGTAAGGCAATGCGAGGGGAGAGATTTCATTTTTTTTTGGGAGGGGGTGTTTAACTTTTCTCCAGGGTCATTCTTTTCCATGTTTTTTTCCCCCACACAGTTCTTGCATTGCTGGACGATTGTACCTCAAGTCTTCTGCATCTCTCCTTAAACTGCCAGACTGTTTTTATTTTCCTCTCCCCCTTCGTAATTGCAGGAGTGGATGAAAGGAAGTGGCTGTATCACTGCTAAATTGCTTCCTTTTGAAGTCCGGGAGGGGGGGCTTGCATTATGGGGCTTATTTTTTTCTGATAATATGGAACATACTTTTTGATCAGAATGTATGGCCCTAGAGGCAATTAATAGATTGTTAATTCAGTGGAGTCACTTTCATGGGCCCTCCTTGTGGGCCTTTGGCTTTGATCTCGGCGGACGATTAGGCACTCCTGTGTTCTGCTTGTGGGCTGCTACCTCCTCTTCCTCACAGGACTGTGCGCCTTTTTCCACTGTGCCTTCCAAGTTTGCTGGGCAGGAAGGTATTCAGGAGATTTAAGAGAGTCTATATAAATGCTGATAGTTATTTCAGCTTAAGAGTGAGGAGTAGTGTGAATTTGCAAAGGCTCACATACTATTAAAATACTCTTAGAGAAGCAAGGAAAAAGAGAATGGGTTTCCTAAAACCTTCACTTAAGAAGACGTTGGACAAAATCATACAATGCAACATGGACCATATTTATAGAGATGGTTGATAAAGGGTGGGGAAAAGCATGATGGAAGTCCATTGCTGTTTGCAACATGAGGAGCATCTGTGGCAATTTGCTAGCTCTAGCTGTCAGGAATAATTATTTTAATTAAGATTTATTTTACCCCTTATATGTGGGCTTGGTTATTAATCTCACTTTGCAAAAAAAGCAATTCATAAAACTAGAAAACGTAAACTAAAAATGAAATCTAAATGCTTATATTGAGCAAAGAAAGCTACCAGTGGGGTCCAACTCATTTACTCTGTAAGATTTCTTGAATCTAGTTTTTCGCATCAGCTTAAACATCGTTACACTTCATAATCGATTTGAGCCTCAAATCACTAGCAAAAGATCTTCCAAAAATACTTGACATGATGAGAAAACTAGACATAAATTGAATTCCTGTATTTTAGCGTGGATCCTTTTTGAGTGCAGTTTGCATGTTTTCTCCGTGTCTGTGTAGAGCTACAGGTTCTTACAGACCAAAGACCAATGCACCAGACCAATGCATGTCAAGTGAATTGGAGATGCTAAGTTGCACCTAAGTCTGGCTTCCTGTGTGAATTTGCATGTCTGTACCTCCCTTGCAATGAACTGGCAACCTGTCCAGGATTGCTACTCCACCTGTCACACTATGAGCAATGGGATAGGCCCCATCACCCCATGAACCTGTTTAGGATAAGCAGTTCAGATAACGGATGAATGGAGATAATAAGACTGGATATTTTTGGCTATTTAAAGAAATCATAATAATCATTTACATTGTATTTCTCTATTTAATATTTCAAGATATTTATTCATGTATTGTGTTTAAGAATGGTAGTGTACACCGATTTCCTTTTGTGCTTTTAACAAAAACATCTTAACTGATGTTAATGAATTATTTTGTGCATTTAAACAATGTGATGAAGGTAAAGAATAGAAATGTTCTTGTCTCAAAATGAGATGAGTTATTATGAAGGGTTCTTGGAGCAATGCAAGAGAAAAACCACTTCCCCTTAAAAACATTTTAACAGATGGTTCTTCTCAAAAATCTTGTTATAAGCTGAGATATGTGCATGTGGAGAAGCTTTTAAAAATCTTTTTAAAAAATTCTGAAGGCTGTGGTTCCACTTTCTTTGGATGGCCTAGATAGTCTTCAGATGTTCAAATTATTAACTGTCTGGGAAAACTCGCATTAGGTTTAGGATTATTTCCAGGTTAGTGTTGAGTTTTGTTTCTGAGTTATTATTGTTATTGTTAAGGCTAGGGTTCAGGTAAATTAAAGTAAATGTTATAGATTAAATGTAAATCACATGTGGGCATATACAGCACATATACCGTGGGCTATTCAAAGAATGTGAACAGTCAGTCCTTGTAAAGAGCATAAATGAACCACTATATGTTATTTAGGAAGTCCTACAATAGTCACCTGTATCTGTGTTATTGTACATTTAGGAATTGAAGTCTAGGCTCCTATACAGCTGCTGAGGTTTGAATGGATCAGTCACTTGTCACTACACTGTCCGCTGTTCCAGGGAGCCTGCCACAGGATCAAGATTCTGAACCTCTAACTATTATCTCCTCAGCTTTTTCTCTGGGAAGTGAATTCCAAACATTGGTGCCATGTCGTAAAAAATGAGGCCCTTTCAAGTCTAGACAGAAGTCCTTCCTCTTGTTGGTAAACTAGTAAAAGGTGCCATAAAGCAATTATTTTGCAACATCAAGCGCCCGTTGCTTCGAGGGCTGTGTAGTAAACTGGGTGAGGCTGTGTCGGTTTGGATAATTACGCTCATCCATCACAGCTGCTTGGTCTTCCCAGGCAGTGCTCCAAATTCCTGTGGTATAGCGCCGTCTGCCTTGCTCTCCTCCTCTCTACTGCATACCTGCCCACCTAAGAAGAAGCAGTATGGAAGAAGCTCCCTCACTGTTAGCCATACCTTCACAGTCCTCGCCATAGTATCCAGGGTTGCAGGTGCATTCATACTTTCCAGGACTGACGATCTTGCAGTTCTGATGACTCTCACAGCCATCTCCCTCGCAGGAAGCTGGAGAGGTTAAGAAGCAAAGGTTTATAGTGAATGATGAGGAGAAAAGTAATGGAAGTCCTGTAAATAACCGCAATTCTCTTCACACATTTTCACTAATTAATGCAATGTCCATTCAAACATATAATCTACAGATCGGTAATCTATAATCTATGTATAATCTGTTGAGAAACAATTACCAGTTCAGAAATGACCAGTTTACTTGCATGTCTCTTTATTTTTCTTTTATATTTATATAAAATGTTGATTTTGATAAAGTGGTGAAAAAGACAACTAGATTGTTTTCTTTGAATATTTATTTCCCTTAGAATACTCTATATGTACCTCTCCACATGAATGAATGTGCAAAATATATTTTAAGAAACCTTTTGTAAAACAATGTCTCAAGTGTTATATGAAGCATTTTAGGTACCATTTTGCATGACAGCTTCTGGGAGGAAGAAACTAAACTCTGCGACTGTTTAATTCCTGTCATTGCCATTGTGAATAATTCTGTAATTTTCTTTAAAATGTCACCATCAAACACCTCTTAATAACTACATCTTGACTATTGGTTAATGCAGACATTTTAGAAAAAGAAAAAATGGCTTTCCTTGCATGAGATATTTTGATTGAAGTGTTTAGCTATTAATGTTTAATTTACACGAATGAACACGACATGAAACAGACACGAAAGAGCAGTTCTTCTTGAAAGAACCCTTTTACAGTTTCATATTCTGTCTATATTCCTTTCTATCTGTGTTGTTTCACACTCTTGTTTCTCATCATGAATGTAATCTGGAAGTTCTTAAAAGTGAAAAAAAAGGTTTACCTGTCTGATTTGCACCATCAGTGATAGAGGAATTGGTCACAAGCACTAACTCTGTTGGAAAGGAAGAGAAATTCTTGATTGTAAAACAGAATTGTATGACTTCCTTTTTTCAGGACTATCCTGTGATGCAGATTTTTCCTCGATGTAGAGTATCATGACCTAATGTAGCCATAAATCTGCACCAAACCAAAAGTGCTTCTTAGTAATAACAAAATCAAAGCAAGGCACAGGGTAGATTTATGAAGCTGAAGCCACAGCCTTCAGTTTCACTTGGGGAACTGTCTCCCTTGTTTTGGGAACCTCCCCCTTAAAAGGCCGGTTAAGCCGCTTTGACCTCAGGCAAACCAAACAGCCAGCCGCACCAAAAACCAAATGCCTGAGAACCAGAAGATGTTGCAAAAGCTTTTAGCAAATACATGAGGTCAGTCAGTCAGTCGTGCAACCTGAAACCACAATCATCCCATTTTCGTCTTCTCTCTTTATTCTGAATTTCATTGTGAGTGTATGTCTGCTTGCGTCTATCCCAGTTGGAAAAAGTTATAATACAGGAAGTCAAAAAAAAAAAAAAGAAAAAATGGAAAGTAGCTTGGTTGGCTGTATAAACATCTATCATGAAGCATTTTTCCCCACTGAAAAAAGAAATCAAATTAAAAGGGTGGATAATGCTCAATGGCTGGCATTCAGAAAGCAGGAAAAGTGCAGTCTAACCAGTAAGCTCCAGAAAATGGGCTTAAAGGGAGCTCACCTTTTTCGCAGTGGCTTCCGGTGAAGTTAGCAGCACAGGTGCAGGTGTAATTATTCACCTGATCCACACACACCCCTCCATTCAGACACGGCATTGACTCACACTCATTGATGTCTAGATCCACAAACACAAAAACACAAGTTTCATTCAACAGTACAGGGACCTTTTGAGACTTAATCATTGGAACAGTTCCATACTGATTTTACATGGATGTCTTAAGACTTGAGGATGCAAAGGAGTTCATGCAGGTTTACAGTTACATGGACCAGGTGTCTAGTATTAAGAGTAATCCAGTCCTCTGTACAAGGGTTCATAATATGTGCAGGGCCAACAGATAAGTTCCCGAAGTATTTCCCAACTGGGTTTGTGTTTCCTCAATAATCTTCTCTGTGAAGCATCCAATTTGTTGAGCAGGGAGGTTGTGTTGTTACATCACATCAGACATCTGAGCACATCAGGCCTGTTTTCTCATGTGTTTTATCATTAATTTATAAACTAGTGCCTGGGGACACTGGTGGCTAATAGGTTAGGGACTAAGCACCATAATAGAAAGGTTGTGGGTTTGAGTCCCAGACCAGTAGTTTACCCTTAGGTACCCTTGAGGTAGGCAAGAGGGACAGCGGTGGCCTAGTGGTTAGGGCGTTAGCCGCATGCTCGGAGGATCGGGGGTTCGAACCCCTTCCCAATAGGTTGCCCTGAGGTACCCTTGAGCAAGGTACCGTCCCCATCACTGCTCCCCGGGTGCTTTCAATAGCTGCCCACTGCTGCACGGGTTTGAGTGTGCATGGGTTAAATGCAGAGGTCCAATTTCGTTGTGGTTCATGTGTGCTGTGCCATGACCTCGCAATGACAAGGGTTGCCACTTTCAAGAGTAAAGATACATGTTGCCTTGATCTCTGGCTTCCTGAAATGTAATAATTTAAAAAATGGGCCCAATTCTTTATACCTGAGCATATGAAAGCACCCAGATGCTTCATATATACACTCGTTTACCACAAACATAAGTCTGATATTGGCTGAAATTTGACAAAACACATTAATGAAGAATGAAAACCGCTGGGAAGAAAATGTAAGAGGCTGACAATCTTCTTCTTCTTTTTCTTTCGGCTGCTTCCTTTTAGGGGTGGCCACAGTGGATCAACCTTTTCAGTGAATCTCCATTTCTTCCGGTCCTCTGCATCTTTCTGCTTCAAACCAACCACCTGCATGTCCTCTCTTTGGTCTTCCTCTTCTCCTCTTTCCTGGCAGCTCAATCTTCAACATCCTCCTCCCAATATAATCCTCATCTCTCCTCTGGACATGTCCAAACCAACGCAACCTTGCTTCTCTAACCTTCGTAAGAGGCTGACAATAAGGTGATGCTTTTCAATGCTGATCTGCCATTAGAAAGACTTGTGCCATGGCAGGCTTTGTAAATTCTATCCAGATAAGGCCATCTGCCAGATGAATAGGAACAGTCCTGAAACAGAAAGCAAGCTGAGTTCCCTGGGGAACACACTGCCCTTTCAGTGGTACTCTCCACAGCCATGCTCACCTGACTCACACACAGGCCCGGTGTAACCTGCCTGGCATTCGCAGGTGAAGCTGCCGACACCCTCAATGCACCATGCTCCGTTGAGGCAAGGACTCTCTTGGCACTCATCAATGTCTGCAGGCAACACATGCACATACATATACACACACACACACACACACACACACACACACACACACACACACACACACACACACACATACACACACACAGGATATTTACTCAGCTGATTAATATATCCGCCACGCCGTTCTTCTCACTCTGAAAGTATGCGCTTCTGGCTGTGAAAGGTATTAGAGGTTTGATACATCTCTGCAGGCTGGACTGTGGGAACGAGAGGTAGGCTGCAGCCAACAGAGCGACAGGGGAGGGGGGACAGACATTGAGAGAGAGAGAGAGAGAAAGAGAGAGTGCTAGAAAGAGAGAGAGAGAGAGAGAGAGAGAGAGAGAGAGAGAGGGGTCACAGCATGGTGAAAAGCTTATAGGACTGAGACCTCAGATTCTCTTTCAGTCACTTCTATGTGTCTTTATTTTACATAAAAATTCAGAGTCATGTATAATTTATTAATGTGAAGAAATTATTCAGTAACTAGAATATGTGATATATGATATTTGATGACAGCTCCCCTGGTAAGAATGACAGCATAGAGTTGATTTCTCAAGATTGGAGGATGCTTGCTGATTATATTTTTCCAGCTCTTTGACATTCCTCTGTATTTATAGACTGCCTTCTTCAACACATTGCACAAGTTTACAACTAATATCACTAAAAAATGTTGGGTATTTGGTGAAAGCATTTATACCAAACATTTTCAAAAGAGCAAAAGCAACATATATACAGTGGGTTTTTTTTTTTTTTTTTTAGCATTCTCCAGATTTGTCTGCAGATCCTGTCTCTGAGCTCTGCAGGCAGTTCCTTTGACCTCATGGCTTGGTTTTTGCTTTTTAAGCAAACACTGTTCGCTATGCCAAGGAAGACAAACTGATAAATTTACAAAATCTTGAAAATATAAAGCTTACTTTGATATATATTGACAGCTATGAGGCCTTCTACAAAGAGGCCTTTCCAAATCTATTCAATTTAATTTACCACAGGTGGACTCCAACCAAAGTGCAGAATCATCTCAGCAGCAATCAAGAGAAATTGGGAGGTACCTGACCTAAGTGTTGTTGCCAAAGTTTAGAATACTTCTGTCATTGTGATATTAATTTTTTTTTCTTTTAAATAAATTTAGACTTTATACTTTTGCCTCACCATTTTTCTGAACCCTGGCTAAGGCTCTGGCTTTGAACATCTGATTAAAAATACAATGCAATAAAAAGAAGGCCTGAGTGTGTAAACAGCAGTAATTTTAGTTAGTAAATTGAGCAGTGGGAAAGTCTGTTAGTCTAGAAATAGCATATAAAATATGCTTTACTATAGCATATCGTATATGCTATATTACAGTCCAGCTCAGTAGCATAGCACTTTAAACAGGAAAATCTAAAACAAAAGCTTTTTGCTTACAGCCTGTACAGCTCGTCCACAGGTGTTATGAAAGGCTAGGTACACTTCCTGGACATCTTGGGACATCTTACCTGTTTCACATAGGGTTCCTGTAAACCCCAGTGGACAATGACAGATGAAGCTGTTGACATGGTCTGCACACGTGCCTCCGTTCTGACAGGGATATGAGGAACACTCATCAACGTCTACCCAGACAGGGGGAGGGGGGGTGAGAGAGAGAGAGAGAGAGAGAGAGAGAGAGAGAGAGAGAGAGAGAGAGTGACAGATCGAGAGTGAGGAAGGACCTTGTGACTCCTATTATACGTGCACACAGGAATGAAAACATGAGGGAATCCTCAAGTGGAGGGGACGGGCGGAAAGGTAATGATTTGACCACAGCAAAATGTTGGACGGGTCCATTGGTATGCATATTACAAGCAGATGTGACCAGAGAGAAGTTCACTCTCCCAGGTTGTCCCCCTGGCTAAAAGGGTGGAATCTTACTTTTACAAGCTGACTTCCTCTTTCCTGGCAAGGATGACAGAGGATGAATTCAAGCTCTTTGTGTGTGTGTGTGTGTGTGTGTGTGTGTGTGTGTGTGTGTGTGTGTGTGTGTGTGTGTGTGGTGTTTGAGGGGTGTCCTCACTCTCATACCTATCTGGCACCTGCGGCCAGTGAAGCCAGCCAAGCAAGAGCAAGTGAAGGAAGGATTTCCAGTGATGCAGTCATCAATGCAGCGGCCACCATTCAGACAGGGCCTCAGGTTTGGGCAGACCGAAGCTGTGATAAAAAAGTGGAATTTTACTGACATTTTAGTCCCTACAGTGCTTTTAAACCTATATTGGAGGATACCTATATTTTCATTTTTTAAACATATCAGGATGTATTTTACAGAACATATCAATATGTTTTGTGTCAGTTTTTCATCAGTATATTTTTTCTGTCTTTTTCTTTTTTTCTTGGGGACATTGCCCCAAACATTTATCCCTGTTGTTAGAATGTCAGGCACTTTTAAAATCTTTTTACATCACCTTTGGACCAAATGTTTCAATATGAATGACAATAAGAAAAAAGATCTTTTTAAGCAAACACTGTTCTTTATGCCAAGGAAGACAGACAAAATATCACTTCTCACTTCTTTTCTCGTTCTTATCTATTTTTTCTTTCTTCATCTCTAGACTATTCAAACCCAAACCTCTACATGGTGGTTCTCAAACTGGATTGTCCAGGGAGATAATAAGGCAGCCTCTGATTTCAGAAGCTTTATGCCATATTTAATTTTTAGTTTGCAAAATCTTCTTTGGCTTTATCTAACAAGTGGTATCTGTGAAACTGAGTGAACTGTAATTTAAATGTCAATCTGTCACAAATAATAGCCACTTTAGCAGCCACTTAACATATAATTTCTCTCTCTTCCTCTCTCTCTCTCTCTCTCTCTCTCTCTCTCTCTCTCTCTCTCTCTCTCTCTCTCACACACACACACGTCTTACCTGAGTCATTACAGTTGCCCACCTGCACCTGAGCATCATCAATACGGAAGACCCAGCGGCCAGGATAACCCACATTTGTGGTGGTCTCCACCTCCACTATATCATCAGTACGTGAACCAGGGATGTTGAAATAGCGCCTCCCATCACCAGCATTAAAACCTGCCTAGGAAGAGAGGATAGAGGTGGGACAGTTCTCTCAGAGCCATTTAAATTTTACACAAACTATCATATTGCTGCAGCATCATAACTAAATTATAGATGTAACGCCATTATATGGTGTAATTAATATATATATATATATATATATATATATATATATATTTTTTTTTTTTTTTTACTTTAAACATGAAGGAATAAAACATTTAAGGAATAAAACATTTAAATAATCCAACAAAAATTCTTATTTCTCTGATCAAATGTAAAGATTTTGGGCTGTTTTGCCAGGCGTGGACAGCCTAATTTAATAAATCAACACTAAATGTTTTTAGTTGAGCCTTGGGCTTCAATTTAATCTGGGCAGATTTTGGGTACAGGAAACTCAATAGGTTTTATTTCTCACAGCAACAAAGTAATATACTTACACGTTTTTTATTAATATTTGTCTTTTTTTATTTGATCTACTGGACAACATCTATAATAATAAGGCTTTGGGCATCTTACATCAAGCAGACTACATGAAGGTCATGAATGTGGACTAAGCTCTTGATGGCTATGTGTCTGAGAATTTTAATTCTTTCTGAAATCCTAATCCTAAAAATCCTGGAATGGATTATTGTTAAAGTGTTGTTGTAGTTAGTCAGCAGGCACAACATAGCATCTTAATTACATCTAATCTTATGAATTGCAGAATATTATGAAGGTTTAGGGTTTGAAAAAGGATGAAATGCTTATTCACTACTGCTTGCTTTGGCAGAATGTATGTCAATGTCATAAAGTGTAAACAACTTCCAAAAGACTGCTTCCTTTACCCCTGAAAGTGAAATTAACTAAACTTGAATTCACCCAAAATAGACAAGTGCTTCTTCTTCTTCTTCTTCTTCTTCTTTCAGCTGCTCTCGTTTAGGGGTCAAAACAGCGGATCATCCATTCCCATTTCTTCCTGTCCTCTGCATCTTCCTTCTTCAAACCAACCACCTGCTTCTCTCACCACATTCATAAACCTCCTCTAAGGTCTTCCTTTTTCCTGACAGCCCCATCTTCAACTTCCTCCTTCCAAAATAATCCTTGTCTCTCCTCAGGACATGTCCAAACCAGCGCAACCTAGCTTTCTCTCCAAAACATTTAACCTGAGCTGTCCATATAATATACTAATTTCTAATCCTGTCCATCCTCGTCACACCCAACAAAAATCTCAGCATCTTTAACTCTGACACCTCCAACTCCACCTCCTGTCTTTTCGTCAGTGCCACCATCTCCAACCCGTACAACATAGTGGGTCTCACTACTATCCTGTAAACCTTCCCTTTTACTCTCGCTGGTACCCGTCTGTCACAAATCACTCCAACCACTCTTCTCCACCCATTCCAACTTGCACTCTCTACTTCACCTCTCTTCCACACTCGCTGTTACTGTTGATCCCAAGTATTTAAATTCCTTTACTTTGTCACCTCTACTTCTTGCATCCTAACCACTCCACTTTCCTCCCTTTCATTCACACTCATGTATTAGAGTAGAGTGATCTTATTCTTTGTCCTACTCACTTTCATTCCTCTTTTTTCTAGAGTATATATCTACCTTTCCAGATTCTCCTCAAGCTGCTCCCTACTCTCGCTACAGGTCATCAGCAAACATCATTGTCCACAAAGAATCTTGCATAATTTTGTGTGTCAACCTGTCCATTACTATTGCAAACAGGAATGGGCTCAGTGCTGATCTTTGATGTAATTAAACCTCTATCTTAAATACATCCGTCACTCCTACTACAGATCACTACTTTGCAGTCTTCAATCTCCTTCAGACTGACTCTCCTGCAAAAGATATAATCCAACTGTATGCATCTTCCACCACTCTAATACGTTACCCTGTGCTCCTCACTGTTCTTAAAATAAACTACATCCATTTCCATCCTTTTTGCAAAATCTACAACCCATCTACAATTCCTTTCCTTGAGACCATACCTGCCCATCACCTCCTCATAACCTCTGTTCCCGTCACCAACATGTCCATTAAAGGGGAGGAAGTATTACAGTATTGCAGGTGACCCCTAAAGTGTTGCCTGCTGGTTATTATGGTATTTCTGGTGGTTGACAAGGTATTTGCATGTAATTGCTATGGTAAGAAAAGTACTTAATAGTGAGATTCTGTTGATTTGATTTGATTCTGAAGATTTAGAGAAGTAGTTTTGAATAATAATGAATGTCTAATAATAATAATAATAATAATAAAAAAACTTAAATATTCAATACTATAAATACGTCTTCAATAGTACATGGTTGAAATAGAATAAATTGGGACACTACCTGTGCAGCGATTCCCCCCAGGCCAGCAATATCTCCTCCACTGCTGGCATGCATTCCTGTGGTCCAGGTGATATTGTGGTACTGGAAGATGGTGAAAGAAAGCTCGCTGTCTGTGATCAACACAACCTGGAATGTGTTTACCTTAAAAATGAGAAAAGAACATAAGTCATACTTGAGTCTGATACTGCACAAAACTAAACACAATCCTTATATACCATAGTACCAGTTTATGAGGTAAATCTAAAGTTACTACTGGCTACAATAGAAAGGTGTCCCAACACACAATGCATTGCACCTTGATGTGGATTGGGTTGCAAAGTTGCAGACTAGTCAGGGTGCTCATGCCAGTTCCCTTTCACCATCAAAATATATACAATGGGCACTGAATCAAAGAGAACTGGACCAAAAAAAGTCACATTTTCTTACACATCATGTGGACTGCCAGATGTCTGTGTCTCGCTTATCTCAGAAAGAGATGGTTTCAGCATGTAGAGTCCCCTCATAGTGAATGTCTTTGGGAAGTTCTGAACCAGCTAATCTGATCCATGGAAGACATACCTCAAAAGAGTTTTTAAATAATCTGCTGCTAAAGTTTTGGTGCCAATTGTCACAGCACCCCTGCAGGACCCCTGGTGGAGTCCATGACTTGATGGCTCAGAGGCCTGAGGGGGAGCTACACAATAAAAGACTGGAAGTTATAATATTATCTATTGGCCATGTCTCTGAGCACTGAACACCGTGTACTTCTGGACACTCCAGGTAGGTTGCAGGATCATGGGATCCTGGTAGCTTCACATTTGGTTCTTCTCAAACCTTTGGCACTTAATTTGCATCTTTTTACTTAATAATTTTCTTGTGACCCTGTTGACTATCTGCAACAAATTGATGGTTTAGTGATCACTTCCCAATATCTTAGCAATTTGAGAGTGCTGCATCCCTCTGAATGACTTTTCAGCATACCTTGATATAGGGTGTTGATCTCCTCTGGCCACATCCTCCCTCATTACACAAATGCACATCACCTGATCTGCTTAAATCCAATTACCATTCAAGTTTAAAAATTATGATATGCTCAAAATACTCACTTTTCTAATAATTATGCACACACAGTGTATATGTGCATATAATTGATTTACAGTTACTGACTGTAGCAACCTTCCTTTGCCCTGTACAAGGAAAAAAAGAAGGGTTGGATATTCTGTGCATGACATAGGATTAGGTGGAACAGCTTAAACTGGAACAGCGAAAGTTAAAATAAAGATCTTCAAGGCAGAACACCTTTCAGAACAGGATTGATTATATTATAGATACTTTCTTGTCTAAGAGTGCCCATAAACTGTATTTTGGCTGTGTTACTAAGACTAATAATTACAGGTGTGAGTTTTGTTTAAGAGGAAAAAGAAACAATAAAGAAAATTAAATGCTGTATTTTTAGGTGGTTCAAACTAAATTAAAAGCCAAGTAAAGCAGTTCTGTCATTAACAGATCAAATTAAATTGACTCAATTATTCCTTTTCCCAAAGTTCAACCTGCCCAGACATATGTGAGGTTTGCTTTTTTAGTTTTCTTGTTTAGCTATGTCTGATATGTCTAAGGAATGGAAAGTCCGTGGAAAATGTATTTAAAAAACTGATGTTAAAAAATTATTAAAATATAAAAAGAACATGGGACTCCTAACAGCCATGTAAGAACTGGTATTCTGTTAAAAACTGCTCCCATTAAAAACAGTACCTTAAAGCTTTCACTATTGAGAGAGAGTAGAAAATCAAGCACCATTGTGAGAAGACTTGCAAGTTAGCTATACCTTAAACTAGGTGCGACACATGTGTTCTCCAGTTTAAGTCCAATACTCAAAATTATATTATACATTTTTAAAAATTTGTTCTCACCACACTTGATTCAACTTTTCAGCTTATAAAGAAACCTTAAATAGGTGTGGAAAAGCAAGAAAAATGTTGAGGTAACTCAGGGTGGGGAAACACCATGCTAAGGTTGTTTTTTGAGTTTGAGTTGTTTTTTGAGGTTTGTTTTTAAAGTATTTTGAAGTCCATACCGGAGTGACAGAGCTGCCACCAAAGAATGTGACCTGATGCCACGTGGCAATGAGAACCCAAGTAGCCAAGAACATTGGGAATTCTGGAAAATAGTGATGGATGTCTTCTGTAGCCCTCTTCAGGATGGCAGTGTCCGTGCTCTCTCGATAAAACACCTTTCCGGCTGGCCGGTTGTCCACATCAGCCCAGAATGGAGCAACCACTCTGCGATCGCCAGCGATGGGGAAGGCCACTGGGGTGAACTGAGACACTTCTCTTAGAAAAGATACCAGACCATTGTTATTGACCTGAATAAACAAAGAGAATAGAAAACACAGGATGGATAAGAATTATCATGAAATATTTTACTTTCCATTTTTTCCTGGAATTTTGCTATTTTAATGAGTAATGTAGGGATGCATCAATCATAATTTTTTAAAGATATTTAAAAATATTTGACCCTTAAACGGAGTAGCTTACATTATTATAAAGCAATGACAAAAATCAATGAATGTAGCCTCTTGTAGACTTAGTATTGTAGTGGTAAGTCAGTCATTTTCTGCCACTTGTCCCAAGTGGGGTCATGGAGTCCATCCCAGCTCACACAGGGCGAAGGACGGGGGACACACCCTGGACA
>CM029366.1:15930100-15965100 GCA_017165825.1 Hepsetus odoe | reverse complement strand
CCAAAGAGTGAGATACTGTCCTATTTTAATACATTTTGAGCACAAAGAACAAAGTTTTTTGCTCTCATTTTAGTCCAGTCCCAATTTCAGAGGACTGTCATTTTGTTTATTTGTTTGTTTAGCTATCCTATTTATCATTCAGGTTTGAAGTACTGAAGAAACAGCTACCGATGATTACAGATGATCAGGCTGGTGATTGGTTTACTGGTGATGCTGAATGCTGAGTAAACCCTTTATCTAGACACCTTGTATCTTTAGACACTTTGCTGCCAGTCCCAGTAAAATGAAGATTGGATAAATGGATGGATCGAGTGTTATTAGTTATTAATTTGTAATAATTATAATTAGGGCACTCAAACAACGAAATGCTTCCTCTGCGTTTAACCCATACACATTGCAGTAGGGGCAAGCCAAACATCCAATATCCGGGGAGCAGTGTTAGGGACGGTACCTTACTTAAGGGTTCCTCAAAGTAAACTGTTGGTCCTGCACTCGAACCTGCAATCCTCCAATCATGGCATAAAGTTCAAAAGCACTAGGCTCCACTTCCCAAGCCCTTTCCAAACAGCCTAAACCTACATAAACATTTATACTTGTTTGAATGTCACTTAATACTTTTGAGGGTGAAATGGACTAAAGTAGCCTAAATGACCATGTTTGTTGAAATAAGGCTTTTTAACAGTAATATGAATGCCAGTTGCAGTAATAGATTTCTGCAGTTATAATGTAGCTATCCTTCAGTAAAGTCTTACATGTTTCCACACCAACTGGTACACAGTGATGTAATCACAGCCCATCACAGTCTTTTAGTAAGAAAAGGCTTTTGAGGAAAAACTTGGAAGAGATTTTTTATAATGATATGGTGAATTGTGTTTAATATGACCAGTAGCATCAACTGTCAGTTGTGATCTCAGGTTGACTTAAACTGTTTCAAGGGTTCATGAATATACTTCTGAAATATTGAAAGGCACATTTTTAAAAACATATTTTGCTGCCATAATACACCTTTAGCCTTCACACTCCTACAGTGATATTTGTGTGACTTCAGTGGGGCCAAAAAAAAACATACTGGAAGAGAGAAAATATCCAGGTTGAAGATTCCCTCTCCATCGTTGCGCAAACGCTGAAGCAGCGAGGATGAGCTTTAGCAGATGTGTGTGTGTTGTGTGTGTGTAACACAGGCTTGGAGCTTTTTCTCCCTGTCAGTTTCCCCTCTTCTGCTTTGACTCATCTCCACTGCTGTATAAAGGAAATCTCCACTTAAACCGTTTATAAACCTCCATTTCACAGCTCAAAATGTAAAACATTTCATCACATGTTTTGGCTTGGCATGTTGGGGTCACTATATACTCTTTATTTCTGCTTCTAATCTTTGAGAGTTTTTCTGCTATTTGTGATGATATGAGTCTCCTGCAGTGGTTCTCCACCATAAATACTTCAAAATAAAGGTTCCTTAAGGTCCTTGGCTTGGAAATTATAGCTCTGAGAAATCCTTTAATTGAATAGAGAACCTTTAAATGATGTGGACGACCAACAACTTTCACAAAAGCTCTTCAACACTTGCACATCTCATTTTCATTCATGGTTGCTAAGGGAAACAAATGCTAATGGTTTATTCTTATGTGAGACTTCTTCAAAAATCTCTTTTTGGCTCCTTTATTTTTAGTGTAGTACCTCTGTCCTGCACACTTTAGTGGATCAGATGTGTTGAACAGAAGAAAACACCAAAATACACAGCCACTGGAAACTACTATCCTAAGATACCAGAGTGAATTGATGCACAAATGAAACAGGCCTTATCCTCCTTTGTTTAGAATCTGCTCAGAAGCTCAGCTCTGCTTTCTTGCCTCTCTAGGCTTGGACCCCATTCTCTCAGCTCTTCGTCCTGGCCATTTGTGAGAGTGGTTATTCGGAGGCCTGCATTGTTTGGCATCTCTGAGACACTTCACAGATGCATCTGTGTTCTGTTAAAGGGATCTTGGTTTTGTGCAGGCCGGCAGCTGGAGAAGTCCATAGGGAAGATCCCTGCACTCGTTATCTGAAGTTGAAGAGGAGGAGGAAGACGAGGGGAAAAAGTTTAGGGGGGTTAGAAAAGGTCCCTGCAACATGTGAAAATTCCCAGGCCAAAACCAAAACAAAACAAAAGAGCCGCAGTGTGACTGCAGTAGCTCTGAGCATGGACCTAGGCTCTGGATGGGATGGAGGTTAAAGAGGGGATCAGGAAGGCTGGTACGCTCCTCCCAAAAATTGCTTCTTCATGGAAGCAAAATGGAGTGGGTGTGTTTGATTGTGCATGAGTCATCTTTTATAACTTTAGTTTTTGTTAAACCCAAAGCTCAAAATATGTCTTTACTGTGAAAATTTTTATAATATAACACAAGAAATCAATTCTGCTGAAAGGTATGCCCTGAAAAACAGCCTTGAAAGCAAAATTGGGTAGAATTTAGCATCCATCATCTCAGATATGACAGGGCCTGACTGACATTCAAAATAAACTTTCACTTTTAGTCAAAGAGGTGGTCAGCCCTGCATTGGCCGGAACATTTGGAATTTGATCCCGGAAGCCAGGAGTGCAAGAAAGCCCAAAAAGCTTGCTCTCTCTCTTGGTGGGTAGGATGGCCCTCTCTCTCCACTACCATCACTTAGCAGGCTTGTAGCTGCCATGGGCATCTCCTAGATGATGTAACAGAATTGGTGGTTAGCATGATACTCCAAGCATATTGAAATTTTCCAGTGACACTGTGTGAGCTGCCGTTTGAAAAGATGTGGTGGCTGGCTTGAAGGTAGCATTTTACACTTGCAGTGTTGGTGGTCTTGTGTGATTGGGGGAGTCCTAGATAGTGGGTAGGATTGAGCACAGCAAGCTGGGGGGAAAAAAATTGGATATTTTGCAAATAACCTTTCAACTCAAATTCAGGAATAACCTCTTTATACAGAATAGTGTGAATGTTTCAGAAACTAGATTTTGAGCCCTCTAATAAACAGATATTAATGCGGAAGGATAGCACTCGCAAGAAATGTTCTGTATCTGACCAGCTTTCACCTGCTGAGAAAAGTCTATATAGTTAGAGCGGTGCCTGGTGTGTAGGAATGTGTAGGATACAGGACATGGAGCAATCCTTTGTTTGACCATTGCCATTACCCAAAGAAATTCCCAAGTCTCATCTTCTTTTTTTCTCCTAGTTTTGCACCAGGTGCATGAAATCATGAGCATGATCACATGCTTGCTTTGAATTCTCCAGAAATGAACTTGCGCTATTCATACATAGACTCAATGAACATTACTTGGACTTTGTACTAAAGGTTTGCAAGATTAAAGTCAATTTAATGTCTGCTCAAACTGATATGCATGCATGCATGCAGCTCCTCTGAGTAATGTCTAGAAAACTTCAGGATTGCAGTGCATGTGTGAAAGGGGCTTAAGACTAAATGGCAATATTGCAATAGGTTTCCAAATTCTTTTTGTGTGTGAGAGTAAGAGAGGGAGAAAGAGAGAGAGTAAGAGGCTTTGGAGAAAGAAGGCAGCTCAAGATTCTTGCTTTTGCTTAAGGGCAGCTCTTAAAGTAATACCATGAGACAATTTCAAGAACCACCTCAAATTGTTTGGTTCAAGAGCTTTTCCATTGCTGTGCCCCATTGGTTTGGAATGCTGCTCCGGAAGAATTTGCTCATGTGAATTTATCCCTGTAGGCTGCCGAAATCTCACCTGTTCAAAGCACCCTTTTCTCGTGGCAGAGATGAACATGTGGCTGGCTGGTGTTCAGCACAGCCGAGGGCATAATTGATTCAGTTTGAACAGCTCTGGCAAGTTAAAGAGCATTGGGAGTGCAATTTTAAGTGCCTGTCACACACATCAGTGCACTGGAGACTTCTGAAGGCTGATTGCCATTGACCTGCAGTTACCCCCAGTGTTTGCACTCAGCGCACTGCTGAGGAAAAAAAAAAGAGAAATGGCGCCTCTTGTAATCTCTGTGTATTGTGAAACTAGGTATTTATGTATCAGAACTGACTCCTGTCTCTTGCCTAAGCAAACAGATATCTTTAGAGTGTCTCATATCTTATTTACACTAGTTTACATGGATATTTGAGGATCTTTCTGCTGTATCTATCATACAGAATCCATTACCACAGTCAATTTGCTTAGCATTGAAGCAACTGCCCACTAGCTTCTATTTTAAATGTGGTTTTTCAGCAAATGCTTCAAATCAATGACCATGCTGCAGATAGAGAGAGGGTTCCCAGGAAAATTTTATTTCATAGTTTTAAGGTGACTTTTTCAACAATAAATGATCTACTCTGGTTCTACTCATTTCATGTCTGGTTCTACATGAAATTCATTGTCAAGCTGTAAAGAATTATTAATCACAAGAATTCTGGTCTAATGCTCATGGTCTAACTTTAAACTTTACAGTAGAACTACAAATGAACAATTTGTAAACATCACAGTTTTACTGTGAACTTTTACTGTGCTTTTTGTTCTGGGTTGATAAATGCTGTAGTGTTTCTTTAGGAATAAGTTTCCAAGCAGACAACAAAGCACTTCTGTATGTTGCTCTGGATAAGAAGTGTCTGCTGAACGCTGTATATGTAAATGTTAGGAAGACAGAGGCCTCCTGTGGGCTATTTCATGAACTGGATTTCTCAGTTTAGCTGGATAGCTAGCCATACATCAAAAATACTTCAGCAGAAAGCTCTATCTCATCTCACAGGCTTGACTTAGGGCTTCATTTCTATTATATTCATTTATAATTGAGAAGCTGTGCTCCGTCAGCCTCACCTTTAATCTAATCTTACATCTCCATCTTTATCTGCTGCACGTCTTATCCTGTCCCCAGCTTGCATGAATATTTACATCACTCTGTGATATACGAGATGCCACATAGCGTCACAAAATCTCACACACACAAACATACACACGAGCAGGCATGCCTCTGGCTCACAGCTCGAACCCCCCACTATTCCACACACACACACGTACACACACACACACACACACGCATATACATACGCACACACAAAACAAACACATGTGAGCAGGGAAGCCTCTGGCTCTTTTTCTTGCTAAAAACACACACACAAACCACACACACAAGGAACACCCTGAAACTTGTACAGTATTTCAGCTGGTTGTGTTTTTGCCAAGACACAAATCTGACTGTCTTCATTACATGAAGACAGATCAGAACAGAAACACTATTGCCTGTGGAGGCTGTTGTTTGAATGGCATGTCACTGAGATGTGGGTAGTACAGTGGCATGTATGCTGCTTTGGGACACTGACTTCACCCCTCTGCTCTTAGACAGCTCACTGTGGAAACAGGACCTCTCCCCCTGCCCATTGTTGCCGTGGCACCTGGGCAAGGCAGTGGGTGGAGATAGGGTGAAAAAGAAAGAAGATGAGCAGTTAGGTATTTTTAAGAGGCAGAATTTTGGGGGATGCTGCACTACAACAGGTGGTGTTCATTTAGAAGACCACAGTTTTACAAGAGAGGAGAAAGTATATATACATATAACAGATATGTATGTATGTATGTATGTATAGATAGATAGATAGATAGATAGAATTTTTTTTGATGTCACAGTACAATATAGAAGTATTACATATATATGCGTGAAAAACAATTATATTGCAATTAATTGTGTGCATATACAGTTATCAAAGCACATTATCATCACATAAAAGTACATATAAGTACTTAAGTACACATGATACAAATATAGATATTTACATAAACATAACATACATGTACAAACCCATGTCTTGAAAAACAAGGCTGAAAGAATATTTATGTGACAGTCGGATTTAATGCAACAGATAGCACTTAGAGCAGTCAGAGTACTCTCCATCCTCACATTTATTTATTTCTTTCCCCTAATCCATGCATCTCTCTCTCTCTCTCTCTCTCTCTCTCTCTCTCTCTCTCTCTCTCTCTCTCTCTCTCTCTCTCTCTCTCTCTCTCTCTCTCTCTCTCTCTCTCTCCTCTCTCTCTCTCTCTCTCTCTCTCTCTCTCTATCCTCCTCCTCTCTCTGTCTCATACACAACAGTTCCTGCCACTGTAGGGCAGCAGCATATGCTCTCATCTCTTGACTTAAAACCTTCTCAGTAGCTCTGCTACTGTGTGCTTACTTGCATGTGTCACATACATAAGCTGTGCACTTGTTCCAATAAGCAGCCACAAGCATAGCAAAAAACACATGCTCGCACACACAGACACACACACCAAACTGCTGAATGAAAGAGCTGATTCTCTGTGACTCCCTGTCCACTCACACACACTGAAAAAGGTTAAGTGATGAATTCACTTCATTCAGATGTGTGCATCACTTCCATACAAATAGATTACAATGCCTTACTTTTTCATTGCAAACACACACACACACACACACACACACACACACACACACAGTCACACACAAATGCAAACACACATATTACTCAACTCACATAGAGCCCTGTGTGCCGGTCTCGAAGAAAGGAAAAGCCACAGAGATGTCAGCCAATCCTGAGCCTCCATCATCCTGCTTGATGGTCAGAGTGTCTCCGCTTCCTCACCAAAGGGGTAGAAGTCGTGCAGTGGAACAGCCGGCTGCTGGCCAGCCTCAAGCTTAGCAGTGCACACAGGCAGGGCAGGAGTAGGCACCCATGACCTCCCGCTGCACAAGGACACTTAATAGACACCCTTGAAGGGATGATGGGACAGGACTAAATTCTCCAGCCAGACTGTGCAGTTCTCCTTCAGTGCCCTCTGTATTGCCCTTCCTCTCTTATCCAGCAATTTTTTGTCCACTTTGTCCCCCCCGTCCACTTTGTCCCTCTTTGTCCACCCTGTCACTCACTGCCCACTCTTTTTCCCTGCACCTCCTCTGAGCCACTCTTGCCTCTGTTACTCTGGGACAGCGAGGAAGAGTCCTTGCATTCTGTGTGCCGCTGGGTGCTGGAGAGCAGTCGCACTGCTCACTGAAATGAACCAGTGAGTGAGGTGAGAGTGAGTAATGAGGGAGAGAGAGTGAGAGAGAGAGAGAGAGAGAGAGAGAGAGAGAGAGAGAGAGAGAGAGAGAGAGAGAGGGGGGAGAGACAAGTAGCAAAGTTATTCGGTTTGCTCCTTTTTTTTTTTTTTTTACAATCCAGCAATTTGGTCCCTGATGGTTAGCTTAGAAATATCCTCAATAAAACCTCTATTCTGCCTGCCAAAGGAGTTCTTTCAGGACCAGCCCCCATGTACCCCTAACCCCCCCCACACACACCCCCCCAGGGATTCACTACCTTGCATAATTAGGAACTGGCAACCAATTGTGGAGAAGGGGCCGGTAACTGGATGAGCAGTAGGCAGGGCTATGGTAATCAAAGGGGCACATTAAAGAGACTCAGAGGGAGTGCTCACTTTCACTCATGCTGTGGAAAATCATCCCAACTCCACTGCCTGTCTGCGCACACACAGGGCAGTGATATAAAGCAACACTTGCAATATGAGAGCAACATCAGGAGCACGCCAATCATATGACGTGAACTCCTGTGTGGAACTTGCACAAGATGCCAGTTCAAAGAGAGCAACATATACAAAGTTCCTCTGGTTTGGATTACTGTAAGTTTTTCTTTTCCCTTTTCTTTTTCCTTTCTTTTTTTTCCCAAGCGAATTGTTCATACAGTGCATGGGATGTCTGATTTCAAAGAAGTATAAAATACCCCTTTTGAAACAAAGACAAAATGAGATTTGGCTCTGTGGACCACAGACAGTATCAGACAATAATTTCTATATGAGGAGTTATACCAAGCTCCCTTTGGCAACAGACTCAGGGGGTCATAGCTCTTGCAGAGACAAGAAAGAAAGAGAAAAGTGTTTAACAAAGAAGGTTATTAGTAATACGAATCAAACCCTGGAGCCAAACTGTCACAAGGGAACTTTTGAAGCAGTTTTTAAGTTGTTTGCACACATCAAAACAAGTTAGAGTAATTATCCGCAAAGCAAAGCCAACGCAAATAGAGCAACTCCTCAAACTACAAACATCAATCTGCTCAGTGTTTCATCGCTTATTGTGGTTTTATTGGCTCATAAAAATCATTTCATGGAGTGGAGCTGAAAAAAAAAGAAAAACACTTCTTCTTTATTGTTCATAGAGGATTAGGGTGAATGTTTGCGGATTAAGCAGTAAGAATTTGGAATTATCACGACAAATTGCCATTAGTGTCTTTAAAAGAATCAACAGTAAAACTGATAATAAAGATCACAGTATGTCCTTTAAAGAGTAAACAGGCTGTTCAGTGATACGGATGCCAGAAGTGATGGCAACATTTACATGTGAAAACAATTACATCTCATTATCATTAGGCTTGATGTAGTTACATGCAATAAAGTAATTAAATAAGTGACGCACAACAGAATCTATAAACCTGTGGAGTGTGTGTGTGTGTGTGTGTATAAACGCAGTGCAGGAGTGTGTGAGAGAGGTAAACTGTGGGCTGCCATCCTCACATTGTGCTGATTATCGTCAGGCCAACAGGGACAGGCAGAGCGGACTAACACACGCTTCAGCTGCTTGCCGAGCAAATCCTTAAAACAATTTGGCGCTCGCCGAGCATTTGGGGAAACAGTGATCTCTTTGTTTGTTGTTGTTGAGCTTTTTTATTTTTTAGAGAGTGGATCAGGATTACTGATGGGATTTGTGCTCATGTAGCCCAGCAGTTCTGCGAGTGATTTCACGTTATTTCCGTTAAGGTACAGAAGAGTGTGTTGGTTCTCATCCATTTTCAGAACAACACTATCCCGTACGACAACCAGAGAACACCAGCGGCAACTCACAATATCTGGGGCGGTGAAGTGATCTTGACTTTTTTTAAGTGTTTTTTTTTTAAATAAATGCTTTATATTTCCTCTGTTCAAATTGAAAGGGTAGAATCATAAAATCATATTGTTTTCTTTTTTAATGAAATTAAGGTTAGTGTTAGATTTCAAATTGAGCTTAAGTATGTTTTAATATAAAAGGTTGTTACAGGTATGTTGTACGTATGACCCATATTCATGACTACTTGTCCTGATAGAGAATAAAGACAAATCCCCGTGTGTGTGCATGTGTTGGTGTGTATGTTTAAAACTGCTTATTGTGTGGAAGTCCATCTGAGTAGCTGCTGTGAGCTGTGTTGGCTTCATTCCAGGGGAGAACGAGAGCCAGCAGTGGGAGTGTGAGTTGACACTCAGGGGCATTGCCTCGTTCCCTTGTCCCAGGGCTTGGGGTCATTCACATTGGGCCTGATCGCAGGCTGGGGGACACTCAGAGCCCAGGCTTCAGCATCTGGCTCATGTACGTCTGCCTCCGCCGCATCTCCTGCTCCAGCTGTTCCTTCAGTGTACACACCTGGCACACACAAAACACACACCACTACAGCTTATGAAGCTGGAGAACTTGGAGAACCACAGCACAGCAGAGATTTGCTTTATTTCAGGCCTTTTAATACAAAAGGCTTCTATTGCTTGCACTCATATCTAGTACTTTCACAGAAGTTGCAGAATAATATGCAATTAGATTAATAACCGAGTAATGTGTTTAAAGGATTAACTGATCGGCTAATTGTAGAGCTTGTTGTGAGTTTTGAATTGGTAAACAGCTCTTATCCTGTAGGATAAACAAAAGCTCCACAGTGGTGAGTCTGACAACCCTGTTACATGGCAAGCTTTATTCAGAACACACTTGCACATTTAAAATCTGCTGCATTACTGTATTACCCTCACCATTCACTTTGAGTGATTTAGGAATGTGAATTACAGATTTGAACCTTAATACAGACTGTAACTATTTTAGCCACCCTCATCTAATTTGTCCACAAGGCCAAGACTGTCCCAATATTATTGGGCTGGTGGGCAATTCTCAACTCTTTGAGATGAATATAGTACTAGTCATAGAGTATGGCATTGAAAAGTGAAAAGTGAAAAAAGTGAAAGTGACAACCCTTGTCATTGCGAGGTCACGGCACAGCACACATGAACCACAACGAAATTGGACCTCTGCATTTTACCCATGCACACTCAAACCCGTGCAGCAGTGGGCAGCTATTGAAAGCTGCCCGGGGAGCAGTGATGGGGACGGTACCTTGCTCAAGGGTACCTCAGGGCAACCTATTGGGAAGGGGTTTGAACCCCCGATCCTCCGATCATGCGGCTAATGCCCTAACCGCTAGGCCACCGCTGCCTTTTAACCCATGCACACAAACACCGTGCAGTAGTGGAATAGTAGTTGCTGAAAGCGCCCGGGGAGCAGTGACGGGGATGGTACCTTGCTCAGGGGTACCTCAGGGCAACCTACTTGTGAGGGGATCGAACCCACAATCTTCCGATGCGGGGCCAACTCCCTAACCACTAGGCCACCCTGGGATGTATATCAGGCTTCACAGTCACTTTTAGTTTAGAGTGGTCACAAACGGTGTCAGAAGATTGAAACAAACAAAAAAGCCTCTTAATGTACATCAGCAAGATAGAGGTTTCTAAAAGGCATCAGCTGAATATAAAGTATATCATATTTCAGTCAACCGGAATCCAAGTATGTTCTCAGTAGCTCCTTATATGAAGTATATCAGGATTCTATGTTTGGTCAGTGCTCTAACACAACTGAACTAAAGAGCTGAGAAACATTGCTTTTTCCTAAGTTGAAGCAGGTTTATTATAGCAGGGAAAACACTATGTGTAGGAAATGGGTTCTCCACAACTAGAGTGCTGTAAGCTATTACTGACAGTGTCTTGCTCAAGGAGATTGCAACTATTTGCAATTAGCTGACCTGTTCCTCCAAACAACGGACCCTCTGGCGGTGAGCCTTCTCCCGAGCCTCCAGTGCCTTCTCAGCCTGCTGCTGGGACCCCCGCAGCCGCTCCGTCTCCAGCTCCAGTTCTTGCCTGTGGCGGGCTGTCACCTCCAGGAGGCGCTGAGAGTGAGCCTGCTCCAGGTGGGAGAGCTGGGACTGCACACAAAAACACACATCACACTGTCAGTAAAAAGCTAACGTTAAAGCAGCCAAATCGCATCCAATATTAAAAGGAAGCCTAGAAGGGAAATGGAATTTTAATGTAGTATATTTCTCATATCTCACATTTCGCTGGAACGGAGGTTCAGGTGACTGGATACTGATTTATGCGCTCAAAATATTTGAATTAACCACTCTTCCTCTCCCTGTGTCTTTCTGTCCCTCTTGTCCTCTCACTCTGCTTCTGTTTCTTTGTCTCTCTAAAGCACATTTTACACTCCAAACCTGGAACATTGTCAGGACACTTTAACCAATGATGTTTAGGCCTTGTGTCATTTACACTCCCTTCCTCTTGCTTTTTTTTTTATGAAAGGATGTCATGTAGCTTGTGAGTTTCAGAATGTACCATTCACCCAATGTATTTACATCTAGATATGCTAAATTACATACAAGATATGGCTTTTTTGTCTGATCACACAGTTTTCCAAGCATGCAAGTGAAGCTATTGTAACAAACAGTCAATAAGTAATTGACAAGGGACAAGATCAGATGACTGACATGGCCAATCAAAAATATTTCAACTTCCCCCTTTTCTTTATAAACTGAGGTTGAAAAAAAGAGGATGTAAATAGTAATATAATGTGATCTATGCCTGTTTTTGGTGCATAAAACGAAATATTAGAAGTGAACTTTAATCACAAACATTGAGGAAAAGTAAAAGACAGAACACGAGCTCTTTAAATGTCATTTAACCAGGATAAATCCCAGTAAACATGAGGTGATATCTTCGGTATGTAAAGCTAATAGCTTTATTCGCAAGTCATGATAAAAAAAAAAACACTCCTGGAATTTATTTTGTCTCATAAACAAAGAAAATTTGACTACAAAAAAAACAAGTTTTTTAATTGCTGGCCCCTTTGCACAGATGCAGCCATACAAACAGGAAGGGTAGAGCTTTGCTAAATACAAGCAAGTACAAACCACTTCTGGATTGTTTTCACTCACAACATTGTAATAACCGAGCCACACAAACATTCAGCTTTGGTGGCTGTAATCTAAACCCATGTAAATTTCCAGGTATTGAAATTGATCTCAGGCAGGTAAACTGTCTTGTCAGCTGTACTGGAATATTGACTCTGGTTTGTGTTCACACTTAACCTCTTCCTGTGTTACTACCCTTCCATTCCCAGGTAAATGTACATGTGTGAAAGGGGCTTAACCTTCAGGGTATGCGTTTCTGCTTGTATCTCGCTCAGTTCCTGTTCCAGACTGCACACTGTCTGCTCCAGCTGTTCCTTCTGACGACCAAAACACAACCCCTCTTCCTCCAGTCTCCGTCGCTCCTGCTCCACCTGCATTCACACACACCATATGCACATAACTACCTACAGCTCCCGCCAAATGTATTAGAACACCAAAGCCAATTTATTTGTTTTGTTTTGCGCTGAAGATATTTAGGTTGGTGGTCAAAAGATATGTATAAGATGAGATATCAGATTGGAAGAGAAAGTTTAAAGTACATTATAGTAAATTATGCTTAATATTAGTTTGCATATCCCTTGCTTGCAATGCCTGCATCAAACCAACTAGCTTCAAAAAATCATTCGTTTTCATTCTGGTTTTCCAGGCTTTTACAACAGCATCTTTCAGCTGTTCTTTTTTCTGGGGGTGGGGGTCTCCTCTTCAGAAGATGCAACAGATGTTCAGTTGTCTTAAGATCTGGTGATTGACTTAGACAGTCAGAAACTTTCCATTTTTACCTCCTAATTTGTTCTCTTGAGAGTCAATTTCGATCATTTTTGCATGATACAGTTCTTTGCTGCATGATGCAGTTAGTTTGGGAGAATTTCTCTGTAAATTGCTTCTGTGGACCTCAAAATTCATTTTGCTGCAATCAGTGTGTTACATAATCAACAAGGAGTATTGAGCCTTCTTTTAGAAGACTGCCACGCTTCAGAGATGTGCTCTTATGTCTGGATCATGAACATAGTATTATTTCTTTCTCCACATTTTGGCCTTTTAATCACTTTAGTAGGGATTGATCTTTGTCTTATCAGTCCATAAATCCTTTTTCCAGAAGCTTCCAGAGTAGATATCATATCATATCTAGATGTCAATACCAGCAAATCAATACTGAAAATCTGATCTCTCACCTTTGATCTCTTTTGATCTCAAATGCAAATTTCTTCAGTTTAAAAACAAAAACAAATGAAATGTCCTTGTTGTTTCAGTATTTTTGTACCGAAACCATACTATTAATTACATAGTTCAGCTGTTCAGTATGAAGTTTTCTTTAATTTTTTCTTTTTCTTTTCTAAAAGCAGGCAATATTTGACACCAAACAGACTGGCAGTCTGGCCTAATCCACTATTTCTGGGTAAGAGCAAAGAGAGTGTGTAAATGTTGTCTTTTTTCATTTAACCATTCCCTTAAAGATAAAGACATTACAAAGTTGTATCATATTAAGTGTGGAAAAAAAAAGATCTGCTGATCATGATGAATGTTAGGCCTTTTTTCTGAGTTTTTTCTACACAGTCTGAACATTGTAGACCTGAGATGGTATGCAAACACACATATACATACACAAGCACAACGCCCTCATGAATTTAGCTTTGCAGGCCAGTTGTATGTTGAACTGTAGTAGAATTAACCTCACTCTTCAAGTGTTTACGTCTGTCACCACAACACGCACAGCCAATAAGAAACAAGCATGCAAGTAGTAGATGAACATTTGGACAAATGTTGAGCACTCCTGTCTGCTACAAATAAAAATCAGTATGTCATACAGCCAGTCTTAACAACAAACACAGCACACCACACAATCAGAATAGCATATGGCAAATGCTGAAGATACATATGAAAGAATAACAAAGAACCAACAGTTGCCAGAACACAGTATAGTTAAAGGCCAGCGTGAGAGTGAGAAGACTGATATCACTCTGAGTCAGGATATCAAGGCCTGTGTGTTGAGTTAGGACAGACAAGGCTGCTCAGATTAAAAATACAAAATAGAGTTTTTATTATCTGAAACCCCATGAGTTTGTTTCCCAGACTCACATTAAGGCAAATCTTTAATTGAAGAATTTACACTGCAATTTACAATGCAAATAAATTAAAAACTACAATCAGACTATTACCAGCCCTTAACATTTTACTCCATGAGCTTTGTTTGGATGCTAATGGCATTACCTCATTAAAAACCTATTCAGTCTTTTGACTTTTATATTCTCAGCTTCATTAGGATCTTAAATGTTATTTGCTCCATGCACATAGAAACAAACACTATTTTGCAATGTTAATAACAATCATCATCTCCACATGCCTTTATAAAGACATATTTTTATTCCCCATAAGGGAGAGCTATTAAAACTGATAACATTTAAGTGTGTTGATGCAATAGAGTAAACCCACACCAGCAGGATCCTACTTTTGTGAGTTTGTGGATTATGTGTATGACATTGCATGCTTGCTGTTCTAAATTGCCGGTAAATGATAGCTCCATGAATTATCAAAATAATGACTCAATGGCTAATAGAATTGGGTGTGACTTTAATCCACAGCTGCACCATCATATGATCCTATAATATATTAACTTGTAACATGTTTTATGATTACGGTTGCCTTTACCTTATGCAGTGCACGCTTGAGCGAGGTCTTGTCTTTGCCGAGATGGGCCAGTATCTTCTCCATCTGTGTCCTGTCATCCTGCAAGCTCTGATGTGAGTTTTGCAAGGAGGCCACACGTTCCTGCAGTTCCGCTCTTTCTTTCTGCAGTATAGTGCAGCTGTCCCTGGCCTCCTCAGCAGCCTGCTCACTCTGATGCAAAGCCTGAGAGAATCAAGGGGAAACAGGTGTTGACAGCCTTCTTCTCCTTCTTGCAGGATATACATAATGCCTTGACAGACATTTACCGCACATTTTCAATGAAGGCAAAAGTACAGTTGTACTTTATTGTTCTTTGTCTTTTTTCCCTTTGCTCTTTTGCTTTTATTTATGCAAAGCACTTTGAAATGCTTTACCTTTCCAGTAGTGTTCAGCATAAATACTAAATAATAAATATCTAAATAATAAATATAAGTACTTTGCCTTTTCTCCATATGCGCACGTTTCTCATGCACTTTAACAAACGTACATTAAAGTGATAGCAACTGATTCTAATGAAACAATTTTCCCCTTCCACAAATGAGGTTGAAAAATAGAGAAACATTTGGTGTAAAGGTTTTGCATCTTAGCTTTGCACTGGATAAAATTCCTGCACTTAACTATTGTCCATTATTATGAATAACTGTTTTATAGTGACAGCAATCATAAGAAAGTCTATCTGAGATAAAGTCTGTGATCATACAGTTTCCACAATGCCAGCTATAAGCTAGAGGCAATTGTGTATTTGTGTAATTGTGTACATGAGAGATCTGAATTGTCGCTTTAAAAGGTACCTGTGCTTGTACAAATCTAGTGTGTTTATTTGGATGTATCACCTCTTGTAAGTTGTGTGTGTGTTTGTCCAGTTCGGACACTCTGCTCTCTGATTCCTCGTGGCTCATCTGCAGGCTTTGCAGCCTGTCGCTCAGAGCCTGGTTCTGCTTCTTACTGTCTAACAGAGATTCACGCACCTTCTCAAGACGTCCCTGTACACACACACACACACACACACACACACACACACACACACACACACACACACACACACACACACACACACACACACACACATGCGCAATGCTCCATTAATCACAGGACAATAAGGTGTATTAAAAGAAATTTTGTGAGTAAAATATATGATTTTGCAATGGTCTGTCTTAAAGACTTTACTGTATTTCTTAAGTGACTTAACTGCATAAATTACTAATACTTTAATAATTGTCATTATTGTTTTAAAGTAAACCCAGCATGAAACCACTGATTGCAATATTAGATGATATATGGCTTAAAATTTACCATAACACTTTTTTATCATACATCTTCTTAACATGTAAATGTCATGTAGCCTTGTGAATATTACCCAGTAGGGCTTTTAGTGGCATTATTCTGGGTTTTTCACATAGTGATGAATAATTAGAACAGTATTACAGTAAGATGTGATTCTAAATGTTGATGCTGATATGTACACTTTCATTAAAACAATGCTTTTAAACCGCACTGCTGTGCATGTTCCTTACTTTTTGTGGACAGCCCTATTAAACGACTCACCAAAGAGTGTCCAAATTGTCAACAAGATCAAGTTCCTTTTTTGCCCTACTCAAGTTGTACTATATTTTTTCTGTCTGCAAAACATTCTCTATCTTTCTTAAGAGAGTTCTTTCTCTCTTCTTTCCCAAAAGCCCAGCACCTTCTCTGTCTCTCTTTCCTTCCCTCCCTAATACTACTGGTCTTTGTCTCTGGAAGAACACATTAAGAAATGTGGGTAGCTTTTTCTTCTTTTTATTGGCATGGTTTGACAGGTCCCAAGCAAACTGGAGGAGATTTATACCAAGTATGCCATGTTTTTGTTTGCACAACATCTTTTAAAACACTGCCTTAAACGAAGGCTTAAAAGCCCTCCAGAGGAACTGGGAGAGAAGTAATGAGCTTGCTTGTGCGGTTTATAGTACAGCCATCCAGCTCCTTAAGGGAACGTGCAGCACCAACAGCACACAAAAAGAGCCCTCAAAAACTGGAAAAAGTTATGGCACAACAGCATAAATCACCTGGAGCCAGAGCAGGCAAAGAGGTGGTTTAACCTGAAGTTTTCAATTAAAGCTTTTGAAGCATGGAGGTGAGATGAGATCATGATCTTTCTGATTGTTTGTGTGGTTGAGACATGATGAAAACTTTAATGGGCTTGTTTTTAGTAAAGGATAAAGCAATTTTAGAAGCACAGAGTTGTTGATGTACACACTTTAAAGCGCTGGCTTACAAATAATGCAGAAAGGGCTCCTGTCAGGTTTACTGCCTGAAGCTGCATTTTAAAATGATGAGTTATCATTGTTTACGAAGCCATAATTTGCTTTAACTTAAATCACTGTGAATGCTGAAAGGTCTTAAGAACAGGCATAGTCAGCAGTTTGCCTATAAATGCCTGTGCTCAAAAACACCCACGTAGTATTCTCCACTTATTCCCACATATTTATCATAACCTCTATGAAAGTCTTTATAATGAACCCTTGCATTAAAAAGTCCTTTAGGGCTCCACATTTTAATCAACACTGAGGGCAACACCTGTAACATCTGGCGCTCCTGCTCACTTGCAGTGAGAGCATTGTGAAGCTGGGAAGCCTGCTCCTGGGCAGCTCCTGCACTGTTGCTGCTCTCCCTGAGCACTGCAGCCATGCTTTGCAGTTTCTCACGCAGCTGAGTCTCCTGTAGCTCTGCACGGGCCAGAGCTGTCGCTGAACGCTCACCTTCCACCTGGAACACAGTAAGTATTTGCTGCCTGAAGGGATGAATCTGAAAGTGGCTGTTTATAGCCCCACAGTTAAAACTGTGGACTGAATAGAGTTTGAATGGCATAAACACATGGCTGTGAGCTTTCAATCAGGACTAATCAAATGCCTCAGCAAAACTAACCCAGCACCTAACTTGAGGTCTGTCATGTTAACTGGCCGGTGATTACCTTTACAAGGTAGTGAATGTATGACACAATTATATTCTATTCTAACAGTATAATTACACTTACACATAATAACACATAATTTCAATCTAAAATCAAAGCAAAGGAAGCAAATCCAGAAACCAAAGTGAAAGTGACACCTTGTCAGTGTGAGCACAGAGCACTCAGTAAAGCACAACAAAATGCATCATTTGTATTTAACCCTTACACGCACATACAGCAGTGAATAGTCAACAGTAATTTTGTCTTCTGTTTAAACCCATCCACACACCAGTAGCAGGAGCAGAGGGCTGCAACAGCTGCACCTAGGGAACAGTGTTTGGAGATGGTACCTTGCTCAAGGCTACTTCAAGGTAACTACCGGTCTGGGACTCAAACCCACAACCTTCCCTAAGCACTAGACCAACACAGTTCCTATTTAGTAACACATACAACAACGCATACATACTTTCAGCTGTGCCGTACGCTCTTCACTCTCCCCCAGATCTCTCCGCATGCTGGTCAGTCTCTCCTGCATAGAGGTCAGCTCCCCCTCTAGTTTGGCTGTTCGGATTTGGGAACGCTGCAGCTCCCCCTCCAGTGTCCGCTGATTCAGCTGATGCCCAGAGGCCCGAGCTTCCGCTGCCTCCACGCACTCCTTCAGTCTCCTACACTCCACATCCAGAGCAGCTTCAGACTCCTCCACACGTTCCAACCTCTCCTGCACACCCAGACCCACGCTTTTAATGATTCTGATAAAGAAGGAATCTTAGACAAACTAAATATACTCACTGGTCATTATTAGAGGCTTTGTGACATGCCCCTTTCCTAGCTGCAGAGGTTGTGATTGTGAAGTCTGTGCTTACACATATCTCTGGCCCTTCATAAGTGGCCAGTTTCTGACCACAAAAGCACACGTGGCTTGATATCTCTGGGTGACTGGCTACACTCAACCTAGCAATAACTCAAACAGCATACCTGTTACACTCAAACCAGCATCACACACACTAAAGTGCAATCTCTACGTTAGTTTACTTGCTTCTTTTTACAGTATTGAATATAATAAGATGTCATTTGCATAAAAGCAATTTTTATACTTATACATTTATTATTATTTTTTCGCTTAAAGCTTACTGAAATGCCATGTTTCTAAGCTTTAAAATCACTTTACATTTTATTAAAATCTGAATTAAGTAACACAACTGTTATGGAAGTTTTCTTTTGTTGATAAAAAAACATCCCTTATATTTTGTCAAACTTATATTATTTCTTGACTGTTTTTAAAAACTTTATTTTGAATTTGTCAATAAAGACTGTAAAACAAATAGAAATGTCATTCTTTATGTAATAATTTATTTTGTTTAAGCAATTTTGTAATGTAATAAATAAATGTGCAGAAGATAAACAATCCTACTTTTACATTTGTAAAGGCTAATCAGAGTAGACAGTAGGTCTATTTGTGGTCGTGTTACCTGTAGTGCTCTGGCATTAGCTTCGGCTGCCTGCAGGCTGTTCTTCAGCCTGGACAGCTCCTCTTCCATCATTCCCCTCTCTCTGTCTCCATGCCGAACTGCTTCCTCCTGCAGAGAGAGGGATGCCTGAGCCCCCTCTAATTGCTCTGCCAAATCACGCTTTTCTACACACGCACACACACACACACACATACACACACATGCACACACACACACACACACACACACACCATTAAAAGGATTTTCCATAAAACCATGCAATACTGAGTTTGGGTACATGTATTTCTATGAGTTACTTTTTTCCACATAGAGATAAAACCAGGTCCTGTATAGACTCCCACTTCAACTCCTAATTCTCATAACTTTTCTATCAATTTCATAGTATTTACTTGTGCAAAGTCCACACTCACACACACACACATACACACACACACAAATAGTTAACCAGTTGCAGCAATCACTGTGAGATGGATATTATAGGGTGGAGGTCTTACCCTGCTCCAGCTCTTTGAGAGAGTGTTTTAGCAGCTGTGCCTGTGTGTTGCTCCTTTCTTGACCAGCCTGTAGCTCGTTGATTTGCCTTCTCAGACTCTGCACCTGTGCCTGAGCCTCATCCTGCATGACAGAGTGACATTTCAGTCAACATTCAGCTTAAATATGCACAGTTCAACAGATTTTAGGGTGTTCTTTTGCGTTCTGCCATGCCCTTATTGAAAATTTAATTCTGCTTGTACATGTGTATAATGTCTGTTTCAAAGTAAAACAGGTTAGTTAAGTGCTCTGTAAATGCATTAAAAATACACCACGGAAATATTTTATCTACATTAGTTTTCAGAGCCTTTTATGACACTCGCAGCTGGGATTTGGGGCATCCTCTTTCTATTGATGGTCCTGTGCCTAACTATTCATTAAACATCATTTGGAAAGGCACACATCTGTCCATATAAGGTCTCACAGTTGATGGAGTGCGTCAAAGAAAACCAAGACGTGAGGTAAAGGAAACTACCCGTAAACCTAAATTGTGCCAACACAGATATAGAGAAGGCTACAAAACCATTTCTCCAGTATTGAAAATTCCCAAGTGCAGAGTAGCCTCGATCATTCTCCAAAGGAAGTGATTTGGAACCACCTACACTCTTCTTCTTCTCAGATCTGGCCTCTGCATCAACGGAACAATCAGGGACAAATGGCCTTGGTCAGACAGTTAACCAATCTCACTATAGACGGGTAACCAAAGTCACTATAGACGAGTTCCTTTGTGGCGATGAGAGAACCTTTAAGAAGAACATCCATCACTGTAGCACTCCATCAGTCAGGCCATTATGGCAGAGTGGCCAATTGGAAACCATTCCTCACTAAAAGGGACATGACAGAATGCTGGGAGTTTGCCAAAAAGCACATGAATGACTCAGACATCCATCCATCCATTATCTGCCGCTTGTCCCAAACGGGGTCGCGGGGGGGTGCTGGCGTCCAACCCAGCGCACACAGGGCGAGGACGGGGGACGCACCCTGGACAGGTCGCCAGCCCATCGCAGGGAGGAGCGTGACGGGGACGGCACCTTGCACAAGGGCACCTCAGGGCAACCTATTGGGAAGGGGTTCGAACCCCCGATCCTCCGATCATAGGGCCAATGCCCTAACCGCTAGGCCACCGCTGCCCCTGACTCAGACATGTAAAGCTAAATCTTCTGATCTGATTAAACAATAATTGGGAAAAACTATAAACTGAAGATCACATACAGCCAAACACAGTGGTGGCAGCATCATGATATGAGGATGTTTTTCCATGACAAGGTCTGGGAGACTAGTCAGGAAATAGGGCAAGAGTGATGCAGCAAAAAATAAATACCCCAAAACTGAATGAAAACGTTTTCCAGTTTAGGATTTTAGGCTGTGGCAAACGTTTATATTTAAGCTAGTTGGCCTAAAACATATGGGCAATAAAGGTGAGGAGCAGCCCAGTCAGGCTGGATGGAGAGACTTTAAAATGGCTGTGCACTGATGCTTCCCATCCAGCCTGAATAAGCTTGACAATTCTGCCAAGACAAATGGGGAAATTTTTGAAAGAAAAGTTTAAGCTTGTAAGATCATTCCTAAGAAGACTTGAGACAGCTAGTGCTCCCAAAGATGCTTAAATCAAGTGCTAAGTGAAGGGTCTGAATGATTTAGAAAATGGGTTATTTCAGTTTTTTTTTTTCAAGTAAGTTTACAAAAGCACCCCAACAATATTTTAGCTTTGTCAATGAGGTGTACTATGTGTAAATTGTAAAAAAAAGTGAATCAACTTTAAAATGAGTATGAAATATAACAGTTTGAAATCTGAAAAACATTAATATGCTTTATAAGTCAGCAATGGGGGTTAAGCCTATTCCTGGACTATCATTTTGTTTTAATTTAAAAATTCCATTCAGAAAGTTGCGTTGTCGAGAGCTGTGATTAATCTTAGCCTGGGAAACAGATTCAGGGAGACAAGTTGTTATCAATAAAATTAAACATCTATAAAATATTAAATATATACAGCATCTCACAAAAGTGAGTACACCCCTCACATTTTTGTACATTTTGTATTATATCTTTTCATGGGACAACACTGAAAATATGATACTTTGATACAATGTAAAGTAGTCAGTGTACAGCTTGTATAACAGTGTAGATTTGCTGCCTCCTCAAAATAGCTCAACACACAGCCATTATTGTCTAAACCACTGGCTACAAAAGTGAGTACACTCCTAAGTGAAAAATGTCCACATTGTGCCCAAAGTGTGAATAGTTTGTGTGGCCACCATTATTAACAGAACTGCCTTAACTCTATTGGCATGGAGTTCACAAGTGCTTCACAGCTTGCCACTGGAATCCTCTTCCACACCTCCATGATGACATCACTGAGCTTCTGGATGTTCAGACCTTGCACTCCTCCACCTTCTGTTTGAAGAAGCCCCACAGATGCTCAATAGGGTTTAGGTCTGGAGACATGCTTGGCCAGTCCAGCACCTTTACCCTCAGTTTCTTTAGTAAGTCAGTGGTCGTCTTGGAGGTGTGTTTGGGGTCGTTATCATGTTGGAACACTGCCCTGCGGCCCAGTTTCCGAAGGGAGGGGATCATGCTCTGCTTCATTACGTCACAGTACATGTTGGCATTCATGGTTCCCTCAATGAACTGTAGCTCCCCAGTGCCAGCAGCACTCATGCAGCCAAACCATGACACTCCCACCACCATGCTTGACTGTAGGTAAGACACACTCCTGTTCCTGTACTCTCCCTGCTGTTCTTACATACGCTGACACCATCTGAACCAAATAAGTTCATTCGTCTCTAATAGACCACAGGACATGGTCCCAGTAATCCATGTCAAGGTCTGTTTATGGCTTTTGTGCATAATCTTTTGTGAAGAGTAAGTTTCATTGGGACGACACAGCCATGCAGGTCTAATCTGAGGTAGTGTGCAGCGATGGTCTGAGCAGCACCGACATGCTGACCTCCACCCTTCAACCTTCTGCAGCAATTCTGCAGCACTCATACCTCTATTTTCAAAGGACAGCCTTTGGCATGTGCACTCAGCTTCTTTGGTCGACCATTGCGAGGTCTGTTCTGGAGGTGGAACCTGTCCTGTTAAACCGCCAGGCGACTCCTGCCACTGCACTGCAGTTCAAGCCAGGGTGCTGGCACCCTCATAGCCTTGGTCATCATTATGCAGATCAACAAATCTTTTTTTCAGATCCTCAGAGAGTTCTTTGCCATGAGGTTCCATGTTGAATCTCCAGTGACCAGTATGAGAGTGTCAGAGTGATAACACCAGATTGAACACACCTGCTCTCCATTCACACCTGAGACCTATAACACTAACGTAGTCGCGATGACACCGGTGAAATGAAGCACTGGGCACAATGTGGACATTTTTCTAGGGTAATCACTTTTGCCAGTGGTTTAGACTTTAATGGTTAGGGTTAGGGTTAGGGTTAGGGTTAGGTGTTGAGTTATTTTGAGGGGACAGCAGATGTACACTGTTATACAAGCTGTACACTGACTACTTTACATTGTATCAAAGTGTCATATCTGCAGTGCTGTCCCATGAAAAGATAAAATAAAATATGTACAAAAATGTGAGGTTGTACTCACTTTTGTGAGATACTGTATATATATTATATATATATATATATATATATATATATATATATATATATATATATATATATATATATATGGAATTCCAAAAATATAAATTTTGATTCAATATTCTTTGTATCTTTTTAGTGTGCATTTTAAAAGCATGATTTCTGAATGACACACTGGCTCTCTTGCATCTTTGAATTCTCTGCTGGAAGTTACGAAGTGCCGCCTGCACTGAGTCCACATCCAACTGTCCTTCTTCTCCACGAGCAGATACAGATTTGGCCAGACTCTTCCACCAGACTGCTAGATACACTCACCTCCGCATGTTACACAAACAATGTCGTTATATCAAACATAATCACATCACACTCACATATGTATATAGTCATTTTCAAGTATTCTGTATGAGAGTATTCTGTGCTGTACATGACCCAGGCCTAACTACAGATTCCTTGTATTTTTTTGGTATAAATAAAGTATCTCACTGAAAGCAGCTAAATGTCCCCAAAACTTTTTTTTTTATCATGATTATTGTTCCCAAAAAGCTGTAAAAAAAAGATGCAAAAATATGATTTGTTTATTTTTTAACAACTTATTATTCTTATATTTAAAAAAACTCCTGTGTATGGTGAATTGTATGAGGTGTGTATGTGATGATAGTGAACTAAGACGTAAGGGCAGCGATGAAAAGGATAAACAATGGAAAGGCTGTTGGTCCAGAGGATATACCTGGGGAACAATTGAGATATTTAGGGGAGACGGCAGTTGAGTTTCTAACCAGATTGTTTAACACAATCTGGGAAAGTGAGAGGATATCTGAGGCATGGAGGAGAAGTGTACTGGTACCAATTTTCAAGAACGAGAGTGATGCACAGAGCTGTAGTAACTATAGAGGGCTAAAGTTGACTAGCCACAGCATGAAATTATGGGAAAAAGTAGTGGAATGTAATGTTTGCTCTAAGTGTGTTGATGGAGAAGTATAGAAAAGGTCAGAAGGAGCTGCATTGTGCCTTTGAGGATGTGGAGAAAGCATATGACAGGGTGCCTAGAGAGGAGTTGTGGTTTTGTATGAGGGAAATCAGGAGTGGCAGAGAAGTATGATAGAGTGGATCAGGATATGTATGAGGGCAGTGTGACAGTATGGTGAGATCTACAGTAGGAGTGAAAGACGCATTTAAAGAAGAGGTGGGATTACTATGATGTTTGCTGATGATTTTGTGATCTGTTGTGAGAGTAGGGAGCATTTTGAGGAGAACCTGGAAAAGTGGAAATATGCTCTAGAAAGGACAGGAATGAAAGTGATAGGACAAAGAGAGAATACATGGGTGTGAGTGCAAGGGAGGAAAGCGGAGTGGTTAGGATGCAGGGAACAGGGGGGACGAAGGTGGAGGAGTTTAAATACAGTTTAAATACAATACAGAGCAGAGACAAGGATTAAATATGAAGAAGAAGGATGCTGAGGATGAAGCTGTCAGGAAAGAGGAAAAGTGGAAGACCAAAGAGGAGGTTTTTGGATGTGAGGGAGGACATGCAGACAGTAGGTTTGAAGGAGGAAGAGGCTTTAATATATATATATTAAAGACAACAGCCCAGAATGGAAGATTCAATGAGAAAGCCACAACTCTACAGTAACAGATCAAAATTTCAGAGTTCTCTCTACTAATCATCCCTAACAGTACTGTCTCCTCTCCTTCCAAGTACCTTTCTCAGGAGAGCAATTTCTCCATGGTGACAGCCTTCTCTCTCTGGGCCCCACTGAGGGTGACCTTGCTCTACACCCAACTCCCAGTGTTCGTCTAAGGGCAGAGGTCAGGCTATTCAGCCTGTGCTCCAGATCAGTGCGGGAGGATTCAGACTGATTCAGCTGCTCCTCCAGACTCCGTCCATGACCTTCTGCCAGCTTCAGCTCCACATTCTGCTCCCTCAGCTCAGCCTGCATCTCCTGTAGAGCTGCCTCTAGCCTAGCTGTCTCCTCACGTTGCCGCCGTTGGCTTTCTTGAAGACTGACATCCCGCTGCCGTTGGGATTCCTTCTCTAAACTCTGCGCATCCTCTAGCTCAGCCACACGCCTCTGTAAACCAGCCACCTGACATAGGTACATATGAAAAATTTGTTTATGTATTTTTATATTTTACCTCTCTATACAGCCTATATGTCTCTTTATGTAATAATTGTTTTCTAAACCAACCCCTCGCTGTAAAAGTTGAAACCAAAGCAGAGTGTTTTCATAAAAGACTTTTAAAAACTCTTTTTAGGTTCTCAGAGTCATTTTGCTAGTCCTAAGGTAGGTAACATATTCAGGTTGGTATGTAGTACATAAAGCATATTAAATTGTATTGGTTTATTAGCTTTTCTTAAGATTTACAGAGTTATAATCCACAATTCTGAGTTTTGAGTGATTCATCCATTGATGTCCAGTCTTATCCATGAAGGGCTTTTGAGGCTGCAGGTGTTCATTCTAAACATTCTAAAGAGGGAACTTTAGTGTGTGTTTCACCTCCTTCAGAGCTGCCTCTCTGCCTGCATCACTCTCCAGCAATCTCTGTTTGAGGTTAAAGGTTTCTTTCCTGCACTCCTCCTCTCTCCTCTCCTCTTGAGCTAGTCGGGTCTGGAGCTCACTCAGCTCTTGTTCATGCTGGGCACACTGGCCTTCCAGAGTCTTCTCCTGCACACACAAACATAGAAGCTACTTTCTATGTGAGCAAAAGTGCCAGTGATTATGTGAAGGTACTAAACTCATGTATGTGTTTTTTTCAAGTCTAAAGCATACATTTCCCTAATTGGGTTTATCAAATGAAGCACTAAAGTCTTCAGTACTGCTGCTTTGGACTGGAACAAGGTCCAGCTCATTTCAGATGTGGTCAACCACACTGACCTTTCTACGTAGTTCCTGCAGCTCTCTGCGTGCTTGCAGGTGAGATTTCTCTAGCTCACGCATGATGGATCTCAGCTTCAGCACCTCCTGCTGGAGGGAAGATTTACACTCCTCTAACACTACCAGTCTCTGCTCCCTCTCCTCCAATGATCGTTTCAGACTGAAAGAGAGAGAGAGAGGGAGAGTGAGAGAGAGAGAGAGAGAGAGAGAGAGAGAGAGAGAGAGAGAGAGGTAGACAGAGATAGAAGGGACAAGAAAGACAAGCAGGGAGTTATGAAATACTGGCCAGAGAAAATGAAAGCACAAAAAAAAGAAAGCGCTAAATCATTCAGGGATATAGGGCATGCAAAGCAAGCCAAACCTCTACAACATGAGAGCACCTGTATTAAGAACAAAACTCACACAGAAGTGTCAGTTGATCCAGGCTCATGTTACTATTATAAACCCAAGTACTGGTAAATAAATCATTAAACAGAGCATTGCAAGGTCCTCTGGACCTCTGAGAACTGTTACTATGACATTAGTTAGATGTTAAACCAGAAACATAGCAGTTATAAAGGCACCAACAGTGATGGCCAGATCTGATCTCTGTAATGTATAACAGAGGCTACCACTCCATTTAAGTCTCAGACCGATCATGTGTCAGGATTTGGTTTAGTTGGGAGGCCACATGCAAACCGTTTTATTTGTGGCCTGTTGTCTAATTTAACAATAATTATCTTCCCATTGGCCTGAGAGACCTCTAACCCTCTGCCTATAAAAGAACAGTCAAAATGGAAAAACACAATACAAAACAATGCACTCAAAGGGTAAACTCAATGTATGATTATTTTGGCCTGAACTATTACAAAAAAAACTTTCTTTAAACTTTAGCCTCATTGATCATGTGCAAAACTATAGCAGCATTCAAAAAGTTGCAGAACAAAACTCACAAAATACACAGCCAAACCCTTTACTGCTTGTTTGCCTCCAGCTTTTTTTTTCAAAATCGAGAACATCTAAAAAGGTATAGTTATTGCTCCTGAGTGGAACAACTGTCTGTAAGGACTGTCATCTGGAGATCGCAAGTTCAATAACCAGTAGATAAGAGCAACTGTCCTTCTTCCCTCAAAAGGTGAGTGATGGACTTCTCCTTTCTCCAAATCATTCATTCATTGTGAGATTGCATTTTGCGTATTTGTGTGAACCTGTTATTGTCACTCTCAGCTCTCTTCACTGCAGCACGGAGCTCTTGGTTGGATGTGTGGATGGCCTCTCTCTCCCGGCTCTCATTTCCCAGTTCTCTCCTTAGTTCCAGGTTCTCCCTCCGCTGCGCCTCTTTCTCCTGCACACACTCCCGCAGCTCACGATGAGCCTCAATTAGTTCCCGCCGCCCAGCATCTCTACTCTCCTCCACTTCTGCCAGAGTCCTCCTCAAATGCTCCACCTGACCAGGAGAGAAGAAGAGTGAAAAAAAGAGGAATAGACAGGGTGAGAAGAGAAGAGAAGAGAAGAGGGAATGCCACACTGAAGTCCCCCTTTAAGTAAGAGTCTTAAATCAGCAAAGGAAATAGTTTTTATCTGAGAAGTAAATGTGTTTTCACTTTATAGAACAATAAATATGCTGCCCATAGAAATCGTACTTTATGTAGAAGTAAAATAAAAAAAAACCCCAGCCTAAGGCTTTGCCACAAGCTTTAAATAACCAAGACATGGTTTAACTAATCAGCTCATCAAGTGTGATCAGGTGTATCGTTGCATTGAGGAGAAGAGAAGCTGGGTTTTCATAAAAATTCCATATATACTTTTTTATTTAAAAGAATGGTGGTCAAAGCACTGGAAGTGTTATTTAACTACTACTTCATAAGCATTTAAACTGGTTAACCACTATGTTCTAATAGCCACTTATACTGTATAAAAGAGGGGTATTTAAGTCAGACTATATTACTACTGGTAGTAGATGTGAAGATTCCTGACAGCTGTATTCCATACGTGGCACGGGTGTATTGAGGACAGTTCTGTTCCACTTTCCATGGGTTTGAATGAAATGGAAACAGCCTATTAGTAAAAATTCCATTGCTCTGTTTCATTTAGTGCTCGAAGCGTGTGAGTATCACACTGGTCCCGGCAGATTCTCTACCTTTCAGTGCCTTGTGTGGTGCAATTTGGGCTCGAGAAACAATGCTGCTGAACGTATGTGTATTGTGTAGAAGGCATGGGTGGGCCATGTCACACTTGAATTAGACTTGCTCAGATTGCAGGCCTTCATCCATGAGAACACAGAAGTTTGACCTACATTTTGGTAATGGTTTGGCAGGCGCTCATCACTTTACGGCACAGATTTTTGTGCCGCAGAAGCCAAAGCACAGCCAGTAAAGGGGAGGGGGGGGTGGGCAGGGGCAGGAGCAGGGGAGAGTAATAATTAAAGGAAAGACAGAACAGACTCCAACCACTGCTGAATGCAGCAGCATGATGGGAAACATCAGCCCCCTTAGTGTGTGTGTGTGTGTGTGTGTGTGTGTGTGTGTGTGTGTGAGACTGTGTGCTGGGGTGGATGTGTGGGGGTGGATGGGTATTTGTGAGTATTTCTGTTAACAGGCCCACACACGTAGTTTTCTTCTCATGAATCCAAATGTGAGAAAAATAATGTCGTACCCTTCAGAATCAGTTCATTGATATGAGTGGAGGAGGAGGAGCGAGAGGGTGGTTCAAAGGAATCAGAGTGTATGTGTATATATATGGAGAGAATGAAACTGGACATATCTATCTATCTATCTATCTATCTATCGATCTATCGCTCTGTCTTTTTCTGTCTCTCAATCACTCTATCTCTTTCATTCTTTCACTCTCACTCTTCTCACTAACCACCACCCTCACCCTGTCTCCTCTAGCGACCACCCCACTTTCCTTCACTGCTGGTGGTTTGTCACTGTTTGACCGGGGTGAGTCAGAGGACGATTAGAAAAAATAATCAAACACAGGGGGAGAGAGGCGCAAGGCCACCGGGCCACAGATCTCACACGCACACATAATACCACCAAAAAAAAAGCACCCACACTTAATGGAGAACTAGAGTGTGGAGAAAAAAAGAAACCACCCTGGTCTCTGGCTGTGAGCAGACAGTATGGATGTTGCACAGAACCAACCACTGAGATGAGCCTCCTCTTATTTTGTGGTCAGTAAGGGCAGAGAGCTTAGACTAATAAGACGTATCACTGGGCTGACTCACAGAAACACAGACATGCATGATGTTGACCAGTCCAGCCGGTGGCATTCTATTTAACAGCAACTGAGCAATGCCAACGTCAACAGTGCACAGTGGTAAATGCTTCTCCCCAGCACTGCTTCTAATTGGACCAAACTGGGCTCCCACAGGCCTCATGCTGCCTTCTGGGTCTGTTCCTTCTGCCAGTGCAAATATACCCACCTCCCAAGATGCAAAATATTTGCTTCCCTGGCCAACAAGGCATTTCTTTTTCCACGCTAAGGACAATACAACTGAATTAATGTACTTATTGGATGATTGATTGGTGACTGTGGAGCTTGTGGTCTCACCTCCTGCTGAGTTTCATGTCTTTGCAGAGAAAGCTCTCTGATCTGCTCGTTTAGTCTCTTCTCTGAAATCTCCCGGGAGCTCACAGACTCCTCAAAGCTCAAGCGCAGCTGCTGCAGCTCTATCTGCAGGCTAGCCATTGCATCCTACAAAGAAGTAGGCATATGACATTTTACATATTAGGACTAGGGTTGCCCCTCTAAATTTGCTGATCAGTCTTGCTTAACTAAGAATTGTATTTTATTAATTGCATTTATTTGATTTCTTTCTTTATTTAATTATTTATTAAATCTCAGAAACTATTTCTATATATATATATATATATATATTCATACAATTAAGCCAATAAAGCTCAAGCACCACATTTGCAGGTGTCTTGTACCTTGTCCTTTTCCTGTTTGCTCAGAAAATCTCTGCGCATGCGGTCTGTCTCCATGGCAGTCATCTCTATTTCTCGTTGCAGCATAAGAATGCGTTCAGACAGAGTGGTCTTTTCTGCCTCCTTCTCAGACAAGGCCTGCCCAATAAAGCAAAGTCCAAAGATTTACTTAATGATACCCAGGTTCCATAAAAATCTAAAGCCTTCATTTATGATCATAGATCTGATCATTTTTCTCTGCCATGAAAAATCCTTGCAATCTCCAAACAGTTAACTTTATAGGAGGAGATAAAAATATTTGTTAACATATTTTAACATACCTACACAGTCTAAAACATATACAAACATTTATAAAGGCTTGTACTGTACGTTTTCATACCACTTGATGAAATCAAATAAAATAAAGATGGACAAAAGCAGCCTATATAGCTAAAGCCTTTAGGAATGTAAAAAAAAATTGAGAATGTTTGTCAGTTCTCTTATCAATGCTGCCCATCACACAAATGTGCAACAGTTATAAAACTTGAAACTTAATTTTCTATATTACAACAAGTACACACTTGTACAAACTAACACGAAAAGAAGTCTGATGAATGTGGACATATAGTGCACAGACACACCTGCTGTTTGTGGATCTCAGCCTGCAGCAGGCTATCTGTGCAGTGCTGTTGCACTTTGGCCAGTTCTTCCTGCAGCTGCTGAAGCTCTTTGCGGCTGCGCAAGCGCAGCTCCTCATTTTCCGCACGCAGCTGCTCCTCAGCCTGTTCCCGCTGTGCAGTCAATGCCTGCCGCACACACTCCTGAAATAGGGAACAGCGTCCAAGTTAAGCTTCAGTTCAACTCAAGAAAACTGACTTAAAAATGAACTTGTCTAGTGTTGCTGTTGAGTTTGAGAATATATATATAGCAGTATATCAGCAGTAATTTGCTTGCAAAAATAACATCGGAACCAATCAGGTGTTTTGATAATAATATTTACAGCTCATATTTAATGATGAATTTGATGTAAGTGAAAGTGACTATTCTTGTCACAGAACACAGTGAGACCCAACAAAATTCAACCTTTGCTTTTTACCCATTTACACCTGCAGCAGGGGGCAGCTATTTAAAGTGCCCAGGGAACAGTGATGGGAAAGGTACCTTGCTCAAGGGTACCTCAGGGCATCCTACTGGTCTGTGATTTGAACCCATGCCCTTCCAATCCTGCAACCTAGTCCCTAACCACTAGGGCACATATTTCTCATGCTCTGGAAGATTAGAAGGTTTAGGTGACACTGGAAATCATTTTAAAGATTGTAGAAATAAATACAATTTAGATTTTTTCTAATCCAAATAATACTATCAAATTCTGCATTTTTAAAGTGTATTTTGTGTCAGCATTGGGAGTATTCTACATATATATGTAAACATATATATTGACATCAATCTACAATTCCCTACAAATCTACAAATCAGAGCATCCCTAGAGACCAAACATTAAAGAGAGTATTCTATGGTTTTAGACAGAAAACAAACATAAAACCAAAGACAAGCAAAAACATTCTGACAGATATATGAACAATATCAGTCAGGTTAAACAACATAGTTATATAGTGTCTATATCTGGGAGTAATAATGGAGTTTATATAGCTTGGGATTTCCTAGTTTGGGAGGGTAGATTAAGGCAGTAAAAGTTGTTAGAACTTATTGCATTATGGGTGTTGATCTTTAGTTCATATTGTATGTGAGGCTCACTACAGCACCTTATCCTTCCTCTCAGCTTCCAATTGTTCCTGATGGCTGCGCTGAGTGGTGGTGAGCGATTGTTGAGCGTTCCTCTCAGCCTGGGTTAACTTCTGCTCCAGAGCCTGTCTCTCCTGAAGAGCCTGGGAAACCTGGTGCTCCAGCTCACTCTGGACACGAGACAACTCACCTGTACACACATTCACACATTTGCAAGCTACACAAATCCCCATAGCAGAAACGTACTAAAATGTGTCCTATGTTCCAGATGCAGGAAACACAATTACACTGTAATGTTTGCTTGAATGATCAATACACAGCATATACTGACAGTACTGACATATATATATTGTATATAATATGGTCACTCTCCGCACTGAGCTCCTGAGGAAAGAGCTGCTGACCATTCAGGCCAGCTGTTCCCCAGCTCTGGGATAAAATATGGGCCTTGTGTGGGCTGTTGGAGGGGCCTGTGGCCCATCTTCCTAGCCCAGCCCTAGCTCAAGGGGAGGAGGCACCCAGGGGACACACTCACGTGTCAGAGCCTCATTAGCCTGCTGAAGGTTGGCTTTCTCTCCCTCCAGCCAAGTGCGATCGGTCTCCAGTGACGAGATATGCTCCTGTCTGTCAAACACAGTGGACTCCAGAGACTCCCACTCCATACTAAAGCGGTGTGCGAAGGGGAGAGGGTGGAAGAGGTGGGAATAGTGTGAAATTAAAGTGCTTTATCTTGAGAGAACTTTATATTCTTGGCAGGTAACATCCAACATACAACTTTCTTTGCTCAAAGTTGTATGTTGGATGTTACCTGCCAATAAAGTTTGGCCAAGAATCAAATTTACAGAATTTAAGCATGTGATGATTTAGGCACAAGATTTGAAATTGGCTTATTGGTGGGGTATAAGCTTACATTTCTTGTCAGTACCTAACCTTCACAGCCCCAGATAAAAAAGAACAATCACTGGACATTAACGTCTAGGCTATTTTGGGGACAAGGAGAGTGTTTTGTAAATTTGGTCTTTGGCCGAACCATCGGCTAAAAATCATTTTGTTCACAGATGAGAAAGAAAGAAATAAATCTGAAAATAATCCTTCCCTTTATGAATGCTGAGAACATCTAAAATCTGTCACTGCCTGGCAGTCGCCCGGGTTAGCATCACTCAGAAATAAGTAAGGAATCATGTGTTTGAAATACAAACAGCAGAGAGCATGTCTGACCCCTACCCAGTGTTTGACTGATGAAGCTCACGGTCATTAGGAAGAGTTTAATGATTGAAAAGGACCTATTGATAATGGTGCAAAGCCCTGCTTTAAACACAGGTGCTTTACATTGCCTGCCAGCCCCAGAATCCAACATAAACACAAACACTTAATCTACATTCACTTACCAAACCCACATAGACTAATACACAAACACTCTTGCTCACCGAAGGGCAGCCAGCTCCTGGGCCAAAGCCTTGGCTTTTCGCTGTTCTGTGGTGAGCTGGAAGGTGAGACTGGCCTTGTCCTTGGCTAGTTCCTCTCTCTCTTTGCCCGATCTTTGCAATGAGGCAGTGTGGAGCTCAGCTTCTCTCTGGAAAACACTCAGCTGCTCCAGCACCTCTGCCTTCTGCTTGCTCACCTACATACACACATGCGCACAAAGAACCCACATCACATATATATATATATATATATATATGAACATACATTAAAACAGTATGCTATTCTCAAAGTATCTTTAAAGGGGATTTAGTTAGAAAACAAAAAGTTTTCTCCTTTGCCTTCTTAGTGAACCATGGGTACACTTCACTTCATTTTTGCTGGGGACACGCCCTGCATGCAAAGCCTCCTTCTAGTTCAAAGTGGAATTTTCACACTTGTTGATGGAAGGAGCAGTTCTGACTTTGTGTGAGCCAAAAAATAGACTGAAGATGATGCTATATTTGCAGGTATGTGCAAATAAAACAAGCAGTGAAGCTATAAGTGTTTTACTAAATCTTACTGAAGATACTGAGCTGAAGGCTCAACAGCGCCAATTTGCAAACCTCTAGTAATTTTGTGCTAGTGGTTTTGATGACCAACTGCAGGCACTTTCACTTAAACCGCACAAAAATATGGTATTTTTTCTAATATGAATTTATGACTCGTTACTGCATAACATTTCCATTGACTCTTTTTAACCGTTGCCATAATGTGTAGTGCCGGAGGTGCCAACAAGCTGGCAGATCACAGCATACTGGGTTAAAAGGTTGGAAAATATGTTGAGGTACAGACATACCAAAAGTCATATTCGTATATGTATATACACATATGAATGTGTGTGTGTATGCATGTATGTATAGAACCACTTTTGTGTATATACACCAATTTTCTGGCATATTTTATCATTTTGTGGTTTACAGTTACAGATTTCACAGTTTCTAAATGATCTCATTCTCGTTAATCAGAGGTAAAATCCCCAACAGGACCCTAGTGCGCAGGTTTATTTAGATGGTGGCTAATTAAAAATGTATCACACTACATCAGCGTTACATTTCTTTTTTTTTTTTTTTTTAGTTCAAGATGAAGGTATTGCTATGATGTTTGTGTTATTGGTCCTCTCCTCCTCCTTCATTAATGGTCATTTTCTGGCTACCAGTCAATGTTGACTGTATATATTTAATTAGAGGATTATGTCAGACCAGGAGAGATACTGAGGTGTAAAAATTCCAGTGGCACTGCTGTGTGTGATCCACACACACACACACACACACACACACACACATACGAATCTCCAAAAAAAAAACAGGCAGAAATACACAGCTATCAAAATAACATGAAACAATGTCAGTCTTTGCACTATAAGGCTAGATCTGTTCAAAAATGGAATTCAATTCTTCAATTCAACTTGCTATATTTTTTTTCCCTCCCACATCTAATCCAGCATTTAATAAACTTCATCCCAGTATCCACCAATGCTCCTAGGTGTTTAAAAACCAGAGTCTGTTAAAATGAAAACACGCTAGTGTAAATCTAGTGAAAATTGGTTAGTGTTCATATAGACATCAAGGTCAGATTAAATGCCAGTAACCTTCCCAAGGAGACAAAATGCTCATTGAGATCTCGGAACCACCTAGGAATTTGTTGTTGATCAATGTCAATGAATAGAGCCGTGAATGGCCACACAGGAGCGGGGCAAACTGTTTACTGCATGGAGTCAAACAGCAGGTTGTCCAGATATTTTCCTGGAAGATGAGACGTCTCCTGACTGAGCAATGAACAATTTGCTATCAAGCAGGAAGAAAGTTTACATGAATTGCCAAGCTATCCACTTGAAATGGACAGTACAAATTTTGCAACCAATAAAGTTGAGTTGAGTTGGTGAGTTGGTGAGTTCAAGTTAAAACAAATTATATATATATATATATATAT
>CM029366.1:15900410-15927130 GCA_017165825.1 Hepsetus odoe | reverse complement strand
TTTAGGAGAGTGAAAATGGGCAAATGACAGGGCAGAGTAAGAGCAAAGGCTTGTTTAACAAGACGGCAAATAAACGGTTATATGTCATCTATATAAGAATTATTACTATTCCAAAAAAGTACACACTCATCTGACCCAGATTTAAAACAAAACGTAAAACTAAACTAAGCTATAATGATATGGAAAACAAAAATAATGGGTGAGTTAAACAAAGGCTGGAAAAAGAATATTAATTTTTTCATTAATGTCAACAAAGTGAGAATAAAAAATGACATTTCAATCTGAGCTAAAACCAAGGCAGTCCATCAAAGCAATAAGTAATCCAGAAGTTTAATAAAGGATATAACACAACATATTTATTTTGCCTCTTTCTCTCACCACTCCATTACCTTTCAAGGATATATTTTAGAAGCCCCAGTTGCCTTGTGTATCATTCTGGGGGTCAGGTCATATGAAGTCAATTCCCAATTTCATTTCTGCCATCAGCCTCTGTACTGACATTTGAGCACGAAAGAAAGATGTGTAATGAAACGGCAGGCTGGGAATGAGCAGGGAAATGAAAGTGCGGGACACCAACTGTGTTCCTCTGTGGCACAAGCATGGCCACTACTCTGCTGATGAACAAACAGAGAGGCAAAGTGAATAGCGTGATGAAATTCTCCTGGCCCATTGTGCAATCGACCTGACGGTCCAAGACAGCTGGTACAGCTGCAAAAGAAACTCACTGGCAAAGTTTGCAAACTGCATGTAATTGTACATTTGTGACGTTCATGAGTAAAAGTGGAGGGAGGGGAGGGGCTGTTTAAACGGCCTGTAAACATGGTTAATATATTGCTTGGAAAAGCGACACTGCATCTTTGTGGTGGGTGTTTTTAAGGGGCATGTGGGAATCGGGCGGATAGTTATGGCAGTACCTTTCTTCTTTGCTGCACCTGGGATGGGCCTCAGAGATATCCAAGCTTTTACTGAACACTGTTTTACTACAGCAGGAGACAAAGCGAACACACAGTCAGCGTCTCCACGTGATCCTACACAGTTCTTCTTTGGAGCCCTACCTGTTTGTGTGTGTGTGAGTAAAAATGAGTACATATCGAGCTGCTATATCCTTACTAATAACCACAGAATAAATTTGCCTTCACAGTGGGTATGCGAGTAAGACTGTTCACATGCTCATCCGCTTTACTGGTGGATTAATAGCTCTTTTATTGGGCGGGTCAGAACCAAAACCTCCCCTCTTGACACTAGAATGGCTTACGATTTATAGCTTCCAATTAATGGCTTCTGATTTAACATGAAACCAGAAGAGCAGGCTATATTACTGCTTATCGGAAGAAAACAGCAGACAAGTTCATGATTTGTTCAGGCTGCTGCAGAAAGTGCACTTTAGTACACTGTCCCCAGTGGTTACACTGGTTTTGCAGCTTGTGAACTGGAACAGTTTGTGCATCGAAAGAACCCAGGATTCACGGGACAGCTGCTCTTGTGCATATACACACATGATGAGCACCTTAACATTGGGCTACAATTTACTCAGCATATTTACAAGCATTTAAATAATGTGACCATGAAAATACTGTGGATCCCCTGGAATAACAAATAAAGACACTGAAGAATACCTTTTTTCCTGTAGTTTTCCTTTTCTTATTTGATAAATACTATTTCACAGTTAAATGACGTGTTTCCATTTTAAAGTTTTAGTATTGAATCAAACTAATCTCTGCAGGAAGCTCTTTTTTCTGTTTCAACTGCAGAAAAAGAAATCGGATTAACAGTATACATGTACCAAAATCCTGATGTCTATGGTTTAATCCAGGTGTCTCTACCAGAGTTCCTGAAATCTGATCGCTGCTTTAATCCATTAGGCAAACTCAAAGCACGCTGTAATAGTATTTAAAGGCATGTAAACACACTGATAGAGATACATGTTTTGAATAATGTAGATTTCAGACAACTATCAATTTAGTCAATATAATGTTGTGCATACTCAGCAGTTGGCTCCAAAAGTTAGCTCCAAACATTACTCTACTATGATATATATATATATACACAATACTGTGCAAAAAGTCTTTTTTGCACAAAGTCAGGGATTCTGTAGGATTATAGTCGGTGTCTGATCAACCAATTTTACCAAACAGGTGCTGATGATCATCAATGTCACACGGAGGTTGAAACACAGTCATGTTTGGAACAACCTACCAGCTGAGTTCCTTCAAAATCAAATATTGATTTGATTTAGATTTCTCTTTTGTTCATTCACTGTATTTTGCTGATTGATTAAAATAAATGATCAACACTTCCATTTTTGAAAGCATTCATTTACAGCATTTTTTCACACCTGCCTAAAACTTTTGCACTGTACATATATATATATATATATCTGTTTTTCATTCAGAATTGTCTTTTTATTTTTTTGTTTTTATTACTTTGTTTCCCAATATTCAATTTAAATGTGTGAAAACAAGCAGGAACGGGATATAAAAATCCTTTAATACATTCATTCAAACAGACACTGAAAGAGGTAATCCACTAGAGTAAGATCACTTCAGTGTTCTTCCATGCTGCTTCAAATAGCAAATGTCGGTGGATTATTATTCACTTACATGAGCTACTTTATGCTTTATGCTTAACCAAAAACATGAAACTCATACATTCATGTTTTATTATTATCATATCAAATAGTAAGGAAAAAGATCAGCAATGTTGGTGCCCGGTGACCGCCCTACAGCACTGAGGACATATTTAACAGCTAAAGATGTCATTCAAGCACATAACGATGTATATGTTAGCAGCCTGTGATCACATTAAAGAAGATGAGCTTTCAGGTGGAACAAATATTATGTCCATCAAAACCTACTTTCCAGTAAATGTCAAGATTTTTAAATAAAAAATAACCATCCCATAAAGCCCCCATATCCCCAGTGAAGCCTGCAATACAATAAATTTGTTGTGTCGTTAGCCTGGATCTTTGATCAACTAAAACAGCATGTAACTGAATCTGTCATAAACTATCAATATGCAGATTCATCAGGGTACTTTGGGCTGCAACTTCAACAAGCATATTGAGTGCAGATTGTGCTGTCTATCAAACTGAGATGTGAAATAATCAAACCATACAACCAAGTGATAATTCCACTTGACGGGAATTTAATAGTTTGGCGACTTATCTACATTTAGAACACTACTACATATGTTTTACATAAATCTGTAACATTGATTATAATTGCAATTTTTATGAAAAATAGAGAATACCTTCCAACAAGCCATGACCTTACATCATCATCAGACTTTCATTCCTAAAATTAGATCAATAAAACCCAAAAAAATATGTCAAAGGTGCCCTACTTTACCTTTAAAGGTACTCTATTTATCATTGTTCACTAATGTGTTAATGATCCAATAAAACAAGGCAAGGGATAGCAAAAGCATGTCAACTTCAGATTAACAATAAGAGACAAGAGTCGGCTGTTTTCCATCAATGGGAGTATAATCAGGTGTAAGACACCCTATTTTAGTTAAATGACAGGGACCTACCAAAGTCTGGTCTTAACAACACATGATTGTGAAAGTGTGTCATGGTATAAACTGATGCTCAGAAAAAGAGCTGATGCTTTATGGTTCTCATCAAGCATGAAAAGGTAACAAAGCCATCTCTAGAGAGTTTGTCCCTACCAGTTCACACTCAGGCATACAGTGTGTAAAAATGGAGGGGATTCGAGAACGTAGCTATGCTACCCAGGAATGGTCAATCAACAAAGATTACTTCAAGAACAAGGTGTGAAAAAGTGGTCACAAAGGAACCAAGGGGAGTTAAAGGCCTCTCACACATTGGCTAAATGTAAGATTCATAATCCACAATCAGGAGAACACCGCACAACAATGGCGTGCATGGCAGGCCTGCAAGGACAAAGCTACTACTCTCCAAAACCAACTTTGCTTGTTTACAGTTTTCTAGATCTCATGAATCAAAATCACAAATCAAGCCAGAAGAAAACAGAACATGTGATTTAAAAGACAAGAAAAAAAGGGATGAGAACATGAGGAAAATAAGTAGAAAGGAGAAACTTCTCTAATAGTTTTGTTGCATCTTGGTGCAGATAGCTTGACATAATAAATGGAGTATTACATTTTCTTTTACATTTTTACATTATTACAAAAAGGAGTATTACATTTTTAATTATACCTGTGAAATATATCAGGACATTTGCGCTCTAAATGGATCTAAACAGAAAGTGACACCATACTATAACCCTATGCATCCTAGTCACCCAAGAACACATTTTGGAGTGTTCTAAGTACTTTGGAGTGAATTTTGGAGTGGTCTAAGTACTATATAATGAAATGTTGTAGAAGGACCAAAATCCCACAGCTTAAGCTGTTCTGTTATTGGAATTGGATAAAATTCCTTCAAGCTGATGTGCAGGGCTTATTAACATCCACCAGAAATGCTTAGTTCTAGTTATTGCTGCACAAGGGATCCTGAAAAAGATACTGAAAGCATCACAAACCTTCGTATATTCAGTATAATTGTGGAAATCTGATGTTTTAGTTCATTTTAATGCAGAAATATAGATCATTGTAAAGAATTTGCTAATTTTTTCAAGCACCACTATTTGTGTAAGTAAGGGTATGCATGTGTGTGTGTGTGTTTGTGTGTGTGTGCTTGTGTACAGTGTTACACAATTTATTTTATTAGCAGGTTTTATAGTTTGCTAATCCCTTCGCAGTACTGAGATCCCAGATGCTGCTGCCCTTATTGTGCTGTTCCCTAAACAACTTCAGATGTTCTAGATGAGTTTTGATCAATCAAATAAAGAATATGGCACAAAAATATGTAGTGCACCTTCATGCATCTTTTGAGTTTTTATGTGTAATGTTGATGTCATTATGTTGATGTCATTGTGTGTTTGTGCATTTAGTGTGTTTGCATGTTGGTGCAGCAGTACCTTAGAGAGAGCCTTTGCAAGGCTGGCCTTCTCATCCTCTAGGACATCTTTCTGTAGTGTGAGCTGACTCAGAGCCTCCTTTACTGTAACCAGTTCTTTACGCAAATCTGAATGTTTGGCCTCCAGCTGTTCAATAGCCCTCTGTCTATAAAACACACACACACACACACACACACACACACACACACACACACACACACACACACACACACACACACACTATCTATCAGCATATTGCTCCATGCTCTATAATTAAATACAGGCCAAGATGGTGAAGAACTGCCAGAGCCAACCCGCATGTAAATGTAGGCAAACAAGCACAAACATGGACAATCACACACACACGCGTGCTCACATCCACTTCCGCACCAGGAGATACACAAGAGAACACTTTGCTTTAAACAAGGCATGAGTACCTACTGCTTCCATTAAGGGAAGAGTATAACGGGCATATCTGCTTCATAAACATTTTGAGAGCTTCCTACAGAGTATTTACCCCAGAAGAACCTTCTGAACCATTTCACTGACACAGGAAATATCAAAAGTCACAAAACACCATGATAAGGTCATTACCCCAGAACTCGTAAAATAAAGTCTTCATGTTCAATGGCATGAGTAAACAATGTTTGGCTCAGTGAAATGTTTTCTTAAGAACAACATGTGTTAGCAATTTTTGAGTGTAAACAAAAAAAAAAAAAAAAAGTAAAAAACAAACGGGGGCCAAAGTTGTGGTTAAGGTGGCTGTTTGCGCAACAACTCACCCTCTCTCAGCATCAGCACTTTCCCGAGCCAGCTGCCTCTCTAGGTCTTCTCTCTGCTGCCTGAGAAGGTCCCTTTGTCTTTGCATCTCCAGAGAGGAGCTCTGGAGTCGCTTAAGCTCTGTATGCTCGTGGTTCAGCTGATGCTGGAGGACAGAGAGCTGATTTTCCAAGTCTTCCTTCTCACTGAGAAAGAAAGAGAATTGGAGATACATGAATGGAAAGTTGGCAATCGTGCCATTTTTCCTTGAAAGGAAAGTTGCACCAGGTGCAAGTCATCAATACAGGTCTAGCAGTACAATAAAAACTACTGATCGGATATAGGCAAGATCCACGTTACCCGTATCACAAAAAAAGTCATTATACCATGCAAACACCAAATCCTTTACAATTTGACAAAAATCATCATGAGATCTGAGTGGGGAAGTAAATCAATCAATCTTGAAAACATGCTAATAGTGCTTGTATTTGCTGCCTAGCTAAGTGATGTATTCAGGTGATAATTCTTGGAGCACTTAGTGGCGATATACTAGTTTTGTGACTCATCCTCACTCAGAGGGCTGAATATATTTATCTGTGCCTCCATAAATAAACAACAAAACAAAGGTAACGAAGATATTCCAACAGAATTTACATTTCTGTTTGTTTTATTTGTTTTCTTTAATGTCTGGGATGCATAGAGAAATATGTTAGATTGCTGCTAACAGATGACTGAGAGAGCTGCTATGAGCAAGGACTCAGTGGTAACCAGACCAGTATGGAGTGTTCCATTGTGTCGATCTGAGGCTGTTGTCAAATTATAAGTCTCGAGAGAGGTACAGAGTGTGTCGACTCCCCGGCAGAAACACTCCTAAAGCCAGTAAATTTGCAGTGTTGTCCAAAACAAGTCAAAGCAAGTTACAAGTGATTCATAACATGCCTTTTCTCCCTTTCGTTCATTTTTATGACCAATGCTAGGTTTTAATGAAAGACAGCCCTGGTAGCAGATGTGTAGATAGGGGTCTACCTGGTGGCAATACCCAGTGAGGTACAGTATCTCAGGGCATCTCTGCCGCTCTCCTCTTTGGCTTTCTCGGCACAATGGTTCTCATGCTCCAGTTGCTCTATTCTCTGCTCCAGCTGCCTGCGTTCGGCAACACCCTTCTGCAGCTGATCTTGCAGGGTGGTAGACTGCTCCAGCACGGCCTCAAGGCTTGTTTGTAACCCCTGCAGTGGAGGAACTGTAATCTTTAATGTATTCCTTTCAATACATGTAAATCTGAAGCCATTAACAGGGGTGCATATTTGGAGATGAATATTGTTGCCGTACATAACCAAACACATCAGCTATTTCAGGCTTCAGCAGCCAATATGTTTCATATCAGAGCACTGATCTAGCCTGCAAGTGCAAGCTTCAGGAAAAGGGCAAATAAACAATTTGTTATTATCTTGGTTGCTTGTTGCCTTCTAACAAATAAACATAGGCTGGTTATAGTCAGTCCAAATATCATTCATTGGACAACGTTGCTATAACGAAACTTGTATCCAAGCTCTAATAGTAAGCATTGTAAAGCCACTTGCTTTGATTAGTTAAGCCACTTTACAGTGCTTTTATTTAAAATAATCTGCGGAAATATCAAGAGCTTAATTAAAGGGATCAATCTGCTTATAGTAATTAAGGAACGGTACAGAATCCAAGTTTATAAATGTGACTGGCTCACTGAGTTTTGACCCTTAGTTAGTGTACTCCAGCGTGTGTCATTATTATAATATGTGAATATAAGAAAATGTGACTAAGCTCTGCCCATAAAAATCTGATTTGATTTGTAACTTAAAGTTTAAAATTCAGATTTAAGGGAAAAATATGATGTGAATAGAGCCAAAGCAGCAGGTGTCGCTGACCTGAGTTTGTGTCTGTCGCTGGGACAAAGCCCTTTGTACATCAAGCAGAGTTGATGAGAGACTGTCAGAGGAGCGAACTGGAGACGGCAGCTCTTCCCCGCGATTATCTGAGCTGCTACGGTCACCATTCTCACGGACAGTCTGTGAAGTTGAAAAGACAGAGAGGCAGCAATGATGAAGTGAGGAAATTTTCTGTCAACCAAACCTGTTCCTCAAACGTTTCTTCATCTCATCTGCATGTCCAGTTCATTTTTAAAAACCTTCAGAACCAAAAATGAACCACTGCTTTACTAAACACTAACTTAGTATAATGACCCACAAACATGCTTGTGTGACCTGGCTGATGCTGTGGAGAATCTGCTTTAGACTGCTAATCTCACTGCTTAAGGTTTCTTTTTCAGCTCGGACTTCAGCCTGACTCACTTCCTGCACAGGAAAGTAAGAATTAAAAAAATAAGAAGGAACGAAAGAAAACAAAGTATTAATAACACAGAAACCAAAACATGTTCATTGAAGTTACACAACAAAATGGAAAACTCTAAAATGTAATCAAAGGAAGCATTCGGGTCAAAGAACAGTATCTCAGTATGTCCTGACACACAACAGAGCAGAGCAGTGCCTCCAAAACGAGCCTCTCCCCCTAACTTTTGCCCCCCTGTCCCACTCACCATCCTGTCCAGACTGTTCTGCAAAGCTGCTATACTGCTCTCTTTCTCACTGTTCTGAGCCCTTAGATGTTTCACCATGTCTGTCAGTTCCAGGATCCTAAAAACACATTCAAACCTTATTTAAAATTGTACATGCCCAAATTTACACACCCACCCACAAGCCCACAAACACAGTCACGGTATAAACAGAACCATTTGATTTGAGATGGCATTTCTCAAAATTACCACCAATACACTCTATGCACAATTATTAGGTGAGTGAGTATTTTGAGCATATCATCATTTGTATGAATATATTCCAACTCCAAGCTGCATAAACTTGAATGCTAATTGGATTTTAGCAGATCAGGTGATGTGTATATGTGTAATGAGGGAGGGTGTGGCCTAAGGAAATCAGCACACTGTATCAAGGTGTGCAGAATTATTAGGCAGCTTCTTTTCTGCAAAATGGGCCAAAAAAGAGATAGAACTGACTCTGAAAGTCAAGAATTGTAAAAAGTCTGTTAGAAGGCTGCAGCACTCTTGAGATTGCTAAGATATTGTGGCGTGATCACAGAACTATCAAACGATTTGTTGCAAATAGTCAACAGGGTCGCAAGAAACATGCTGAGAAAAAAAGATGCAAATTAACTGCCAAAGAGATGAGAAGTATCAAACGTGAAGCTACCTGGAGTGTCCAGAAGTATAAGGTGTTCAGTGCTCAGACACATGGCCAAGGTAAGGGAGGCTGAAACCCGACCATCACTGAACAAGACACATAAGTTGAAACGTAAGACTGGAACAAGAAATATTTCAAGACAAATTTTTCAAAGATTTTATGAACTGTTGAGATTAGAGTGACTCTTGACAGGGCAGATGGATGGGCCTGTGGCTGGATCAGTAACAGACACTAAGGTCCACTTCCACTCTGACGCCAGCAAGGTGGAGGTGGGGTACTGGTATGGGCTGTTGTTATTAAAGATGAGCAGGTTGGAGCTTTTTGGGTTGAAGATGGACTCAAAATCAACCCCCAAACCTACTGCTAGTCTTAAGAAGACATTTTCTTCAAGCAGTTGTTCAAGAAAAGGTCTGCATCTTTCAAGAAGACCATGATATTTATGCAGGACAATGCTTCATCGTATGCATGGAAGTTCTCCACTGCATGTCTCGCCAGTAAAGGCCTTAAAGATGAAAGAATAATTCCTTCCTCACCTGACTTTAACCCTATTGAGAAAGTGTGTTCCCTTCTTAAACAGGAGATTTACGTGGAAGGAAAACAGTCCCTGTCTCTGAACAGTGTCTGGGAGGCTGTGTTAACCGTCAATAGATCAAGAAACTGACAGACTCCATGAATGGAAGGTTTATAACTGTTATTGAAAAGAAGGGTGGCTATACTGGTCACTGATTTTTTATTTTGAAAGGTCAGAAATGTTTATTTGTACATTTTCAGTTGTTGGTTTATTATTCTCACTTAAACAGGTCAAAAAAACAAGTGAGATGGGAAATGGTTCATTTTTCATTTAGTTGTGTAATAATTCTGCACAATAATAGTTGCCTGATAATTGTGGGCACATATGTGTCCCCTGAGAATGTTCACACTCACATTTCCTTTGTAAAACATTCAGGTTTCAAGGTTATTAACATTTTGGATTGAATGATAGCACTGTTTTTGTTCTGTATTAAAATGAATCTTCCAAATAGTCACTTGTCTAATAATTGTGCTCACAGTACAATAGTACTGCAATAGTGCAGATAGTAACCAGTAACCCTCAAATTTTTGTTAGTTTTAATGCTTTGGACAGAATCACATTGAGGTCATCAAACTAGGGCTTAGAACAGAAGTACACAAGTGACACCAAACTTGAGTCTATACAGACAAGAAGTCAAAATCAAGGTTGGATGCTGTGGGTACCTTTTAGAAATGTTTTCAGAAAAACAAGAGACAGGGTGATTTCCAAAGCTGGAGCTCCAAAGTAGAGAAGACAGTGAGGAAAAGAAAGTTTTAAAGTGAGATCCATGTTTTTAGCTTTCTCATCACTGCACAATTTGGTGACGCTTCAATGTGAGGCTGCGCAAAACAACAGTATCTTACACTGCCATTTTGAAAACAGATTAAACAATTAGATTTAGTTAAAAGAAGATCCAAAATATACATGAGTTAAAATAAAGAGTTATGGCATAGTGTTTGGTATGGGACTGTGTAGAGTGTTAATTAATCAACAATACTAGATCTTGAAGGATCACAAAATACTCATAACTGCTCAATATTATTTACAATGTTTTGAATGTGAATGAATGCTTTCATAAAAGGCAGCAGCGATGTCTAAAAAAAAAGTTTGCTCTTTTTCAGTTCAAAGATAATCAAGTTCAATTATTCAATTCTACTGCTATTTTGTAAAAAGAACAGTCATGGGTGATAAGAAACAGCCTGAGCACATAAATGTATTAAACCCTCAAATCATAGACATAGACAGGCACTGCCTTGAAGTAGTTACCCAATACCAGTAGGTATTCTGATATCTCCAGAGATTTGGACACATACAGTGAGCTGAATACCTTACAATGACAATGTGACATTTTTCTGGCAAGGGTTTGTGCAATGTCAAATTTGTGCAAGTCAAGTAATTCAAAGACATGCAGATGGTTTCTCTGTCTGGGGGTATTAAGTAGAGGTGAAAGTGCAGAGCATTTATGCATCCCCACAGAGCTCTCATCTGATCTCCATTCATCTCCTGCCTTTTCCTCCTCTGCAATTACAATCAGTGAAGGGGTCATATGTCATGGAGAAGTGTGATCTCTGCTCTCTGCTCATTGTAGAACTGTCACTGATGAAAAGATCTAAGTGAGTTGAGGTGCATGACTAAGTTCATCAAAGGACCCAAAATTCTGCTCATTCAGATCTGTGGATCTGATGCCAGCAGAAAACATCAAACAAGGTCACTGACATATGAAATGACACAATAATTTCAGGATGAACCGGATACCCCTCAGCTTCTCTCTAAAGCGAATACAGGCTCAATATCTATCTCGCTTTAACTCACTTGCTAGCTTTTTACAGGGTTAGATGATGCCTGAGAGAATCTTCATTGCACGATTACTCAGCACAATGTTCAATCGGTCATCTAGGATATGTTAATGTTTAATAATTCAGGTCCAAGATAATTAAGCAGGATGGTGTTCAGGTATCTTTGGGACATGCATGTGAAATATTTGACACTTTATAAACCTTAGAACACAATAATTCAACACTAATCAGTTACATGTCAGTGTAAATATAAAATCCAACTGGAAAATGTACAGCTTTAGTGGTTCATAAACAGACACACAGACCTGGAGTTGAGCTCCACTTTCTCAGCATCAAAGGAACCCTGAAGTTTCATGGCTTCTCTCAGCTTTTCTCTCAGCTCCTTTTCCAGTGTTGAGATCTTCAGATTGGCAGGGGTGCTGTGCTCATTTATGGCAGCCTGTAGAGTCGTGCAGGCTACATGAACTTGTCGGCTAGCCATCGCAGATTGGCCACGCATGTCAGACAGACTCCTGCACTCATGGTTGTACAGAACATAATAACATGGGAGCATCATTAATTGGCAAAACCCAAAGTAATGCTTTGTACCTATTTTGTTTATGCCAGTTTTGTCCTACTAGCTAAATGCTGTAGCTTGTATTTATGCCATGCTACTGATCGCTTTCTGCTCTGATATTAATACATAGTTAATTTGAATACTACCCTAGTTGTTTTGCACACAGTGATTTTTCTGTACTTTGATTGACTTATTGATGATAATGTCAAGGCAACGGCTGCTAACTCAGCATAGAATTGGAGAAGAGAGGCATGTCAAAAGGTCACTGCCATTGTGCTATAAGAAACTAAAAACAGTGTGCAAGTCACCCTTGTATTTAGCCCATTCTCAAGAAATCATGTTTGTAGCTGAAGAGAGCCAGATGGTTGAAGCTATTAGGCTCTATATCGTGACCAGGGACCAAGCTCTTTGAACACTGTCGTGTCTGAACAAAGGCCTTGAACATTCTCGGCCATGTGTTGAGTAATCCGCATTATGGCAAATTACTCGACAATGATCATAGCGTTTACACACAACGCAGGCCAAGTCCTCATCCAGCTCTGCTCTGATGGATGGCCGAGCACTGGCCCGAGGGGCACTCCAACCATCATTTCTCCCAGGAGACCCAGCGAGGACGGCAGGCAGGAGACCCCAGTGACCTACACAGCTTTGATCACAGGCCAGGCCAGGGAGGGGTTCTACAGAGCGCAAAGTAGAGATGGGGTCTGAGCCATAGTGGCAGGCTCGTTCTGGCAGTGTGCCACACTCACCTGTCAGCATAGGCCCGGAGCTGAGTAAAAGAGCTGCGAAGTGAAGCAGCCTGGCGCCACAGGGCTCTGATACGGGCCTGCTCACGGCCCAGCCTGGAGGTACTCATCTGGGGGAGAGAAACAGGGAATCAAGGGGGATGGGGTTTGACTAAATGAAAGGATGCATGGAATTGTTAGGTGATCATCATATGGTCAGCAGATTTAGAATGGGAAGTCAAAAGAAGGCCAGCAATCGTTGTTACAGCACCTCCTGTACCAGTATTCTGCAATATGTCATACATGTGTGCTCATAAATTAATGAATGCATGAGCATATGCTCACATACACTCACATATGCTCACATGTGAATGCAGAGACATACACCTTCTTCCTCCTTGTTCTCTTAGAACCATGCACATATGCACATACACACACATATGTCCGTTCCAAAGCACACACACGTGTACAGTAAAATATACTTTTCCTGACTGTACGTGGCTGAATGCAACATGGACTACTTAATCTCGCCAGATGTTTGCTCGCTGCAATGAATTCTCGCTCTCTCTTTTTTTCCAAACGACTGGAATGTTTTCACAGGAAACAACAGCTGAGAAAATCACAACAATGATTTAAAACAAAGACAGTGTCCAGACTGACAAAACAGGGACCAGGGTAAAATTCCACAAGTTCCAGAGTTGAGTTTCATTGGGTTGGATTGAGGAAAGATTTTCCTTGAACTGCGGATTTGGATAAAAACATACAAAGCAGATCTCTCCTTCCTCTCTCTCTCCCCCTTTCTCACCTCCTGCTCCCTCCTCAGTCGCGTGTCTTTCTGCTCTGCCTCCTCTTGGGCCTTGTGGAGGCTCTCAGTAAGTGCCTGGTTGGCTTCGTTGGCCTGCTCGAGTTGTTCTCGGAGCACTGCATTGACCTTGGTCAGACCAGAGCACCTGTAGAACACATGGAGCCATTTCAGAATGAGGGAACTTCTGCCAGGCTGGCGTTTTCACCTGTAAAAACCTACCCAAATGGTTTTGCCCGACCACTCCAGCAAACTCCAGAGCTGCTCACCCCCATCCCTCTATATTACTGTTACTGTTTATAAGCTCATAAAGACCTGCCTCACATTTGGCTGTGCCAGCCATGCTTACAAAGGGGAATGAGCGTGACAGTTTTACAAAGTCCATGTCAACTGTGCCCTAATTGCCAGCAGATTTGCTGGGCAAGTCATTTACAGCAATGTTTACATCATCCCTGGCAGTCAACGCCCTATTGCGAACAGTGGTCAGTGCCAATGAAGTAGCAAATAATGAGAATAAGAAGAGAATGTGTATTCAGGGAGTGAAATGCATGTAATGGAAATGGGATTCGGTTTGTGCATCAGTCCCTACAATTCCTAACAAATCACGGATGACTATCCATGCAGCCATATTTAAACAAAAGTGCGTTGAAAGTAGTATTCTTGACTCCAGCATTGTAGCTTCAATTGACCTGCTAAAGAAAAATCTCAACTGAAGAACATCAGATAGCAGATAATATAAGAAATATTGCTGGTGCTACTATGGGTTTCCCAAGTATAAAAATGCGGATTCAATTACTTTCTCATACTCTGTTTATTATTACATTGAGAATAAGTTGACCGAAACAGAGCAGGGAATCATTTCTCTGTTTGTGCACCAGGAATGGCTTTGCTAAACTCAGAGCTGTGCTGTATCACTGAATCTGCCAAACGGACTGGCTTTGCTGTGGCTTCAAACCATGCAGTATGACTACTTTTTCTAAAACCAAGAGCCATGAAGTAGGACTGGTTTTAGTTAACTTGAGAGCTATCCAATACTACTGATTTTGTTAAGGCTCAGAGTTGTATAATAGACCTGGCTTTGCTTAGGCTCAGAGCTATGCAATATGACTGGCTTATGTGGGATTTGGAATGGTATAATAGGACCAGCTTTCCTAAATCTCAGAGCTGTACTTAGCCTTGATGCTGTGCACTAAGAGTGATTTTGCAAAGTCTCAGAGCTGTGCAATAAATTGGCTTTGCTAAGCCTTAGAGTTGTGCATAAGTCCTGGCTTAGTCTCAGAGCAATGCACTGAGAAAAAATCTGCTGAGCTTTGGAATGGTGTAATAGGACTGGCTTTGCTAAACCATAGAGCTAAGCTATATGAAAGGGGTGGCAGCAGCCTAGTGGTTAGGGACAAGGCCCAAAAACTGGAAGGTTGGGGGTTCGAATCCCAGGACAGCCTACTGGCTCATACCCTTGATCGAGGTACCGTCTCCACCACTGCTCCTGGGTGCTGGACAAAGCTGCCCACCTCTGCATGGAGTGTATATGGGTTAAATGCAGAGAATGCATTCCATTTTGCTTGGCTGTGTATTCACAATGATAAATTGTCACTTTCACGTCACACTTTTTGGAAAGCCTCAGATATGTGCTAAAAGATTTTTCATAAGCCAAAGGGGAAAAAGGGATCCTTAGCCAAAGAGCTGCACTATAGTACTGGCCTTGTTAAAATATCAGTGGAGCTTTAGAAATTATTTGTACTGTTAAGACTGATACTGAGCAAAAAAAGACTGGCTGCACTAAACATCCAAGCTGTGCAGTTTGATTGACTTTGCTAAGCTTTGGTGCACTGCTTGTTCCAGGCTTTGATAAAAGAGCTTGGCTGCAAGACCGACTCACTAAGCCTCAGAACTGTGCTGTAGGACAGACTTTGCTAAGCCTGGGAGCATAGTAGTAAAAGAAGTAAAAGGCTAGCAGACTGGCAGGCTGGAAAGCAGGCAGCACTGTAAATCTCCCTTTAAAGCTTAGTGATTGGAACTCCAACTAAGGCCAGTTCTGCCATGTGCTGACAGAGGAGGAAGATAGGGCCCAAATTATCTTACAAATGGGATCTTCAATGTTTTTCCGCCCTGAACAGTTCCTGCACATAGAAAGGGAACATGCTTGGAAATAAAAATGCTTGGATTCTCTTTACGTTCCAGAAATGTGCTCATGCTTTGTCTTCCATTTTAAGAGAAAGGGGAAGAAAGACAGGAGACAGCCTCATAAAGCTTCTTCCTCTCATTTTCTTGAATTTATAACTTATGTTGCTGCTCAGACAGACTCCAATCTGGACAGTTGTTTTATACATTTCCTTGAGGCTCTTTCTCATTCACCCACTTCCTTCACTTTCTCTCACTGCCTAGAGAGTGTGTCTCTCTCCTTTGTTCCCCTAGCTCTGTACCTCTCTCCCTCAATATCTCTCTCTCTTTCTCTCCTTCTCTCCTTCTCTCTCTCTCTCTCTCTCTCTCTCTCTCTCTCTCTCTCTCTCTCACACACACACACACACACACACACACACACACCAACACAAAGACACACATGCACACACACAAGCACACTCATTCTTCCTATCTTTTTCTCTAACACTCTCTCCCTGAGTGCCTCATACCCACCTCCTCTGCTCTTCCTCCAGGAGGGCAAGTTTGCTCTGGGCATCCAGGCTGTGCTCCTGTTCTGAAAGCTGGAGCCGGTGGGCAGAGTCCAGGTGAGACTGCAGCTACACAAACACACACACACACACACACACACACACACACACACACACACACAAAAAACGGTTTATTTTAATATGCTAATTAAACGTAAACATGGTATCAGTAGCAATGCCTGCCAATCTTCTGTCACTGCTTGGGAAACGTGAGCATTATTCAGGTGAACATACTGAAAGCCGCAATTTCTCCAACTCTGAGGTTTTTGCCAGCACCTGCTGCTCCAGGTCTCCACATCTCTTTTTATACTGAAGAACCTGTAATACAAGAACAACTTTCAGAATCATTGATTAACATCAGTAAGAAGCATTTGTTTCCATAGTTCTGATTTCCTTTGACCACAGCAAACTCTAGCTGGACATAAAGCAGTTCAAGTAGAAGGGCTACAAGACCTTGGCCTGTAGTTTGTGCACTAGCTGGGCCTGTCTATGTTGGCTGTCCTGGTAGGCCTGCAGCTTGAGTCGGTAAGCCCGACTCTCATCCCTGGCCCTCTGCTGCTCACCGCTATACACACTCTCCTGATCTGATTCTCCAGACTGCACAGCCAGCATCTGTTCCAGCTGCAAGAACAAGGAAACAGACACACACACAAATTATATACAGGTGTCCACACTTATCAGTCACTTATGCTTACAATGGGGATACAAGAAGACAAATACTGGTAAAAATACAAACACACACACACACACACATATATATGTATGTGTGGCAACTCACAGATAAAGCCAGTTACCTTCATTATGTAATTTCAGCTCTGCATGTCAAGAAACATAGACAATAAGCATAAGTTTGGTAATAGTAATTGAATGGTTGGAAGCTAGAGAAAATGGCAGGCATAAAGAATCAAAGCAGTGGTGGCCTAGTGGTTAGGGGCTTGATTCAGAGACCAGTAGGTTACCCTGAGGTACCCTTGAATAAGGTACCATTCCCATCACGTCTCCCCTTATGTTGGATGTGTGGTTGAACAATGCACCACTGTGTGTATTAGTTAAAGGCAGAGGAAGCATTTCGTTTGTCAGTCACCAGGTGCTGTGCTCTGATATGTTCACAATGACAAAATTGTCACTTTAACTAAGTTCACTATCATTAGGGCCAAGAAATTTGGTCAGAGCATCTCTGAAACCACAAGGCTTGGAGGAGTCTTACATTTACATTTACAGCATTTAGCAGACGCTCTTATCCAGAGCGACTTACATGTCCTAATTACAGGGACAGTCCCCATGGAGCAACTCAGGGTTAAGGGTCTTGCTCAGGGACCCAATGGTGGTAGTGCTAGAGGTGGGATTCGAACCAGGAACCTCTGAATTCATAGGTCCATAGGCAAGTACCCTACCACTAGACCACCACCACCACAAGTCTTGCTGAGTCTTGTAGTCAGCAATGGTGAATAGCTACCAACAACTGACAGAAAAGACATAAACCACAAACAAGCACCAGGCTGTTTACAGTCGCATTGATCCCAGAGTGCAATAAATGTTATCTGATTCAAACTGACAAAAGACAATGTGGCAGAAGAGGCCAGAATTTTGAATACTGGAAAAACAAGTCACAATACACAATCAATTAACACTCTATTGAGCATGAGGTTCTGTAGGCACAGACCATGGAGCAAATAAAGGTCACATGGTGTGACTACAGTTTCTTACCACTCCAAATTCCCCATATCCCAATCGGTGACTGAGCATCTGTGTAATCTGCAGGAAAACCATATCCATCTCACAACTAGGAAGTGCTGTTGATACCAGCACCCCTGTCTCAAAGATCAGAGCTAATTTGGTGGCATGGGGATGTCCAACCACTCATATATACACAACATTAAACCAATGGCAGGTTAAGTAAATAGCATTGTTATGCCATTGCAAAAGCACCTGTCAAAGGATGTGACAATATAGGCACCAAGTGAACAGTTAGTCCTTAAAGCTGGTGTGTTGCAAGCAAGAAAAAAGCCTGACAAACTTTGACAAAGCCTGAATTGTGATGGCCAGAAGATAAGAATTACACAGCAGCAGGTCTTGTAAGTTGTCGACAGTGTGCAGTGTACCTAACAAAAGTGGTCTAAGGAAAGATTTAAGAACTATCATCTGGGAAATTAGCACCTAAAGCACAGGGATTCACAACAGGAAGGCTAGGTTATGTGTTCCAACAAAACAGCTATGGTAGCATAAAATGCTGAAAAAACTTAATGCATGCTGTGATAGGAAGTGTCAGAACATACAGGGTATCACAGCTTGGTGCAGATGGGGCTACCTAGATAGCCTCTTAACTGTCAGGGTTCTATTGCTGATCCCAGTCAAAGGCCAAAAGTGTCTGCAATGGGCACATAAACATCAAAACTTGACCATGTAGCAGTGGAGGAAGGTGGCCTGGTCTAATGAATCACATTTCTTCTAAATAATAAATAGTGAATAGCAAGGTGGGTGTGAATTGCTTAATTAAGGAAGAGAGGACCCGAAATGCAAATCTGAAGAAGACTATTCAGTGTTAGCAGCATTCATGTGAATATTACTTTGGCACATACCTACATAGTGCTAGAGGCAAAAATCGTTTCTAATTTACACATTTTTAAGTGTGTCCCTATAGCTTTACATACAAACTAAAAAAAAAAATCATAAATATTGTGACATACTGTGCATGGTGAAAATTTGCTGAATAAGAATAATATCAAATTATTGCTATATCATTCACCCATACTGGATAAAAGACCATGTTCTGAGGAAAGAAAGCAGTGCTGGTCCATTCCCCAACAAATGTGCCTTCTTGGGTCTTCAATCTGAAAGTTCTTTAACCTCTCCAACCCCGAAGCCCCTACACCCCACCTCCTCATTCCCCAATCCCCAGCCTGGTGCCAGACACACAGTCCCCACTAATACAAACCACATGTTTCCCCAAACACATCAACAAGCTGGCCCAGCTGGCTAAAACAAAGTGAGAGAAAGAGAGTGAAAGAGCGAGCGAGAGAGAAAGAGAGAGAGAGAGAGAGGAGAGTGTCCTATCCTTTAATTCAACCTACACACAAATTTAACATCCCCCAAACTCATAGAATGGCATAAATCCCCCACTTCATACATACACTCACACACACACACACACACACACACACACACACACTGAGCTGTTAAGCTGCACAGCAGTCTCAGTATGGGGCTGGGACAATAGTCCCCCTGTTCGTGCCTGGAGCCAAGGGCTTCACAAACCTTAATAAAACATTTTTTAAACAGGCGTTCTGAGATCTTTTATTCCATATACTACAAAGAGGGGAGAACTTGCACCCGGCTTTGGGCGGTTTTGGGGTTCAAGGCTCACAAGGGAATGGGGGCCTGTTTTACAGTCCGTTGTTAAGGTGACAGCTTTGTGGGAGCGAGCAGGGAGCAAAAAACATGGGCGGAGTACAAGAAAGGAGAGAGAGAGAGAGAGAGAGAGAGAGAGAGAGAGAGAGTGAGAGAGAGAGAGAACAGCTGTGTTTAAAAGCTCTCTGGAAACAACTGTGTGCAACACTATCGATTATGTGTCTTTGCAACTATTTTGGCGCAATTATTGGCAATTTGTTGCTGTAGCCCAAAGAAAGTCGACTGGGTATATTTGATTCAGGAACATAAAATAAATGGCACTATCGCACATGCATACTCTCAGCATTTTTATTACACTGTTTTAAAGCTGCATGGGGTCACTGCTGCTGCAAAGAACTGATCCAAGCAGGTTTTAAGCATCAGCAATGCATATAATGGGCATGTATTAGCAAGTCTTTGCAAGTATGTTTTTTAGGGGCATGCAAAGCCGTTTAGGAAAAGCAGTGAAATCTTGTTGCACAGAACTGGGACAGTAGCCATTCTTTATGTAAAGGTGGGAACCTTATTCAACTAAGGTATGTCTTTTGATAGCTTAAGCACATCTGGCATCTTAATGTGCAATATCTTCATATACAATATTAAAATGTACAATTAGTTCTGGCTCAGTGAGCTGTTCCTGTGAGTAAATAATGTACTTGATAAAACATTTAACTGTGCAGTCTTAATCCTATTTTAATCTTACCTATAAAGAATAATGTTTACAAAGCAGTTTATGTAGCTCATCATGATAGATGTTATAGTACATAGTGTAGGAATTTTAATACAGACATTTATTTTTTTTTACTCAATATATTTGATTTAATTCTGAGCATCATGAAGTGCAATAATGAGTTCAGCTGTTTTGTAAAATTATACACAGCCTATACAAAAAAAAAAGTAATCACCAAGTAGGTAAGCACCTTCCATTAGATAATTACTGCATGGATGATTATGTTTCAGCTGCAACAAGTTATTTAACCCTAACTGATGCAGTGAGTACTTACTTAAAGAACCATGTCAGACACATCCTGTGGTTGTGGAAAAGATGTTAATCTGCTTCAGAAGGGTTAAATTATTGGCCTGCAACAAGCAAAGAAAACATCTAAGGAGAAGCTGAAACTACTAAAATTGGGTTAAGAACTTTCCAACACATTATTCTAAACTGGAAGGACAGTGGGGAACCTTTATCTTTGCAGAAGAATTGTGGTCAGAAAAAAATCCTGAATGACCGTGATCGGCGATTACTTAAACGCTTGGTGAAATCAAATCGTAAAAAAACAGCAGCAGAACTCATGGCTATATTCAACAGTGAAAGTAAGAGCATTTCCACATGCACAACGTGAAGGGAACTCAAGAGATTGGGACTAAACAGCTGTGTAGCCTTAAGAAAACCACTAATCAGTGACGCTAATCACAAAAAAGGGAGCATAAAGATTGGACTCTGGAGCAATGGAAGAAGGTTATGTAGTCTGTTGAGTCCAGATGTACCCTGTTCCAGAGTGATGGGTGCAGCAGGGTAAGAAGAGAGGCACAGGAAGTGATGCACCCATCATGCCTAGTGCCTACTGTACAAACTTGTGGGGGCAGTGCTATGATATGGGATTACTTATGAGTACTGCTCCCTGGGTGCTTTCATAGATGCCCCCTGCTGCATGGTGTTTGCATGAGTTAAAAGCAGAGGTCCAAATTCGTTGTGGTTCACTGTGTGCTGTGCTGTAACCTTGCAATGACAAGAATACTCACTTTCACTTTCCTGCAGTTGGTCACTTCTAGGTTCACCAACATTATGTGCCCAAATAATGAGGTCAGCTGACTACCTGAATATTCTGAATGACCAGGTTATTCCATCAGTGAAGTTCTTCCTCCCTATATATATTCCAAGATGACAATACCAGGATTCAGCAGCTCAACTTGTGAAAGAGTGGTTCAGGGTGCTTGAGACATCATTTTCACACATGGATTGGCCACCACAGAGTCCAGACCTTAACCCCATTGAGAATCTTTGGGATGTGCTGGAGAAGAATTTGCGCAGCAGTCCGACCTTTCCATCATCTCTACAGGATTTTGGCAAAAAATGTATGCAACACTGAAGTAAAAAAAATATTGTGACATTGCAGAAGCTTATCAAAATGATGCCACAGCGAATGCATTCTAAAAAATCAAAGCTAAATGCAGTCCAACAAAATATTAGAGTGTGTGACTTTTTTTTTTCTGGACAGGCGGTGTATTTTCAAAAAAGATTGAAGAGTGAATACTGATTTTCATTAAGCCTACACAAATTTTATGTACACATTCTGATACATGTTTTGCAATGACATTAATTCTGCCATAAACACAGCTGCTGGAGGCCAACCCCCTCGTGTCCTGGCAAATGCACTGGTGTCTGATGTCTGTCTACCAGAAGAGTAGAAGGTTTCACACAAGGTTTTGCAGAGACAACTCGATATCACTGTAACATCTCAAAGTAAAGTTGAAGTGATCAATGGACTCACCTTACTTTTATCAACATGACAAGCACTATGTCATCCACACTGACAGACCACATTTGGTCTGTGAAAATGTGTACTGTGATATAGCAATATAGTACATATAGTACAAGTACACTAATGGTGTTTTTACACTTTCCTGAATCCTTGGGCCTGCAGCCAGGGTTGATTCTGATGTAGTTTGGGATGGGGCTCATTTCTACCAGCTTGTTTTTATACAGAACAATTTCTTCTGCTGTTGAAGCAAAATGACAAATAACTGGGGCTTGTGCAGGGGTGTGTGATCTCAGCTCACAGCAAGAATGTTCTGGGTTTGATTCTCAGCTGGGGAAGCATGGGACTTTTCTCTATGGAGTTTACACATTCTCCCTGTGTATACTTGGTGTTCCCATATGTGTTTTGGTTCCCTCTCAAAGTCCAAAGACATGGACATCAGATGGAAAAGAGATGCAATAATGCTCCTTGACTGTGACTGTATCTGTACGTGTGTTTGCCCTGCAATGCACTGGTGAACTTTCTAGCATTTCTCCCTCTTCACCCTGTGAATGTTGGGATACATTCCTTATGACCCTAGATAGGATAAGCAAAGGAGATTATGGACGAAATCTTGACCAACTTTTGGAATTCATAAAAGAATCACATCTTCAGTTCACTAATAAGACTAAGGAACATTAGTTGTTAGCTATGCCGGATGACTTTATGCACACCAAAATTAGTGCTCAAGTTGTTCAAAGATTAAATTTTGCACATTTGTAAGGATATTCATATATTTTACCAACAATAAATAAGAGCCCACAAACACAGTCACTCTACAGACATGATCAACACCTCTTTGAGGTCGGCTTTGAAAGCAAATAGTTGTATCATAGAAGTCTTTCCAATGGAGTGTCTGCCATTTGAGGTCATCCATTGCTAGTTTTACAATAATGGTCAACATACAATTCATACTGCAAGATACTTCCTGGGCGTGTGTTTCACATTGCCATATGGTTTCAACTGTCTTTTTTTTCTTCCTCATATCTATTTCTTGGATCTTACCTCGCTTTCAAGAGGGGAGAAGCCCTGTGCTGTCCTCTCAAATGTGTTTCGTGTTAGTGTTTTTATATTACTTAATATTTATGATTTGTGCCACTCCTTGTATTGTCTCATTTGATAAATATTTCAAAATACATCAAGGAGGAACAGTGCTTTGATTCAGCTGCCAATAACCAACAAGAGAACAGTTCTCAAGGCCACTGAAAGCTCTCTGCACGAGGGCCAAAACTCGTTGCCACAGGATTCTGTTTCATTCTCCATGTGCTCTGAAGAGTTATGCTCTGGAATGACCTACAAATATGAAAGCAAATATGTTTAACATCGTGTCTGTTTTCCATGTCTAATTGGATATCTCGTTCAGCTCCAGCTTCAAGCTTGTTCTGCAAGAGTGTGAGCGGGCTGAATGAGGGCACTCCTCAACCCTAAAACACTATAAAACTTCAACAAGTGACTATTATCTGTTTAACTGTGAATAAGGGATGACCAAAAGTACTGAACATTAAAGGCTGACAGGGGTTTGTCGTTACAAAAGTGTGTTTGGTTAGATTTGCTGTTTAACTATAAATGGCTCTTGATATCTACTCTTATCTGAAGCTTCACCTCTGAAGACTACATTTATTGTATAAAGGGAAAACCAGCACGAAAAACAAGGGAGCTGACTATGGGAGGAAATCATGCCTCTTTGAAGCAGAGAACAGAGGGAAACTTAACTTGAAGAATTTCACAAGCATTAGGCATAGCCAGCACAACTACATGGAGTGTCCTCCAAAGAACAGGAAGTCACTGGTGAACTGAGCAACAGCCATTGAACTGATCAATTAAGGAACAAGAACAACTGATGACAGACACATTGTGAGAATGTGTTAAGAAAGTGTTAAGGACCAATGGGACACAGGTTAATCTCCACCAAAGTTAAAGAAAGAATGAAAGAATATGCTTATGATCTAAAACATATAAACTTATCTGTGAGGTACATTGCAGGAAGTGTCATGTCTTGGGCTTGCATGGTTGCTTCTGGATCAGGCTCAATAATCTACAGTACTGTGCAAAAGTTTTAGGCAGGTGTGAAAAAATGCTGTAAACAAAGAATGCTTTCAGAAATATAAATAATGATTGTTCATTTTTATCAATTTACAAAATGCAAAGTGACCGAACAAAAGAAAAATCTAAATCAAATCAATATTTGGTGTTACTACCTTTTGCCTTCAAACCAGCATCAGTTCTTCTAGGTACACTTGCACAAAGTCAGGGATTTTGTAGGATTATAGTTGGTATATGATCAACCAATTTTACCAGACAGGTGCTGATGATCATCAATGTCACACGGAGGTTGAAGCACAGTCATGTTTGGAACAACCTACCAGCCGAGTTCCTTCAAAAACTGTGTGCAAGTGTACCTAGAGGAATTGATGCTGTTTTTTGCATTCTTTGTTTACAGCATTTTTTCACACCTGCCAAAAAGTTTGCACAGTACTGTATATTTAGTTGCTGTCACGGTAGGTGGTGCTCTGCTCTGACTGTGCATGCCTGTGTGCACTTCGGCAACAGGTGTGCCTCATTGGGGCTGACTTTATAAGCCCCAAAGAGTCAGAGCAGAGCGTCGGTCATTTTCTTTTTTACATTTTTGGACTTTTTGGATTTTTTGGGTCTTTTGTAGTTTTTGGTTTTGGTGTTTGTATCTGGACTTCCTCAGTTCCTGTGATTCTCGAGTTTCTTGTTTATGTCCAGTAAAGTTGAGCAAAAGATCCCAGGCTATGTGATTACGTTCAACCATTACCCCCCCTCCCCCCGTGACAGTTGCAGATATGCAACTAAATATCAAGTGTAATTACCTTTAATACATTTTACTGTTCCAATACTTTTGCTCCCTTGAAAAACAGGGTTATTAAGGTTTTAATGACATTGTATCTTGCATTATACAGTTCTATGCCGGGTGAAAAATATTTTGGGCACCTTTTTTTTTCCAGGTTAGCAGTCATTGGCAATAGATCCAAAAGTTCATTTTGAACTTAGTTAGTCATTACATCAAAATAACTTGCCTAATATTGCATAGGTCCCCTTAGTGCTGCCAAAACAGCTCTGACCAATAAAGACATGGACTTCTCTGAAAGATGCAAGGTGAGGAAATGTATCCCAAAGTTGCCAGAACGTGGAAGACAAGGAAACACTTTGAACTCATTTTAAGGTCCTCAATTCCACCCTGATTAATTTTTGCACTTGGGCAGGGTGCTTTTTTCACTCAAAGTAATGTTCATATAAATGCACGGATAATATTCCACAGAGCATCACTGCCTTTGGCAGCTTGCCTTCTTCTCATAGTACATCTTTGTGTCATCACACACAATAGAAAGAAAAATGTGATTTATGAGACCAGGCCATTCTTCCTCCATTGCTTCATGGTCCTGTTCTAATGATCCTTTGCCCATTGTTGGTGTTTCTGGAGGTGGCCAGGGGTTAGCATGGGCACTAACAGATAAAGCTGCTTTCACTCCTCAAACACATAAATTGGGTAAATATACTACAGTTATATTTTCTTTTGCTGCCTAATAAATAATACTCCTTGACGAAGGATGTTGTAACAGTATAATCAATGTTATTTGCTTTACCTCTCAGTGGTATTAATATTCTTACTAATTTGCCAAGTTTGTACATTGCGGTCTAATTAGAGAATTATTGTGCATCTGTAATTGACACTGAGGATAAGTTTGTACAGACACCATGAAAAAGCATTGAATGAATGAGTTTAATGCCACGTGTAATAGAACTAATCATTCAACATCAGTACCTGTCTTCTCTGATGCTCATGATTTTAGATGAAATGCTGGATGATCAAGTTTCTACAAATGTTTATATTCACAGTGAATTTATTAAAAAAAAAAGTAAAAGAAGTGTAATGGAACTGGGACGTTTCTGCAGTGTCTGCAATATATGAAGTTCAGTATCTGAAGGGTTACAGCTGGGAGTGTTTCTCACTGCCTTGGCCTAGGCCCAGAGGCTTAATAAAGGGAATTAATGTAGTGAACTATCTGTCAGATTCCCAAACACAGCTGGAGCAGACACACAATCCATACACACACACACACACACACACACACACACACACACACACACACACACACACACACACACACACACACACACATGTGCATGTTTCTGTCGTACCATGCAGTCCCACTCTAATAGCCTTCCCCATTCACAGTCCCACTGTGAATGGAGTTTCAGCAAGAGAGGCCTAGCTGGTTGTGAAAGCTGTTTTTGCAGCATCAGAGAGTGATTACACAACGCAGGCCAACAAACAGATAGCTGACAGACGCCTTTACTCAGGGCTCTCACATGGGTACATGCCAAACATCATGAGCACAGTCACAACTGTTGTGGAAAAGACAAAAGGGGATGTAGAGGAGCCAGAGGTTGAAAGATCACTTGTGTATCACTCACAAACATTCACAGACACACAAACACATGTGCACATCTGGCCCACGAAGCACTAAGATTGCGCCATTTCACATTAGACCAATCACCCCCTGCATACAAGCACATGACAAACAACACATCTGAACGAGTTAATGTCAAATACCCAAACTGTCTGAAGTTAGAAGTCTTTATTAAACCTGTTTCATGTCTTGCAATACTTTAAATGTGTAAATTTTTAAGCATAAAAATATTTGTGACAGGTTTTCTTACAATGACAATAAAAGCACATTTATCCCCTGGTTGTGAAGTCAGCAATAGGGATGTATTTAAAATATATATATGAACAAATTGTGGTGAGATGTGTACACAGTGTGTACGTTGCATTCTAAGAA
>CM029366.1:15650410-15895410 GCA_017165825.1 Hepsetus odoe | reverse complement strand
CGGCCCCAAGAGAGAAGGCCAGAAACCTTCGCTCTTTCCCCCTCAAAAAGGAAAATGGCATCCTCAGCATTTGGCAGGCCAGAAATTAACTGAATGATGCAAGACCCTACAAAGAAGTAGAGTGAGAGCAAAATAGAGGTATGCAGCCACAGGGTCTTAAGGATTAAATGAGACCCACTACTTACTGCAAAATTGCAACAACAAAAAAGTGGGAAGCTGTAATGAACTGCCATTAAACCAGTCCTTAAACATGAACATTAAAGAGCAGTGATTTTATCCAACACATTTGGGCTCCTGTTGAGTTTACCTTCGCCCTCTGTTTTTTTTTTTTTCCAAGGCAAAGTTAATTCAAAAAGAAATAAATACATTTCTTTTCATGTGACACAGCTCATTTTCACATTTGACCACTGAGTTTGTTTACTGAGAACTCCAAATGGGCTTCCCCTCTCGGAAAGAGCAATGTGCTGCTTATGTTTACCGTGCATATATTCCATTTCAAAGCCATATGGCTCCCTCATGCTGCCTTTTCCTCTCTCTCACTCGCTCTCTCTGTCAAAGAACCTCTATGACTGGCCCCCTTGATCTCTCCTCTACACATACTGATGGAACCACCATTAGGTAGTACAGAAAAAAAAATTAAAAAGGCAATAAACAGACAATAATTTGGCACTCCTTTCATATCATTAGTGAGAGGATCTCATCCACATTTACCCTCATACCCTGTCAGTAGAAGCAGGGTAAATTGTAGGCATTTTTTTTACATTTGTTTTTATTTGGGTATAAAAAAATATATCATCAAAGTTTCTTACTTAGTCTTTGAGGTCCAGTTTTGTATCTTAAATAGATTTTACCAGGGGAAAGAGGCAGATTTGCATCAGTTTATAAACTAATGGTTGAAAGCCCAAAACGTGCAATAGAAAGCCTGAAGTCAGGAAGGGGTAAGTGACAAATACATCATTCGTATTCAGCAGAATGTATTGTTTTAAATTCCTCTGTCATGGTAGGCAGCGCTCTGCTCTGACTGGGCACGCCTGCCATCCCATCAAGGACGTCAGGTGTGTCTCATTGGACAAGGGTTTAAAGGTCCCAATGAGTCAGAGCAGAGCTTCAATCATTGATGACTTCTGACTTGCGTGTTTCCTGAGTTCTGTAGTTATGTTAAATAAAGTTCAGTTCAAGACTCTTGGCTATGCCCACAACACCCCAGGGTTACATCCTCTATCAATCCAATATTCAAATATATTTGTATTGAAATTCATTACTTTTCAACATTAAAAGAAACAAAACAACCAGAAGTAACATATTTGTCATAAATGCCTGTCATAAATAATAAGCGTCTTCAAAAGCTCAGTCATTCTCCTGTGGTCTTCAGCCATGAAGACACAACAATTTGTTGAAAAAAGTTGTACAGGCTATTCTGGCACAGCTCTGAGAAAGACCACACAACCTCAAACAGCACTGTCCTGTGGCCATTAGAACAAAAAAGAGACAGTCGCTGCATAAGTAAAAGCACCACATTACTGTAAATCAATTTTAATCTTCAACGTTAAGTGTGAAGTGACTGGTGGCACTATTGAAAAATAATTCAAATATGGAGCATTGGTTTGTCAAATGAAGTCTTCCCTCTAAAGACAGGATGTTAATTTACTTCATTACTATTTGCTGTCATTACTGTATGCTCAGTTCTTTCCTGGCAGTTCTGAATGACAGATACAGATCCAATCAGAATCTGGTGTCTAAAGAATCAAGCCTCACCAGTCAAATAGCATCGTAGGATACAGTCACACAGTCAAAAAAAAAAGCATAGTTAAATGGTTATAGCTTTGTTCCTTTTTTCTAGTCTTCTTCTTCATCTTTCGGCTTCGCCTGTTTAGGGGTCCCCACAGTGGATCAACCATCTCCATTTATTCCGGTCCTCTGCATCTTCCTCCTTCAAACTGACCACCTATATGTCCTCTTTCATTACATCCATAAACCTCCTTTTTGGTCTTCCTTTTTTCCTCTTTCCTGGCAGCTTCAAACTAATGCAACCTTGCTTCTCTAACTTTGTCTGCAAAATGTCTAACCTGAGCTGTCTCTCTAATATAGTAATTTCTAATTCTGTCCATCCTCGTCACACCCAATGAAAATCTTAGCATCTTTAACTCTGGCACCTCAAGCTTCACCTGCTGTCTCCAAACAATATAACATAGCTGATCTCACTACTCTCCTGTAAACCTTCCCTATTACTTTCACTGGTACAAGTTTGTCAAAAATCACTCCAACCCCTCTTCTCCCTCTTTTGCCTGAACTCCTTCGCATCTCTTCCGCATTCGCCATTACTCTGAACTCTTGATTCCAAGTATTTAAATTCCTTTACCTTTTTCACCTCTCCTCCCTGCATCCTAACTACTCCACTTGCCTCCCTTTTGTTCACACTCATGTACACTAACTTGGTCCTATTCACTTTCATTCCTCTCCTCTCTAGAGCATATCTCCATCTCTCCAGGTTTCCTCAAGCTGTTCCCTACTCTCACTATAGATTACAATATCATCAGCAAACATAGTCCATGGGGACTCCTGTCTAACCTTGTCTGTCAACCTGTCCATTACCATGGCAAACAAGAATGGGCTCAGCACTGATCCTTCATGTAATCCAACCTCTGCTTTAAATGTATCTGCCACTCCTACTGCAGATCTCACCACTATCACACTGCCCTCATACATATCCTGAACTACTCCTCATACAAAACAACAATTCCTCTCTAGGCACCCTGTCATATGTTTACTCTAAGTCAACAAAGGCACAATGCAACTCCTTCTCACCTTCTCTATACTTCTCCATCAACACCTTCACAGCAAACATTGCATCTGTTGAGCTCTTTCTTAGCATGAAACCATATACCAACTTTATGACAGCATTGTTTCTATTAAATTAGTTGAATGACCTCAAGCTAGCTTGCAACTTGTCTTTATGAATGTTATATGTTTTGTCATTAACCCAGCCACTGGGGATAAACAAGTGTATTTCTTTATGCCGGGCATATAGGATAAATAGTAAGGATTATGTCAGGAAAGGCATCTAGTGTAAAACTTGCCAAATCAATATGTGGACAACAACAAAAGATTTTGATTGGCCAAGGCCCAGGTTAACAATGATCACCACCAGCACTGTTAGCCAGTGAAACTGGGCTACTGTTTGCCAAAGGAGGAAGGGTAGGAAAGTGGAAGTGATGTATTAGAAATATTAAATGTTGGCACCATGACTGGTAAAGGGAGAGTTAACTGATATGATGGAGAGAAGAGGTTGATATTTTGTGTGTGCAAGAGACTAGATGAAAGGGTAGTAAGGCCAGGTGTATTGGAGGTGGTTTTACATTTTTTTACCATTTATTTTTTACAATTTTTTTGGCATGGATGGAAGTATGAATGGGGTAGATGTTATTCTAAAGGAAGGGTATGTCAAAAGTGTTTTGAAGGTGAAGAGAGTGTCAGATAGGGTGATGAGTTTGAAGCTGGAAGTTGAATCATATGTGTGATGATGAATGTTCTTACTGCTTATGTCTTAAGTTGGTTGTGAGATGGAGAAGAAAGAAGAATTCTGAAGTGAGTTAGATGAAGTGATAGAGAGTGTAACCAGGGGAAAGAGAGTGGTGATTGGTGCAGACCTTAATGGGCATGCTGGTCAAGGGAACAAAGTTGATAAGGAGGCAATGAGCATGTATGGTGTCAAGGAGAGGACTGAGAGGGTCAGACGGAAGTAGATTTTACCAAAAGGATAGAAATGGCTGTAGTGAAAAGTAGACAGAGCAGCACAGGGTGACATACAAGAGTGGGGACAGATGCACCCAGGTAGATCCTTTGCAGAAGGGTCAATCTGAAGGAGACTGGAGACTGTAAAGTAGTGACAGGGGAGAACATAGCTAAGCAGCATAGGACGACCTTGGAGGTCAAGAAGAGGATGCTAGAGTCGAAGATCAAATGGTGGAAGCTGAAGAAGGAAGACTGCAAGATGGAATTCAGGCAGGAGCGCTGAGTGAAGTAATGAAGAGTTGCCAGATTGCTGGGCAATTACTGCAAAAGTGGTTAGGGGAGACACCAAAAAGTTGTAGCAAGTTAGGGCAGTAAAGGATAGTAATGGGAACATTCACAAGCGAGCAGAGCATGTTGAGCAAATTACACTTTGAGGGGCTTTTGAATGAAGAGAATGAAAGAGAAGGCAGATCGGACGATGTGAGGATATTGCATCAGAAGTGCAGTGAATTAACCAGATGTAAGTGAAGAGGATGAAGAATGGATAGGCTGTTGGTTCAGATGATACCTATGGAAGCATGGAGGTGTTTAGGAGAGATGGCAGTAGAGTCTCTAACCAGATTGTTTCATACAAAAAGTGAGAGGATGCCTGAAAAGTGGAGGAGAAATGTACTGGTATGGATTTTCAAGAATAAAGGTGATGCACAAAGCTACAGTAACTACAGAAGGACAAAACATTATCAGCCACAGCTTGAAGTTATATGAAAGAGTAGTTAAAGGATGCCAGGTTAAGAAAGAGCACTACAGTTGCAATGTTTGCTCTGAGGGTGTTGATGTAGAAGTATAGAGAAGTTCAGAGGGAGTTGCATTGTGCTTTTGTGGACTTGGAGAAAGCATATGACAGGGTGTACACAGAGGAGTTGTGAGGAGACCATAGTGAAGTGGAGATATGCTCTAGAGAGGAGAGGAATGATAGTCAGTAGAAAAAGACAGAATACATGAGTGTGTAAATGAAAGAGAGGAAAACAAAGTGGTTAGGATGCAGGATGAAGGTGGAGGAGTTTAAATACTTGGGATCAGCAGTTCAGAGTAATGGGGATTGTGGAAGAAAGGTGAAGAAGAGAGCACAGACAGGTTGGAATGGAGTGGAAGGAGTGATCAGTGACAGATAGATTCCAGCAAGAGTGAAAGAAAAGGTTTACAGGATGGAAGTGAGAGCTATGCTATAAGAGTTGGAGACAGTGGCACTGACAAAAAGACAGACGGTGGAGCTGGAGGTGGCAGAGTTACAAATAATGATATTTGCAATTGGACTGAAGAGGAAAGACAAGATTGACGGTACAGTGCAGTACAGTGGTACCTTGAGTTACGGGGCCATGCTCTCAACCCAAAATGCTCATAACCCAAATACATTGTTCCTATTATAAATAAATTAAATTCACATGATGCGTTTCATACCCGCTTAAATACACTTATTAAAATTATTTTTAATAAATAATTTATTTTTAATTATTCTACAAATTATTACTCCTAACATCAGAATGAATAACAATGAATAATTCACAATAAAAAAAATATATATATATTAACCACAAAACAAAAAATTGCTTCATGAACCCACAAACACAAGATCACAAAGGAACAAAAAAGGAACATCCTTTTGCTTATAGCACACTCCTTCCACATATTAAGTACCCAAACAACCACAGACTCATCAGAATTAAAGGTCTGGTTTATGTGATTCGCATGGACTTCTATCTACAATCGTTCAGAAGTCTAAGCCTCGTGGTAGCATGCTGAATGTGTTACAAAGGATTTTAGAAGAATAAGATGAAGCTTTTAATTGAAAAGGCTTAAAATAAAGTAAAATTAAGTTTTAGATGTGTGCAAATTACAAAGAATATTTTTGAAAGCATCAGACTAGGCCTAAAATGGTCTACAATGACCAGATTGCGTTGCTTTACAGAGGACAAGGACAAAAGTAAAGGATCACTGAATTTAAAATGTGTAAAAAAGTTACATGCATTTATTGCAAAAGATTCTTATTTTACTTTTTCTATTATAGTGCAGAATATGGTGCTTTGGCCTGCAGTCATTTCTTTTTTAAATCATCCCTCACTTTTTGCAATGCATAGCTAAAAGTAGCATTAGCAGTTATGTGTAAGTCTGAATTTTCTGTGTCCTTTCCCCCATTAGACAACAGGTTATTTAGTGTCAAATCAGAAATACTAATGTCAAAGCAGAATGGGCAGACATTTCACAGCCACTCTAGATGGGGTGCATTCACAAAAATTGCAGGCCTTAATGGTTCTACCAAAAATATTTAAATTATTTTTACTTACAGTACAGGGCCATGAAGATGTGATAGAGATGTGAGAAAGAAACATCTGACACTGGGTAAGTCAACAATAATATCCCCAAAAACACAAATGTCATTGCATCACCCTTGCACTACCAAAACCCAAAGTACATGTATGAAGCAGTGCCAGTGCTGCCAGCCCTTTCAAAGAATGCAGCTCTGTAAAGCATTGCTGGAAACATATTTATACCAGATGGTGATGTACTGGTGCCATATTCAAGTACTGCCTACTCCAAATGGTGCAAGAGTAACGGCCCGGAGAACACGAGCAGGTCGTAGGTACACAGGTTCCACATTTCCCAGTAAGTGTTTCATAATGAAATGCTCTCTGCTTAATTTGGCTCTTATTCATGGAATCCATGTATTTGGACACTGGAAACTATTTTTCTTAAGCCCAATAATTTATACATGTCTAGTTCATAATCAGAAAAACATTTCCTGTCACCTCGGAATATGCTCTTATTCATGATCTATTCCAAGAGTACATTTTTTTCAAATGAAATCAAATACAAAGAAATAATCCCATGCAAAAACAAAGCAGCACCAGGATCAGGCTAGGCCCCCAAAACCTGTCTGCACCCGATAACACCTTAATTGTCACACATTTATTGGTTACAACCTGCAATAAAATCCTTCAGTCTTATTTATAATAACATTTTTAATAAAAAAGGTCTAAGTCATTCATCACCTTCTGCAAATAAACAATTTCCAATCACACTCTCTCTCTCAACAGAGATTCCGTTTTCGGAACATGTGTAGGCCAGCTCATAAAATTAAGAGTTGGGACATTCCTTTTATTAAAGGGTTTGGTGCTTGTTGGTACTACACAGTACCAATGATGCTACCACAAATAAAAAAAAAACCACAAAAAAAAAATATGAGAGAGAACATTCTTTTATGACTACCTTATAGTCACTTATCTATGCAAACTATATATGCTACCAATGTTGGAGCAGACCTCAGAATCATACTGGTCAGGCACAGCCATCTGAAGCCCACGCAAAGCAACAGGTCTAAAATCAGCCAATCACACTTTACCTAATCCAGTCTTTATGTCTTGCACAAAGCCTGATTGGCAGGGAATTGTGGCAGTTTCATTTTTTTATATCAATAATAAACATGTTCAAAATATGTTTGCCTGTTTTTCATTAAAAAAGTAAACTTTGCTGATTGACAAGATTAATTCTGTGGAAGCCTAGAAATCTGTAATCAATTTCACTAAAGCCTGAGTAAGTAATACAACTTCAGTATCCAATGTGAATTTGATGTTGTGGTGCAGTTTGCTTCTGTTTTTTGATGCATTTCCAAAAGAAAAGGATCTCTGAGCTAGCTGATCATTTTCACTTGGTCATAGGTGGGGCAGTGGGAGCTGTGCATGTGGACCAAATCAATGAGCTGTAGTTTAAAGAAGGTGAATCAGAGTCACCACACTTTGTTCAAAGATTACAAAACATAGGAATAAGTCATTTTAAATGTCTGATGATTGTCGAAATGATTTTCTTCAGACAGGATACTTGCATTCAACTCAGAAAAAGTAAGCCCTTCACAGATTCATCACCTGCACAGGGTTATCTGTGTGTGCTCCTACCCTGGTGGTTAGTGCGGCCTGTTTGCTAAGCAGCTCATCTCTATCCAGACGTGTCTGTGAAAGAAGATCCTTCAGATGCCGGTTCTCCTCCTGCACACTGTATTCTCCACCACTGGCCACAGCACTGGACACTGGGAGCGGATCAGAGGAAATATCAGGACACATTCACGCTTGCTAATTACTCTCTTCTCCTGGGTCACATGTAAGAGGAGAGCATGTGTACCTGCAGGCCCCTCGGAAAGGTTTCGGGTGATGATCTGACGGATGCGGGCAGGAACTGGTGTGGCAGCAGAATCCCCCTCATCCCCTTGCAGAATGAGGGTCTTTTCCTCAGCACTGCTGTCTGGGTTCAGCAGGGATTCCTCCAGCTTCTGGAAAGTAATCACAGGCATGAATGTACTAATGTGACCTTTCCTACCAGTTTGATCCAAGTTTAATTAATAACATGATCATTGCTTGAGTGGTAAGGCTCGAAGTCTCCTCTTTCTTTGTTCAAGACTTTGACCAATGCACTGAATTTGGACTAACCTACATCAGTCTTCGGGTTTCAGGATGGAATCGAGACTGACTTTCTGATCGACCTTAATTTGTTGAAACATTGCAAGCCTCGTTAATATTAAATCAAGCTCTCTCTTCTTTCAGTCACCCGTGCTGTTTTGAGAAGGTGCCTTCGCTCCATTGGCGAGTGATTGGATTACCTGTTGGAAGACACGCACCTGAATCACTGCCTCCAGTCCGGAAGAGTGCACAGCTTGGTCTCCTCGAGCATTCATGTGGAAACCGAGTTTGATCCAAAGCCAGAGTGCAAGACCTGAATTGCAGTTAAGCACATGCACCACGATTTTCTTCCCCTTTGTAAGATTACTATCTGTATATGATCTTCGTGTATTTAAAGTTATAGCAAAGCGTTGCGAAGTAGAACTGCCACGGCTTCAAAGTCAAACTTCAGATGGAAGCATTCGAAGGAACAGAGGTCGACGATGAGCTCAGTGTTAATGTTTTGCTTATTAAACATAAAAAAGCCGTAACCTGCCCGTTAATACGAAGATCTCTGAGCAAAACTTTGGCAAAAAAAAACTCTCTGCAGCCAAAACAGAGCTAGAGGTGGGTCACGCGTGTTGTTATGGAAACGGAACGCTCCGCAGTGGTTTCCAAGGGAATAGAACGCTAGCTTTCCTGTTGCCGTGGTTACAAAGACGCGAGAGTTGAGGGATTGGAATGCCTTAATGTGAATTCAGGTTAATAATCAAAACTGGGGAGAACAGCCTAAAGCATGTAAAATGATGCTTTCACTGTAATGACTCAAAGAACTTACTGCCAAAAACCATCCTGAAAAAAAGAAAGTTAGGACTTTATAAGAACTGCAGTGGAACTTACAGCAACTATAGGAAGTGAGGTTTGTTAGGCTCTGTCAGACTCTGTTCTTGACTCTGTTCAATGTGATATATATAATGATCAAAAATACTATAGTAAAACTCAGCAAACTGAACAGTTCAGCAGCTGGGGTTTCTGGTCTAAAGAACAGAATGAAAGAAAATGAATACATGGAATTAAAGTGTAATTGTGGAGTAAATCTGAAATGGAACTGAAGAAAATGGATACTTTCTTCACAAATCACATTACAAATATTCTTTTAAATATTTATTGGCGATTTTCAGAAATATACACATTTATCTAAAAAAAAAAAAAGACGTTAAGTATATAGAACCATAAATAGAAAAACTCACTACTCATCCATGTTAAGAATTTACTTCTTTAGACAAGACAAGACAAGACAATGGTGGGAAGGCGAGCTTAAACTAAAGAGCAACCATATTAAAGCAACTGCATTAAAGAATAAACTCAAACCATTTAAGTGCAAAACTTTATTTTATGTTCTCAGCTTTCTTTAGTCATTAAAAATTGCCTGTAATTTAACCTGTGGGACAATGTTCTAGTAGACTTAATGTTCCTCTTGGGTTAATAAACTATGCAGGCTTATCGTTTTTAAAAAATGATCATTAGCTTTGTGAAGGAATAAAACCCAGATAATGCACTGCGAGTTTTTTTACTTTTTTAATTTTACATTGATTGTTTGTTGTTTAATGCAAACATGTATATTTCATATAAAATAGAGCCGTTTTTAAATAATGCTGGAGTTGAAAAAGCAAATAAGACGGAAGGAAGTTTTTTTGGTGTTTTTTTTCTGTTTGTCATTTATAGCAATTGGCATTTGTGTATTAAGTTTAAAACTGAAATAAAAATATAGGAAGGGAAACATCAGAAAGAACAAGACAAAAATGTCTACAGTTATTAGCTATTAGTACTTTATTCTCTTCTACTTCTACATTCTTCAAAGTCTGGTTTTGATTTTACCAAGGCAAACTTTCTCTAAAGTAACAAAAAAAGGTTGAGGATCTAATTTTCCATTTCTGATATTTGGGATGTAACTCTGGTCCTGGAGCAGCAGGTGGGAACAGATTCTTTGTGCCGCACTGTTTCATGTCTCTTCAGGGAATAGCTCAGGCCACTGAACCGTGTCAAGGAACACAGAACAACAGCCACTGTAGTACCACAATCTGGGGAGGAAGCACTCCACCTTCCACGAGTTGGACGCACGGTTATACTTCTCCACTTCTACGCTGTAATCACCCTCCATTCCTTTCCAGTGGCCCCCAGTCACATACAGCAGCCCTCCCAGGACCACTAGTCCTCCGTTCTCATGTAGTTTGTGCAGTAACTGGATCTGAGTAAGAAAAGGACATTTTACTAATTCAGACAAGGAATTTTAATTACAGCTATTTGCCATCTGATACCTTGTGTAAAAGACCTAAGTATTAACAGCTACTGAGTTTTTTCAGTTTGCTTAGTATTTTGAATCCAACAATACTATTGATTTTATTTGTTTAAATGTAAATAGGTAAAAACTCACTTTCTGCCATATATTAGCTTCAGGGTCATAGAGATACACTTTCTTGGTGTTGTCTGCAATCAAATAAATGACCCCATCCATGGAGGCGGATCGTGGAGAGGACAGGTACTTTGGTATGAATGGAGAGCAGATGATACTCCAGCCATCTGTTAAACAAATAACAGTCAACTCTACAATTATTGTCATTATAAAATCCGGCCGCGAAAAATTGACTCACACTTTAAATCTGAAAAAAAAACATAATTATAGAAAACTTGATCCAAAGAAGGTGACCATAAGGTTGAATTCCCTTAGATATTCATCATGTGGAACATTAGAGAGTACACAAATAAAGTATAATCATTTTAAAGTATAATATAATATTGATCTTCATTCATCACAAGAATTCCATGAGCTAGAAAAGGTCTAAATACACTGCAGCGATTCAAAGTTTGGAGAATGGTTAGAGAGTGAAAAATTCCAAAAGATAATAGCAGTAGCATTCTGGGGTCACCAAATCTTCTGAACTACAATTAGGTGCCACTTCCATGGAAATATATGATTTGAAATGTGATAAAAGTCTTTTCTTTCATCTAATGACAAACATAAGCATATGGAATTTACCAGAGACTACTGGAACTGGGTTCTATCTTGAAGTGAGACAAAAATATTTGGTGGGTTAGGTAGAAAAAGAAGCATTGTATTACAAAGATGAACATCATCTGTACTGTTAAGCACAGTCAAGGATCTCTGATGGTTTGAGATTTTCTTACAAAGGTCTTGGGAACCCTACAGGATGCAATCATGGACTCCTTGAAGTACCAGGAGATTTGAAATGACAATCTCGCTTCCTCTGCCAAAGAGCTAAATCTGAGTCATGGTTGGATCTTCCTGCAGGACAAAATATACAATCCAAATCCACACAAAAATGTTCCAGTGACCACAGTATGATCCATTTGACAGGGCCTTTTAAATCATTTGACATATTCACCATTGAAAACCTGTGGATTTAGCTGAAGAGGGGTGCGGGAAGATCTGGAGATATTCGATATATTTTGAGGGTTGGTCACAGATTCCTTGCTCTGTATTCCCTGTTTTATAAGAAAAGACTGTTGTGTTGCCAAATGTTCATGAGTGTTATATATAGTGACTCATGATTTTATTAAAGGGTGGCATGGTGGCACAGTGCATGGAGGTGCCTGTTACCAGATGGGACAGCCCTAGACCTGTTTGTGTGGAGTTTCCATGTTCTCCTCATGTCTGCATGGGTTTCCTCCCATCATCAAAAGATGCATGTCAGGTCGACTGGAGTTGTTAATTTGCTCCATAGGTGTGAGTGTGTGTGTGAGTGCATTTGTCTGTGTGTCTTCCTTGCAATGGACTGACGGACTGTCCAGGGAGTCCCTGCATGAGGGTATCCACTGAAGAAATAATGTGTTTTAACAGTGTCAATTTCATTCAAGTACTGATTCAACACTGGTCCTAGAAGTTAACCTAAAACTAGTCTGATACACTTAAGATAGATCTCACATAAATTAAATGTTTCACATGACCATAATTACCAGCAAATATATGTAATCTCACAGACAAAATTTATGGTGCAATGTATTTCATTAGTGTAGAACATTTAGTCACAACTAAATTCATATCACTATTATTTTAGTGTTTCCTGGAGATTTTTATCTTGTGTGGTTCAGGAGGTGAAAATATACTGTATGCTAAGCAGTAACAACAAAGGCATATGGGGTTGCTGGCTTGTTCGTTACTTTTTAAGCAGTGTTATAAAGGTTCTTGGTGTGATAAGTGAATCTAATTTGACAGATGCTGTTTTTTGTGCTGCTGGGCATATGGTTATAATAACTATAATGAAAAACCACAGACAGTTCATGATCCTTCTTGATTCCTACCTATAACAGGGTTGTAGCACTGCAAGGTCAGGGCATTATATTTGACAGCGCAGGAGCCGATGACATACAGCTTCCCCAGACATGCTGTGGCTGTGAAATTCGTCACATATTTCAGCGCAGGGGTTGTGAGAGCCCAACTATCACTGTATGGGTCATAATGCTCTACTTCAACAACATCCATTGTTGTGCCTGCAAGAAAAAAAGACAGTGTCAAAGTATCTGGAAGAATCAAATTCTGTAAACTGTAAAACTGTATTAACTTGCTTTTTATTTTTGTGTTTATTAAACACTTAAAAGTGAAGTAAAAGCTCACTAATCTGTCTACTCACAGACCAATAAAATTTGTTTTACTGTCAGTCAGGTAAATAGGAACTAAGTTAATATTTTTTACAATAAATACATCTTTATTATATTGTCAGCAAGTCCATTTAAATTGAGAGCAAGATATTTATTCATTTTTCAATGTCTGAATAAGCCACAAGTTGCTTTTCAACTTGACCAAATTAGTATTAATGCTGTTAAAGCAGTACACTGATAAAATGTAATGTTCTCTTCTGTAAAATTTTGGAGATTTAGGAGAGTGTGGAAACTGTGTACTGCCTTGTGTACTACAGCACATAAGTATTTTACTGTTAAAAACTAAATGGTAGCTTGCAGATTAAGGAGGTGTTTCTTTGCTCCAAAGGGGGCAAAAAGGGGGCAGTTTTCCTAGAAAAAGTGAAAGTGACTATTTATCTGAAATTAAAACCCACAACCTTCCGATCCTTGGGCCTAGTCCCTAACCACTAGGCCACCACTGCCCCTCATCAGATCATCAGAAAATCATCAGATCTTCTTATACAGCCAGCACCCAGATCATCATTTATTTTCTTACCTCCAATGACGTAAATCTCTCCATTCAGGGCTGCTGAGGAGTGGTTAGTCCTGGGCCGCAACATTGGAGCTACTGTAACCCACCTCCCTTCACGAGTGATATACTTCCAGGTTTCTGTGGTTGACCAGGTGTTGGACTGGGAACCTCGAGAACCCCCTGAAAGTAGTGTTCAGGCCATGAATAGATTATTAATTTTTTACATGTGCATTGGATATCGCTTAAAAAGTCATGCTGGCTTAGTATTAGACAAATATTAATAGGTAAAGAATGGCTCTTTAATAAAATCCCAGAAGAGCAGCAACACACGGTCTCCTATGAAAACAGGATAACATAAGAGCGGGACAGGCCTATGTGTAGCTGGAAGAGAATTTCATATTTTTCGCCAAGTCTTTGAAATGACAGTGTTCCATTAGCAAGTATGTGTAGTAGCCTTCAGTTTCTTAAAGTGGTTCCAGTTCTTAAAAGAATCTCAGAGAGATTTTCTATGGGGTAGCAGGGTTTTCTTCTTCATCCTCTCCAAATCCTCAGAGGAGATGATGTTCCATTCATGTAATATAACTTTCAAATTTGGGCAGGCAATCCATAAATCTGCCTGATCCTTGCTCTAAAAGCCCCAGTTACCATAAATACCCTGAAAAACCAGACACGTTGCTTGGTTTGTTTCTGTTTTCTTGGTAAAAATAGAATCTATCCTCTGTTTCTAGTCTCTTTCTCACTTTATGTGAATGTTTGTTATAGTGGTTCAATTAACCCCTTCCTCTTGAGGCTTATCATTAATCAGTGATTAATATTAAGGCCTCTTGTTCTGTAAAGATGACTAATACGGTTGGTTAAGCTCAAGAAAATGAACACAAATAACATAATCATTATTTACAGTCCTGAAAATAATTGGTTATTTTTAATAACATCATAAAATTAAAATGTAAGTTAACTATGAGGCTGAAACGTGTGTCTACACTGTGAAAAAACTGGATCAGTTTAACTTCACAAAGCATCCATCACTGACTTAAAAACAAAAAAAATCTCAGATTTTTAAGCAAACTTGCTTACTAAATTTTACGTCTTACATTTAACACACAGCAGGCCTGTATCATCTTATGACATTGCCTTTGAATTTGAAAATTTGAAAGGACTGATGTAATAAGGGGAGTCATGTGATCTCACCAAGTGCAATTTACAGACATGTATCATGGTCTTGTAGTTTAAGGAGTGTAATGGATTAAAGTAATAAAGTGCTGCTTACCTGTGACATATACATCATTGTTTAAAGAGACAACAGAGTAGCCCCACTTATTGTAGTTGGGAAAATCCGGTAGCTGACGCCACTGCTCTGTCAAAAGAACACATTTAAAAAGTCATGTGAGTTGTTCTAATCATGATTTTTGAAAGAGTGTGTGACTTGTCATTCTTACGAAGCTTTGGGCTGTAGAAGGCACAGTTCTTAGGATGAATCCTGCTGTCTCGCTCACCATCCTCCTCCTCGTCCTCGTCATCAGAGTCATCCAGTGAACGGCCTCCCATCACAAACAGCACTTCCTGCAGGTTGTGCGGGGTGGTGGGGAACAAGCTCTGCGCTGACTCGCCAACATGCATTTTTATTTTCTGAACCCATAAAGTATGATATACTTTAGTGCAAGATATAAACTGACATGACAGATATGATATGAATTATAACTGAGAGTGCAGACTGAGTAATCTGCCAGGTTGAGCATATGACATACACTACCTTTCAAACATTTTGAATTACTTGTCAGATGAATAATTGACAGCAGAAAGCTATAAAGGGCCTGTGTCTTATGATTTTTGTATTTGTTTTTCCCTGAAATCCACTTTTAACAAAAGGTATTTCAGAATTCACTCCATGTTGGAACGATTTTATGCTTCTATAAACACTATAGGGTTATGTGATTGAAAACAGTGACTCTTAATTTTGAATGCTGATTTATATTTGTTGAACAGGTAGTGTAAATAATTTGACTGAATGTGCATATTATGAGGTCACAAAGAAAAAAAGACAGACCTCCCTGCAAATAACCTCCAGCAGTTCTTTGCAGTCCTTTGAATCCAGGACTAAGGGATCTGTAAGCAGACTGTCCCTGATGTAGGCCTCAGATAGAAGGGGGACTCTGGATAGTCTCAACAGTTCTGTCAGGTGACAGATCCTTCTCTCCCTGCAATGCCTGACCCATGCAAGAGCTGCCTCGGCTCGAGCGCTGTCATTTCGTGTCTGCAAGCCATCGTCCCTCAGGTAGGCCACAAGCTTGTCTTTATCCAGCAGAAGAAACTCTTCGTGCTGCTGGACGGCCTCAAAGTTCTCCAGCACGAATGCCTTAGCTTTGGCCACAACCTCAGGACAGCCATGAATCTCTCCAAACTCCTGAATGCCCAGGCAGTTGGTTGCATCAATCTGGTGCTGGAGGTACCGGCTGCAGACGGCACGGACAGTGTGGAACTGAAGCTGGCTTGAAGTGCATATGAGGCCTTCCACATTTCCCTGGTTGATTGTGAGCTTTCCCGTGTAGGCAAAGTCCAGCAGAGTAGCCAGTACATCAGGGTTCACGTCATGAAGCTCCACACGGGCTGCTATGCTCTCCACAAAGTCACCCGAAAACATGGAGCGAAAGTAGAGACTGCAGAGAGCTAGGATGCCACGGTGACAGGGGAAGTCCCGTCCACCAGCACTCAGGGTAACATCAACCAGCTTAGGGTGGGAGCACAGTGCACGCAGGCCCTCCAAAATACTCTGCGGGTGAGAGGAAAGGCAGAAGTCCAGATCGTCCACATTTCGTACCATGATGATGCTCTTTGATCAAACTGACCAACAGTTTTAACAGGCTTCACTCCAATCAATACTTATGTCTGTTGTTTATCTGCATGGGGAGATAAGAGCAGTTTCTCAGAAAAAGAAACAATGCATTGTGATCATAGCGGTGAAGTAATTTTAACAGCAAAGTCCAGCATGTGGGCCCACACTTCAGTTCCTCACGCTTGTAATTACAGGGCCTACATAGTCACTAAATAGTACATAATGTGGACAAAAGTTCTGTTTGTCCAAAACCTCTTTTGAAATCAAGGATATTAATGAGGAGCCTGTCCACTCTTTGCTGCAGCTTTTATTGTTTGGGAAAGATTTGCATGATGATTGTATTCAGTCAGGTCTGAGGTCTGATTATAAGTTCTGGTTCACAAACAACACTCCAATGCATCTTAAAGGCCTGTGTGCTCTTCTTGGTTATTCTCTATCATTTCAGGGAAAATTATTCTGATTGCTTCCGTTTTCTTGTCTATTTGCAGTGCAATGGGAGACTGTGAACTTTCAACACTTCTGTGACTGAGCACTTTTGAAGAAGATGCAGAGAGATACAGACAGAACAAATAACAGGACATTTATGTGTATGAAAGTGAAAGTGACAACCCTTGTCATTGCGAGGTCACAGCACAGCACACAGTGAACCACAACGAAATTGGACCTCTGCATTTAACCCATGCACACAAACACCGTGCAGCAGTGGGCAGCTATTGAAAGCGCCCGGGGACAGTGATGGGGACGGTACCTTGCTCAAGGGTACCTCAGGGCAACCTACTTGTGAGGGAATCGAACCCACAATCTTCCGATGCAGGGCAACTCCCTAACCACTAGGCCACCGCTGCCAGTATAAAGTGCTGATCAATGGTACTTGTTCTATCTGCATACTGTGGAAAAATAATACAAGTTATTTGGTTTCCTACAATAAGTAGCCATTTATATGTCAAGGAATATTCTTCAGAAAATGTTTTTTAATATTACATATTTGATTTAATATATCATATTTTTATTACAAGATGATTTGTGTTTATTCATGCATATTGGGATCCAGGGAAAAGCAATCTTGTCCATTTACTGTTCGTTTCAAGTGAATCTGAAGATGAGTCAGATGTAGGACGGTATTAGGTATTTCCTTAAAGTCTTTCTTTCTGTCAGCTGAAGAGTTTTTTTCAATAATAAAACTACACTTTAGAACTTCATACTACTACTCAGAGTGACACATTATCATGGCTGTTTGCTACAATATGATGGCTGTTTGTATTTACATTTACTCAGTAGCCACCAATGGCTAAAAGAAGCTTGAGGGTTGATACAAAGCCACATGGAACATTCCAATTTCAAGAAAGTTTCTTTTACTTTTGAAAATTGGATGACTACATCAAAGATAGCGCCTTACCTGTGGGTGAAAAGAGAGCAGAATTCACACATTATTCAGAATAACAGGCTCAAAGCTTGAACTCTTGTTGCTGCTTGTTGAACCAGGGACTCAAAATGCTTTCGCAGAGTCATAGGGACAACATGCTTGTCTTTCAGTCTGCTATTTTTAGTTCAGTCAGCAGTGAGGAACTATATTCAGATTCCAAACACTACAGGCTCAATTCCCACCTGCTCTTAAAGAGAAACACACATATACACACCCTTGGGTATATGGAGTGGGTCAGATGATTAATTAATTAAATTAATTCAAAGTCTGCTAGAAGTTCAAAAGCTAATTGGAACAGATACAGGGCTTGAGTTTCCTGTAATGATGGACACTGATACTTAGATACACTCTGTGGTGAACACATTGAAAAGGCTTGTTTACCAGATCAGTGCAATCTACAATACAGCAGTAAAACTTTCAATGGACATTCAGGTCAACACAACATTCAAAACATTCAACACAGATTCAAACTCCATCTATAGAATATTGCTAACCCTAATAAGTGATAAACTGCAAATGATTATTAAACGGTCCGGTTATTAAATGCTGGTCCTGCACCTTATAACACTCTCTCTGTTATCAGTAGATTAATGAAAAACCATCAGAAATGTGAGTAAAAAGTTCTGTGAACATTATACCAACAGCAAACCTACAAGACATATTATTGATTTCTATGACTAGTTGTACACTTTTGTTAAAAAAGAGTCAAACAAAAAAGAATACAGTTAAGAGTTTTTAGATGAACGCTTTCTGTGCAATAAACAAAGATATCAAAAAGGAGTGTACAAAATTGCTTGCTCAAATTACTCAAAGTCAAAAATTTCTGCTTCTTTTTCTTTCCAGAAGGCAAAACTTCTGTCAATGTATTTGCAGATCTCATCATTGCTCAGACTGGTGATGTCTGGGCTTCTAGAAAGGATATCTCCCTCATCTGGAGTTGGAGTCTGAACAATTACTTTGGGCACCGGCCTCATTTCTGCCGGTGGGCTTTTCTCCAGATCTCCTGCCTCTGGCCGGGTGGATGCCTCGCCAAAAAACCTAATTTTGATGTCCTCAAACCCATCCATCCATTCCCTGTTCCCAGCTTCAATGTCCTGGATGACAGCCTTGTGGAAATCTCTCACCAACTCCCAGCTAAAGCGTCCCACATGGTCAAATACCTCAAAGCATAGCAGATGCCTCATCTTCCTCTCATCTGCCGAAAGATCCAGTTCAAGGATATGGAAATAGCCCAGCATGAAAAGGTCCAAGGTAAGGGTTTCATAATCAACTGGAGCTCCATCGACACGGGGCAAGAACTGCTCAGGTGAATAGAGAGCCTGCTGTCGATTGAGTCGCCGGATCTGCCGAGACGGAACAATAGATATCATGCTCCTCCAGTTTCCAATCATTTTGTTTATGGTACTTCTCTGCTTGAAAAAGTGTCCCAAAGAGCCATTTTCCATCATCTTTTTTGGCGAGATATCCAAACTAGCTTTGCGGTGAAATTTGCTTCTATCAGGCGTCATCTCCTGGCTGTCCATGCTGTGCTTCCTTTGGGCATTTTTGACGGTTACAGCATATGCAGACTTCTTCCAGTGACCCAGGAATAACACCACAATACGTTCTTTGCGCAAGCTTGTGGTCTCCATAACATCGCTGGTTTCATCATAACCAACAACATAGTCCTCATGTATCACCTCTGCTGCAGGATCATGATTCTCTTCTGTTTCTCCTGGATCATTTTTTTCTTTTTCTTGCACAAAGAGCTCTGTACTCTCAGGAATATCTTGATTCTCAAAATTGGACTTCAGATGACGCACTGACACTCCAAACTGATGTATTTCACTTTCAATCTTCTCTCTCCGACCCCTGGAGTTCTGCCTCTCAAACTTTTGAGAGAAAACGCTAACTAACTCAGTGTTGGGCATTTTGCAGTAAGGCTGGTCCGTCAAGTTACTCAAAAGCAGCGACATGCTCTTCACAATCCCTGATATCCGATTGCACCAGACCGGCAATGGAATCTGTGTTTCAGGATTTCTGTACTGAGTATTGACTGTGATGTTGACTATTGGTGCTGGAAGAATGTTCCGGAGTTCCTCTGCTAGACGAGCAAGCTCCACCTCATAGCCCTCGCAGTTCTTCTGCATGGATACACTTTTGATCTGCTTTTCTAGGTATATAAGGTCATCTTCAGTAAGCAGCTCTCCAAAGGGACCCAAAATGGCATTGTGAGCTTGAGAGTACCTCCAGCTGTCCATTTTTGTATATCTATTCCCATTCTCCTGTCGAGATAATGTAAAAAAGCAAATGCAAAAACTTCCAGGACACAAAATGTTATCACACTTTGCACACAAGACAAGCTTCACTGATGTTTACCTTCCTCCTTTGGGCTTCCTCATCCAGTAGTCTAGTCTGCAGCTGCCTCACCATCACTTGCCGTTTCCACTCAGCTATTGGCCTGCCTTTCTCATCATGAGTAGGAACCAGGTAATCAATATCTGAGAGATTTGCCTCCTCTGTGGGCAATACCACCATCTTATTCTAAGAACAACACAATACAGTATATAAACTGGTAAAAACACAATAGAGTACTGTCAGAAACCACATTTTCATTTATTTAATCAAACTCAAACCAGCCATTAAGTACACAATTTTCAATTAAGGGTGTTGAAGGAGTATAGAAAAGGTATAACAAAATATTATACAAAAACCAACCATGCTAAATATAACATCAAATCTATCAGATACTTGCAAACTCTTTACTTTAATTTTCATACTGCTGCTTCTTCCTCTTTCTTCTAAAATGTGAAAACCAATAAGCTAAAAATCTTTTAACTAAATTACTTTTCCCAAAGTCACTGACATTATGATCCCCAAAAACGTTTCCCAAAAAGGAGTTAAAAAATCAAAGAAAACTAAAACCTGCTAGACAAGTTAAACTCTTGCTGCAAATCTAAAGAAATCCACAGCTTTTCTGTCCACGATGTGAAGAAAACTGGCTCTGAAAAGCTGTCTAACTGTAGAGAAGCAATTACCGAGAAAACAAAATGCACAACAAATAAAAAAATGTGCAATTAAACCTTTCTAATACTTTACTTACTGACAAGTCTAAATGTGAGATAAAGTGTAAGAACCAGAAAATGCCACCAGTATGGATGTATTAACAAAACATGTAAAAATTACATTACTACAGACTATTTTCCAGACGGAATAGAAGCTATAATAAAATTAAAGCAGAAAATCACTTTGATGTTATTGGTTCCCAAATGTTACAATGGTAGTGCTGAAAGTCGCTGTATCATGTTCTGAAAAATATGTTTTCTATTTTTTGACATAAACTTTTCATAATGGTTGCAAATACATATGTTTGTATTTTTTGGAATTAAAAGTATTTTTTCAGTCTGAATGCATACAACCCACAGGTGAACATAAAGTGCTCTGCATAAAAGTTGATGACATACAGCAAATTCTTAACAAAAACACATATTAATTGCAATAAAATAAAATGGAACCTGAATGCACGTACAGAGGGATTAAAATTTTCTGTTAATCTTGAGTTTTTGAGAGAGGTAATTGATTTCATGTCTCCTAGTTTCATTTCTCCCAGCAGCTTTTTCCCTTTCTCTGGCACAGGCATGCTTACAGGACTGCTGGAGTTGAGGTTCTTCACCACTGCAATGACATGAACATTATTTATTTCCCTCATATGTTTCCATTCATGTTCTGATCATATTTACACAGGCTGATTAGCATTACTCAGTATGGTGGAATTAAGTCATTAAATGAAATTAAGAGAAGATGAGTCAGTAATGACGTCAGTTCCCATAAGTGCCTGTCAGAATAGTGTGCATGGGGCAAAAACAGCCCACCCGAGGGTCTCTCACCCGTACTGGCCATGTGGACATGTTGAATGCTGCTGGTCAGAGATTTTTCCTGAGTTACAGAAGATGAAGGAGGTAAGGGAGAGGAAGAGGGGAGAGGGGGAGCAGGGGGTGGTGCAGGGTAACGAGCTTGGGGGGTATCTTCAGTCACAGGATGCTGGAGAGAGAGATGATATGAAAAATGACATGCCAAATTTGTATTATTATTATAACTATTATTAGTAGTAGTAGTAGTAGTAGTCATAGTCGTTTTACTATAACCCTGCTTTATTCATTTAGACCTCAAGAGTGTTGGAAGCTGGGCTGTAGCCTGAGAAAGACTCCTCCAACAGGACTGAAAGGGATGGCTAGGCCTAACTACATCAATCCATAAGAGAAAATCTGCTTGTTCTGGAGGATGATTTAGTTATTGGGAATCTTGTTGAAAATTTAAAGAGAAGCAAATTGTCCCAAACGCATGACTTCCAGTATCTTTCAATAACTTCCAGTTTTTCAATCATTGGACCAATATTTGGTAAGCCTCATTGAGAAAGAATTGATTTCATTTAAGAGCTTTGAGATTTCACTGGCTTCCAGAATACAGAAGAGGCACCACTTCCATTTAATAAGAATTAGGTTTGACTTCTTATTCTGTAACTGGTATATGTCCAATTGGCCCCTTTTCCCAGAACAATAATCGCAGTGATGCTCCATCTTCCGTTTAATGATTCATTGGCCAGTGATGATTCTGGGAAACCAATTATTAAATCGGTCCAGTTAATGTTGCTTAGAAGGCATTTCTGCATGTCATTTCTTTCAAAATGGATATCTATAAAATATCACAAAGTAATAAAACTAATGTTGACCATGCACACATCAACCACTGCTGCTGAGGAGTTATACAATTACCCAACCAAAGCTTTAAGGCATGGCTCATACGGCCACATGTACTTGTACTACTGACAGAGTTAGTGTTAATGAGGTTAACCTTAAGGCTGTCCATGTCTCTGTGTGTTTCGCTGATGTGTCTGTAGTAATCCCCTGAGTCACAATGCCACAACAGCACTGGCCTCTCTCTCTGCTCCTCTTCTATAGGGCCAATCTCCTCCAGACACTGAGCAGCACAATGTGGCTACAGGAAAGAAAACGCATCTGTTTAATCACATCTTTACATATATCCAGAGTGACTTATGCGAACATCATGAGCCTGTTCGCAGCATCGTCACCATGCCTTGAATTACCAGCAGTAATTTAAATATGCAGACAAAATGTGGATATTTATTTCATTACTCTTCTGTTTAAATTATTATCTCTAAATGTCATGCCAATTTAGGGTCATGAAGTATCATTTTGCGCAAGCCATCAAATGAATGCCAACAGACTCCAGTTTTCAATCGCAACATTTTATTACTGTTTATATTTGTTTGGATGTTCTGACTGAACAAATTTCTCACACAAAAAAATAGGTTGCCAGTGTTCTGAATTCTGGTTTGCTTCACCTCCACTGCCAAGGATGAGGCATCTTTGTGTAATAGCTACTCTGGCAGTAAACCTGCTTCATTTTGACATTTGATGCATTGCTTTTTTGTGTTACAAATGCTAGAGCAAGTGGTTTAATGAACTAAAAACCTTTGATGACATTTAGCACAAATTGGACATGAAATGCATCCTCATTTCTTAGGAAAAGATTCAGAGCAAGTGATGCTTTTAGCTGATGTGCTGATGATAGATGAGAGTGGTGGGAGGGGGTGAAAGATGATATCAGTTAATTATTAAAAAAAAAAAGTATTATAGTAAAACAAAAATACCACATTTTCATATGTCTTGGGATATGACGGCTGATATTTGACATGGCCAGAGACATGAAATAGGTTAGGGATTGGATCAAGAATTGGTTGAGTACTGTGGTAATAGAATGTTTAGAAAGTCTTGAGGAACAGTGGTTAATACAGTATCCTTAGTACACTATGTCAACAGATCAGCTACATTGTTGAGTACAATGTCTACATAGTAGGTCGCCCTGAGGTACCCTTGAGCAAGGTGTCGTCCCCATCATGCTCCTACCTGCGATGGGCTGGCAACCTGTCCAGGGTGTGTCCTTCGCCCTGTGTGAGCTGGGATGGACTCCAGCACCCACCGCGACCCCGCTTGGGACAAGCAGCAGAAAATGACTGATGACTGGCTTTATTAATTAATTAAAGAACACTGACCAACTTTGTTTCATTTCAATTAAAGAGCGCAGGATAAGTCCTAAACAATGTGATTTGGTGCAAAAAGTGAAACTGACTATTTTTTTCATTGTGAAACACGGCACAGTACACAGTGAACCACAAAAAAATACAACCTTTGCTTTTCACCCATATACACTGTGCATCAGGAGGTAGCCATTTAAAGTGCCCAAGGAGCAGTGATGGGCACAGTACCTTGCTCAAGGGTACCTCAGAGCATCCTTCTTGTCTCCAATTCAAACCCATGACCTTCGGAACTTGGGGCCAACTTCCTGACCACTAGGCCACTGCTGCCCCATCCAACCTGAGTTGTCCCTCTAATAAACTCATTCCTAACCCTGTCCATCCTCTTCACTCCCAACACAAATATTATTATCTCTAACTGTGCCACCTCCAGTTCCATGTCTTTTCAGCAGCTCCACTGACTCCAATGCGGATAACATATCTGGTCTCACTACTGTCCTGTAAACCTTCCCTTTCATTCTTACTGGTACCCGTCTGTCTCAGATCACTTATGCCTTTCTTCTTCACTGATTTCCTACACTACCCATTGCTCTAAACCACTGAGCCCAAGTATTTAATCTCTTCCACCTTTGCCATCTCTGCTCCCTGCATTCTATCCATACTGTTGCGCTCACTTTAATTCAAACACATGTATTCTGACCTAGTCCTACTGATTACACTGCATATCACCATGTCATCTGCAAACATCATAGTCCACAAAAACTCATGTCTAATCTTGTCTTTCAACCTGTCCATCGTCACTGCAAACAAAAAAAGGCTCAGAGCTGATCCTTGATGTCATTCTACCTTGCTGCATCTACCACTCCTACTGCAGACCTCACTATTGTCAAACTGCCCTCATACATATCCTGCACTATTTTAACATACTTCTGCATACACTCCTGAACTTCCACCACCAAGTTTTCCCTTTTCTCCCTTTTCTATCCAGATATCAGATCACCTTTCTTTTACTTTTCACCAAGCACTTTTCTAGCGGTCTCCATTACCTCTTCTGCAGTAGTTCTCCAGCAATCTGGTAACTCTTCACTATGCCCCAGTGCACATCTTAAGTCCTCCCCACCTCCAATACATATGGCCTTACTATGCTTCCATTTAGTTTTTAAATACACAATTTAAACCTTCTTTCTCTCCATCATATCTGCTAGCTCTCATCCTATGCTGCCAACATTCAAACCCCATTCTTCTACCCAATTCTACTACCCTTGCTTCTCTCCTCCTGCCTGCTCTTCTTCTCTTTTGGCTAACAGTAGCCCATTTCCACTTGCACCCTGTTGGCTGACTGTACTAGTGGAGGTTGTTGTTAACCTGGGTCCCGACCAATGCTGTATGGATACTTGTACTAGTTTTACATTGGATGCCCGTCTTAACACAATCCTCCTCATTTATCCAGGCATGGGATTGGCACAAAGGAATACAATGGCTGGTGCATTCCAAGTGGCTGGTTTGGAAAATGTGAACAAATAGTGACAGAAAACTAAATCAGGATTAATAAATGATTTAAAACCTGCAATCTTAAGGGTTTAATAGTACAATGTGTCTTTTGTTTTCAGTACTGTCAGCTTATTTTATCCATAGTTTAATACATGCCTTTGCATGTGGGGTCACCACAGTGGATCTTCTGTCTCTAATCATCCATCCATCCATTTTCTGCCGCTTGTCCCAAACGGGGTCACGGGGGAGTGCTGGTGTCCAACCCAGCACACACAGGGTGAGGACGGGGGACGCACCCTGGACAGGTCACCAGCCCATCGCAGGGAGGAGTGGGACGGGGACGGGGACGGCACCTTGCTCAAGGGTACCTCAGGGCAACCAATTGGGAAGGGGTTCGAACCCCAATCCTCCGATCATGTGGCCAACACCCTAACCACTAGGCCACCGCTGCCCCTGTCTCTAATCATGCTTTTGCATTTTTGAAATGTTATAAATACATCATGTATATACTCCTATGAACTCAAAGCTGAGATTGAAAAATACAATAACAGCATGTTGCCCTAAGCACACTATGTCATCTGCAAGGCAAGCTGATGACTACTGTAGTCAAGTTTAGGGGTTAAAATCCCTCCACCAAAGGCAATATGCAGCATACACAGCATGGAAACATTTAAAAAGGCCTTAATGAACCCGCAATATCCTAATGTAGTCCATGCAGAATGCATATCAAATGTGCTTTTCCAAGCACTCCCTTCACAATACCGCAACACACATACACACACTTGCAACATCAAAGGCAGTGCTGATACGCAGTAGTACGCTGTTGTTCCTCATCTCCACGTGGTGGTCCTCCTCGCTTCCTCTTGCACGGCACTTTGATGTCCAAACTGCACAAAATGCGCTCTGACACAGCCAAGGAGAAACTTCCCAGAAGTTGTGCAATTCATAAATAGATAAACAGGGGGAGGGGGAAACATGGCTATGGAGCCTTTTTAGAGAAACGGGAATAAAACAGAATCCCATCCTTTCCTTCCGTGACCTTTTCACAACAGTTCAACATCCTCGCTCACCATCATCTGCTCCTGTGAGAGGCTTTAATCAAAGCCAGTGGACAGCGCAGAGCATTTGGTTCTTATTAGCCAAACCATTGCTGTGCAGTTTGAGCAGTGGATGCTCAAACCCTGCAGCTGCATCGTTCTTGCTTCACCTCGTGGGCCACACAGACACTGATAAGATGAGATGAAGCTGAGGGATGCAGATAAATGGCTGAACACACAATACTACACATGTGGCCTCAATGGATAGATGCTTACATTGGGATCATTAGGGAAAGCTTCTTGTTATACCAGAGAGGTCACAGCCTAGACAGTAACACCCAGAAACCTGAATCGGCCAACTCAACCCAACACAAGAGTTTAAAACAAAGAAAACATGCAGTGTTTCACTGAAAATCAATCAGAAATGTCTCATATGATTACGTTTAACACTCTTAATCCCCCAATTGAGTGCATTCCATAAAATGCTGCTTACATTTCAACTAATTTTTTTTATTGTATTTACTTGTAGCTGATTGAAACAAACAGGGAAGTTCTGCCAATAATGTGGATTCTAAGCATTCAGCTGATGTTTCTAAATAAGGGACTTTATTTAAGTAGAGAATAAATACAGAAAAAAAGCAATCTGATGAAAAGTCACTGCTGTGCAACAGTGCTATATATAAATTATATTAAAAAAATATAAAAAAAAGTTAAATGAGCCTACAGTAATATTTTGAAGGGATTTTTTCCCTAAGCAAGAATGCCAAAAATTCAAAAAGGTACCTATGCATTACTGGTAGGGTCCTGTCTATCTTTAAACTTTAAAGCAAGGCTTAAGACCACCTACTTTGTTGTCATTTAACCAATAGATTGTACCTTAAACCTCCGTTATACCTCAGGTCATAAGAACTGATACATCTGAAAGTGTTCAAATTTAAGAGGGATGAGTGAAAATGCTATGAAGTGTCTAATCTAAATCCTCTCTCCATAAACACACGATCCATGCTGACCTCAATAAACCAAGGCTAAAAACAGTCCTATTCTATTAGGGGGAAAGATAGCATACACACATTCTTTCCATATCATCACTTACAATGTTCCTGCATAACATCTACACAGCTTGTATTCCAGCAGTCAGAGAAACAGTGTGCATGTTTTTCCCCTTTTCGGCTCTTTTTTCTCACCCTCGAACACACGTACAATCAGCAGTGTTCATATGCACCATTTTCTAGATGAGAATGGCCAGAAGGCTATGATTACAGGAGCTTCAGTTACTGTAACACTAGTACTCTCTTTAATCACAGCTACAGCAACATCTACATGCTTATTGCTTGACTTGGGAAGCTACTACCATTTCACATGGTTACAAATACCAAACAAAATCTATTATACTTAAATATAAATAATTCTCAATTCAGCACAATTTAGCCCAATAAAACATCATGATCGAGGAGGCTGCTACTTACAAAAACAGTTGTCCACCTGAGAGTTATCCACACTGTGCAGCACTGACGACTTACCAACACAAAATCTGACAAACAAAACCAGTGAGCGTTTGACACATCAACATCACAGCCACTGGTATGCTGGCACCTCACCCAATAACCAATAAACTCTTATCAGAGTGCCCTCAATAATTCACACAGTGGATTGGGTGGCCAGCATTGTCACTAATGAAGGATTAAACCAATAGCCACATGCAAACAAACTGGCTCTATGGAAAGGTAGCAGCGGAAGGCTGTCAAATCAGCCAAAGGGCAGAGACACCGTATCTCTTGCTCTCAGCTGCTTTTTTTTCACTCCCTGGCACATTTCCAGCCATGCAGCTAACACATCCGGGGCTTGGACAAATACTAATGGAAATAATCAGTAATCAATAGCATAGGGATCCTCAAAACATAGTTTGGAGAGACTTAGTTTGACCAGTTTTTTTTTTTTTATACAATTCCTCTATTAGCCATTACAGCCTGAAAAAACAGATGACAAAACTCTTGGGCTAATCAACTCATCTAACATCACCAATTTGATATTGTGTTGTGTCCAAATGCAACACTGAACAGTCATCAATGTATGACTTCATCAAGTTAGGATAAGGCATACGACAGCAGATGCTATGATGCAATCTATGTCATACAAGCCCGATTTATGTCACAGTAACTCTAACATGAAGGGTGAAATAAGAAATCAATTCAGAACTGTCATTAATAACTGCATCTTTCTATTAATCAGTCGATTAAAAGAGTAAGACATTTAAAACACTGTTGTATAGTATACAGTACAATCCAGTTCCGCAAGTGTGACAGCTTAACAGCTGCTCTAACACACATTGATTATTTAATAACTTGCAAATTCACACATTTTTCCTCTTGCTACATATGTAGTGAATAGGCCAATATGTTTAATGTCTGAATTTCTCATCTAATATCGGCAGCCAATTATGAAAGTTGCCTCAGGCCACACTGGATTGTTTAACAACTGTAAAAACAGATGGTTTGGTGTACTCTTATCTATAGGAAGTGTGCTGCAGAACACAACATTAAATCTATAGCAACAGGTACATCTATACCTAACCTTTTTCCAGGAACTTTGGACAGTAAATATTTCTTGAGTTGTCCACTTTTTTCAAAAAATGGAAAAAAATAATGTAGATTTGATTTTCCCTAAACTGAACGGAATCCAGTACTGCCATATGCAAAAGCTGAACACACAGTTTAAGTGAAGATTCACTTTCTTCACCATAGCACTTAGTTCCCAGAATGCTTCTCAAGTCACTTTGTTCCAGGAAGAATTTTTGACACACTTTTAACAGTGTGGTAAATACTGCTCAGTGCCAAGATCAGAGCACAAAGGTCGAAACAATCTGAGCATTCTTGTAATATGACTGCAGGCCTGATGAGAACCATTCTTCAAGATTCTGCTTCAGTCATTAGGGGCACAAACAGCATCGTTACTACCCCCTAGTGGTTGATCAGCACTGAGTTCTTGCTGTACATTAATATCCTGGTTAAGAGACTCTTCAGATCTGTGATACTTGAGCTGCTGCATGAAAGAAGCATCCTGCAATAGCTATATTTCAGTGTTTTAACATAATACAGTTCTCAGGACTCTTCTCAGTCCAAGCACAGGACCTGTGGATAATGTAAAGATTCTTTGGGTACCCTGAAGAGACACATTTAAGACAGCTGGCCTCTGCAGCCCCTGACTGAGCAGGACTGGGGGGGCAGGTCCATGTTGGAAAATAAACCTGCGCTCTGCTTGTTTGATTGCAGCTGTCTCAGGGAAAAAGGCTCTCGCGCTTAGAGCAGCAGGCTGCACTGAGGGAGGGTGACCTCTTTGGGATGAAACCAAAACATGAGGAAATGCCTAGCACGCAACTCTCTGGCCAACGGCCCAAACAATCCATTACAGGCACCATGAGGAAATGAGAGGGCCTGACCCAACCACATTAAGGTGGAACAAAAACCCTACGAGCTGCATGGCAACTTGCAAATCTGTGACACGGGAAGGGATGTACATTATTAAATAACTTTTTTTTATCAAGTCAAGACAACAGTCTTGCTCAAATGCCGATTGTGGTACTATGAACATGATACTATGATACTGCGAACATGATACCTGAAGAAAAGTGGGTGAACAATGATAACAACAAATTAAATTGACAACAATGTGCACTATGTGACAGAAATCATGAACAGCTAGAACATTTGGAAAAAAAAAAAAACTATTCAAAAAGATCCAGATACACCAAAAATATAATAATGACCATTTGTAGTTAGTTTTTTAAGTAGCATTCTCCTTTTGTTATTTTGATATTGTTAGTTTTCTTTTAAACCTTTTTTTCTCAAGCGTTACTTTTTACTTTGACATTAGTTAGTGAGGAGATAGGATCTAGCCTTTTCACCAATGTCAGTAGTGCCGCACAGATGGGTTACTCTTGGCTACAGCATCAAGAAAAGACAATGAAAGAGCTGGACAAATAAAAAAACAAGACAACAATCAGATGCACATTTGAGGCCAACAAACATCCTGATCTTTAACCCTGCTCCTGGATCACATTTCCAGTTCCAAGCATTGGAACAGTGAAAACCCTGAAACTGAGCTGTGCGGATCCCATAACCAGCTCTACCTGAGTTAGGCCAGCAGAGAAAAGGTAACCGATATACCCCGGATCATAAAGAGTGCAAACAGCAGTATTGGACGCCTCTCCACACTCCAAAGATTAATTAGCTCCCCATTGTTAAAACAGGTCAGATTAATTCTGGAGTGTGGTGGCACGTAAAGCCCTCTCATCACTGGGGCAGGAGTGTCAGACTCTTCACTTATTCATCCTCAGGCCAACAAGCAGCTCATCTGAATGGTTCTGGAGGATTAGGACCAAAGGTTGATGATGGTTTTATAAAAGGAAAATGGAAGAATTTTTGAAAATGGAAAAAGGCTACAAACTTTTAAAGAGTGCTTTTTAACATTTATTTCCCTTGAGGTCTGTTTACATCATTTGCATGGCTTTATGTACCAAAAATGGTCATATTGCAGGTTAGCCAGATTTCTGCTCTCCTTTTATTCCTCAGACAAGATGTTTTTACAATGCCTTTAAGATATAAATATGTAAATGATCGCTGTTCTGAGTGTTTGGCTCTTGTGCTATCACAGAAACAATATATTAAAAATTTTCTAGCATAGCCTTCACATTAAGCATATATGACTAAAGGATTACACAATGCATTTTGAAACACTTAATATCTTTATACTGTTACTGTCATCAAAGTCTTTGATGAAAAAAGGAAGGGGAATTTCCATTTACCATTGTTAAACAGTTAAACTGACCACAGAGCTGCTCATAGTTTAATGTTTTGAGTGGTTTAACACTCTCATTCTAGCAATAACCATGACGTGGTTCACACTCACGCACACACAGTCACATAGAGGAGGCAACTTAGCATCTCCAATTCACCTGACATGCATGTCTTTGGACAGTGGGAGGAAACTGGAGCACCCAAAGGTAACCCACAGGGGGAGAGCATGCAAACACCACAGAAAGGACCCGGGATTCCCTGGCTGGGAATCGAAGCAAGGACTTTCTCACTGCATCCCACTGCACCGCCATGCCATCATGTGACTGCCTATTGCAAATACCGAATATACTGAAGGTAGCTATCCACAGTGATTTATAGAAATGTAATAGTACAGAAGGGGAAAAAAGCTTATTTTTAATTTTGCCTCACTTCTACAAAAAGCCAGCCTGAAGCAGCATTACAGCTGGTCCTACTCTAAATCTGAGCTCACTAACACTAAATATGATTGAAAGCCTTTGTTGCTGCAGCCAATCATATCCATTCCATATTGGGGCTTTGTGAAGTTTAAAAACATATTTCTGGCATGGCTAAGAATGAGCGACTGTCCCACCATCCAATGCCACTTTCCAATGAAATTAAGTGGAACATACTTGCAAAGATTTAACAATTAACAAGTCAATACAAACCATGAAGGTCTCTATATCACATTCACCAGTTTATGACACTGACACAGCATTGTATTTGTTAAACAGTGGATATTCTGCACCCCTTGACTTCGTACAAATCGCTAATTCTCAACTATTCTGTTAAGTGATCCCTTGACTCCTGAGCACTGAAGGAAATCAGAGCCATTAACTAAATTTCTAACATACTCCGAAGTTTTATTATTTTGAACAGCAGAAACAGCTGGGAATACTGTATGCCTCAAGATAATTCTTCTAAATGTGCTGCACATGAACTTATTTTGACACATAGTAAGGACAGCTTCAGGAAAAAAAGAGAAAAGTGCACAGTTGTAAGATGCAGTAAATGAAAGCATATGAGCCTACACCTGCAGAACACCCTATGGGCTTATCCATCAGCTCCCTTCTCCAAATGTGGACTCCATTTCTTATTCCTCTTGGGTTCAGCGGGTGTGCCGTGCCCAACTCCATTACCCCTGATCAACCCTGAAAAATTCATGACTCAAATTGAGGAAGATCTTGCTTACCACAGAAAACAAAAGGCTTTATTCTGAAGTACCCTTGGAAGCCCTTAGAGGCCACTGAGATCATGTGGATCTGCATCAGAAACGAGACGTGCTAACGTCCTGCACTCCACTTTTTGACCGGCTCTGTGGGAGCCTAGGTGTCAATCAAAACAAGTAGAGTGAGTGAGTGGGCAGCCTGGGGTCACAGTGCAGGAGTAACCGTATACGACGCTTATGATTTCCATGCAAGTCGCACATGAGGAGAAACTGATCCGCATGGGAGGAATGCTACCTAGGGTGAGCGATGCCTATTTGTATGACCTTTTAATGCAGTTTGACGTTTTGCTCGAATTTGTGACCTGTGCAGTTAGAGTGCTGCTTTGAATTCTTTTAGACTTTTTCTGTGATTTTATTATTATATCAGATTATACTGTTGAGGGATGATGCAGCCTGTAGTAACTGAAATTATAGTAGAAATCATCATTTAAGCCCATTACATTAATGAGAATCGTAATATCATTGCTGATGCCATGATAATAGTATAATATGGTAATAGCCAATAATAATAGGCAAAGTGCACTTCAGTCAACATGCCAAGACAAACGCAAACTGCAAACCATAAAACAATATCTCGTAATGGATTCAAAAAGTGAATACTGTAGTAATAAAAAAAATATCCCTGAAATAATAACACATAATTCAGTGCTAGTTCAGTGAGCGCAATTGCTATGTTGAATCATAATGGTTTAATAAACATGGCACTGATTGTAACAATTAATTGTATATAGAAAACATAACCTGACTCCAGAATATGGAAGAAGAGCAATAAAAAAGAACCATTTTGACCAACCACTGATGAATACCAATCAGCCAGTCAAAGCTGACACAGTACATCAACCTGAGCAAAAAGCTATATGGCTGTTTCCAAGTATAGTTTGTGTACTGCATTAGAATATTTTAATTATATGTTGTTGTTTTTTTCATTTGGTTCCATTGATTTCAAATATTTATTGCTAAAGCGCTGCAAATTATGTATGTTCTTTTTTTGGTGTTCTCAACAGAAGCAAGGTTTAAATGGAAGAGGATCAAGACCCCCAACTTTTTGAGGGACAGTTAATTAATTGTGATCACTCGAGTACCAGTGAAGTGTTTAGACCTGTCAAAACGGCACAGATTATTGTAAAATCATCTTAAGATGGAGCTGTGTAGGTCAATGACATGCAGTAAGCATTATTTAACTGCAAGCATAGACATCACACTTCTAAAAGTAAAATTAGTTTTTGAAATGCAAATGAAATGCTTCTCAAGTGTTCCTTTAATTTATTAAACATAATAAATAATTTATTAAACATAGCTAGGTAGCTGACCTGATCAACAGGAAGAATATGAAGCAAGCCTTACGTCTCTCTCCACCAAACGCAGATATCTAGCACACTCATAGTGACCATTATACTCTGCCAAGTCAGCCGCAGTGAAGCTGTCCACATCTCTCTCTGAAGGGCTGACCCCATGGCTCAGAAGGACCCTGCAACACTGAGAAGAACAAGGAATATAAGCACAGAAATCGTAATTCATCCGTGACTAAGCTGTTTCTCTGAACAGTTCATGTTTCAGCCTAAAGTGATGTTGCAGCCTTAGTGCTAAGATTTTTGAATTTTTATATTTGCTTTCAAGAAGTAGCCCATGTAGATTCATTTAGTGTGTAAATGTGTTCAGTTACAGTTAATTCCAATGAAACTTTTCTCTTTGTGGGGTAGTTTTCATATATTGACTTTATGCCAACGCTTAGAACTTGGAATATTCTATCAGAGAGCTTTATTTTTAAAGAACATTTCTTGTAGGTTGTCAGATTTCCAACCACACAGCCCCAGAGCCCATACCTCCATCTCTCCATTCTCTGCAGCATCATGTAAAGGAGTGCCACCCCAGTAGTCTTTAATGATCTTTGACCCCATATACAGAAGCCTGTCCAGTATGCGATAGTGCCCCCCACTGGCAGCAAAGTGGCACACAGTTGCCCCCTCCTTGTCCTGACTGGATAGGCTGATATCTGTGCAGGTGACCTGAGAAGCACAAGTCATGTTTGAATTACATAGGAATTATATTTCTAATTCAAAAGCAGACCTGTTTCTTGTCTATAAATATAATATTAGTGTCTTTTCACCTATAAACTCAACTCATAGTTTTCATTCATGTGACTGGCATACAGCCTTGGAGGGCAAAACTCAACAGAACTACTGCACAGACTACATTTTCCTTCTTTTCCGAGCAAACAAATAGAAAGATCATCTTTCAACAGAAGAAAGCCATACCTGTAAGTTATGGGCATTGTCGCTCCCTATGCAGCCCCCCTTTTATCTACTTAAATTCTAGAAATATCTAGATAAATTCTTATTTAGCTCCTGTTATCTAACTCTTATTGCAAGAGTGGCTGCATCTTAAATTGCAAACTACCTAAATAGTGTGTAAAAATAATACAAAGCCACTTTTCTGTTGGAATTCTGCAGAAGTTCAGGCATCATTGGTTATTTCATCCAAGCAAAGGACAGCAGTATATGGTAAAAATGTGCTGGTCAGTGGAAAGAAGGTCTATTTTTGCCCTCCAGGTGGGCAGTCCTTTAAAGATGTGACATCACAAGAAAACTTTGAATTGGACCTTTATATTACCTACTGGCCAACTTTTCCTCCGTTACTTTACCATTTGTAGGTCTATATGTTTTGTGTGACTATTTTGAAATTATGCTTTAAACTTCTAAATTTCTTTAGGTCCCTAAGAAGCAGACATTGACACCTTTACAGGAGGCCTAACTGATTTCATATGGAAGTGTGTGTCCATGTGTGTGTGTGTGTATCTCACCAGCCAGATAACCAGAGAATAGTGACCCATGTGGGCAGCTGCGTGTAAGGGTGTCATGCCGTCCTGGGCTCTAATGTGGACATCAGCTCCGCAGTCCTTCACCAGATACTCCACCACATGCAGATGACCCTCCTGACAGGCCAAGTACAGCGGGGTGGCTCCAATCAGAGTCTGCTTGTTCACACATCTGAGAAGACAAACCATGAAGTCAACACAGTGCCAAATTTCTAAACCGAGTCTTCAAGATGCATATTATTGTTGACTTGAAAAAAAATAAATAATAATAATAATAGTACAAAGGTTGCAACTACTTTTTTAGTATTTAGCATCAACATTGGTAGTGCAGTTTTAGCATGATATTATCAAAAACATGTTTTTTTGGGTTTTTTTTAAGAAAAAATAGCTTAATAGCACAAAGTAACTTTTAAGCAAAAAGTTCAATACATTTTGGCACCAAATAAGTAAAGTTTTATTATACCATTATTATACCAGCAAGACCATTATCACATAAAGTTAGCAAAAAACCTTTGGCACAACATTAGAATTAACTTTTAGAATGAAGTTATTGATACATTTTTAGCATAAAGTCACTTTAAAGAATGAAATTAAATAGCTTTTTGGCATGAAATGTGTGATAAATTATTATTTTAATGTTAGCAACATTAGCAACCAGGACAAAGTTAACAACAAAGTTTTAGTATAACCTAGCAAGGTCAAGAAAATGTTTAATATAAAGCAATACAACACTTTAGAATATAAAATAAAAGTAAAGTGTAAGTTCACACAATGCTTGCAATACCTTGGTATAAAGTGACATCTGCATGTGTTAAATTACTATTAGACTGAATGTTTAGCCCTGGTACCACCCTGGTAGTGTGGTTTGAGCAAATGCTCAAAATTCCTCTATTATTGTTTCTCCATTTTTTCTTACATCTGAATTCATTTTATTTACTTCTAAACTGCACTTTCCCATCACCATTTAAACAGTTTGCACAGGCACATGATTCATGTGCTCAACCATATAACACGTGTGGCCAGCAATGTGAGATTCACCAATCTGACCCGATCTAAATCGTGCCATATGGGAAAGAAATCATGAGATCTAAAATCAAGATACATGTACTTTCTGAACCTAAACAAACATGAGATCACAGATTCATACTAAGGCTTATATACCCAGCAGAAGATGCTTTTCCAAGCATATAATGGCCGCTTCAATGGGACTATAGCTAAGCACAGAGAATTATACTCTGCAAAACTAATCAGTGTCTTCTCTATTAATCACATGGGTTTATGAAAAGTTCAAGCGATCTCCAGAGTGTTTGGAGGCCTTGTCATGTTTAGCCACATCCTGAGGCCCGCAGGTTTTAACTCACCACTTGCATGCATATCACTAATACTGGTGGTCTACATGTATGATTTTATTGTCTATGGGGAATCACACGATTATTAAAACCCACAGACGTTTGAGAAACACAAAACATATGAATGTAAAAGATACAAATGTTTAAAGTCATTAGAACTCTGTGGTTCATTTCCCTACAGATTTCACTCAATGACATTCTTTGCCCTCATCTTCCGAGTTATTATAATGAAAGTGCATTACACTGCAGGCCTCTTGTACGTGCAGGACTTAAGGTCCACACCTTAAAGTAAAGTAACAGTAGCAAGCAATTAGCTGACTCAGTGTCAACATGCTACAGCTTCAGACATTTCCCATGTTTGTGGTTTGATTGGCTCCAAATGCAAAACGGGCCTTCCTATAAGAGCTGAACCATCTGTCAAATCCTGAACAAAGTTAAAGAGACATAAAAACACACTGCTACTTGTGCTACCTTCCATCTCAGTCTGCATGGAATCATGGATAGATCGTGCTACTGATCTTTAAAGGAGCTGCATGTTCATCAAAGCAAGAAATAAGAAGTGCAAAAAAGTTCAGAATGTGATAATGTCTCACGATAAGTTTCTGCATAAATTAACTCCTGTCCTCTTTACTTTCGTATTAACCTGCTGCACCATAAGCCTCTTTCTGAAGCTTCAAATGACCAAAGTTGCAATTAAAGCAATGTAATAACTTGTTTTAATGAATTGAAAAATGTTAGTAAATGGAATTAGCAGACAAGACATGTTAAGTGAGCTTCTTTAATAAAGGTGCTATGAGGATAACATATCCTTTTAAATCTAAAATGGTACAAAAACTATCCATCCATCCACCTACCCATCCATATATACATGCTGATGATAGGCTGCCAGTCCATCATAGGGAGTTTCTTCCCATTTAATTTTAAAAAGCATCCGTGGGACGTGTTGGACAAACTAGTTTGATACATGAAGACCACACCTTACAACTTACAGGATTTAAAGAATTTTCCAGGACATAATGTAGCAATAAATTAACTTACATATCACAGAAAAAAAAAAAAAGAGCTACTAGGGATGCACACGGGGCAGTGGTGGCCTAGTGGTTAGAGCATTGGCCACATGATCAGAGGATCGGGGGTTCGAACCCCTTCCCAGTGGGTTGCCCTGAGGTACCCTTGAGCAAGGTGCCGTCCCCGTCCCGCTCCTCCCTGCGATGGGCTGGCGACCTGTCCAGGGTGCGTCCCCCGTCCTCGCCCTTTGTGCGCTGGGTTGGACACCAGCGCAACCCCGTTTGGGACAAGTGGCAGAAAATGGATGGATGGATGGGATGCACACACCAGTGTATTTCTTCGTGCCGGTCCCAAGCCTGGATAAATGGGGAGGGTTACTTCAGGAAGGGCATCCTTTGCCAAATTAATATGCAGACAACCAATCCAACTTCCATACTGGATCGGTCAAGGATTAACAACGACCACCACCAGTGTTGTTAGCCTACAGTATGCTGGTGGAAATTGGACTTCTGTTGGCCAAAGAAGAAGAAGAAGAAGAGGAAGGCATGTCTGGAGGAAGGAGGAGAGAAGGAAATGGCAGAGAGTGGAAGTGAAGACCTTTGAATGTTGGCAGCATGACTGGTAAAGGGAAAGAGTTAGCTGACATGATGGAGAGAAGGAAGGTTGATATTTTGTGTGTGCAAGAGACTAAATGGAAGGGTAGTAAGGCCAGGTGTATTGGAGGAGGGTTTAAATTGGTTTCCCATGGTGTGGATGGAAGGAGGAATGGAGTAGGTGTTATCCTGAAGGAAGAGCATGTGAAAAGTGTTTTGGAGGAGAATAGGGTGTTACGGTATGACCCGCTCCTAACACACAGCACCACATTGGGTTTGGACACGAGCAGTGCCCAAAGCTGCCAGAACCCGAAATACTCAGTTAAACTCAAGATAAAAACAACCAAACCCTAAAACAGGTGGAAAACTAAGCTTTAAAAAAGGGTGGTTTCTAATCGCACGTGTACGATTGTGCTTGACACCAGGTTCTTATGGTCAGTCCAGACCAGCACCTGATGTTGAGCCCCCTCAAGCCAATGCCTCCCCACCTCGAGGTAGAGCTTAACTGCTAGTGGCTCCCAATCCCTCACATCATAATTAAGTTCGGCAGGGGTGAGGCAGTGTGAGAAGTAAGCACATGGGGGAAGCTTATTATCTGAGGCCAAACACTGGGACAGTACAGCCCCGACTACCACCTCTGAGGCATCCACCTCAAAAATAAAGGGGGCTGGGGATCAGGAAGCTGCAGGACAGGGGCCATGGACAGTTACTTTTAAGTTTGTCGAATGCTTCCTGAGCTTCGGGGGTCCAGCAAAACTGTACTACTGCCTTGTGGGTAAGGGTAGTCAAGGTGGCTGCTATTGCGCTAAATTTATGCACGAAATGGCATAAATAGTTGGCAATCCACCCTCACAAATAAAGTATGTTCTAGGAGCAATTGAAGGATCCTCCTGACATGGACCACATGTTTGGCTACTGTTCGGCTAAAAATGAGGATGTCATCCAGGTAGACAAACGCGTAGCAATCCAGAGCCTCTCTCAGGACCTCATTTATAAAGCACTGAAAAACTTCTGGAGCACTCATAAAAGCACTCATTGAAGTCATTTGAACTCACTAGAAGTCATTCCTCTCTACCTGAACCCCAATACAGGGATGCACTATGAAACACTCCTGATGGCTGTGGGGAAACTGGAGAGCCCGTCACGGAGTCCCTATTCTGTGATGGGCCTCATAGCTTGACTTCAGCTCTGGGCAGGATGCCTGAAGGTGACCGGAGCAGCCACAGTAAAAGCATTTGCCTTCTCACAGCTGGTCTTCCAGATGAAAAGGGAAAGACGTGTATGCCCTAGTTGTATGGGCTGAAGGGTTCTCAGCTCCTGAGAATATGGGAATTGAGTGCTGTGGGTTGTTTCTTGGTTTTTGTGCCCTTTCAGTCTCTTGAGTCTGTCTACATTCCCTAAGGCAACTATCAATCCTTAGGGAGAGTTCAATTAGGCCCTCAAGGGTGTCTGGGGGTTCCTGAGGAGCTATCTCATCCTTAAGTTCACTATTCAAATCCTGGGAATAGGCCGCCATTAGTGCCATTGTGTTCCAGCTACTTCCCACCGCTAAGGTACAAAACTCAACGGCATAGTTGGCAACCCACCGCTTTCCCTGTCATAGTTGGAGGAGGGTGGAACTGGCCTCCCTTCTACAGCCAGGATGATCAAAAGTGTTTCTGAGGGTGGAGGTGAACTGAGCGAGAGAGGAACACACCTCTGGCTGGTGTTCCCACACTGGGGTGGCCCATGACAAGGCTCTCCTTTTGAGCAGTGAAATAACATAGGCTACCTTGGCCTTCTCAGTGGGAAACCGAGTGGGCTGCTGCTCAAATGCTAGAGAGTATTGTAGTAGGAAGCCTCTACATTGTCCCTGTGCACCATCAAAATGCTCAGGAGGTGGTAAAAGTAGCATAGAGTAGACAGGTAGTAATGGGAGCAGCTGCTTCAGGGGCAGTCATAGTAGGAGGTTCAGTTCAACCTCATAGGGCAGCAGTGATTGCCTGCATTTCTGTCATTATCTGTGGCAGAGCCTGCTCATGCCTGCCTATGGCTGCACCCTGAGCAGCCAGAAAAGTATGAGCGGCATCTTCAGGTGTCACTGGGTTTGTACTGGCTGGGTTGTTCTGTTAGTGTATGACCCGCTCCTTACACAGAGCCACACTGGGATAGGATCCAAGAGCAGTGTCCAAAGCTGCCAGCACCCGCAATATTCAGTTAAACTCATGATAAAAACAACCTAACCCTAAAAATCTCTCAAAACAGGTGGAAAACAAAGCTCTCTAAATGGGTGGAAAACAAAGCTCTCAAAATAGGTGGAAAACAAAGCTCTTGAAATGGGTGGTCTCTAATCACATGCGTGAGATTGTGCTTGTGACTTTGTGTCCCTTTTTTTTTTTCTTTTGTAAATGCACATGTGCAATTGTGCTTTCACTTCTTGTCAGAATAAGGAAACCTGGTGGTGGAACCCAGAAGTCCAGGAGTGCATACAGAAGAAGAGGCAAGCAAAGAAGAAGTAGGATACTCAGAGAGATGAAGAAAGTAGACAGGAGTACAAGGAGAGGGCAAGCGCAGGGCAAAGAAAGCAGTGGTGAAGGCTAAAGATGAGGTGTTTGGGGAATTGTATAAGAGTTTGGACAGTAAGGAACGAGAAAAATATACAATACCTATACAAAATTGGCTAGACAGAGAGACAGAGCTGGGAAAGATGTACAGAGTGATTAAGGATAGAAATGGAAAAGTACTCACAAGTGAAGAGCGTGCTGAGATGAATGAAGAGAAAGAGAGAAAGAGAAGATTGGAAGATGTAAAGATAGTGAACCAGGAAGTGCAGCAAATAAGCAAGATGGAAGTAAGGGCAGTGATGAAGAGGATGAAGAATGAAATGAAAGGCTGTTGGTCCAGATGACATACCAGTGGAAGCATGCAGGAGTTTAGAAGAGATGGCAGTGGAGTTTCTGACCAGATTCTTTAACACAATCTTGGAAAGTGAGAGGATACCTGAGGAGTGGAGATGAAGTGTACTGGTACCGATTTTCAATAATAAGGGTGATGCACAGAGCTCTAGAACTACAGAGACATAAAGTTGGTCAGTTACAGCATGAAGTTATGGAAAGGAGTATTGGAAGCTAGATTAAGGAAAGAGGTTATGATTAGTGAACAGCAGTATGGATTCATGCCGAGAAAGAGCACTAAAGATGCAATATTTGCATTTAGGGTGCTAATGGAGAAGTACAGAGTAGGTCAGAAGGAGTTGCATTGTGCCTTTGTGGACTTGGAGAAAGCATATGACTGGGTGCCTAGAGAGGTGTTGTTGTATTGTATGAGGAAGTGAGGTGTTACAGAGAAGTATGTGAGAGTAGTTCAGGATATGTATGAGGGCAGTGTGACAGTGGTGATCTGCAGTAGGACTGACGGAGGCATTTAAGGTGCAGGCTGGATTACATCAAGTATCAGCGCTGAGCTCATTCTTGTTTACAATGGTAATGGACAGGTTGACGGATGAGGTTAGACAGGAATCTCCATGGACGATGATGTTTGCAGATGATATTGTGATCTGTAGCGAGAGTAGGGAGCATCTTGCGGAGAACCTGGAGGGATGGAGATATGCTCTACTGAGGAGAGGAAGGAAAGTGAGTAGGACAAAGAATACATGAATGTGAATGAAAGGGAGGAAAGTGGAGTGGTTGGGATGTAGGGAAAAGATACTAAATACTTGGGATCAACAGTTCAGAGTAATGGTGAATGTAGAAAAGAGGTGTAGAAGAGAGTCCAGGCAGATTGGAATGGGTGGAGAAGAGTGGCTGGAGTGATTTGTGACATACAGATACCAGCAAGAGTAAAAGAGAAGGTTTACAGGGCAGTAGTGAGATCAGCTATGCTGTACAAGATGGAGACAATGGCACTGATAAAAAGACAGGAGGCAGAGCTGGAGGTGTCAGAGTTAAAGATGCTGAGATTTTTGTTGGGTGTGACGAGGATGGACAGGATTGGAAATGTATATATTTAGAGGGACAGCTCAGGTTAGACGTTTTGGAGACAAAGTTAGAGAAGCAAGGGTGCGTTGGTTTGGACATGTCAAGAGGAGAGATGAGGATTATATTGGGAGGAGGATGTTGAAGGTGGAGCTGCCAGAAAAGAGGAAAAGAGGAAGAGCAAAGAGGAGGTTTATAGACGTGGTGAGAGAAGACATTCAGGTAGTCAGTTTGAAGGTGTACGATGCAGAAGACAGGAGGAAATGAAAACGGATGATCAGCTGTGGCAACCCCTAAACTAGAACAGTTGAAAGAAGAAGACATTTCACAGAATTTTTTTTTTTTGCAAGATGATGATAGTATTGCACACATACTACAGTTTAGTTGTATATTTTTATGTAAAAAACTTGATAGTATTCAAGCCTCAACATCACTCCTACTATGTTTGTTGTTACTTTAAGTGTCAGAAACCACATAAGCAAGCCTTTCACAGAGCATAACAATTAGGCAAGTGTATTAGAAGAGTAAGCAGTGGGGTATAATGTTCCATTACTTGTTTGCTATATTATACTTGCAAATCCTGTATAACTCTACAGAAGCAAATGTCAGGCACCAAACTAGCTGATGAACTACATTTGAGATAAGGGAAGTATTGTGTAATACTGTAATATAGCTTTTTCAAAATAAAGATGTTTATATATTATATATTCAAAGGTCATTGCTGCAAATATTAGGCCTGTTTGGATTTTATAGCTTTTTATTCATATTTCATTTGTTTCTTGAAAACCATAACACATTATCATAAAACCCAGCATGAACAAACATTTAGTCTTGAATATTGTTACATGGCACAGCATCCTCCTACCTGTTTCATCCCTCAGGGATTGCACTTTCCATGGGACACCTAAGTTCCCCTAGGAGTCATTAAATCAGAATGATCACAGGAAACAGAGGTTAAATGACCTCACAATCTTTTTTTGAGTGTCCTGAGGATCCATAAAAGCTAAAGAGGTCCAGGACAGGAAGGTAGTTACTTTAGGATGATAAATACTGCAATTAAATAATTCAACAGAGGTGGTCTAGTGGTTAGAAAGTTAGTTCCAGGATCAGAAGGTTGTTGGTTTGAATCCCAAATCAGTAGCTTGCCCTGCGGTACCCTTGAGCAAGGTACTGTTCCCCAGTTGCTTTAAATAGCTGCCCCCTGCTGCATGGTGTGTATGGGTGAAAAGCAGAGGTTACATTTTGTTGTGTCTCACTGTGTGTTGTGCGGTGTTTCACAATGGTAATTAGTCTTTCATATGCTGGATTAATTTCCTTTATTTAGTTGAAACATAATATTATTTAGACACACTGCTGTACATGTGCTCAGTTTATACTTGTGTGTTACCTTTAAGAATGAGATTAAGACTCCCTTCTGAATGAGCTAAACTGGCTAACTACCCACTTTCCAGTCAAAGTACTGTACAATTTAAACTATGCATATACACCCCAAGTTTCCAGTTTAAGCACCAGTTATCATTTAGCAATCTTCTGTTTAGTATCTAATGTTGACTCCTTTATAATTGTACAATTTTAAAGCCCACTTTCTCTTCAGTCATAGACATACTTTTTGTTTTAATATTCGTCAATTGTTGCTGCTTTCATATTAAAGAGAATGAAGGAACCTTACCTGATTTAATGATAATGTTGTTTGTATATATATATATATATATATATATATATATATAATATATATATATTATTATATATATATTAAAATTGACAAATTGACTTAAAAAAATTACAAATGTAATGGTTTCAGGTTTTTTTATAATTTAGTTTTAGAATCCTCTGTGGTGACCACAGGGTACAGGGTCTCAGTGCATTGAAAAACTCATCAAAAGCCATTAACCAATGATAAAGAGTGAGCTGGACTCATCACTATATTTAGTCACGTGTTACAAAACACCTCTTTTTTACATTTTCCACTGTCCTGTGTACCAGAGGTATCAGGAGGTGAAGCAGTTGCTGTGACAGGGAGAGTACAGCATGAAAACTGAGTGAACATCGTTTATGAGATTGGGGTTGTACATTTTGTGGACCTGAAGCATATCAAGCACCAACTTCTACCTTTAGCTCTCACTACACTGCTTCTTGCTGCATTGCTCAGAACAGGCTATGACTTGTGTCGCATTATGAAAGTGAAAAAGTGAAAGTGACAACCCTTGTCATTGCGAGGTCAAAGCACAGCAGACAGTGAACCACAACGAAATTGGACCTCTGCTTTTAAACCATGCACACTAAAACACCGTGCAGCAGTGGGCAGCTATTGAAAGCACCCGGGGATGGTACCTTGCTCAGGGGTACCTCAGGGCAACCTACTTGCGAGGGAATCGAACCCACAATCTTCCGATGCAACTCCCTAACCACTAGGCCACCGCTGCCCCTTATTATGAACTGCATATTGACATTACATGCATACAATGTGCAAACCTGTATTTTAACATTTGCATGAAATCTTGTCCTAACAAGAAGCTTTTACTTTTTACTTTAAAAAAAAAAGGTGTGTTTTCAGTAAAAGGGCCATATCTCAAAATAGCAAAGATTTCATACCCCAGCCTCATATATAGTACATATGAAGACAGTGTAAAATTGGTGTGTATCTGAGAAGTCACTTCATCTATTTGGATCCTGCAGTCTTTATCCATACTTTCAATTTTAACCATTAGACCCACTTTTACAAGGTCAGCAAAAAATGAATAAGTAGATCATTATCATACACTACATCCAGACCTAATCTAGTTAGTCACTTTAAGATGCACTTATTGCTGACACCAATGTTGACTAGTCATTTTTGATGTGATATACATCAGTAGCTCATGTTGTACAACCACATTTGAAAGTGTCATGAAATGATTGTGTTGGGTTAATGGGTTGTAGTTTCATACCCTGGAGCCTGATCAATCAAAAGCCTGAGGCAGAAAAGATCCCCTCTAGTGGCAGCATAGTGGGCAGGAAGAGCCCCACAGTCAGTCTCTTGCTCAGCCCTGCCTCCAAACGTCAGCAGCCAGCTGACAACCTCCACCCTCCCAAACCGAGCAGCAAGGTGCAGCGCAGTGGTTCCTGCAGCATCTTGCTCCTGAAATTAAGATGCTATAGAATTAGTCTCCAAGATTCAAGGGATTAAACATAGACACAGAGGATTTTTTTTATTAGACTGGCATGGAAAGCCAAAATATAGTTATGGCATGACAGATCAAGAAGAATTCGGTGTTTTATGAAACCTTAATAGAAACCTTTCTCACCTTCCAATCTGTGTTAGAGACTGTAGCACAATTTAATCCTTTATCAGTGGTCACTTTCTCATCATATCGCTTCAGTATCGTTGGGTGATGCATTAATTTTGGCCTAGCAGTAATATTTGTTGACATTTGTTCAGTCATGCCATACACTGAGAATGCTCTCCCAAATAATACCCTGGGTGAGTAGCATTTCTGTGGTCAAAAACTGATCAGGTGATGAAGGGCTAGGTGGCTGGCAGATTGTGTATGACAAGTCAAGTAGGTTTTTATTGTCATTTCAACCATATACACAGTACATAGTGAAACAAAATAATGTTCCTCCAGGACCATGGTGCTACTCATAAGATGACATCTAACATTACATAGAACACAAGACAGGACAAGTGCAGACAAACCAACGGCACAGACAGGACAACAGACAGGACATTCATCCGACAGACAGGCAGTGTGATCATGAATATATGTGGAACAGATATTCATGCAAAGCAGCAGTATTGTTGCACAGAGTATAAACAGAGCAGCAGTGTTGATGTAACTAGACTGTAGAGTATTGTTACAAAAAGTGTGGAGTGCAAGAATTAAATAGTGATAATAATGATAATAATTATAATGGCATTAAAGTAAATTGATTATGTGGATAACCAGTAAGCCAGTGCACAAACAGGAGTAGTACAAAAGGAGCATGTTATTGTGAATGAGAATCATTTACAGTTCAAAAGTCTGATGGCCAGGAGGAAGAAACTGTTTCCCATCCTGGTAGTGGAGGCCCATGTGCCAAGGAACAGCTGATGGACTGCAGTCTGCCTGCCTATAAAATTTAAAGTGGCTGTATTGACCTTGTGCAAAGAAAAGCCTGTTACACTCCGTCTGTTATGTGTTCTAATAGTTATGCTACTTTGTCACTGGCAAGACAACAAGAAACTTATAAGAACATTCAGATAGAAAGAGATCATAAACTTATGTCACCACAAAACATCACCATAGCAACTGCTTGTGGTGTCCTTTCACTTACACACTGCAAACCAGTTGCCTAAACTGGCCACCAAAGCTCAGCTCCACCAGTGTAATCAAATCAATGAGCCATCTTTTTTCATTCAGGTAAAGGAAATGTTCATAAATTCTTTAAATGCTCAAACCCTCATGCAGCTATAACCCAACACTGGCATAGACATTCTAAGAAGTAGCAATAAACAAACAAAAAAAAACTATCCCCACCTTCATTTCTCTGACAAACTCTAGGAAGACCACCAACTTGGAATAATGTTATCACTTTAGTGAATGATAACAAGGGACTTAAATGTGTACTTTAATATAACCCAGCTGGCCATAAATTTGATCAAGGGGTTGTTGAGGTTAAGAGGGCTGGATTGCATTAGTGTGAGAGAGGGCTGTGTTGGGGTCCCGCAGGGCCGCTGCGGGCCCTGGGCTGCTCCAGTAAACAGCTTGAATGTTAGAGGGTAGAACGAGATCCTTCCACCCCATCTGCTCCTGATTAGGGTGGTCATGCAACACTACTGGACAGAGAGCACACGAAAAGAGAGAGCGTGATGTAACCACACCGTTCACATCATCCTGTAGCAGCTGCCCCTATCAGTGCCGGATAATGTAAAGGCCTATACTTAGAACAGGTGGGACTAACCCATGCAAGTGTCATTTAGCAAGGGCTCAACACATACTGAGGAATATAATGGTGTAAATTTTCATCGGGAACAAATGACTTTACTTTTTTATCCTTAAATGCTGGCTTTCACACATGCAAGATCAAGATAGGCCTACATTTACATTTTATGAGTCAGGGGTGGATGGGTCCACCCAAGTTCTCAGAGCTCTGTCCCCTCCAACAATCTCTCCAAACAGTGCAACCATATGTTGAAGGTGTGGGAATGTAAGTCACTGCAGCCTATGTAGCAGCCTCACTCAACAGATCAAAGCATGTCCTGGTTACCAAGCAGACGTATTTTCTCATTTTAACTAATTTCTGCATCAGGTGTGGTTAAATAAATGCACTGATGCATTCATTTGATGGTAGCAGACTTTGGAAAGCTACATTTTAAGCACATTCGTTAATACAAGATCCAAATGGTCCAATTAACATTCTCAGCTCATGGTCAAATGCAAAAATACATGTATTAATGCATTGTTTTCATTACCCATATTCTACTGCTGTGTGCATGGCTCCTCTAGTGAGATTTGCATCTTCTGCATTTAATAAATAATAAATCTGAATCAAACAAAAAGTGCTGAAGCACGGGGGTGCACTCAACCAATTCCTAAAGCCCCTAAAGGCAGCCAGTTCTCACCTGTACACTGCATCCTGCACTCTGCACCAGCCACTGTAGTTCACGTGTGTGTCCAGTGGCAGCTGCATCATGGACAGGTGTGGCCCCATTCAGAGCCTTGCTATTAGCTGTGAGCCCTGCCTCTGTAATCAGGAAGCAAAGACAGTCCAGTTGACCACACCGAGCTGAGTGGTGGACAGGTCCTGCCCCCTGGGCATCCCTGACGGACTCTGTCAGATGCCCTGCTTGGGCCAGTTCCTTCAGACCTGCAATATCCCCCACACGGGCAGCAGCTATAGCCTTATGGAGCACCATCACTCCCCTGCCTCCACTCACTGACACTGGCTAAGGAGAAGCTCAGCCTACCCTGATCGCAAACACACACCAGCATGGCTGGTGGAAGCTGATACCAGATACTGCCAGCTGGCAAGCAGGCATGCGTGTGCGCGTGCAAGTGAGTGCAAGGCACAGAAGAGCGGGTCAGGCCCAGCAAGCTGTAAAGGTAATGAAAGAAGCCCATCTATGGCACAAAAGCACAGTCACTCAAGGCCCAGCATGGCCTTTGTGCCCAGACAGGCACATGCCACCGCACACGGCTGGACAGAGCAATACAGATCTGCCGGAAACTTAAGTAACAGGATAGCCGGGGTCTGATGATAAGTGAGGACCGCATATGGAGGCATGGAGAGAGTTAACTCTGGGTTCTTACAACTCAAGTTAAATATTCATGATACTCTAAATAGCCCAAGCTGTGCCATCTACAAAGACAAGGGATAAGACTGGAGCAGCTTGGGGGAAGCCTGTGATCTTTAATGAGAGAACAGTTCAACATTAGAACTTTGAAGCAACTGCTAATAGAAGATATAAAGATATCTCCAGTGATCTTCAGTTCATTATACAACAGCTATTACTGCTTTGATACTATAAAATAATATTTAAGCTCCCTTTAATATTCTTAATCCCACAGTGTAAACATCAAGAACACATAGTCAAACAAATAAATAATTCAATATTCAAGCCACACATCCCTGTAATGTAACAGTTCCCTTAACAACTAGTGCATTTAAGTCAAAAACGTTTATCATTGACATCAAGACTTTAAAAATGTTTGTAAAATTAAATAGGATGCAAATCTTCATTACACGTGCTCTGATGTAAATGCATCTTTCCAGAGAAATTCACAAAATCAGATTTTAGTTCTCAGTTGTGCAGATGAAAATTAGCAGATGCCTCACAAAGTTAATATTCTAAATAGTTTTGTTCACCTGAGACATCGTTTCATGAGATTTTTGCATAAAACATTTTCAGTTCAGTTGCGGCAGAGAAGAAAAATCTAACTGAATGGTGTTTTTTCTGTTGTTAGCATCATGATCCCTGGGTTTCATCACCATCAAAGTTTCTCTACAGTGAAAAAAATTCACATCAGCTTCCTCTAAATGAATTAGTTTACATATAAACAACTGAATCATGCAGAAATTCACCCACTCCAAAAATATTCATATTTTAAAAGTTTAAATAGCTTATCTTATAACATTGATAAATATCCAACCACAACTGCGGCACAAGCCATAATTCTACTTGTACTTTTTCGCAGTCTTCCCAAAGCCTAGAAAGCAATATAAGAGCAAACCCGCAGTTTTCATTCATCACTTTGCAGCAAAATCTACTACGAGGGGTGCGATCGTTAAGAGGCACTAGTTCATTTGCGCAAGATTCTCCACAGTGTCTCGCAGGTCTTCCACTACAATGTCCACATCTTCCCGAGACGTCTGTCTACCCACACTGATGCGCAGAGCATTCATCGCCACGTGGTACGGGATACCGCAGTTCAGAAGAATATGAGAAGGTCTGCAGGACAGATATGTAACATCAACAATTAAATACTGTTCAAATAATTATAGCACTTAAAGTGAAAGTAGAAAAGACATCATTATATTTGTAGGGAAACTCCAGCCAGTGAAACTCCTGTGTCCAGCAAAGTCCTCAAATACATTCACTGAACCTGGCAATTAACAAGTTACTAGATGTGCAGGGGAAGTAACAAAACTTGGATAATGTCCCACAAGGGCCAGAGTCGGACAACAATAAGCACAACATTTTAACACAGTTCAACAGTGACCTGCACAACCCAAAATACATACATTCTAAAACACAAGTTGGAGTGCTGTAAAACTGCAATATATTAGGGATGGACAATTTGTAGGAAAATATACAATTGCATGTGGTAATTGATTTAAATGTGAATGGTTTCTTTAAACCGATATATAAAGTCATGTGAAAAAAATCAGGAAACCCTACGCACGAAAGCTTGTTCGTTTTTGTAACATTCTTGGACATATGGATATTTAATCGCAATTTCAGCAATACTGGGAGATTCAAGTAAAATAACTAAACAATTAAAATTGAAGAAAAGACTGTTCAAAATATTCTATAATATGTAATTCTACAAAAATGTGATTTTCTGGTGAGGAATAAATTAGGACACCCCAACCTTTATTCCTAATTAAAATGGCTCAAATCACACACAAGTGTAGCTCATCAGATGCACATGATTAGAATATCGTAACTCAGCATTTTGAAGGAGGTTTGCCCTTTTAAACCTCAGACATTTAGTTTGGTGCTCCTGACTGTTGAGGTGAGAGTGAACACCATGGTGAGATCAAAAGAGCTGTCCGAGGCCTTCAGAAAGAAGACTGTAGCAGCTTAAAAGTCTGGTAAGGGATTTAAAAAGATCTCAAAAGAATTTGCAATGAGCCATTCCACTGTACGGAAAATAGTCTACAAGAGGAAGACTTCCAAAACAAATGCTAACATGCCCAGGGCTGGCCGTGCAAGCAAGTTCAGTGAAGATGCTAAAATATTCTAAAAAAGTCTCCAAAAACCCTAAAATGTAATCACGGGACCGGCAGCAGGCTCTTTCTACTGTTGATGTGAAAGTGCCTCTACAATCAGAAAGAGACTGAAATGACCCAAAACATACCAGTAACTCCACCAAGGACTGGCTGAAAACTAAGAAGAGTCCTGGAGTGGCCAAGTCAAAGCCCAGATCTTGTTCCCATTGAGATGCTGTGGGATGACTTAAAACATGCTGTACCTGCTGTACATGTACAAGAAACCCCTCAAATATCTCACAGCTTAAAGAATTCTGCATTGAGGAGTGGATCAAACTTTCCTCAGACCGATGTCAGAGACTGGTAGATGCTAAAAGAAGTGTCTCACTGTGCTTATTTCAGCCAAAGGGGGGGTAACACTAGCTATTAGGGGTTAGGGTGTCCTAACTTTTTCCTCAGTTAGAATATACATTTTTGTTGACATCTTTTGTTAAGTTAATAAATCGAGGTTCATTTTTGTGGTTTACCTGCAATTTAATCACATTCTTTTCCAGAGATAAATAAAAACAAGATCAATCATCAATATCTGAACATTTCTTATTAAGTACATTTACATTATTTAGACTTACATTTCTTTACTACAGAGACAGTTCCCCTGGAGCAATTTGGGGTTAAGGGTCTTGCTCAGGAACCCAGTGGTGGTACTGCTGGAGGTGGGATTCGAACCTGAAACCTCTTGCCCTGTAGGTGATTATCCTACCTCTAGACCACCACCATCACCCCATAAGCACAATAAAGAACTGAATAATACATTTTTTCACATGACTCTTTTACCAGGCCCTTTTTGCAAAAAAGTCTTTTTTTTTTGTACATTTGAGATTCCATTGCAAAATGGAGTGAGAGCTGGACTTCAAATTCACAAGCTTTACATTATTAGCTTTAATTATTAACAACCAACTCTCCCAATGAGAATCAGTGAATTATATGTAGGATATCATTAAAATTGTAGCCCTTACAATATAAAAAATTCCACTCTTTCAAATTTCGATTTCAGTATAAAACCAAACTGATCAGCTTTACGTTCATAAGACTCATGTTATGTTCTTATTACGTCTATAAGGTTCCTATCTCTTAACCTTTATCTTAACTGTTACAAAAACAAATACGCAAAATTCAAAAGAGCTAAGGCACATTTACATGGACTGCAGGTCTAGACAACTTACTGATCTCCTTGGTCTGAGTGGCAGGCAGCACCCACACTGGCAAGCAACCTCCTGCAGGTGGACAGCACTCTGCGACCTATTGCAGTAGGAGGTCAGATCAATTATTCAGGATAGCTATTGTGTTTTACAAATGGCTGAGGTCACAACCTGACCCACTTTTATTCAGCACCCATGACACATAAAATACATTTACCAGATTAAACTATTTCTAATTAAATTACATGCATTAATATCTGCATGACTAAGCATAGCTGATCTGTCTGATATGAAACCCAGACATTCCAACCTCCAAGTTTTTTTACACTCTCCAGAAAAAACATGCATGTTGTTACTTTTTGAGCTTGTTGTTCTTAAACTGGCTTGGAATGGGCTTCAAACATTAAATACTGATATGTGATATCAATTCTAAAATGATAAATTATATTGATGCATGGCATCATTGATACTAAACGTATTGATACATTTAATTAATAACAAAGACACCGCATTTGACTGGACACTCACCTTGTAGTCCTTGACCCAAAACAGAAATGTTGCATGTGTTGGGCAGTGTCTCTGTCCCAGGAAAATGGCTGTTGAAATGCATTTTCTCCTTTCCAAACACAGCCTAGCAACAGACAATAGTGATGCACAACAAAATGATCACATTTTTAATCTGGCTCTGGGTCAGTTCTCCAAACAAAGTGCTGGAACAGCAAGGCCAAACATTTGGGTTTGAGATTAAAAATTCAAATAAAAAAATGAAAAGAGAGATTAGATGTTTCATATCGGTGTGCACATCTACACATGTTTAATCACATAGAACATAGCGCCTTCTTCATCTGACCATCACGGTCACAAGTGACCTAAAGAAACATTACAGAAATGTTTTTACTAAATTAAAACTGACTAATTGTCTTTGTGAAACACAGCACAGCACACAGAGAGATACATCAAAATGCTTCCTCTGCATTTAACCCATATTAAAAGCACCTGGGGAGCACTGATGGGGACGGCACCTTGCTCAAGGGTACCTCAGGGCAACCTACTGGCCTGGGATTTGAACCCATGCCCTTCCAATCCTGGGGCCTAGTCCCTAAACACTAGGCTACCACAAGCCTGTGACCTACTCACTTTAAAAAAATAATGGTTTCTTCCATGGTTACAGTTATCCAGGCTTTTAACAAGGTACATTTCAAGTTGTTTTTTTTTTTTTCTCTCTTCAGTATCCCTCATGTTCAGTTGGGTTGAGATCTAATAATTCACTTGGCCAGTCCACAACTTTCCACTTTCCCCACTAATGAAGTCATTTGTAACTTAGCAGTTTGTTTTGGATCATTGTCCTGCTGCATGATCAAGTTCTTCTGGTGCTACTTTACTGAGCTCCATCAGTACAATCATCAATACAGTTCAACCCCTTACAAGCCCAAGCCATGACAACACAGTTTTCCAACTAATGTTCCAGTTTTTCCCCTTTTCAAACAACAAATGCAGTCTTCACAAGCGAAATAGAAAGCTTCAACCAAAAGCAGAAATCAAGAGCTCTTTATAGTTTAAACAATCTGCCTAACAGGACATACCTATGCAATAGCCTCTCATGTTCCAATACTTTTGCTAACTTGAAAAACTGAGTGGTCAGATACACAAAGCAATATGTTTTATATATTTTAACATATTTTTATGTATACACCAGGAAATAAAAGCTGGAAATCTTTCCTCAAATTCATATTTTAATCTCAAACCCAGATATTTTCAATGCTTAGCAAAAACAAATGAATTGGTATTAATGTGCAAATACTTTTTGACTGTACAATCAGTGAACACTGTAAAGTACACTGTAAAGTATAATACACTCTTCATTAAATAAGAGCGCTGACCAATAGCTTCTGCTCGAGGTACTGTCTGATGTCCAGAAGATGAGCCTCATACTCTGCCAGGTTTTTGGTCACCAATTCTGCAGCCTGGACAAAGAGGAAGGACATTTAAAGCACCAGCCTGGATGCATTTGTGTACAATCTTAATGCAAACACTTCATTAGTGCTGTTAAATGCTACTAAAACAGGAAAACATACTGCCAGAGGCCTGCTTGAAAATAAAGGCACATGTAGAATAATAGGCACATGTAGAATAATAAAAATGATAGTAATACAAACATGGTACTCTTTACCTTCCCAAGTCCCGCAATCATTGACGTGTTCTCAGTCCTAAGAAACCAGGAGGTAGAAAAAAGGTCAGTTTCAGTGCTCCAGTATTATTGGTTATATCTACTAGCTTTAATTTGTAGTAAAATCAACAGCACTGACGCTAGACAACAAAGCCATGCAGTACCCTGGTCTGAAATTACGCTCTTGTCCGCCACCAAAAAGTAAAGGATAAACAGGCGCCGTTGTTCCAGGACCTTTAGCAAATAAGGCACCAATTCTAGGAGCATAAAACTGGAAAGCACAACAGTAAAATGACACTTTGAGTAAAAAGATGGCACTGATAATTACACTTAAACCTCTCCAGGTGCCATTGTTTACCTTATGTCCAACAACTGTCAAGTAGTCCACTCCTAACTCCTGTGCATCCACCCTGATCTTTCCAATGGCTTGCGCTGCGTCAGTGTGCAACAGAACTCTGGGAGAAGATGATGACCTGTTTGTTGACCTTACCTTCTGACAAATTTCCCTGATTGGCTGAATGAAAAAATCACTAAAATGTCAAAAAAAATCAAATACAAAATAAAATACTGTCTACTTGCTTCTGCAGTATTGCAGTCCACTAACCATAATGACACCGGTCTCATTGTTGGCCAGCATGACAGACACCAGGCAGGTGTTGGGACGCATTGCAGCCATCACATCCTCCACCTCCACCCGTCCAGTCACTTTGGAAACAGGCAGAAAAGTGACATCTAGAAGAAAAATCCAAACAAAACAGATTAAGAGCAAAGACAAAAGTTTCTTAGACCTTTCAGCTTTTTCTCCAGACTGCAAAATCTACATATTAGTTGCCTTGTAGTTATTGAGTAATTCCTAATACTTACTGGGTAATAAACCTAGGATTAATAACTGAACCACGTAGGATAGAAGCACAGTGTTATGATGGCATGAGATAGTGATCCAATAAAATATTTCAACTGACATCAAAATGCAACATAAAACAATAATAGTCAGATTCAAAAGCTGCTATGTTGTATGTCGTGTTATATGTAATTTAACATATCTAGGAAATGAATTGGCTGTGCCGTTCCAATAGTTTTGGAGGGACTGTATGTGCAGTCTTCAATAAGAACTTACAGTTATCAAGAGGAAAAATGTCTTTACTGAGTTTAGGCAATTCACATCTAATGGTAGGATCATCTGCGATCCAAGAAGCGTAAATCCTCGTCATTACCTGCCTTGCCTGTTTTTAACAGGTGTTCGGCAGTGAGTTTGATTGAGTCGTGCTCAACGTTGGAGGTGATGATGTGAGGGATGACCTTGCTGCCATTCAGCCATTGTTTCTCCTCCTGGCCTTCCTCAGCTGAAGCTCTGCTTTTCCTGAAGTGCTCCAGCGCTGAATGGAACACCATATTATTAGCCTGAGGAACACGTGGGGAGGCGTTTGTGTTAGAAGTATTAAAGGGCAGGCTCTTTCCTCAGAAATTTAAAACCTGAAATTAGAGGCTTGCACACCAGTAAATTCAAAAAAAGTCCTCACCTCAGTGCCACCAGATGTAAATATGATATCCATTGCCCTTCCTCCAATCATTTTAGCCACACTGTCTCTGGCCTGGTTAATGATGTCTCTGGCTTTTAAACCTGGAGAGACACTGTGATATTTAGGTAAAGCTGCTCTTTAAATTATGTGTCCATGAGAGACGTTCGAGAACATACCTGGCAGATAGGTGCTACTTGGGTTCCCCCAAGCATCAAGTAAAGCATCTGAGATTGCGCTGATCACCTCAGGTTCCATTGGTGTGGTCGCATTGTAGTCCATATAGATTCTGATTGAAACGCACCACAGTTATCTGTGTAACATCTATAATACACTGGATATCAGAAACATTTAGTATTTATTCCTAAAGAAAGCCTTACTTTGTCCCTCCATACATCTGGCTGGCATCCAGATGTATGAAGGATGGACAGTTTTGCATGGTGGACAACCATCAGCATAATCAACATTTTAGTCCTGCAAATCCCCAATAACACCACTGGACTGGAGATCTGCTAAGGCTAGGCCACTAAACTACTCCAGCCACTGTATTAGAAATCTTCCTGCTTTAAAGGTTCCCCGTTTTCCAAACTGATGTTGTCAAATAGCCTTGCTTAATTTAAAACTCTCTCAAGGTACATGAACTTGAAATCAATACGCCCCTCGATTTATGGGGTCCTCTAGATGTGTAGTTACAGCAGCCTATCTGTTCATGGACAATTTTAAGCTGCCCTCCATTCATCAGTGCAGTTTCTGACCACAGGTCAGCTGGTGAGCTTATATTACCTGTATGGCATGCCGTTTATCAGTTCTCAGCAGCACTTGGCTGCAGAATTTTGCACAGTGGACAACCCTGAACTAACTCTTTCGGGGTTGCACTCACCTGTGGCACACACACTACAATGTCAGCGTTACTATGGCAGCAGCATGCCACCCACATATTTGGTCACCAGAAACCAGACTGATGAATGGAGTAAAGGGCAGGTAAGAACTGCATGGCAACAGAAAGGCTGCTGAAACTGAACAGACAGAACTGAGAGCAGCGGTGGTCTAGGGCCCAGGATCAGAAGGTTGTGGGTTCGAAATCAGGACCAGTAGGTTGCCCTGAGGTACCTCTGAGCAAGGTACCATCCCCATGGCTGTGCACTGCTGTGCGGTGTGTGGTGTCAAATGAAGAGAAGTTGCGCTGTGTTCACAATGTAGTCACTTTCACTTGAGGACCCCATAAATTGAGAGATTCAAGTTCAGTGCCTCCAACAGGGAATCAGGAAGAGTCAAAGATCTTGAAAGGAGGACTGTTTCTGATCTGATGAGTAACTGCAGAGTGTATTCATGACCAACTTGTCTCTCACCTCTCCAGAGCAGGCCCAACCACATGATCTCCATCTGCTCCCACATGGTGTGAGCTCTTGTCCCATGCTCCATGATCCAGGGTGACCGAGGATACAGCTTTCTCAGACATGGTCTAAAAGTGGGGATGGAGACATGCTGAGCACACAGCACACTAAAGCTTCCGTGTTTCACCAGAGCGGGGAGATGCATTTACACTCGCTGGACAGTCGGTGAGCAGTTCAGCCACACAATTCACTCTTTTATCACATGGCCCACACAGCTAAACACCAAATGTTGTGTTAACTACCGTGACCATAGTTTTACAAGTGCGACAGACACGAGAACAAGAGATCCACGTGTGAGAACCGGCTTAACTGGCTTTACTGATCCCTCCCTCCATCCCTCCATCCCTCCATCATGTCCGCGCGAAAAGATTCATCTGAGAGAAGCGCAGATGATCGGACAGACTGAGCACAAGGATTCACTTACAAAACTGTCTCTCTGGTCAATCATTCACTCTCTCCCTCCAGCTGGGCTCAGGCAGAGCTCGGAAAGCTCTTTAATGCAGGAAGCTTTAGGGCAGCGCTCTGAAAGCTTGCGCGGCTCGAACAGCGACACCCAGCGGGCACGGGCGGACGTTACAGATGACGCATCCGCTCCTGAGAGCTGATTGGTCACTGGCGCCTCGATCACCGCGTCACTATTTACTGTGTATTCATGCGTCAAGTCAGTTAATCGCCGGTGGTGTGAACTATCTGTGGCAGATCTGGGACCCTCTAATCCACTAACAACGAACAAACAATATAAAATCAGGCTAAGATGCTAGATTGCTGCTTCATGAATGACTATACCGGAAAGTGAAAGAGGCAGTAAGATCTGACAGCTCTGCAAAGTAAAACTGGGCTGATCTGCAAGCTAACAGACCAAATGGCTGCTTCATGCATCAATTTCCATTCATTAAATACACAAGGGTTTACTGCATGATTCATTGCAAAAATACAATATATCCAAGTGTAACTGCACATCTTAAATGAACCCTTTGCCCCCACATAGTAAGTGCAGTATCTCACACTATTTGTCCAGTGTGGAGCACATATGAGTGAATCCCAAATGTCTCAGACATTTATTCAGACATGTGCTCTGGGTGCTGAAGGCAGTTTTATAATTCACTCATAGAGTGGAGTTTGGGGGGCGGAACTGCTGAGCCAGTGCTTGTCCTCCTTGTCCAGGAATGCTTGTCATAGAGTACATTTTTATGACAGAAGGATTAAAGTAGTAATTATTTAAGTAATATGAAATGTATAGACAATTGTATGTTTGATCACACGCGCACACACACACACATACACACACACACACACACACACACACACACACATGCGTGTGATCAAACATACAATTGTCTATACATTTCATATTACTTAAATATATATATAGTTTTTTTAAGCATACAGTGTGTGTGTGTATATATATATATATATATATATATATATATATATATATATATATATATATATATATAAAGAAGTTCCAGAAGACATTTTTCTAAAAAAAGACATGAAAGAGAAACAACATTAAATAACAATGAAAGTTACCAATTTCAAGCATCTGCTTTTACAACAGGAATGTATCCGCTGTATTTATGACATAAAGATATAATCTAATAATCTAGAACCCCAGGAAATCAAAAATGAAATAAAATTCTTTAAAAAAAAAATTATTGAAGCACAGAATTACAGAAAGCTGTGTCATGAAGGGAAGGGTATTGACTTACCTTTTTCTTTTTTGCAAATGTCAGGAAAGGTAATCAAAGGAGTGTTTCTGACCAGTCTTTTAGTCACCCCTGTTAGTTCTGTCAGTCATTAAATGCAAGCAAACAGGCCAGAGCTAGGAAACCATTTAAAGGCTCAGTCTTCCCAAAGAATCTTGAAGAATTTGACCATTTTGTATATATACTGTCTTTGAGCATGTTGTCTAAGGGTCTATCGTTGCACACACATATTTATTTCCTTTTAGGCTGAGGAAAAGATTGCATACTCAAATGAAATGCTGAATATGGAGTAAACAAAACAGCTGGCTGATGGGTTTCAGGGTTAGGATGTTTTCTACACATCCCAGTATACCCAATAGCCAACAAATGATTGAAAGATCGACAAATTCAGTTAAAAATAGATCTATGCAGTCATTCATATTTGTATTTTACATGAAAAACACACCGAGGTCTTTAATAGTGTTGCATAAGATCCACATTTATTTTATATTTGACATTGTGTTAATGTGTAGGCTACACAAACATTATGACTCATAACTCCAACACTCAAAAGAGACATTAAACTACTGACCATTTAAGATGGTAACAGCTGCAGATTACAGCATTCACAGCAATCTTGTTTATATACAATGCAAAGTAAACCCAGAAGAAAAGATAGAAAATTGCCAGTGAATGGAGTTTGTGCATACGATGAAAATGAATGTGAATAATGATGGTGAAAACTAACTCTATGGGGTTTTTTTCTGTCTTATGGAGGCAGCTGTATGGAAGCTTTGTGATGCTAAACAGTTTTCATCACAAGCTGAGGATGATAATAAAGTGACTGCCTGACCTTCGTTAAGATCTCATCCAGCAGGCAGTCAACAACATTCTAAAAGAGGTGCACGGACAAAGGACAACTCTTGCATACATTTACACACATACAGTTAAATGAAAATAAAGTGTATTTGCATCATTTATACCTTGTCAGATAGTGTTCTTTTTTCTGGAGATATGTGAATGGACCAGAAGACAAAAGCAAAAGTTTTGAGCACAAATGTAGAAAGAAATGTAGTTTGAAAATCTTTCCAAAACTGACTGTTAAAGAGGACTGCACGTAGTTAGATAATGTTCACGCAATCAGTGCATCAGTGCAGATAACAATACCATAAGTAGCTCTGGTAGCTCTGTCAATGCCTTGCAAGTGGCTCACACTAGTACAAAAGCAGTAGGTTTTTTCACTAGAAATTCAGGCTGCACAATATCTTTCTTCTCAATTGTTATTGTAACATGGGCCTCACAAAAACCTCCAACTCTAACCAATGAATATTTCTGTTAAATTGGATGTTCCCAATGTTTCCAAGAAAGGTAAACAACTGCAGATATCTCCCATCATGGATTCGGTGAATTGCAAGGCAGATCACAATTGCAATATAATGCAATATAATGTCCTTTTTTCAATATTGTGCAGCTATACTTTTTTTTTTTTTAAGCAATTCTGCTTCATTACACAAAACTATGACCATCAGTCCCAAACAGCTAGAATCCCTGGGTTTTACTGAGCCTGTTCTAGAGGTTGGCTGGCCTCAGTCATGCTCATGTCCACCCCGCTGTATGAGCGGAGCCCAGGGAATCCTTCAATCAACTCACACCACATCTCAGTCCATCTAACTTGGCTGTAACCAACAGGGATTGTTTGCATCTGCTCCAGTGACTGCCCAAGTCAAGGTCAGCCCAACAAAAACCCCTGCCTATGTCACAGGTGCCTCTGTACTGACAAGCCCAGCTTCAAATCCATAAGTAGATAAAGAACTACATTGAAAATGCATGTGAGTATGACCAACCACAGCAGTGCAAACCAGTGATGTTGAACATTCCTGGAAATTTCACCTAGCCATAACAAAGCTACTGTTAACCAGCCCTCGCAGTGAGGGAACGTGGACACGGATTTTCACTCTTACACAAACAGTGGCATTTCAGTAACAACACAGACACAAAGCCGTTGAGTTTGCACACCTCGTAAAACATTAAGCCAACGGTTACATCACACACATACCAATAATTCATGTATTATTAAACCTAGAAGTCTGTCATTAAAACACATTGTGCAGCCTCTAAACTCACAGTCTAAGTGCCACTGCAATTTCTCAGAGTATCTTATTCAAGGGCAATGAGGTCATTTGATGTTTTAAACAGGAATTTTAGGACTGAATAGATTTTTTTAATGTGTTAAGATCCTGAGCCCTACCTAAAGAATATGTGGTGCAACACAAACACACTGTACATTAGGTCCATCTCCAAGTGGGAGTCAAATGCACCATAAACTGGTTTGTGCAGATGTAAGGAGAAGAAATAGAAATAGTAGACCAATCACTTAATTTGCGTGCGTGACATGTAAACACAATTTACAAATGCAGCACTTTGAAAATATTCCTGTGAGTGTGTAGAGTGGCTAATTGGGTGATATGGCCTGCCTGGAAAAGGGGAAAATGCATCTTAAAAGCAGCAAATGAGAATGGAGATGAGGAATATTAAAAAGCAACAGGTGTACAGAAGATATGCTTAAAGAAGAGGCACTAAATCACATCTCATTTCTTAACCTGGGGAGCTTATACAAAATACTATACCATAATACCACAAAACCTGCTTTCAGATTTGTAACAACATTGGAAATTGTACAGACTTTTTGTATTTAAGTGTTCTGGGTAGTGATCCTCTCTCTTTTAGACAACACCAAAGGCCCTATTCCTGGAGTTCAACTGTTTAAAAGAAATGAAAAATTCAAGTAATCTACATCTAGTAGCAGCTGTCCCAGCATCAACTCCTGTTCTGTTTCCCACCAAAAGCTTTCCTGCAGGTTGAGCAGGGAGAGTAGCGTGACACATAAGTAAGAAGTTAGAACTTATGATAAAAAGTGCCATATGCAGAAATTGCACTAAACTTCAAAATGCTTTTGTCAATAAATACACAATAAAATAAATAAATGCATGTTAAATAAATACCTAAATTGATAAGATTTTAATGGAAAGTAAATAATCCATAGATAAGATCATTAGGGGACACATTGTTCATTGTAGAAAGTATTAGACTGGATTATGTTACATTTCATATAAGACACCAGCACAAATCAAACAGCTGTCCAGCTCTGTTCAGACAATTACTCATAATGTCTTGTTTACACACAGCTATGAGGAAATCACATGAGCCACATATTTCCTCACAGGTCCAGATTATTATCAAAGCCTTTTCTTTATGGCAAATATTATCAAGTTTTATAAATATTTATTGGGACCTCTCGCTCACTAGCTGGGATGAGTCTGTTTCTTAATGCGTTTTGTGAGTCTTTGAGCAGTTCTGTCAGCTGTATAGGAAATTAACGCATGGTTTACATGGTTTTCTGATTTAAATACTGACCAGTCTGATGTTGTAATCCTGCGGACCTGTACACTCTTACATGTAAAGAATAATACAATAAGGCAATGTGACATATAGCGATATTTAATTTTTTTTTTCTCCAAACTCTATATGATGCACAGCCTGTCGGGCGCACTTGTTACTTTTTGAGTTGCAACAAATCCAGGTAAAATGCGTTTCTTATGAACAGACAGCTCTGGAGAAAGTGTCACTATAACCTCTCCTGATTTGGAGCATTAATCCAAGTACTGCTGAGACAATACAAGCGTTTATGAAAAAGCTAAGCAAATTATTTTATTCTCCATTGCTATCTGAATCTGAATACCCCCAATGTGATGGCCTTAGCTTTTAGGAGGGTCATAAGTTGAGGATCTAGGCGCCTGCAGATGCACAGGTGGAGCCTTTAGTACACAGGTGCTTAGTGCTAGACAGGGCGAGTGCAGGTACATACAGGTAGGTCAGAGGGTGCTGAGGGTTAGAGACTGGACTGAGCACAGGAACTGGGGACTCTGTCAGGAGCTCTATTTACACAGATAGTCTTTTGCTTTTGTGGGTTTTATCATCTTCATAGACTGCAGGACTGCAGGTGTGTTTGTGCGATCCTTTCAAAGCCTCATCTGACCTGCTCTTCTTCTGGAAAGCTTAGACCTGTGGAGATAAAAGGTTAAACACACTTACAATGCTGTATTTGCCAGCTTGTTGACATGTATAGTACAGACAACTAGATGCTGTCTTGCTGTATATAATTCTGCATACCTGATAGATCCAGCAAGGAGAGGGTTAAAAGCATACAGCCAGTCATGCATCTCCTTGTCATTGCTGGCTTGGAGCAGTATCCCACGATGTTCTGTGCAAACAGCAAATGTGTAGGGAGTCTGCAAAAAACACAGGTCAAATAATGTAGATGGTGTAATCTCTGATGTAATTTTATTAAGGTATTAGCCGAGGTTTACTAAAGTAGTCCTCAGGCCCCACAAACCTACATATTGCTCCAACCCAGCTGCCAAAACTCTTGTAGCAATTATTAAAAAAATGAGGACTGACTGGGCAGCCCAGAGGGCTAGTTTGAGAACCATTGCTCTATAATTAAGTCTGATGTAAGTCACCTTCAGCATAGCCTGCTGGTCCTCACTGTACTCCACCTGAGCAGAGGACAGGTTGAGAATGGCCCTCTCCACAGTGTCTCTCTCTGAATTGTAGATGTAGACGTATGGCCTCCGCACAACCACATAACGCTTTACCCACCCATTAGTGTGGGGCTCCAAGAAATGCAGATAGCCCTTCTTCGAAACAATTGGGCTGTAGAAACAAAACAACAGTCCAGAGTCAGCTGGTGCCTCAGTTCATGAATTATTACAGGTGTGGCTATAGGGCTGACAGTTTTGTTGATTTGTTGGTAGTTTTAAAGAGATAAAATAGTTATTAGTCTTTCATAAGAAAACAAAAAGCTCTTATACATTCTCCACCCTAGAATGCTTTGCTTTAGGTTAATCAAAGTTATTGCTACATCTGCTGTTGCATGTTTGCCAAACACAAATTCATTCTAGACTTCAGTCATCAGCTGTAGTACAAAGTCTAGTTTTTTACCTTACACGTATCTCCTGAATGTCAGGGACAAAAGTATGAACTCTTGGTTTGGACTCCGGGGCCCTGCTGGGGGACCTCTTGCCCTCTCCTTCAGATGCAGATTCTGGAGTAGGGCTGAGAGCACGAGAGCGAGGTGTTGGGGGTCTGCACACAAGAGTTTCAATTAACATAATAAAAGAGGCATATAGAATGAAAAGGCTTGCATCATATAATGCTGTTCTTTATTTGATAACTTTAAAAGATGGACCCATGGCTTCAGCAACATTACATGGAAGGAAAGACATTATATAAAGGCTGCAATAAATAAAGTGAAGTAAAAAAAAAAAGTGAACATGCCTATTCCTGTGAGTACATGGCACAGCGAACTACAACGAAATTACACTTCTGCATTTTACCCATACACTCACACATGTGCAGCAGGGGGCAACTATTGAAAGTGCCCAGGGAGCAGTGACAGGGATAGTACCTTGCTCAAGGGTACCTCAGGGCAACCTATTGGTCTGAGATTCGAACCCATAACGCTGCCCCTGAATATAATATAAATATATAAATACATAAATTCTGCAACAATTACCTGTCCTGGAAATGTAAAACTCTATATAATGCTCAGTAACAGTGGTTCTAATAGCATTTCTAAGTGGTCCCAAAACTGGAGTAAACCAGTTGCCACATACCAGCAGGAGGTATTTAGAGTTCTTAATGTGACTTCAGGTCTGTTGTAGACCAACTGGGAGGCTGAGAACCTGTTTAACAGCCACTGCTTTGTAATGTTGCAATAATAAATGCAATCCAGCATACTTCCACACAATATGGGGCAATATGATAATTGTTTGCACTGTTATGCTATTCATTGCATAAAAGAAGTAAAGATGAAAAATCTGTAAAAGATGAAATTCTGAATGTGAATAACAAAGCAGAACATATAATGGCTCCATTACATAGCTTAATCTAATAGTTAGATAAGTGTCTCATTATTGCTAATAATTAAGTTATTAATGATTTTATTGTGATAAGACTGACCTAAGTTCAGCGTTGCTGCCATAGCGACTTTCCACCAGTGAGGGACAGGTAGAGGAGGGAGTGAGTGTATTGAGAGCATGGGCTGAAGTGGAGTCTCTCATCAGAGTTACAGACATTTCACTTAGCTGAAAACATGTGAAAGAAAGCAGTCCATAAACACTCACACATTAAAGCAATCAAACCTGCCAAAATCATGATCAGCACTCCAGAAAATAAAGATTTCCTTGTTGGTTTTTGGTTTTATTGTAATTTGTAGGAAAAGGGTTCAGTCGGTACAGCTATCCATGATATGGAGGTCCTCTATTTTTAGAAAAGGTTCAAATTTATAGAAAACCTTATTTTTTATCAACTGAAAAGAACCTTCTAGAACCTAAAGTGGTTCTTCTACAGCATCACTACAGATGAAGCTTTTTTTGGTATCTTAATTTTCCTAATTGCAGGGGCTAACTGGAACAGCCAAATAAATGCAGACTCATAGGGCAGTTTAATCTATTAGTGTACATTTGAACATGCCTGGTGTGTATTACTGATAGACATCTCACCTTGCTCTCACTTGCACTCACACACACATGGCTATAGTCTCTGTTGAAGGTGTGGGTGAGCAAACGCAAACACTAAAGAAAAAAAAACACAAATAAAAAAAAGATGTAATGAGTTAAAAGTACATAGGAAAAATGGACTCTAAACATTTCTAGAGTTTCTATGTTAACAGAGTACATTTGGCAAAAATACTGAATCACAGCAGAGGCCCAAGAAAATATATCAATGATTAACATGTATAAACTGTGGTTTGCTCATTTCTGCTTAACAGATTACAAGAATGTCTTCAGTCTGTTGCACGTTTCCTCCCATGAATGTTTCTGGTAAAGGCACTGACTCACCTTGGCTGCAAGTTCCCGTTGCCTCTCATTGGGGGTGTCTGGCCTGGGTGTGGTCTCAGGGTTGTGGCTCAGCCCTGGGTGGGCCGAGGGGGAAGAGGACTCGGCAGGATCTTCATTCCCGCAGGACAGCAGCGGTTCCTGGCCCAGCAGCAAGGTGGACTCCAGTTTCTCCCTCAGGAGGAGGTAGTGCCTGGTTTTTTCCACCTGTAGGTCACAGCAGAAACAAACACTTAGTAGAGCTTGCATATAGACTTCATATTAGTGACATAGTAATCTCAAAACAATGAATTTATCCTTGCTCCACCTGCTAATATGTTCTTTTAACATTTAAAAAAAAAAAAAAAAAAACATTTGTCTGACTGTTGGCTTTTTGGTGACCTCATTTTCGTGAACTCACTTTTCTGACTTTTACCGACTTTTCTGCAGTGACTTGTTTCCTGTGGCATTTAATGTTTTTCCACATGTTTTTCACATCTGCCAATAAATTTCTAATTTAAAATATGCTTTGCATTACTAACTTTTATTTTGTTTAAAAAAAACTTAATGTAATGTAAATTTGAATGTCTTGGAGCAGAGCTGGCTGGTGGTGAGCTGCCAAAAATTAACCGCTCCAACCACTCTGACAGTCCAGACCATTTTGTGACTAAATGAATGACTAAGTCCCATCCAAATGGGTTTATTGAGAAATAGCAGGGATTAGGTGATGTGCTTAGAAGATTTTATGCCACATGGCATCATGTACCTCCTGCAGGAGGCTGAGTTTTTCCAACTCCCACTGGTGGTCCAGGATGAGGCTGTCACTGCGGGGCCTCCAACCAGCCAGGTTCTCCTCCCCTCGCACATATGCCACTGATGTGTCCAGCACCCGCCTGCGCCTCCTCTGCATCCCTGCAAACCACACAATCATTTAAAGTGAATGTCCACTTTCTGATAAGGGACTATGAACCCAATTAAAATTAAAGCTTTACCTGGGCTGCCTGCATCCGCCAAGTGGCACAAACTGAGCTCATAGACTCCAGTAACTCGGTTTCTGCAACAACAAAAATGCCAAAACCTCAGCAGTCTCTATGTACTTCCACTCTGTTATTTGTGTTGCTTGTTTGGATTAATAACGTAAATCATGGCGTGCATACCCCTCAGATGGCCTCAAACTTCCACTGCTGAAGAGGTTCCTGATAGAGCGTGATGCTGAGAGCTTGGCATCCCGTGAGTAGAACACCATGCAGAAGTCTTTGGTTATAACTGCAGGCTGTGTACAGTTCTCCATCTAATGGAGGTAGGAAATCATTTTTAGGCTCATAAACAGTTATGAACAGCATGAAAACAAGTCTAATCTGGCAAACAGACAGGGTAAGCTTGCTTCTCTCATACTAAAGATGGTAGGTACCATCGTTTCATTTACACTTTAATCCTCACTCTAGATTAATCTTAAAGGAAAATTTAATTCACACATTTTCCACATTTTATTGCAAGTGGCATAATATAAATTGCTGAGTGAGTGTCCTACATTACCTCCAGGTAGGCAGAGAGTGTCATGTAGATTTTCTCCCCATATGGAGTCACTCGGTTGAGCAAGAGAGAGTTATGCATGGATGAATCCCAGGCAGCTTCAAAACGGTAGAATGTCCTACACATTGCATTTGGAGTGGTGAATGGCAAGATTACGATGGACATTTTCAATGCATGACAACTGAAGTAGTAATGGCTGTTTGATTTGCTACTTAACATAAACTTTTTTGCATTATTATTATCATAATTATCATTTTGAATTAAACTATTTAACATTAAAGCACTGTGCTTCTAATGAAAATGTGTAGCTTTAATAAAATGAAGCACATTAATATTGACATGGTCAGTAATTAACATAACAAAAACAACAACTGGAGATGATCTTACTGATTTTACAAAGCCACTGATGCAAAAAACACAGGATAACTGCATGCCAAAATAAATAAGTACGTAAAGAAACAATACACTTAAGCATGAACCTTTTTTAACACCACCACCATTAGCATGGAGAATGACAAAATGTAAAGAAATGTAAAAAGATTTGACAGACAGAAGAGGGTGGGTGGAGAGATGGAAGTTGTACCTAAGATCAATTCCCAAGGAAATGCTTTTTGTGGCAGGGAGAGAATCAACGATATGATCATAGGTAATAGAGGAGAAAGGAAAATCCTTGAGGGTATTGCTCCCATGATTGTCTCATGATGAAACATGGGAAATAACATTTTCTAAGCTCTGAAACTCCTTCATACACAATAAATGTCATATTAAAGAATTGTATATTGGCTCATAGCTCTTCTCAGTGACTATTAAAATTCAAATACTATGCAAAAACAGATCATCAAACAAAAAACCATGTGGCCAACAATATAACTTATCAACCATACAGACACGAAAAAATCTATGGCTTTCCAAGAAGTAGATCTCTCTCAAGGTGATCTCATTTCATGAGAAAGTTTTACATAAGCATAAGATGGGCTGCAGCATAAACAAAGTTGTTTTTCTCCTTACTGCCTCCACCCTTTTCTACACTGCTCGGAAAAGTTCAGGGCTCAGCTCACTCAGCTAATTGTACACTGAGTTCTCTTCTATTTCTGGCCTGATGTCCAGTGTACTTTTAAATCTGCCCATCGCTCTGTGAGAAATCTGAGCTATGCTAGTGTCAGCAAGGAAACAGCTGAGCCTTGATAAAAATAATGATAAAATGTAATAATATTTAACAAATGGCTGAAGCTTCAAATTCAGAAAAAAGCCTTGGTATGTCTTGATGTAGCTGTGTATCTATGTGCAGGCTACCTAGATAGTTTCACATAATATAAAAGACATAGTTATTTGGTCAAATAATACAGAAAAAACTGGAGACTAAATGGAGTATATTAACTGGTTTAGAAATTCTAAGAATTTTTACTGCACTTATGAACAAATTTGTCTGCCATGTTTTGTAAGGTTGTCCTTGAAAAAAAAGATATTGGTCAGAAAGTACCTTTAACTGAACTTCATAAAGAGCAGTACATTGAAAAGTGAACTAGCACAAGCTCATTCAAAATGTTGGTAAAGTGGGAGAATTTGGAAGCAATTGTAGAAAGCAGTGACTACTTGGCTTTGAAAAACCCTGTCATCACATGTGCATTAGCAAAAAGGCCCCTTGTTTATAAGAAGCACTGGACATATTACACATGTTTACAGTGCAGGTAATATTTCTAATCAATACTATTTCAAAAGTAAAAAAAATAAAAGAAGAACTATTGAAAAAGAACTGTGCTGAATGGAGCTGCTGTGGAGTCTTTACTGGTCTCTCCAAAAAATCCACTAGTAAACTGCATCTCATCCAGAACAAAAACCAAGGAATGGAGAGACAAACACATTCAGCCAATTACACTGTAATAACAGTATTATTACATTATTATTAATTATTACTACAAAATTTTTCCCTCTCGCTCTCTCTCTCACACACACACAAACACACACACACACTGACTTCATGTAAAAGTCCACTGAAATCTAGTTCTGTTAGGATTTCACTGTTATATCCTCCTATCTCATTCTTCAAAAATAATTCTCTCTCTATTAAAAATAAAAGTAGCAGGAACCAATAAAAAACAAATTAATTCTGAACAGACTGAAGTGTTCTGATTTACATTTCAAAAATGTTTTAAAGCAAAAAATGTACAGGAGAGTATAAACTGGCTCTGCAAGCTGGGAAAAAGTTGGTTTGTCTGCACAACACTTGTAGCTACAGGCAAAAGCAGAGCCTCACATTTAGAGTCACATCACATATTTAGCTCCAGTGGAACTCCCCGTGCTGGTAGTTGCTATTTCCTCATCTGCCGCCTGGCATAAGCCCTTTGGACACCCCCCAAATAACTGAAATGTACTTTTGTCCATTCACAAGGCCTGCTCCCAGTCCTGAACTCTCCCCCAGTGTTTGTTTGGCCCAAAGTCCTCTCTTTTCAAGATTCGCATCACAAAGTAAAGGTTCTCTGGCAGCAGTTCCAGTTCTGATGTTGGTAAAGTGAACACGAAGGAGAAGAACAGACATGTCTTTTTTAAAAACCAATAGTTTAAGCCTTTGTAGCAAAATAATGTGTAAAAGTAATGCTAGAGGCTAGAAAATATTGTTTAAAGTATTTCTAACATTTTCTTGTAACAAAATTTTGAAAAGGCAGTAATAAGGCATTTTTCGTTGTTTGCTTTTTGATCCATCGTTGGACCCAAAGCACCAGCCTGTAGTGTATACAAATATATTAACTGAACATATTAAGTGTTTAAAATTTGTAAATCACTGTAGAAGGAAAAATACTGCATCTGATGATGGCATATCACTGTGTAGGATCGTGCCAATGAGACTTTAACTCCCAGTCGTGCATAGGTCAACTCATTCCTGTGCATGGAAGTGACGAGGACTGGAAGTTTGTATAATGGTAATACAATGCTAAGAACTGAACTCAATAAATTCTTCTAATTGACTTAATGGCTGTTATCAATAATCATAGTTAATAAGCAGTCCCAGCCCTACTAGTTTCTCGCTTTCCCTCATCACATTCACATGCTTGAATCACTTACTATTCTCACACACACACAAGAACAGACTTCAAGAGCCTGCAGGGATGGGAGAGCAACTTTCAAACCTTTTCCCACAAAAATAGATTTACTCTGCATTTTCCTCTTTTCCTTGATATTTCTTCTGCTTCATCCTCTCCTATCAGGCTGTCCAGCCTCTAAGTCATGTTCCTGGCAGCACATTCAAGGAAAAAATGTCCTTTTACATGCTTTGGCTCTTTTCCATCAAGGGCCTAAATGAGATTTGAGAATTGTTGAGCACACAGGAGTGAGTTAGTGCTAAAAGCACTAACACCGAGGTAATGGCTCTGTGGACTTGCTTTAGGTTTTAGCATTTGGATCTGCAGGTTTTTGTCAGCCAGTGCTGCTGTAAATGAAGTGTTCCTGAGGCAGCAGGGAATGGAATAACGCTGTGAGTTTTACCTTGCTCCTCAATGTTGTTGGGTCAATGGGGAGCTTGTTGGGGTGTGGACACTGCGTTCTGTTTTGTTGCCAGGTCACACATGGGTGATGAAAACGCAATGGTTCTCCACATAGGCCTGTAGGAGCCTTTTGCCTAAGACCCACCCAACCCTACCTCACTCATTCACACTCCTTCAAACTAGAAGGAAATTGTATTTGTTTCATGACTGCATTTTCTTTGTACCTTGTTTATTAGTTTGCATTATAAGGGTCTTGAAAAAAGAGTGTTTGGTACTTTCTGTAAAGACTCCAACATGTTCTCTATTTGACAATAGAGAAAAGTAATGTTGATGTATTAACTAAATTTGGGCTATTAAGCATCAAATATTAAATTAACAGAATTTAACAACAAGAAAATGGTTTATGCATGAACAATAACAATAACAGCGTGTTTTCCTTTGCTTAAAATAGAAAGGCTATTTTCATTCTACTACAAAACTGTAATAGATGCCAGATGCTGGTTCAAGTTTGTTTCAAGGTACAAGGTTTGTATATTTGTGTCATCTGATAAATAAAAACAATCGGAAAATACCACATGTTGCCATATTTAGAAAATAATAGAAAAACATTTGCCACAGTTATGCCCTGTTTTTTAATAAAACAGAAAGTTAGTCAGTGTTGTTTAAATACATCACAATATGCTCAGAATATTGTGAAAAATGTGATGTAATTTATGATAGTAAATGTCATCATATTGTCCTATACCATGGTAATCAATACTACACAGTACATTTACATTTACTACATTTAGCAAACACTCTTATCCAGAGCGACTTCCATGTCCTAACTACAGGACAGTCCCCCTGGAGCAACTCAGGGTTAAGGGTCTTGCTCAGGGACCCAGTGGTAGTGCTGGAGGTGGGATTTGAACCTGGGACCTCTTGATCCAGAGGACCGTAGGCAAGTACCCTACCACCCTACCACTAGACCACCACCACCCCTACCTGGAGTATGCTGGAGTATTCTTCAGCCAAGCTGATATAAAAAGCAGAATGGTCTAATATCAAGAGATATTTCATGTATTTTTCTCCTCAATGGACTAATGGCAAAAGAACAACTGATTAAACTGGGACACATTGTAAAAAATAAAAAACTAACAGCACTGCCCACTAGTGGTGTGAAAAAGAATGGAGGCGATTAAACTGTCATATAGGATGTACTGTACAGACAACTGTGTTGACCCTGGTCATGAAATGATCTTAAATCTTAAATAAGTATTAGCTCAAACCAAGGTGAATGAAAGTTGAGGATTACAGCATGTGTGTGAGGAGAGAGAGAGACAGCTCAGAGGAAACTCTTCCGTCCATAAATCATAAAGGAACACAGCGTGTGGGGCCTGATTCCCAACCATCCAGCCACACAGCAGCAAGTGTGTTTTAGAGTGCTGCTTTGACATTTGGGGTTGAAATCCATCTAGTCGTGGGACAGTTTTAATTAAATCATAAATTCTAATCTTGAGCTGTGATCTAAATGCGCTATGAGCCAGAACAGTAAATTTTACACAGATGGAGTGAGTGTGTGTGTGGGAGTGTGAAGAAGTGGTGAATCACCAAATGACTCGGATTGCTAAAAAGCGGACTTCAAAAACGGCTACTTTTTTTTAGAGTCTGTGTGGGTAGATTGCGATCTTTGGTAAAAGCAAATGAGACTTTCATTTGATTCATTTTCTCAGAGTGCTAGATGTACTTCCTTTTTTGAGTGACAATTATGATGCAAAGTGATCGATTTGATCTCTACCACACCTCCTGCAAAGATTCAGCCAAAGGCAGCCCATACAAAAGCCATGCATTCCACAGCCACCCAAAATGTCTGCAAAAAACGTCTCACAAGAAACAAACAGTGGCCACACGCATGACAAAACATCTCCGTAGGAGCAAAAGCAAAGCTCCCTCATGGTTTAGAAAGGGAATGGGAAGAAGAAGGAAGGAGGGAGGGGAGACAAACAGAAAGTGAGGGAGAGGCAGCAGCAAGATCTGGAAGCTGAGACGCACAGGTAAATAGGAATGGAGACTGACTGGATGGATGACCAGAGAGTTCAAAGCAAAAAATGCATAATAAATATATAAATATATTCCATATGTGTCTGAGATAAGAATAAAATGATAGGGATTGGAAAACAATATACCTAGGCATGTCCGAATCAAGAAACTGTCTGCAAAAACACAAAACAACATTCTGTTAGTGAGCTTGAGGGCAGATGTGACAGAGCAAATGCTCTCCATGGTGTTATTGACGTGACTTCATGGCGGAGGCTTAGCCATCTTCTGCAAAATGTAACAACAGCTATCTTGACTCAAAGCAGGGTAGCCATTTTGTTTAAAAGACAAACACAGTAGGCTCAAACAGCTAGGCCTCTGCATAAGTGCCCCGTCACCTTCTTCTTAATTATTCCTTGATCTATGGTTAATGAGTTTGAGCATGAACTATGAGATTATGCTTGATGTGAGGAGACTGCTTTAGCTAAAGCACTGTGGTTACACCATAAGAGAGGAGGTCACGACAAATAGGAACTTTTAAATCTTTTAAAAAATATATACGATTTCAATTATCAAAGGGAGGAGGGGGAGTGATTGCAGTTATGTTTTAGGACTTTCTTTTGTGAAAAGAACAACCTTAAAGAAGCTTTAATAACCTTTTTTTATTAGGAAAAAGCTGAGGCATTAGTATCTCACAGCATGTAATGCTATGCAATGTCAAATCTAAGATGAAGCTACTGTAAGTGATGGCACAGTGAAAGCTAGTGAAGTAATATGCATTACACTCTGACATGAAAAGTGATCACATCAACTAGGTTTTGTCATGCTGTAAGTTGCCATAAATTAACGTAAGTAATGTGAGGTAATAAGGTATGAAATAGTGCTTGTAAGGTGTGAGAATTAAAAAAGGTCAGCATTTTTATATTCCTTTCAGTGCATGAGATGCAAACCTTCTTCTTCAAACAAGGTTAAAATATTGCATGCAGATCACAAACATGCAATGGTTATTGATAGAGGTGCCTTGCAGTGTATCTTTGGAGTGGTTAGTGGGCAGTTAGTAGATTCTGAGCAATGGGGGGGATAGGTGGGACAAGATGGATAGAGTTAATAGATGGGTGGACAGATGAAGAATGGACACAAAGTCACACAGCCAGCAAGGAGGTGAACTAGAGAACTTTCATTATATCATCTTTAAAATCCACTGAGGAAGAAAGCATTCTTATATAATACTGGTAGTCGCTGCGATTTTTTGGTGTTGTTGCTGCTGGCAGACTTGTCTGTTTTGCAATAAACATGTGACCTCCTTCATCTAGACTGATAGAACCACATTCTAGCAGATGGAACTCCAATGGGGAAAATAAAACCTACCAAGCAGATGTAACAAAGTTAGTGTCAGTCCAAAATAAAAGTAAATAAATAGATAAATAAACAAACAACCAATCCATTCTGACCCATAGCCTCCTGGTTATGAGGCCCACCATGCACCAGGCTCTAACAAGGGTCCAATGCAACAACGGCATAAGCTGCTCTGCAACTCCAGCATAATCTGGCTTTCTGAGCACTTTGAGAGAGGAGTGTACAGATCATTTGGGTTGCATTGAGACAAGATAAGCATCCATGTGGAAATGCTTACATCTTTAAAGATGAGTGTGATACCTTGCTGCCTGCACAACATGGCAGCACCAGTTACCACTTGGCTGCCAAACACCACTACTGTGCAGACTGTGCTGTGCTCGTTCAAAGAAACATAAATGAGTCAATACGCCTTTCTTCTCCATCAAAGGTTGGCGCTTCTGGTGCCGTGTGATTCTGAAGCACTCCCCTGAGTCAGGCCTTTTAGAGGCCCTTGGAACGCAAATTTGCACTGCGTCATTTCTCTCTGGCAAAAAAGAAACCCCTTTAAAGTCATTATTTTTAAGATTTTGCAGTGCTGTTTGTCAGGGCTTTTTGGCTTCTGCTTTAAGATCAGATGCCAATGCTTAAAGGACAGAGTAGTCAGAATTGTAAAATGTGCAGCTCTGAATAAAGAAAAGGCCTTTTGCCTTTTTGAAGACAGCGGGCATTACAAAGAAAGCCAAAGAAAAGAAACTCTACGAATGTTTGGTAGATGTCTGAAAAGCTCATACAATACAACAATGAGAGGATTTTCCTCAAAGTACCCAAAGTTCAAATTTGTTATATAAAACAATTTTGCCTCTATTATGCCTGCCTCTTTGGTTATAGCACACTCTAAGACTACAGTAAAATAGCTTTCGTGACAGATTGCATAAATAACTGAATTGGCTAAATGTTAACGCTAATTTGGTAATAAATTAATAAACTTATAGTGCGTTTCTTAAATTCTAATCATTAGTACTGAGAAACATGCCTGTCATCTGGTGCAGGTTGGATATGTCCAGCAGACAGGATGTTGAGGGAGAGGATGTTGGGGTCAATAATGGTTTCATCTGCTTCAGGAGTGTTCCTTATACGACCTGAAACACGAACAGAAGCCTTGCTGCTGCACTTATCCAAAATGCATATTCCAAATAAAATGTTTTAGGCACACACAACTCCATTATGCCTAATGGATCCCAGCCAAAAAGTGTAAAAAAAGTGTACAAACTCACCGACCACCAGCTCACGAACCTCCTTCCATTCAATGTCACCCCCTGTCTCATGCACTATAGTCACTGTCACTCTTCTTTGTATTCCCTGCAGTAAGAAAGTTAAACATGCAATGAAAGACTACATTTGGGCTATCTAGTTTAGATAGATAATACTCATAGGTATGAAATATGGATGTCTATAGTAGTGTTCTGGGACAAAAGAGCAGACCTGGTGTAAAAGGAATGTGCCATGACAGGGCATTCCACCTCTGTGGTCTACTGCTACAGGAATGTAGCTGTGAGAGAAATACACAAAAGTAAACTGTGAACATTTTGTAGTAATTATGGAACTTTGTTCCACTGCAGCAGATAACTACACCATGTGTAAATTCATCTGTAGCTTTTTCTGTAAAGTACCTAGGAAAGTAACTAAGTAAAAGTACAAAACTCACTCTCCATTGGCCTCCAGCTCACAGATCTCAAAGAACACCATCAAGTCATATTTACAGTGGCAGGGTCCTGCAGTGGGTCGCATAAGGGTTGTCAGCTTTGTAGCAGGTACTGTTAAAGATAAATAGAGAGGGAGAAGGGTACAGAGCAGAGAGGGAGAGAGAGAGAGAGAGAGAGAGAGAGAGAGAGAGAGAGACAGAGAGAGAGAGAGAATAAGGTTTTAATTTTTAGGGATAACTAGTAGTTGTCAGTCAGGAATTCTATTCACTTACAAGCTGGAAGAGAGGTATCTGAATTTATATTATGGAAGGAAATGGAGAGAAATGTGACAATGCAAGCTGATAAAGTAGAAGAGGCAAATACAGTTAGAAAAGGAAAAAGGGGAGATCCAGAGGAAAGAAAAAGGCATCCCTCCACATCTGCAAGTTTTGATAATGCACAACCTGCAAATGTTAAGGAAACTCTGTGACAAGCAAAAGGGGTCCAGTCCTTATGTGACACAAGAAACAGACGTCACGAATTATTATAGAATGCACACCTTTCCATAAAAAATTCTGATATGTTTTTAAACTGCAAATAATTATGTCTGTCCTATTAATAAGGAGAAAGAAGGGAGAGAAAAAGTTGGACACACACACACGTTATCAACAAGCCTGAGAAGAGCCCCTGGAACAAACCTTCTGCAATTACACATACGGCAATACACTTAACTATATGCGATCAGAGAACAGCTTTGTCATCGGGGCTTTCCTCAACCTTGTGCACACATGACCATTACAGACCCGGTTTCTGTGCTTTAATTACTGAACAGATAGAGAGGGGTGGGGCCAGCAGTTTGGCTTGTTCCTCCCCGTCGAGGAGAAAGGAAACAGCCACGCCCGCTGCATTGAGTGCGTGTCCTGACAGGGAATCCACCAATGCCCCGTTGAAGACCTCTGGCACCAAGTAACGAATCAGATCCAAGGTCTTCTCCCGATCAGGTGGGATGTCACTATCCGCAGCTATATTCCCACCCCAAACGACATAAAAGTGAAGTGACATCGACCAAAACAAGACACAAACACAGCAACAAAAAGGCAAAGCCAAAGCAAGATACTACAGATGTGGTATTAGCTAAGGCTGTCAGGATGACATTTTCAAGTTACATTGCTGATAGCTTAATAAATCATAGATTAAAATTCAGCTTCTCAGTGAATATGACTAGATGGAAGATAATAACGCATATTTTGAATTTTCCTTCTGCTTTCTTTTATAGTAAGTAGCAGATGCTAACAGACTCACCCATGCATTTGTATTTTGGCTGTATAGTCTTTTTCTTAAACAAAATTAATTATATAATCAATAATTAAGTCTTTGTTAAGCATTATGTTTTATCCTTTATTCAGTTATATCATTTTGGAATCCGCAGCTCATTGTTCTTTAGATAAATGTGTTTCGTTTGTATGGCTTTTAATTCAAGTCTGATTTCTCAGATTATAAAATTAGCAATATAGTTGAAAATGACAGCCCTAGCATTAACATGACATGACATACAACATAAAAAAGAAAAACCAGGCTACATTTAACAAGTGGAAAAAATCTACAGTGCAAATCTAGGACAGGAATCACTGATAATGCTTGACTTATACTGTTATGATTGCAGCTCTTACCTGGTTTAGACAGAGGCATGACCCTCGGGAACTGTCTTCTGCATGGACGTAATGGGCTAGTCAGAGAGGAAAACATCCCTTACTTACAGAACACAGTGGGGTAAATGCAAAGAGAATTGAGAAGAAAATAACAAAACCAGGAAATAATAAAGGTTTGAAGCATGACGTGCTGTAGGTATGGGCTGTATTAACATTGTAATCACTAAGAAATACCGCAACCACTAAAATGGAATGGAATTTTATACTGCCTATACTATCACTTGATAACATATTTGCACAGAATCCTATTGAAGGAATAGTAACACACACACACACACATATATATATATATATATATATATATATATAGTGTGTTGAGAATACTCTTTTATATATATATATATATATATATATATATATATATATATATGTAAAAGCGTATTCAAAACACAAAACGTATTCAAAGCGTATAGTAAATGTAAATAAAATAATAAAATATCCCTATAGCAGGCTATAGGGAAAGAAAGCAGCGAGGTAAATGAATGCAAGCAGAAAAGCAGGGGATATTTATTCTGAGGTTACCTGATAAGGTCCTTGCAAAGAGGTGGGAAAGGTTGCTTCTGATAGTGCCCAAACACCTCGAACACAATAGGCTGGGTCTTTATGTACTCCACAAATGACTTGGTCACCTCCACAGCAATCTGAAGAACAAGAAAAATGATGTCTTAACATCATATCTAGGCAAAGTACATTGTGAGGACTCAGGTTGAGAATTCTTACATTCTGCACATGATAGAAGCCCAAAGGTGGACCTCGTCCAGTGTTCTTCAGTGGCTCTGTGGAAAATGCCTCATCATGCCTGTGAATAAAACTGAGAACAAGAGGAAGAAATTACAGTTCTGGAAACTTGATCATTATAGTGACATATAAGAATCTACAGAAACATTTACTGATATCACTTTTTGTGACAGTATCCACCATGAAAACAATGGGAAATTTGGAACAATTGGAAGCTACTACTATACCGTAAATTAATGAACTACAGAGGAAAGAAGCTCTTACTTGAACTGGCAGAAGATGTCTGCATACTCTGCAGAGATGCTGGATGCCTGGAGAACAGTGACTCTGAAAGTGAAAACCTCTCCAATCTTCAGGTGCTCCAAAGATCCATCCAGAACACTGTCCAGGCCTGACTTGACTGGGCTTTCAAGGTCTTCTGGGTTGGCTGTAAAGATAACAATATAAATAAGAATGAACAACCTGACACACACATGGGAATTCAAGTCTTTAAACACTAACATTCTATATTTTCACCTTCACGTCACTACCTCGTCGTCTTAACCGTGCAGTTACTGAACAGTAAGTACTGAACACTTCTGACAGGATATTATGGCTATTTTCTCAAGGATTAAATTAAAAAAAAATTGTTATACATATGTCAGTTAAAAATGTCCACTTAAAGGTTGTTGAAAATCCATTATGCCAAGATTTTTCAGTATTACATACATTATATTTTAAAGCCTAGTGACGTACTAATATACCTGCTACCTTACTACCTATACTTTATTACCTGTACAGGTGTTATTGTTGACCTCATCTGCAGATGGCACCAACTCTGTATTCTGCCCCTCCCCCTCCACAATCCGTAGCTCCTCCTGAGAAGGTCCTGTGCGTGACAAACCAGCAGGGCAAGACTCTGCTTGGAACTGAAAGAAAAGGTTGTGGGGTTAATTTTAAAGTTACCAAATGGAGAAGAATAACTGAGTAGGCATTGGCCCTTTCAAACTGAGAGTTTGATTCCCAGCCTTGCCAAAGCCATCAGTGGTAGGAGTCCAAAAGAAAGGAGATTTTCAAAAATGTCCAGAATCCACACTTCTGTTCCTGCTCTGAAAGTGTTTGTAAATTAGTATATAATGATGCCCAGAACACAGTAAACATGCATTTATTCATTTCTGTAAGTAAATATCCTTTTTATTATTTGAATATTGCATTGCTGCTACATTTTTTCCTTTGCTTGACCCCTGCAGGAGTAGGAACAGAGCTGGAGAGAATAAATGTTACAGCTTAACATTATTGAGGTTAGAAATCACCTGTGCACAAAGAATTTTTCTGCTGACATCTTGATTATTTAGTTTCTTAATTTACTTGTTTTTTACCTTCTCAAACTGCTGGTCTTCAAAGGATATCTTGGCGGTTCCGGACTGCCGCACACCAGACCCATAATCAGGAGCCTCCTCATCAGCTGGAGGAAAAACCAGAGAGCCTTCACTTCACTTCCTCACGAAGTCACACGCTCTGAGTCCTTCCGATACAGCCACCACAAGGTGAACTTCACAGTGTATAATGTCTCAGTAAAGCTAGATAACATTAGTCATAAAGGAAGAGTGCTCAGTAGGAACGATCCTTAGTTATTCTCCTACAGGACGGGCTTAACCTTTGACTTTTGTCCCTCGAATGAAAACTCTTGCCCCCCAATGTCTACACTGCCAATCATGTCAGACCTTAATACTGAGCCAAATACGAATTACATCTGAACGTTCAATTATCTAATTTACTAAGAAATAAAATATTTTTTATTTTATTTAGTTTATTGTTACTTATGAGAAAGATTGTCCATACTACTGTCTCAGTAGTATGACCCTGAAGTGTTTTTCTTTCTTGTTTTTTGAAGGCTTTAGGAAATTTAGGGTCCCAATCTTACCTGATATTGCTTGCACAGCCACTCGCAGAAAACCCTTGACCTCTCCCTTCTCGCTCACAATGGCTACTCGATGTACCAGTGGTACAGGATACAGCAGATTACTCAGATACACAAAAGCCCTGGGGAAAAGAAACATCAGAAGGGGATAATGAAAGAGAAATGCATTTTGCCAAGCCAATGGGCTGATTTCTCAACACAGTGGACAAACACAACATACAACTGCAAAGCAACCAAACAAGCAGGGACTGTAGTGGCCCTCAAGATTACTGCCCCTTACTGGAAATGCTGAATCAAGGGCTAATTTATCCCCTTTCTCTGTCAAAAGGGAGCATTGTTAAACACTTTTAGTGGGTTTAAGGAGCATGGGCTAGGAGTGAAACAACACTCTTTATATGTGAATCTATAGACATAGAAACCATTCAGAATATGAGTGAATGTACAGTAAATGTGTGCATTTTTAATTATGAAGTATATGTACAGCATGTCGGACTGCAATGTGAGCTTGATTAAGCACCTCAAACTACACTTTTAGATTCTTCCAATGCTGATGATGATTTTGATCACAAAAATCCATCCCAGAAGTCAGGTCATAAATACAGCATATGAGCAGAGTTTTACAGAGATAATAAACTGTGGTTCAATAAGGTATGCCTGTTGTACACAAATAGAAAACCATTTGCTTGAATCAATCAAATAAATAGTTTCCTCCAAAGTTGTTCCTTTGTTTTATCAACACAAATTGTTTGTATCATATCCATGGACCAAAACTACATTTCCCATGATCCTATGGAGGGTAGACATTTAAGGGAAATGGGGCGGTGAGCAAAGAAACAGCTGAAGACAAGATTGGTGAGGTGCAAAGGCATGCTCAGGACAAAAAAAAAACGTAAAAGTGCTCTGACTTATGTAAAGGTTAAAGAGCAAACAAAAAATATTAAGCACCACTTAGCATGAACAAATACTGCCAATCCTAAAAGCACCATCTAAAAAAAAGAACAATAAGAAGCAAACCTGTCACAGATGTGCGACGCTTCATAAAACAAAAAATGAGTGCGAGCCAATCCATCAAAGGTCTCTGTTTCCAACCTCATAAAATAATGTGAAATTAAACAAACGCTGTGGCATGCCTAGTGGAGACACTCATTTTAGAAACCAGCTCTTTCATCTTGAGATATGAGAGACATCCTGAATTAGCAAACTGCAGGAACCAATTATGGATTCACCGGATTCATTTTTGGGTTTTATTCATCAGAAATTCCACGTAAAGGTAAATCTGACCTTGTTTTTTTATGTGTTTGACAAAACAAACATCTGCTATGTATGTATCTAATAACATTTCAAAGCTGTTTGGTCTTCTTTGAAGAAGGTGATGCAGCGCTAGTAAAGCTCTGACACACACCTTGACCATTACATGTTAAACTCTCATACCAAAATTGTATTAATTTGCTGAGTTTAAAAATACTGGCATAGATATATGCCAACATATAAACAGTAATTTTGCATTAAAGAAATGCCCAGATGTGTAAACTTTATATTTCAAGTAAATCAACAAGAAAATTTCACCATTGACCTGCCCAAACTGTCTAGAGTACTTTGTTACATTTTTGAGTCAGCTGAGAAAATAACAGTATATAAGATAATTTCAATATGTATGTGAGGGTGATCGTCCAATACATGGCTTTATTAAGGCATGCTGATGATGAATTTAAAGAAATATGTGAGATGGCTGAAGGCATTGAGAAAAGGTCTTTAGGCAAACCTACAATCTTCTATCTAGTTCGCAAAATGATTACTATTTATTATTCTAATGTTTAATGTTGTTTTTTGCAAGCAAAATACATAGCCGAAATATTTTTTTAACAATCTGCTAAAGTGCTTAACATTTTTGCACAGTACGGTATTTGTCAGAGTTTAAGAAGCAGGAACTTATCTCTACATGCTAGATGTGCAAGGTATGTGTTCATATAGCTTAGATGAAAGTCAAATGTATGAAAATGAAAGGAGACAGGTCTAAAGCCCAAAAATGTCTACCAAACTCACGGTCTGAAAGATACATTCTGAGTTCATGTATTTATAGAGTTTTCATACACTTTCAACACATGCATCTATTCATATACAAAAGCAACATCATTTTCAACCATATGCCCCTACAAATAATAAAGTGGCATAGTAAATGTGTGTACATACCGTTAAATATGTGATTGCTTAATTAAATATGGGTGTGTCGTAATCTTGTTGGATGTTGGTAATTGAAAATATACTTGACTTTGCTATAGAAATTAGCCATTTTATCAGGTACACCTAACATATAAGTGCACTTTGTGTATTTACAATGACTTACTGTAACCCAGTCAAAAACTGCAGTGGACCACACTAAGGCTGTAACTGACACAGCTGAGAATACCACATCCAATATCTACAGGGATACAGACAGGGAACCTGCAAAGTGCTTCTATATGGTAGTTATACCTGATGAAACTACAAAAAAAATGTAGGTACAACGACCACATGGCATGTAGTGTTTGTTGTATGGAGGTACATGTGTGTATGTGACTGAAGACAGATGTCCTGTGTCTCAGTGTGAAAGAGCTAGTTTCCTTTCCCAGCATGCTCCTGAAACCTCACCAACCTTCCCACTACACTGAACAAAGGAGAGCGCTCGTAAAAGGGGTCCTCCGCCTCGCCAGAGCTTCGGCAAAGAATCCTGTCATCATCCTCAAAATCCTCATCATCATCGTCTTCATCCCCAAGCTCAGAGCACAGGTCATCGGAAAAGAGCTCGTCACTGCAGTCTTCAAACTCCGCCCCAACCCCTCTACGGAGCCGTGACTGGACGAGCTCAGTGGCTTCGGAAGTGGTGGTGGGTTCAGAGAGGTCGGGGGAAGCCGTGCGGTCACTTGCTTGCTCACTAAGGCATGAGGTGAATAGGGGGTTGCTGGTGTAGCCAAAGACATGGGAACCCAGTTAGTATGGTAACCCAATCAGTTACGGTTTACGTAAGGGATGGGTTGCCTGATGAGTTGCTCATTTCTCCAAACTGGCAACTCAGGTGGTAGAAAAATATATGTACATTTATTTTCGCATCTCCAATATATATTTCCATCAACATATGGTTAGAAAAACACAATCACTGTCAGTAAAAAACCTTATATCTTAATTCTATCTGACATAAATGTTTATTAAAAAAAACTTTTAAAAATTAATTCTGGTTGTTCTAATTTTCTAGATACAAGGTTTTATTCAGACAATGACAATATGTACATATATTTTATCATAACCAAAATATATGTAATGAAATTCCATTACATTAATGAGATTACCACCTTAGGATTTTATTATTAAGAGTGCTTCTAGTAATTCTTCAATGAGGAGAGACCTTTAAGTCTAAGCCCATGGAAAAATTCCAATAACCCGAATAATAAAATTCAGTTTCTAATTCAGACAAAACATAAATGTGAAATTTAGTAAAAATGAGTAATTAAGAAAAAAATCTACTGAGATGGACATCTGCTGAGATGGATATCTGAGGGAGGATTCCTTGTGCCTGTGCAGGCTCTTCAGCAGAAGTACACTGTTAGTGAAACACACATCCTGCAGTACTCAGAATTCACAGAACACCGTATTTACTTTAGCTGCTTTGATGATACATACATAAGAATTATATCAAATGTAGAAAAAGGACTGGGACTGTTATGCATTTAATATATCCTCATTAACATAAAAAGATTACAGATAATTGAACCAATAAAAGTACTCCAAAATTAATCAGAATTTGAAATAACATTATATACTTTATAAAGAAGAAAAGTTTCCCGTTACAAATAAAGTTACAAGAGTTTTTTTTTTGTGTAGAGCTAGAATATAGAACATGTCAGCACACACCTTCCAACCAAGCGGAACCAGGGGAAGCGATCGTAGAAAGGGTCTCCTCCTGTCAGCACGCTGTCACAATCGTCTATAGCACTGCTGGGTATCTCTGCAGCACGGTCATACATCTCCCTCATCAGGTCCAAACGCTGCCTACAGGGGGCAGTATTTTCAATTTGTTTCACATACAAAATCAGGCTTTCCCAAACCCTGGCCAAATATTGCTAAGCTGGAAGCATCTATCAATCTATCTATCTGTCTGTCTGTCTGTCTGTCTGTCTGTCTGACTGTTCATCTATCTATCTATTTATCTGGCCGGCCAACCATCCATCTCATGGATTTATAATTGCAAATATACAAATGTTGATTGATGGAGGTCACAGCACACATGCAGAAAGGATTCAAGTCACTTTTTTCAAAGCTCAAAGAAAATGTTATTTCTTCACTCTTGTGTTAAGTGCTACTGTACATACCTGAGCTTCTCAAGGGTCCAATAATGTGTGGCTCCATTTTTCTGGTCCTGCACCTCCACCGCTACAATGGTGCGAGGGAATGGACTTTTCTCACGGTCTTTAGCAGCCTCAGCCGGCAGCAGGTCAGGGGGCAGTGGAGAGTACAGTGTGTCAGTCAGCAGCACAAACTGGAACTGCACCTATTGATGCAGAAAAAAAACATAAATGAAAATGAAAAACATTATGATAGATACGCTGTGACACATATGTGGTTTAGTCATAAATCAGGGGTGTCAAACTGCAGTCCTGGAGGGCCAGAGTCTAGCACATTTTGGTGATTTTCCTCCTTAAACACACCTGGTTCACACTTAGTGGCGGGTGTAGTGAGTGTGTTTTAGGAGGGAAATCACCTGAACTCCGGCCCAGACCCACACTGAACTCAATTCTTCATTCTTCTCATTACATAAAGCACATAACAGTTTCATAGTATTAGAGAAAGGCTCCTACCTTCTTTTTGAGCTCCACACTAATGGCATTGGCCTCTTTGAGAAAGATAGCGTTGCCCCAGAGAAGGTCTCTGAGGGAAGTGAACTGGTAACACCTCCACTTCCTAAACGCCCACAGAGCCAGCTCTGTCTCCCTTTCAGTCCATTGCACTATGGGAATCAAAATTTCAAATCTAGGTTACATTGCTTTATGTAATGCAAACATTCAGGAATTTCTGATCCATTTACAACCACATTTGAAATTGCCAGCTCTTGTGCAGGCCATCTTACAATTTTTTCATTGCTATAGATGTGGGCAAATGCAGCATTAGAATGTTTTATCCAATGATCCTTGATTAGGCAAAAGCAACTAGAGCTGGAGGTTCTTAATCCAGAGGTTTTTAACCCACCTTCTTCCTCAGGTTCATCCTCTTCATCTGCTGCATCAGGGTAATAACGATCAACCTGCTTTTGCAGGGCCTCCAACCGGCTCTCGTAATCCTAGCAAAAGGTCATCTTGGCTTTAGTTATATGCATCAATGTGTGGCAGCACATAATATGTCAAGCTGAAGGTAGGAATTTTATTGCATTTGAGTCTGTTCTAAATTTCAATCATAAAAACAAACAAAAATGTAAAACTTTACCCTCCTTAATTCTACATATTTCCTTAAAATCTGCATTTTTTGGAATGGGGAATGAGTGCCATATTTGTGATTTTATTCCTGAAGATCAGTGAAATATGTACAGCAACTACTCACTAGTCTCTGTTGCTCCAGAAGATTATTGGCCTCTTCTCTCTCTCTGCGATACTGATCCTCGAGCTCCTGAAGCCTAACCAGACGCAGAGAAAGAGGCACAGATGCAAAATTAATAATTAATAATCTAGCTTTCAGCTTCCCCATCACCCCACCCACCCTCTCTCTCTCTCTCTCTCTCTCTCTCTCTCTCTCTCTCTCTCTCTCTCTCTCTCTCTCTTTCTCTCTCTCTCACCCACCTCTGGTCCATCTCCTGTTTCATGTCAATGCCCTGTTTCTCCAGCAGCTCTCTCTGAGCAAAAGCCCAGTCCACAGGTTCAGAGGGGGTTTCTGCACACGGTGTCCGATCCCGCTCCTGTCTCGCTTGCTCCGGATGATTAAAGCGAAAAACATGACTCTTGCCCATAATGATGCGGTTTCCTGCAATAACAAGGCCAATAAATGAGACAAGATAACTGTCTTGAGTTATCTCATTTTTGTTAAGATCTTTATTACATTTACAGCTTCTGTTCTTCCTTTAAAGTTCTTCATAGATTAAATGCACTCTAGTAATTATTTTAAGATGTGCACGCAAATTACATAAGTGAACAAGATGTTTCAATAAGCCACTGAAGAAGAGTTCACACACCAAGACTGCAAAACTTTATCACTTTACAAAGAAAGTAAACAGGAGAGTGGGAACACTGAGGCAGTGTGGTGAAACTGAGGCACAGTGCAGACACACCTGATCTGAGAATGGTGGGCTCTGTCACTTTCTTGCCGTTGACATAGGTCTCAGCTCCCTCACAAGGTTCTAGAATCACTGCTTTAAAAGTAGCATACACAGCACCATTAAAATGAATACTCCGCTTATGTTTTCTTTTTGCTGGTCATGTCTGTAGGCTTTTATTAAAAATTTATGGTGATGGGGATTATTTTATTTATTCTTGAATATAAAAAAATGCTTTTTCTTAAAACCAGTGGAATCAGACAGAGCAAATAACATTCAAAACTTTGTATTTTCTCATTTGTTTATTATGTCCAGGGTAATCAACTGTGTTTATTTGATGCTTCATTATCAACTCTGTATGTAATTACACAGTTCTGAACTAATGAGTTCTTCTACCAAACAAAATGTTGCATTACTATAAATTAAAGGGGTAAAAATGTCCTTATTAAGGTCATTGTCTATAAACGCTGCACTGTTTGAGTATAAAATGTTTTTGTTATTTTTACCTTCACCCATAGGTCCTGTAGTGCTTGTAAAAATACAATGTTCATCCTTAATGAAGTGGCCACTTAGGACAATGTCCTGTCTTCTCATTGCATCTTCTCTTCCCACCCTGCAAACAGAGAAAAGATGATAAAAAACAGCTTCTGTGACTTTAAAAGAGTCTAAGAATAGGAAAAAAATCATGATAACTCCACTGACCTCGTGATTCCATCTTTGATATAGTAGAGGAGGCACTCAGACATTAAAGGATCCTCATTCAAATTCACCAGATGTGGAGTCTAAACAAGAGAAATATTATGCTTACAGCAGCACCAGGGCTGGCAAAATGAAGCTCCGTCACTTGAGGTAACTGACCTTCTTAACTAATCAGTAATGAGTGTTTAACAATATGCTTGAAAAAAAAACAGACAGACACCTACTCATATGCCTTTTTACGAAACAACTGTTAATATATTTTTCATTACTTTTCCTTGTTTTCCTCATGTTTTGCATCAAGATTAAATATATATAGGCTGCTCTTGTCATTTTTAATCTCTTCAGTAGAACAAATTTCAATATTTTTAGTTAATCACATTGAAAAGTGCATGCTGAGTGGAACAGTGAAATTATATCCAACTGATCAGCACTTTTAAAAGCACACAAGAGGTGCATGCAAAAAAAAAAAACAACACAGATTCTTAGTGTGAAGCCAGAAATTAGAGAATTAAGAAAATGTTCAGATATAGACTGTAAAGTGTGAAAGGCTAAAGTGGTTCTGTTTGTTCTGCAATATCTTTATCACATTAGGTACAAATTCAGAAAAACACAGAATGAGACCTTGCAGACGAGAGTCACAGTTTCTCATGCCAGTAAGAGAGTTTCAGCTAAATAAGGTTAGAAATCACTCCTCTAAACCAACCTCATTTGGGGAGAATAACCCAACAGTGTCTATAAAGATGGGCTGAGGTTTTCTCTGTGGGGACTTCAAAGGGAAGAATGTAAATGTCTTCAAAAGGTGGTGCTGCAGTCTAATCAATGTCTTTGTTCATGCTTAATTTATAGTACAATTTTCAATGTACACATGAACACATGAAATCTATGACTGTACCTTCTTGGGTGAAAAGACACCTACAGTGCCTCCATCTTCCCTCATGGCCACGCCCATCTCTGCAAGTAGGGCCTCTCTGTAAAAGCAAGTGTGAAACATGAAAACATTTCTATAATTTTTTTTTTTATAATGAGTCAATTAAAAGGTTGAACAAATAAAAAATTGAAGGGTTTGGTAACTAGTTGCTAAATCAGGTGTGCAGGATCGGAAACAAGATAGTAAACTGTCATCCTCCAAGACAATCAATAATCAATAGTGGATAATGCCAGCTGCTGACCTTTCCATCCTGATCGCCTCAGTACGCCGAAGCTTCTCCTCCCACGTCTCATTGAGCTCTGCAATGATTTTCTCTGTTTCCTAGTTATTGGAAATACAAGAGAGTTAAAATGCCAACCTAAACAGCTAAACCAAGCTTATACAGACAAATATTCAGGAAGGTTGAGTCTACTTATATTTACACTGGCAGATTAGATTTAAAATGGGCTGAATTTTTGAATAGTTTCAGGTTTGCTGTTTAAAGCACAAGATATATTTATGAAGATGTAATGAGATGTGATAGTTGTAGCTTAAGAAGCCGAGACATATTTGATATTTGAAATGTCTCTAATTTTGTGCTGGAGCTCTGATGCTTATGTAACAAAGAAGTAACAGAAGGTTACGGCCAACAATCAGCAATCAGTAAATTGCTTTTACTGTCACACTTGCCTCAAGCAGCCCAAATTTGTTAAGTAATCTCAAATAGACTTCCTTATGTGGTGTCTGATATTACAAAGCATACTGCTGTTCACTTTTACAGATAACATTATGGCTATATTGCAGGATAATGTATCCATGCACTTTGAATTTTGTTAAGCGAAGGCAAAAAACATTATTGGCTATCTTAATTAGCTTTGCAGCTCCAGGGCAAAACTTTGGGGACTGATGATTGGCTGAGTAATGGGTGAATATCAATGTGATCCTAAGTGATTACTGTAACTGTTGCATCTGCGTCACCTTGAGTCGCTCAATGGCCTCCTCACTTCCAGGGCTGAACATGATGCGGTCATGCAGACTGCTGATGGACCCAGCCCGGCTGGACAGGGCAGACAAAGAGGGGGAAGGGCTCATCCCCGTCATGGCATTGGTCACTGTGGAGAGATCACCCCTTTGACTGACAGCTTGGCCAGAATTGTTATTGTTCTTGTAATCGGATAAGTCTGTCAAGAGGTGCCGAGCGGGAGGGGGGGTGAGGGGGCACAGAGGGAGAGTAAAGGATGGGGTGATCAGAAAGATACAGAAAGAAAAAAGCAGACAGAAAAAGGAGAGCAGAGAGAAGGAAAGTAGAAAAAAAGGAAGACAGAGAGAAAGATATGAAGCTTAAAGTGAACGCGATCAAATCTGAAAAGGCCTTTACATGTAAGTCGAGACACAAGAGAGACATAAAGAGAAGGAAAAGGTTCTATAGGCACAGCCCAACAAAAAAAAAGAGAGGAAAAGTAAAAGCCAGTGGCAGCATAAGCGCAAAGCAACATAGGTCCACCTGCTGTGCTAATTGCAGTATGACCTATAAAGCTTCAGCCAAAGCACTGCTATTTGGACACCAATCTATAGTTCTTCAATATTCTAATTGGGACATCACAAATACTCAAACTCAATTACCGAAAGCATCAATTAAAAGTTAATGTCTTCTCAATTAATAAGCCAGGATAACTGACATTTTGCTCAAAGATAATGCACATTTTAAAAAAAATTCCTGCTGACTGTCTTTATGAATGCACTTCAGTGCATTTATATGCATTTTCTGGCACATCGTTTCACTTGTGTAATGCAGTCTTTTAACACTCTTCTTTAAGTTTGGCTTCTTTAAAACTGTGACAAAATGTTGAGTAATATACATAATAGTGATAGTCCCTCAGTGCTGTACATCATAACATTCATGCAAATTCTGCAAACACATTCACATACTGCAGTGTCTTTTCTTCCTGTTAGTGTTCTTACAGCTCAGCAGTGCTAGTGTTAGTTCACTCATGCAGCCAGACCAATACTTCCTAGTGTCTTATAGTGGCACACAGTAATTATCATATGCTCCAAAACTGACCCCTCTCCCTATATCCTAAGTCATACACATAGGAGACCCATTGCCTGCTCTCCCCCTTTCTTAGAGCGCTGTTATTACTGGTAAAAGCTAGTGACTCTCATTAGGTACTCTACTGGCCACAATAAAACCCCCATTACCAGCTGCATTAAGATCTGAATAAAAGCCATATCTAACACATGGGAGGAAGTGGTTGCATTAGAGCTGCAATTCAACTTTCATCCAGCACACACAAGCTGCTCACCGGAAGCATCTTCTCAGCCTCAGCTGATAAACCTGTGTGTTATCTCAGGTCATTTTATCACCAGTAAGCCAACATTAGCATATTGAATAATTACAGCTTGCTGTCTAGCTTTGGCATCTGTAAAAGGACGAATAATATACGCGTAAATAAATAAATAATAAACAAGAGGATAATGCTACAGTGATTTTTTTTTGTAGTATATTGGCTCTCTGCACCAGCAGTGCTGCTATGGCAACAGAGAGCTACCATTCTGTCACTAATCACAGAAAATCAGTCACACCAGAGAGCCAATGATAGTCTTGCTGAAAGAGAGAAGACTAAGCTTTTGTCGTTTTTTTGGAGTCAAAGGATGGAATATCTGTTCTGTCTGTATATGAGTAAACCTATTTAATGTATCGGCCCTTGGATAAAGGTATACTTGCTCTCTGCTGTGTGCCGACATAATCAGTCCTCGCTATCGCTCTCCCTCTCACACACTCTCTCACTCTCTCTCTTTCTCTATCTATCTCTCTTCTACACTCCATTCAGTTTAATGAAAGTACAGTATTGGCCAAATGTGCATGCTCCAGTATACTTCCTTGATGTCGATGTTTAAGACTTACTGGTAAGTGGGAATCGCAATAAACCAACCTTCATTTTTTTTGCTTATAATAAAGCTCTTTAAAAAAGTGTAAAACATTAAAATACTATTTCTTTTAATTTTTGTTTATTTAATCATTGTATCCTAAGGTCTACCGCCTTTGTTTGGGCAACCAAAATAGTTTTAATTTGCTCTTTTTCACCATCAGTTTTTCATCTGCTCAGCAGTTAAAGTTAAAGTGAGTGAGTAAATCTCACAGCTCACTCTGTATAGTTCCTGCCCGAGAAAGGAGTTTGGCCAAAAACACACGTTATAACCCTAAAGTTGAATAGGCCTTATTCCATCACAGGGGCACTTGAAGAAATAGTTCTGTTTAACTTATGCCTCACTCTGACAAGCAGGTGGCAGCACTCTCTTTAAATGGACAACATTCTTAAACAGGTTATGCCAACTCACCTCTTTGTAAGCATGACTCAGCAAAACCTTACAGAAAACAAATGACCTTATTATCTAGTTTCCTTTCCTTTACTGTCCAGGTTATTCTCTCCACCCTTAAAACTAGTAGGGCCTATAGAGACGACGTGGTGCAGCCACTAAAAGCCACAGTTTTGCATCAAGCATTCAAAACAAAACAAAAAATCTTACCAAATAAGTATTCACTCAAACACACATCTGTAGTTAGCTCCTCCCTAAAACCTTAGTGATGCACTGATGTCAGATCTAATAGGATCCTTCAGTAATTCGTTCAGTTGTATAATTTACTTAAACATTTAAATGAAATGCTGTCACCTTTGGTTTACAAGTAAAGCAGGATTTAAAAAAGTTATTACATGAAAGATGAGTGGATGAGTGAGATCAGTTAAACTGCACAGTGCAAAATTCCTCCTACTCAGCATGGCCAGCCAAATCAGGAAGGCAGCGTCAGAAAAATAGAGAGAGAAAGAGAGAAAACACAGCCCTGCAGCACCAGTGAACACAAAGCACAGCAAGCTGTGCTCTAAGTTCAGACTCAAAGCAAGCAAACAAGGCTCCAATGAACTAGCACCCAAAATCTTACCCATCAGACTCTGTCCTCAACGAAAATGGCAGAAATGTAAATCATCGACTGATAACTACGAGGGGTGCAGTAATAATCTCTGACCTCACACTGATATAATTCTGTTATGAGGTTTTGCTACATGAATCCAAACCAATTTCACCATAATTTGGTCAACTATTGTATTTGATCCCTTATTTTAATAATGACAACACACATATATGAATGGAGGGACTATTATAAACAATAAAAATTATTATGCTGAACTTTACCATTACCGTATGTACTGTCTATCTGGACCAAAAAAGTGGCAAATTATTAAGGCATTAGGTGCGACATTTGTCAGTATCTGCTGATACAGGCTGATACAGATAAAGTATTAAGCTCTAATTATAATTATATAGTTAGTTGAAAAAACACTAAACAAACATACTTTTAAACCTCTATCTATTACACACAAACTTATGATCAATCACAGCAAATGGCACTTCCACTCATCAGTAAAAGAAAAGCATGGTGTTAATACCACCTGGTTGCTAGTCTATACCTGCATCTCCATAGGCTAAATTACCTTAATCAAGCCAACATTCAGTTAATGTGTAACGAGAATGATTGTGTGATTACTTAATTTTGTTATCTAAAACCCCCTAAAGGCCCCTAGTGCTGCAGGGATCTGCCACATCCAGGAAAGCTGCAAAAGCACGTGAAAAAGAAACAGAGAAAAGAGAAAGTGCCAAGAAGACACACATTTCAAACCAGTGTCGTCATCAACTGGGCCTCGGTATGCTAAGAGGGAGAGCAATAACGGAGACAAAAGAGTGAAGGGAATAAATAAGGAGAGATAAAATAAAGAGAGAGAGAGCGAGAAGAAGAGCAAGAGAGAGAGAGAGAGAGAGAGAGAGAGAGAGAGAGAGAGAGAGAGAGGAAGAAGAATCAGACTCATTTAAAAGAACACAAAGGCCATGAGGCTCTAGGCAACTCCAAGCTTAGAGAGCTTCTGAAAGGCTACACACTTATATGAACTGAATCCTAAGGGCTAAATTAAAAATATCCTGCTCTAAAAAACCTTTCAACACACCATGACGCCATAAGAAGAAGAACGAAACAAAAGGACAGGGAAAAGAGAGAAAGTGAGTGTGGTGAGTTCAGAGGATAGGAATATGGTGAAAGAATGAATAATAAAGTCAATGACAGACTGAAAGACAGTGAAAACAGGTTTTCTACAAGAAAAAAAGCATATATTAATTTACTTGATTCAAGTATTTACACAATTTCCACCTGAAAAACTACATTAACACAATTGTGTTTTATTTTACTTTTGGCAAAATAGTATAAATAACTATATAAATGAAGTCAGTGTGTAAGGATGTATGTGTATAAGAGTGTGCAAGGGTGTAAGTGTAATACCCACATTAGTGAACACAATTTCACACAATACGGTCGGACAATTGCTCTATAGCAGTAGAGTTGCCTACCCTCAGTGTCGGTCGTCCCCCTGCGCCGAAAAGATTTGTGCTCAAGGAGGATCTGATAGTAGCCAATGATAATAATTTAGGAACAATATAAATCTGTATACAGGAAGGGATCTTCCAGGATGGGAATTTGGAAATGTTGATCTACAGTAGGGGTGGGCAATATGGAAAAATATAATATTACAATACTATAAAATGTTTTCATAATTTGCTGTTTTTTCAAAGGTTTCAGCAGTTGGAACAGAAACAATTAATTTTAAGATCCACACTAAAAAATACTATTTTCAGTATAGTGTTCACTTACAACGAAGCACTACTTTTAATTAAGGCGGAGTGCATCTAAATAAACAAGATCAATTGCCCTCTCATTGACTGCTGCCTTCATTGTGAATTGTGAAACTTGACAATTGAGCTATGGTCTTACCAAACACAAGTATTTAGAAAAGGCTGATTCATTAGGATGGTGACGAACACACAAATGCAAAGAAGGATTTTGCTTCCAGGAGAGATTAATGTACTCTGCTTGTAGTAGTACTTTAGTCGAACGTCAGCTCCATTAATTCATTAACAATGGGTGCATGAACCAACAGATCTGCTCAAAAAAAAGCTCACATTGACTGTTAATTGACCTATGTTTCCGCCAAAACAACTCAGATCCATAGCCATCATTATTAGTAAGATGCCTTGAGTAAAGCAAATGGCCAATATGACTACAGTGTTTGGTAGCTACACTACTTGGAAGCCTCTTCAAATCATCTTTTCATAATATAATCATTATACAACTGCAGATTAATGCCGTAAGGTTGGATTTACTGTTCTCAATCCTCTAAGAAGTCAACTGGAAAATGAGGTCTGATGAAACCAAAATGGAGCTTTTTGTCCATCAGAATAGATGGTATGCTTGGCGGACACCAAACATTGCACATCACCACAAACATACCAACCTCACCATGAAGGATGGTGGTGGCAGCTTGTTGTGGTGTGATGTTTCTCAGCAGCAGGTCCACACAGAACCGCTTTAAAGACATTAACTTGAATGTTCTGGAGTGGCCGAGTCAAAGGCCAAACCTAGATTAGAAAAAGAATTTGTGGCCTAATTTGAAAAAAGGCTGTTCATGCCAAATCTTTATGCAGGAAAGCACAAGAATATAGTGAAATTCAATCTCCTGATTTGTAAGCCAATTTGAAACCTATCCACACAGGATACTATGCTGTGATTGCAGCCAAAGATGCATCTACTAATTACTTTTTTCACAATACATTTGTAAATAATTGCCATTTCTAAGAATTCTGTTTTCACTCTGACATTTAAAATGTTTTGTCAGTTTTTGATTAAAAACTAAATTGACTAAGATTTCATTGATAAAAGCTATAAGAAGGGAAAACATCCAAGGGGATGAATACTTTTTATAAGCACATTATATAATGTTGTGCACTATTGATTCTTTTCTGATATCTTTGATATTATTTTCTAGAATCTTCTACTACCTTTCTTTTACTGAAAACTCTTTTCCATGAAACATGTAGGTGGTCAGTGCAATGCATACACTCTAAGAAGGTTTTCTGTATGTTTATAGTACACAGTATAGTCTATCAATATATAATTCAATGTAATATCACAATCGCCATATTACCCATGCCTAGTGTACAGCAGAACAAGAAAATGAAAGTGACTATTCTTGTCATTATGAAACACAGCACTCAGTGAAACACAACAAAGTTACCTCTGCTTTTCATCCATTCACACGCATGCAGCGGGGGCAGCTATTGAAGAGCAGTGACAAGGACGGTACCTTGCTCAAGGGTACTTCATGACAACCTACTGGTCTGGGATTTGAACCCATGACCTTCTGATCCTGAGGCCAACTCCATAACCACTAGGCCACCGCTACCCCAAAATCAAAATCTCTTAACATCATCAACAGAAGTAAACCATATCCAGCTGGGACAGCAGGAAATCTTACTCTCAATGATGTCACCCAAGCCCTGGGCATACAAGAGCTCCTTCAGTCGGGACACCTCTTCTTTCAGCTCCCGTACCAGACGGTTGTTGGGATCCTCGTTAATGACAGCGTTGCAGCGGATCTGCTTGGCTCTGTCTGCATACCTGTTTCAGAGACAACATCAGGAGAGGCCAGAGTAAGCAAAGAATGTAAATGGATTAAAGGAATGAATGTAAGAGCTCCAGTTAATGGTCATATATCATCTGATGCTATCTGATAGTTTTCAGTGCAGAATGGTAGTTGGCAGCGCTTCTCTGTTATCCATGGCCTAATAATGAATAATAATGTGATATTAAGTATTGAAGGCACTCAACAAGATGTTCGATAATTGTGAATGTCTTACCAGCACACACACACGTACATTCTTAAAAAGAGCTACGCCATATGAGCGCACAATTACTCAATTCAGCAACTTTTCAAGGGTGTTTGAAGAGTGACTGAGATTAATCTGTCATTACATAACATTCTGCTTACACCGCCATTAGCCTTCAACACCTTAACCATATTAACAAGCTCAGAGGAAGAGCGAGGCAGTGAGAACGAGGGAGAAAAGACAGAAAGGAACAGAGTGTGAGAGACAGAGAGAATGTGTGTATGCATGTGAGGGGGAGGGAAAGAGGGACACTGATGGATGTTGCATGAAGACAGAAAGGCAAAAATTAATAACGGGGAAGAGAGGTGATGTAGAGAGATGGAAGAAAACTAGGGCTTCACTATATGACACCATAGCACAACAACATTTACATTTACGTCATTTAGCAGATGCTTTTATCCAGAGCGACTTCCATGTCCTAATTACAGGGACAGTCCCCCTGGAGCAACTCAGGGTTAAGGCAGGGTTAAGGCTCATGGCTTCATATGCCTTGCAATATATTAATAATAAAGTGTCAAATGCATGACATTACATTAAGACTATTTAGCAATACTCATTCAACGTATGGCATAATACTTGAATTTACTCTAACCACTGCTTCACTACATGTATCATTACAGGTCTCTAATGCCTTGTTATCACCACCCGCTCCCCAGCTTAACTATTAAATATTGACATTTTTTACATTTACGGCATTTAGCAGACGCTCTTATCCAGAGCGACTTCCATGTCCTGAGACACTCAGGGTTAAGGGTCTTGCTCAGGGACCCAGTGATGGTAGTGCCAGAGGTGGGATTTGAACCTGGGACCTCTCGAGCCATAGGTCCATAGGCAAGTATCCTACCACTAGACCATGCCCCCCCCACCATTTTTTATTTGTAGTATTGTTTTAAAGATTTGTAGTTTGTTCAAGTACATCTGTGCATACTGTATGTTTATGTTTACGCCATTTAGCAGATGCTCTCATCCAGAGCGACTTCCAGTTCCTGATTACAGGGACAGTCTTGGGGTTGCTTGGGATTAAGGGTTTTGCTCAGGAACCCAATGGTAGTAGCACTGGAGGTGGGATTCAAACCTACGACCTCTTGCTCCATAGGCAAGTATCCTAGCATTAGACCACCACCACCCTAGTGTGGTGTAGAACTGACAATACAGTAGTACCCTACTGTAGAATTAACAGTACGGCTTAATGAGACAATGACAAATATGATTTATATACATATATATATATATATGTTGGAGTTCATGAATGTCTTGAGTTCATCACACATTTATAGTAAACATATAAATGTAGAGCTTTTGGACCTGAGGGTACTGAGTGTCTCATCATAGTTTATGTCTGCAGGACTGAGGGCAGCCACCATTGCGGTACGGGAGTTTCCACCTAGATCGAGAGAAAGGTCAAGATGAGAATACGCAGGTAGTAAAAGTAAGGGTGTAAACACTTTTCAAAAAAACACAGTGCACAACTATTATGTCACACTAAATGCATTTACCTTCCACTGCATTATCTTTAACCTGCTCAGTGCTAGTACTAAGTGAGTGAATTAGTAAGGTAAGTAAAGGAGTGAGTGAAGTGAGGCCAAAATTTAACAATGACGATGGCAGAAGTTTGACAAGACCTTATATGACATTTATTGATCATTTTATATCAATTTTATATGTAATTAAATTATATTTAATGATCATTTTCTCTCTGCAGTTTAAATGAGTGTGCAATTTTAATAAATAATCTGACAGACTGACACTTGCCCAAAGATGGCTTAAACAGCTGATACTATGAGTGTTAAATGGCATAATAAAAAAAGATAAAATAGTTGTTTTTTTGGCAATATCTCCAATGTAGGATTCTTACTTGTGTGATACTGTTTTCCACAAAAAATAAAATCTGCTTGGTCTTTTTTATGCCTATTATTAACGACGGTAATTATTAAAGCGACTGTAAAGCAATAATATACTCTTTTATTTAAATATTATTTAAATAAATACATACCAAGATTTTCTCTGAGTAACCACGTCAACACAGAATCTCTGTAAGGGATGAAACTTTCCACCTTCTTCTTCTTCTTGTTCTGTGTATTTTGGGAAGGTCAACATGTTACCCAGCTGCTAAATTTGTATGATCAAAAGCCTTGCTCATGTTCAAGAGAATTTTTTTTTATTATTCTCACCTTGTTGGATCCAGAATCCTAAGAAAAAGAAGAAGAGGTCTTGTATTTCACTGAAACACTACAATGAAAATGTCACAGAGATTCAACAAAATCAATACATACCACCTCAGCCAGAGCTGAAATAACTTTCCCCAGTGTGGTGAGTGATTTGTTGATGTTTGCCCCTTCCTACAACAGACATAGAGAAACTTACAAACCATCAAAATTAACTGCACAAATGAATCCCTTGCAATGTACTAGAAGACCTTTGTGCAACTTGGTAAAAATTGTTCAAATGAATCCTTTTATTCAACCTCACAGCAAAGGAAAATTACTTTTTAACTGAAGGAATAATCTGCATGCCAATCACAATGTTCTTGCAACAGCAGCGATTTCATAGCTAATAGCATGCCAATGATCATCTCAAAATATATTGTGCTGCTATACAAGACTAAAGAAAACTCAGAAGAGTGAAATCACAGAAGAGTGAGAAGGGCAGGAGCTCTGCCCTTTAGGATGTGACAGGGACCCCAGAAATGAAGAGTGATAATGCAGGGAGAGACTGGAGAAAGTGACAGATACATGAAAATAGAACAATGATTTTCTAGCATGGGCAGTCCTTGGTTGCCTGCAACCAGGACGTTTTTGTTCTATTCTGGCTGCAAACACCTGTGTAAGATAAAAAAGCTGAAAAGAAAGCTGGGTCCCTGGCCACAGTACTTGAAACATCTGAAGTAGAAGATTAATGAGTCCAAAGTTAAGTAAGCAGAAAAAAAGGAAAAGGAAGAAGACACTAAAAATAAAGAAAATGTCCAGCATTCATAACAGGAGGTACTCGCGTTATAATGCAGACGAATATACAGAGATTGTTACCTTGAGACGAGTGCCTTTAGCACCAGTAGAATCAGCTCTCTCACTCCCCGCTAAATCCACCAGACTGATTTTACTGACCTGTCAGGGACATACAGAGTGATGTAAATATGTTTACATCTTGTGCAAGAGAGACACTGCAATATCTTATGTGCATCTTCCAGAGAATGGGTTGGTAATGAGCTCTGTTCAATGACAGAAGAACATGTTCAAGTCACTCTTGCACATAATCAGCTGTGCCCAGAAAAGAAGCCACAATGTCAGACGCCATTCAGAGCAGTTCTGGCACTGAGCAGTGAGCAAATCGTCTGGCCTCAGCGGGTCCTGTGTCCAGTTTACTGAGCGGTAGATCACTTCTCTGAGCAGCTGTTAGGCTCTAGAAAAATCCATGGCAATATACCTTCTCAGAGGTGTTGTCAGTCTCGGCATCACGGCGCTTCTGTGTAAAGATGATGTTGAAGACAGCATGAGAGCGACTGCTTGTTTCGTTCATGTTGGTGGCAGCCACTGTCCTGTAAAGCAGGAGAATGCGAGTAATTAAAATGTGAGTAAGTAACTCATTATCTCAGACCACTTAAAAGTGTTCTTATGTTAGATCTTTAACATTTGCTACACTCGAGCAAAAGAAGCTGTAGAAAAATAAGGTCTAAATCTGACTCCACTGGTTGGGGTTTCCCATTTCACAATCAGCCTATAGTCATTAAGATGTGAAGTGTGTTTTAGCCTAAACTTCTTTTTTAGAAACAGGCAGCCAATTGAAACTGAGGTTTTGAACATGCATCACTCTTAAAAGTGATAGAAGTAACAAAAACAGACTGTTTAGTTCTAAAAGATAAAGGGAGGTTGGAAATGGTCATGATAAAATGAATTATGCTGTTGCTGGCACATTAAATAACATCAATGTCATAAATTGACATAGGAAAGTGAAACAAAATGTGTCTTTTAAAAATACTCCAAATGCTTGGATAATTTGTAATTACAACTGATTATAATATTATATTATAATCCAGGGATGCACAACCTATTCCTGGAAAGCTGTTTTCCAAACCATTTGGCATTTCTCCAATTTAAAATCTAACAATTAACAGATTAACTGAACCAGGTGTGTTTGAGCTGAGAAATAACTAAATTCTTAGTTTTTAGATTTAGTTTTTGGAAACTGGTCCTCCAAAATCAGAGTTCCATATCTGAGAAGGTTTTCATTTCATTTTCTGCCGCTTGTCCCAAACGGGGTCGCGGGGGAGTGCTGGCGTCCAACCCAGCGCACACAGGGCGAGGACGGGGGACGCACCCTGGACAGGTCGCCAGCCCATCGCAGGGACTGAGAAGGTTTTCATATTTGATAATTATCATCAAATTAACAATAGCCCTACCACTTAGAATCCTATCTATGATTATATGACTAATATCTATGATTATGCATCCAAGCCATACAGGCCAATGGTGTCGGACACTGAAAAACAACTCTTTAATGAGCCAATAAAACTGAGATTGCATTTCTAGCACATTGAAGATCCGATTCACTAATCTATTTTTACATATTTCATCCTGTGCTAATAGCTCAAACATTATTCCAAGAGGCTTCAGTCTGCACAGTAATTAGGCCTAGCACAGAATTCACTGCAAAAGAAAAGCGAAAGAAAACCCAAATCAATTCTACTTCATTTTAAACAAATGCTTCAGCAACTGCAATGCGAATTAGAGACGACCTAATTATCCACTGTGCTCGATTAGCCACTGGTTAGCGTGCCCTGCCATTGACTTGTTATACAACAGGGTAATTGTGTGGTAGAAGAAAGATAGTGTGATAACGTTTTTAATGAAACTGTTTCTAATGTAGAAAATTAGAGCCACGGCTCTGCTATAAATACCATTTAAGTCAGCCTCCATTCAAAGTCAGCTTTAGTGATGAAACTGGAGGAGATCTAGATAAGGCTTGGTCAGGAAGAATTAGGTATTCTAACAAAATATGGAAAGGCACAAAGTTTAAGATTTCCTTGCTGTCGTCTGGCAGTTTTAGGAATAAATATCCAACAATACAATGGGCTTTGACAACGCAAATAAAAATAGTCACTGCCCATTTTATTAAAAATGTATGCATATAATTACAAACATTTACAAATTATTTGCAAATACTTGATATTTTATTTTTACTTAATTTTATTTAATATAATAAATATTTTATTTTTAACATATATTATTTTTACTTATTTTTTTTTATTTATTTAATCTTAAACATAATTTATCTTAATAATAAAAGCTCAAATATTTTGTTTATTTTAAAAACTGGTTGAATTAAAGCTCATATTTGCTGTTTATTATTATTGTTATTGTTATTTTTATCATTTAGCACTGTTGCCTTCATTTTCATATCCTTTGTTCTGTTTATTAAAGCTTGGCTGAAATACACTAGATATTAACTTCTAATATTTAGTGATGTTTTTTCAGTATCTTGCATACTGAAAAAACATCACTAAATATTAGAAGTTAATATCTAGTGTGTGTTATTTATGTTATTTATGTTCATAAACATGTTATTTCTGTTTTTAATTACGGAAAATTAACAACTGTTTTGCATAACTGCTGTTTGCTAACATCTACCTTTGTCTCATCAATGGTCAGTTTCTAACAACAGAGTTATTCAGGGTTCTTTTTAATTCTGCAGCTTCTGCATTCCTTTCTCCGCTCTCCACAACTAACTATGTGTTCATCCCACCGGAAGAATCTGTGCAACAGCAATGCATCATTTAATTCATCCATTTATTAGTTGCTATAGCACTGCAATGTTTGTGCACAATATAAATGTATTTTCTGTCTTACTCCCATGGAAGGACCACAAACTATGACCGCAAATTGAATAGAATGGAATAACCTGGCCTTATTTCCTGAGTCCATTAGGTCTTGAATGTCATTGTATGAGGTGACAGCCAGTTTTGACAAATCTTCCACATATGGGCCCAACAGGGGATGTTCTCTCACACGCAGGTTGCCTTTATTCTTGGGGTTAAGGAGGTCCCGTACACGCTCACAGTAAATCTCCATATAACTGACCTGTAACACCAAATAAAACCATCTTGAGCTGAAACAAATGCAATAAAAAAGTCTTGACCTTACTTGAATGAAATATGTCTGGCATAATACTGTCAGGTTCAAACTAGAATTTACTTTTAGAGTTTAAAAAAGAAAAACAATGGTAAAGGTTTACCTCTACAGAATAAGACATGCTGTTGTCATTATTGCTGTCATTAATCTTGGTGAAAAGATCTTCACACAGCTGTTGATGAAGAGATAAATTGAAAGAAAAACAGAGAGAGTGAAAAATGGAGAACCCCTTTTATCCTTTTCCCTCATCAGGCAGTTGAATAGATGTTTGCATATGTGCTTTAGTCCGGTGTTTGGCTTTCCTTTAACACTGTTTGATCTGACATTGTTAATGTCATTTATATGTGCTGGTCTTACTGATTCGCTATTTAAACAGAAGTACCTGCTTTATCAGAGACTATTCATATGGCAGTACAGTGCAAACAGGAACTACATTATTCGGGAGTACATCACATTGGGTAAATAGGCATATAAACAGCCAAGCTTGGCTGTTAACGTCTAACTGCATGTATGCTGGTGTGTACAAAATGGCATTTTATATTTTATCAAATTTTAAATTAAAAAAAAATATATATATATATATATATATACATTTCTTTAAAAACAAATTTTATTAACGCTGTTATTTACCAGAGGGATGATTCCTTGCTGGTCTTTTTCTTGTTTTCCCATCATTGTATATGATTTGCCTGCACCGGTCTGTCCATATGCAAAGATACAGACATTGTACCCCTCAAAGGCATGAAGTAACATTTCCTCCCCGATGTCTCTGTATACCTGCTGCTGAGAGGCATAGTTGATGTCCTCTGGCTGTAAGATCATGAACAGGACAGGGACAGAAAGGTCAGGTTAAGTCACTTTTCAATGCATCAATGAGTAGAGGTCTGCTGACAGGTTTGTATCATTAAAAAGTAGTATTGATAAATTATTGAATTTCATTGTATAAGAGTGCCCCCCAAAAAAGTCATAGCTAACATTTTACCTCTGGGACAAGGTGAAGATCTATGGAACATATTTTTGACTCAATTAAAAAAGGTTGTTGATTTGAGTATGTCACTGCTAACAGAGCCTAACTGCTTAAGCCCAAAAGGTATACTTTTTGTATATATATATATATATATATATATATATATATATATATATATATATATATATATATATACTTAGTAAAATGATTTTACAATAAATAAAGTTATTTATTACATAAAAATAAACATACATAAAAGTTACATAAACAAAATAATGTAAAAAAGTATAGTTTGTGTAACCTAATCCTTCCAGTTTTTTTTTTTTTTTGTACCACATTGTGACCTTTTATTTTCTTCTGTTATCATGTCTTATTTGGTTTACTTTCTCCCACATTACTTACCGAGGTGTGTGACCAGTAGGAATAATCAAAGTTGAAGCTTTTGGTTTCTTTGGGTACTTTTGGGTTGAGGATTGCTGAAATACAGGACAATGCAACACAAAGCAGGATATTTGATGAGTGTCTATATTGGTATGCTGGTATACAATATATACATATACATATGCAAGCATATAAGCAAGGCTAACTATATAATGTATAAGCATATACATACACATATACAATATACAGTTCTGTAAAGGTTTTAGGCAGGTGTGAGAAAATGCTGTAAACAAAGAATGCTTTCAGAAATATAAATAATGATTGTTTAATTTTAATCAATTTACAAAATGCAAAATGAGAGAACAAAAGAAAAATCTAAATCAAATCAATATTTGGTGTTACTACCTTTTACCTTCAAAGCAGCATCAGTTCTTCTAGGTACACTTGCACACAGTCAGGGATTTTGTAGGATTATAGTCGGTGTGTGATCAACCAGTTTTACCAAACAGGTGCTGATGATCATCAATGTCACACGGAGGTTGAAACACAGTCATGTTTGGAACAACCGACCAGCCGAGTTCCTTCAAAAACTGTGTGCAAGTGTACCTAGAAGAACTGATGCTGTTTTGAAGGGAAAGGGTGGTCACACCAAATATTGATTTGATTTAGATTTCTCTTTTGTTCATTCACTGCATGTTGTTGATTGATGAAAATAAATGATTAACACTTCCATTTCTGAAAGCATTCATTTACAGCATTTTTTCACACCTTCCTAAAACTTTTGCATAGTACTGTACATATGCAAGTGACTACAATTTTGAGTTTCAGCAGCACAGACAGACATGATCAATACCTTTTACAAGTTCACAGCAATTAGTCTCATCTGTTGGATATTGAATATACCACAAAAAAAAATCTAAATTCAAATATTTGTATAAGTTGATTACAAAATTAATGATATCCCAATATATGGTTGATGCCAAATTAACATATGTGATGTAACGAGTAGAGTGATTGTAACAAAAACAAAACAGACCAGAACAATCCAATCAAAATGCGTCAGGTTTTAAAGATATTTTTAGCAGTACCCAAGAAGCATAGATCTATTCAAAATGAGCAGATATATGGATATATTTGTAAAACATCTTGATACTTAATTTCTTCAGTAATGTCCAGCTGAAGTCTACAAAGGGTAACCTGCAAAAGAGCCACACTGGGCACATAATAGCCTGTCGCTTGTAAGTAAATGGCCTTTGCAGGAAGTGCTGAGTCACTGTACTATTCCTACAAAGAGAATTAGCAAATAAAGTGACACAAGCTGTGATTGTGCTGTCAACACTATTATTCACATACGAAGAAAAGACAGTAATCTTACCGGCTAAGTTGAAAGTTAAATTAAACTGTAAACCTTCAAATAAATTCACAGGCCACTGTTATAGTAAACAGCTCCTATAAAAACAAACCAAGTTGGGATTTAAGGGATTTTATGCATTTTAATTTACAATGTCAGTGCAATTACAAACATGACATTTCCCATCAAACCTTTTGTGAAAATAGGGTGTGTGTGTGTGTGTGTGTGTGTGTGTGTAAGGGGCAATTCAAGGTCATTAATCAGAAAAATGAATATGGGCACAAACAGTTCCGTTTAAATAGAGAGAATAAGGTTTATCTCCTTAGAATGAGACAGAATGAGAGAGAGAGAGAGAGAGAAAGAGAGAGAGAGAGAGAGAGAGAGAGAGATCAAGAGAGAGAAATCAAGAGAGATCGAGAGACTGAAAGAGAGAGACTGAGACAGAGATCGAGAGAGAGAGAGAGAGAGAGATCGAGAAAGAGAGAGAGAGATAGAGAGAGAGAATTCGAGAGATTGAGGGAGACTGAAAGAGAGAGATAGAGAGAGACAGAGATCAAGAGAGAGAGAGAGAGAGAGATCGAGAGAGAGAGAGATCAAGTGAGAGAAATCGAGAGAGATCGAGAGAGACTGAAAGAGAGAGATAGAGAGAGACAGAGATTGAGAGAGAGAGAGAGAGAGAGAGAGAGAGAGAGAGAGAGAGAGAGAGAGAGAGGGAAAATAATTATCTTCAGTACTAGCACAATCTTACTCCCTGTATGACTCATCAAGTCATCCCTGTGATGTGTCAATAACAGAAATTTCAATTGGCACTAATGGATTTTTCTCATTTCTTAGTTATGGAAGACGTCAAGCCAATGACTGTCCATTCGAATCTTTATTGGAGCCCATGTAACACCATTGAGGTCATTCTCATAAGCTCCTGCACACCTGGTTTCTACTTCCCTTAGTCATCACCTTCCCGACAGTACGTCACTGAGTGATTACTCAGTCTACCCACGTGGCATCAACAAACAGGGGCTTCGTCATGGTGAGCAGTGGGCAGCATGTCCGCCAATACTAATCACTACACACTGTCTATTGTTAACCAGCCTTCTTCGGGTAGAACGTTTCTAAAAATACCTCTTCAATCAGCAACAAGCAAACTGTGTGATCATCACCTTTTGTGGTTTAAAAAATGAATCAAATAACAGTGTATATCTAAATATAGTCAAAGCAACAGATGAACTTTCTCCATCCAGACATGTCAAGATTACTGTTTTTGTAGCAAAGGGGAAAAAATGTCACTTTTCTTTTCCTATTTTGTTTAATGCTATAATTATTTATCATTATTTTCACAGTTGTTGTGTTCAATGTGGCAAAAATACAGCATCACACTACCCAGTACACAGCATTACATCTGATAGGATGAAGTGGTAAAACTAAAAAAACAAAACCCTATCCAGCTATTATCATAATGTTCTGTTTATGGTGACATATTATGCTGTGATTTATCATGAAAACTAAATACTGTCATTTGGCCCAGTTGAGTTTAAAATGCAATCAGATTTTTATGTAAATAAAACTGTTCTATTGCAGTGTGTAATGATTCATTACAGTTACTTTTAATCAAGTCATGACAAAATGTTATGCATTTATATACTCTAGGTACTGGATTATGTACTGTTTTGGACGTCTACAAAATCAGAATACCTGAAAAAAAAAGCATAAATGTAATTATATGCCAACCCACAACCCACACTCAACGAGAAAAATGAGAACATTTACGGTAATGGAAACAATACTGTAGTGGCCTGTCCACAGACACTTTGGGGGGACAGGGACTCAAGGAAAAAGGAAAATAATTTTGAAATAAGATTATATAATCTACAGCATATTGAAACTACTCATTCAAGAGGGACAGTTTATTTTATTTTACATGCTGAGCAAGAAAGCCTCCCCCCCACACACACCCCAATTCTGTTTATGTGCCGGGGCAAAACGAAAATTGCTAGAACAGTCTCTCTGCACAACTCACCAGTTTAACTGCCAATAAAAAGGTCAAATGTCTCACCTAATCAAAACTCATCCAGTGCAGGGCACATCAAGTGCTGGAGAATATTTATTGCACCAAACTTTGCTAAAAACAACCAGCAAATCAGAAATCTATAATTTTCTATCAGTCTGAAAGATGGAATGGTGAAAACACCAAACCTTGTATAATTACTACTCGACAATTCAGTCACTGAAAACCTTCATCGCCTTCATTATTGTTAGTGAGTTTCCTAAGCGGAATCTTTCTCATGAGTATCAAGAATATAGACTGAAGCGAAATAGTTCCATTTCTATGAAAGTGATACATCTCTGACAACTGGCAAATCAACTGTTTTCATATTCCTATGGGCAGCGGTGGCCTAGTGGTTAGGGTGTTAACCTCATGATCGGAGGATCGGGGGTTCAAACCCCTTCCCAATAGGTTACCCTGAGGTACCCTTGAGCAAGGTGACATCCCTGTCACTGCTCCCCGGGCGCTTTCAATAGCTGCCCACTGCTGTACGGTGTTTGAGTGTGCATGGGTTTAAAGCAGAGGTCCAATTTCGTGGTGGTTCATTGTCTGCTGTGCTTTGACCTCGCAATGACAAGGGTTGTCACTTTCACTTTATAGTTCTCACAGACTTGGAATGAGATGAACTTTGCTTGGGGCTGCAAAGTGTGAGATTTGTCTTTTTGTTTCTGCCGGAGGTGAAGTGAGTATTTTGTTTTGCTTGTCTCCCTGCCCCCGTCATTAATCTCGGACATTCAATGCTTACGGGCCTGCTATTACAAATTATGAAGCAGAAAAATGTGTTATAGACACACACACACACACAAAGAAGACTACATACTCAATAAACTGTCAATTTCTCAGCTGCCCTTTCTGACCTATGAAGATAAAAGGAGAGATGAAATGCTACATGGGCCTCGTGTGGTTCAGAGGTTAGGGTTAGGTGTGAAATTGACCCTAAACACACACAAGACATTGAACAAAGGCAGAAGAAAAACAGGTCTGTAGGCAGAAAGGAGAAGCACTAGATGATCAGAACAAAGTTACAGTAACCAATGAAGTGAGTAACAAAGTTAAGACCAAGATATTACATATATATATATATATATATATATATATATATATATTGTACACACACGTATATATTGCCCATCATTTGTTTCTTGAAAACCAAATGCTAAACCTGGTCTCACAGGTTTCAAACATGAACTTTTCAAAATATAAATGCACCAGATACTTGGGCTGGTAAACATGCAAGTTATACAAAAGACACAATAAGTACAATAAACATTACAAAGAAAAATATACGCTTAATATATGCCCTTACGAAATCTAAATAAATAGCCAATTTAAAGCCCTTGCTTTAGTCCACACAATGTTCTATCTATTAATTTTCCCGTTTTCAGGAAGCAAAACTTCCTTGTACAGGCTAGGTTTAATCTTTTCTGGGAAACCAGCTAGTTATGCTTGCAATTAATTATTTCATTTCTCAACACATTCATGATCATTTAATTTTACTAAGCAAATGAATATTGGCCAAAGAGAATACTAAGGAGGAAGTATTAAAGCAAAATTACAAAAAGCATGACACATGGCTTTAAAAGACATAATTAACAATGAAAGATAAACTCTCATTTATTTATTTACTTAATAAATCCATTTTACCTCTTCAAATATTACACATATGCACTGCACTATGAACAGCTGCCCACTGAAAAGGAGTTAAATGTCAAAATTATTATTTATCTGCACGCACAAATAAATACAGTTACAGAGAAACTATGTCACCATGTAATCCGTCTCACTGTGTACACACTACACTCTGGAGATTTGTCATTGTCCCAGTTACCAGCTCTAGAGCAGACCAACACTGAAGGCACCATTATTAGGCAAATGAGTATTTTGAGGATTAATTTTAATACAGAACAAAAACAGTGCTATCATTCAATCCAAAATGTTAATAACCCTGAAACCTGAATGTTTTACAAAGAAAATGTCAGAGTGAACATTCTTAGGGGAGTGCATATGTGTGCACAATTATTGGGCACCTATTTGTGTGCAGATTTTTTACACAACTAAAAGAAAAATGAAAATCTTCCCATCTCACTTGTTTTTTCTCATCTGTTAAAGTGAGGATAATTAACAAACAACTCAAACTTTCTTTACAAATAAACATTTCTGACGTTTAAAAAAAAAAAATAAAATAATCAGTGAACAATGTAGCCACCTTTCTTTTCAATAACATACTCCTTCCATTCATGAGGTCTGTCAGTTTCTTAATTTACATTTACATTTACAACATTTAGCAGACGCTCTTATCCAGAGTGACTTACATTTCTTAACTACAGGGACAGTCCACCTGGAGCAACTTGGGGTTAAGAGTCTTGCTCAGGAACCCACTGATGTTAGTGCTGGAGGTGGGATTCAAACCTGCGCCCTCTTGGTCTGTAGGTGATTTTCATACCTCTAGACCACTAGCACCCCATAATCTGTTGATGATCAACCTATTGTCCCAGACACTTTTCAGAGAGGGCTGTTTTCCTTTCCCATAAATCTCTGGTTTAAGAAGAGCCACAAGTTCTCAAAGAGGTTTAGGTCAGGTGACGAAGGGGGCCATGTCATTATTCTTTCATCTTTAAGGCCATTACTGGTGAGCCACGCAGTGGAGAACTTCCATACATGCGATGGAGCCTTGTGCTGCATAAAAATCATGGTCTTCTTGAAAGACGGAGACTTTTTCCTGAACCATTGCTTGAAGAATGTGTCTTCTAAAAACTTTTTAGGTTTGGGAGTTTATTTTGAGTCCACCTTCAACCCAAAAAGGTCCAACTAACTCATCAGACCAGTCCATATCAGTACCCCACCTCCACCTTGCTGGTGTCTGAGTGGAAGTGGAGCTCTGTGCTCGTGACTGATCCAGCCATGGTCAAAATACTCACTTGCCTAATAATTCTGTACACAGTGTAGAGCTTTCTCACATCAATTTGATCAGACTAACCATTGCACCTCAGACACACTACAAGCAAACAGTATGAAAAATACAGCACAGTGTGTTGAAAAAGTGATGGAAAGGCCAAAGAAAGTGGAGAAAGAAAGAATATGCTCATGATCCAAAACATATAAGCTTAGCCGTTAAAGCATGAAGTGTTGTAGCTTGGGCTTGTATGGATGGTTCTGGAAAAGGCTCAAAAAAATTTATCAATGATGTAACATGTGATGGAAGCAGCTAAAAGATGGGTACATAAACAAGTGAGTGAGTGAATGAGTGAGTGAGTGAGTGAGTGAGTGAGTGAGTGAGTCAGTGATTGACATGCATGACTAAAAGCTGTCTGAGATGTTATCACAACTAGTCAAGCTCATTTGAATACTTTTAATATTTGTTTATTGGGGTTTTACTCTGTTCAGGTATTTGGAAGAACCAAATTCAAGCACTTTCTTCGGGCCATTTAAACTCAAACAATGCTAAGATTTTAAAGCTGCAACTTTGAAATGACAACAAAAATGCTTGTGCAAATGTGCAATTAAAGCAAAACAAATTAGAGGCATAAAAGTAAACTGTGGAGCTCAGAACCTCAAGCTTCAGGCTTTATGAAAGCCAAACACCAGCACTGCAGTTGAGGTGAAGCTAACTTAAGCCAATTCTGCAGACAACAGAATGGCAAGCAAAATGTCTACTAAAATGTATTAAGTAATTACATTTTTTATAATTCATACTATAAAAAAATTTGCGATCTCGAGACCTAACGTGGGAGAAGTGGTTTAGCTATTTAGGTCAGCAATGTAGTAATCTGAATAGCACCCGTATGAAACACCATAAGACTACATTACTTAATTAGATGCTCTGATCTAAAACTGAAAGCATTTTTTGAGCAGCTGGAGTTAAATATCTCTCTTCCTTTACTAAAAGCACCAAGGTACATAAAGCCTGCCTCTACAATTAAGGCAATACATTTTTAAAGCCTAGTCAAGTCTCTCTTTAAAGATTGACTCTACAGACAAGCATGTGTGTTATAACAGGAGAGTGGAGCCCAGGGGAGTGGAGACTTTGTCAGTGTGCTGCAAGCTCAGCCATGTCTCAACACTCCTTTTAAGACTGCACATGGCAGAATGGGCCAGAGTGTACCAAACAGCTCTCCAGCTGGTGATTCACTGAAAAAAAGAAAAATACAGTGCATCATTATTAATCACATTGTTTGTGATTACGTTGTTATTTCTTTTTTTAATTTAGCTTTTATTTAGCAGCATTTTGAAAAGTTATTATTATTATTATTGTTGTTGTTGTTGTTGTTGTTGTTGTATCCGTTTTCTTTGCTTGGTTATCCTCTTGTTGGTAAATAATTGTGGTAAAACATTTAATAAAAATGGATTAACTGCTAATCTGTGCCTCATTTTATTGCACATTTGGTTCCTCGTTAACAGCCTAGTGACTTCTGGCTTCCTTCTGGATGTGGAAACTGTGATGGGTTGGGCTTCCAACTACTTGCTAATGATGCAGAGTGGCAATGCCTAAATTTTTCATAGCCAGGGGAGTGTTTGCTTTCCAGCTCATCTCAAAATCCTGATCTGTTTTTATTGCAGTGTAAACAGAGCTGTGAGGTCTTAAGAGAGCCTGCAAATCTTTGGATTGATACAGCCCAAATTAGGCCTCTTAAAAAGGAGCAGCTCTCTCGGAAAGTACCAGCCAACTGGACTAAGCTGATAAGACTTGATCACTCTTCCATCCATCCCCCACTCTTTCTCTCTTCTTCTCTGCCTCATGCACTTTCTCCTTCTATTTGCTTCACCCCATTTCACTCCTCCGTGTTTTTAGCTTTACCTCTACTGCAGCCAGGTGTAACGAGGAAGATGACATGTTTAATTACCACCGGTGACATTGACTCCTGGCTGTAGGTGTGCAATAAAAGTGGGTTACTGAAAGCTGGACCACATCATCACTGTTATTTCAAAACCTTGCAGTTTGACTACTTTCCTCTTGATTTTATCTCTCATATTATGTGGGCAGTTGATGAAAATTGCTCACCAGAAATCTCAAAATGATTTGTAATAAAATTTCAATACCGTCTTGTACATTCAGATTAAGAATGGTTTTACATTTTTCTCTTCTGTACTGCTTTGTAGAGATCAAGGGCTTGTCACAGCAGTGAGGAAATGGAGCTATGAAAACATCCTTCCCCTGCTATCTGGTCGTTGCTGTTGACTCCATCTAGAGTTCCCATGAGAACAGCCCCCACCTAGTTCTCTGCTCTCCTGTACAACCTCATACAATCCTTAGGAACTACTCTGCACTGCTGTGAAAAAAAAAAAGCTTTAGCCCATTTTGTGCTTTCCTCTGTTTTTGTCATAACACAAAAATATTGAGTAATATAAAAGATTTACAAAAATTCAGCTTCCAAAAGATTCCATTTTATTTACCAAAGGTCGATAGTAGCAGGCCCTGAAGCAGCAATACCTCCCCACACCATCACACTGTCATCCTTCTGTTTGACTTTGGACATGATGTTCTTATTGTTAAAAGGTGTATTTGCTTTATACCAGATGAAATGGGACCCATGTCTTTCAAAACATTCCACTTTTGCCTCACAAGAACAAAAGCAATATCACAAATGTTGTAGGGTTATTAAGTTTTTCATTTAAGTGTTCTGGAAACATTTAGACAAGCCTTAACATTTTCCTTGCTTTGCAGTGGTTTTTGCTTTTCCTTTCTCATGGATACCATTTTATCCAGTGTCTTTCTTACGATGGATCATGAACGCTAACTTTAACTGGGCTGAGAAAGGCCTGCAGCTCTTTGTACATTCTTCTGGGCCCTTCTGTGAGTTCTTGATGAGTTCTCTGTACCCTCATAGAGTAATTCTGCTAGGCCTAGAACCTTTCAGAAGCTTCACGTTGCATCCAGGTTCAACATGGATGGCAGTGATCCATTTTTAGTATTGATCATTTAATTTAACCTTTTATTAATTGAATTAGGTTTACTGGTTGATTTAATAACTATAGGGAGCAATTACTTCTTCAGGTGAGGTTTTACCCTTATCCTTAGTTTTTTTTATATTATACCCAATTTTTCGGCCCTTACTCTCTATGACTGAGAGCACTGGGAGATCGCCATCGTTAGGCATGTCCAAATGAAGACAATATCCTGAGCCCAAAGTGAACTAGATGTTTTAATAAAATGGATCAAGGCAAATTTATGCAAAAATATAAGGCAGGAAAAAAAGTATTTACTGAGAAATTTCATGGCCTTACGCAACCAAAAACTAAAGTTGATACTTCAGACATAGTACGATAACACCTTTAGCCTTGCTGGCAGCGATGTGAAAGATTTGTTGATTTTAGCTTGTGATCACAGAACACAGAACATTCCTGGATAGATAAAATTCCTGGATAGCAGTTAAACAAAAACTAAAAATTACTTTGGCTTATGGCTGACACTCTCCACTGCATATGTGCACCCCACAAATACCATAAGTGTGGGAAGTTGAGTTAAATGTCAGATATGTGCCTTAAAGGCTTCTTTTTGCAACTATTTCACATTCAGATTTTATTACAAAAATATAATTTATTCACATTTTGAATGATCAGGCTTAAGTGAACCTCTGTTTCTGAATCAGGCCGTCATTATGCATTTTCATTATAACTCTCCCCTGCTTGCTGAGAGAAGACCTGAACACTGCAGACTGAGATTCTCCTTCCTACCAGCTTATTAGACTGTGTGAGCAGCCTAATCAGGCCTTCCATGATAGCAGGGAGGCTCACGGCAGCCAGAACTGTCATTCACTTAGCTCCGTGCCATTCTCAAGCTTTGTGGGAAACCGGCTATTGACCCATCTCCAGCCGACAGCAGGGACAATGCAGCCAGCTCAGGGGCACAAAAGGACTTCTTTAGGCCCAGACCTCTGCTAACAACCAGTCATTTACACCCTAATACTGGGACTGGCTTCACTCCAAACAACATTAGAACGGACTGAGTTCATTGATGACATCAGCCATCCATTTGCCTCGTTACCAAGTCTGCATCTCAATGCCATGGGAAAAAACCAACTCACACAAAGTTGCTGTTTAGGACTGTGCATTGTGCGCCATCAACAAAAAAACCTAGGGCAACCTTAAAAAACTCCTCATGTCAGAGCGACACCAAATATGGTCAAACATGTTAACTAAGATCCATTTTCTATGAGAACATGTGAACAGTTTTTTCCCTTTTATGTTAAGAGAACTTGGACTATAAATAACCAATGCCAAACTATGCTGTTCATTGGTTACATGTAATCATTTTATTCAAACTCTGGTGAAGTTCATGGGCTTTGTGTACTCCTCTCAACAAAAAATACATTTTTGAGAATTCAAGAAACTGGTGGTATTGAATATTGGCATTTAGCTCGATAATATTTTTTGTTTTGTACATATTAATACCTTTCCTGTTAAGAATTATATAATTTACTGATATCTCTAGAGAAAGATTGAGCAAAGAACAGAAAGAAATCAGTGGCAATACTGTATTTACGAGGAAGCAGAAAAGAAGACTAAATACCTGCAGCCTTTCAAAAGATGGGCCCAAATGATATTTGAGGAAAAAATGAAGGGCACTATAACAAGTATAGAAGGTCCTCCATCGCATCCATCAAATTCATGATTTAGGTTTTGGTCAAACTGTGCTGTGATTTTTTGATTAAAATGCTGTAAGGCATCACTGGTAGATGGTATTTGAACAATGCCACACCTGTATCAAAATGTTGCAGCATAATACGCAAGTCTAAATCTGCTCAGTTACTAGTCAATCTTACTTTTAATGTAGCTTTTGAAAAAAGTGAAAGTGACTATTCGTCATTGCGAGGTCACAGCCCACAGTGAACCACAACAAAAACTGGACCTCTGCATTTAACCCATGCAAACACCGTGCAGCAGGGGGCAGCTATGAAAGCGCCTGTGGAGCAGTGACGGGGACGGTACCTTGCTTTGGTATTTGAACCCACAATCACGATCTTTTTTTTGCCTCTTAACAAGCAGGTCACTCTCATTTTCTAAAATCTTTCCTCTAAAGTGCCGACTTTAGAGCAGTCTCTAAGCTTTTTCAAAAGAGCAAAAAAAACAAGTCTAGCAGCTTAACTTGTCATCGTGAATCAAAGTGAACAAACTGTCACTTTGCAATAAACTTTCACTGTTCTGTAACAAAAAGTATCTCCAAAATGGTAAACTTGCAGGATAATGCAAAAACCTGCTCAAATTTAAATGTAAGCTAGTGTAAAGCGATTTAATTCCAGCTCATTTGGGGGCATTTCTTTTGACACTTTCATCCTGAAATCCTCCCCCAGTGTAAAGATGGAAAAATAATTCCAATTCGAATGGAAAAATAAACATTTAAAAAATGTTCGGATGCAAGTCATATTCATATTTATATTTAATCAAAAAAGGTCATTAAAATTAATCTACAAAACATTTTAAATTGTCCTCTGACGTGTCACTGCCATTTTCTTGGAATGTTAACATCATCCTACACGTCCTTGTAACCCTGCCATCCTATTCTCCTCTCACACAACCCTGACCCTGAGCTGAGTAACAGTAGTGGTGTAGTATTGCATCCACCATAATTAAGAACCCATTAGTTTCTAAAACACCTGCCAGCAAGCTGCAAAAAGAGGTGTTAGAAATTACAGGCCTGCAGTTTGTTCTTTGTAATGTTTCGGTGACCTTCCATCCAGCATGCCACATGTAAAGAAATTCTATCAAAACTCTCAACCCTTCAGGACCAGCCATGATATGAGAGAGACAGCATGGTGGCCATACTGTTTGTCTCGAACCACCCATGACGGAAGGAAGCTAAATTAGGCCAAACAGTAAATATTTTACAAGGTCTCATACATTATTGACCAATGGCTTTGCAGACTAGAAATCAAATCTCCCTCAGTCTCCTATCGGATGAGTTCTCCTCGCCTTCCCTGGGTTTCCTAACACACACACACTCACAAACATTCCAAGGCTTCATTAGAGCAACAGTCCAGTAATGATCTGAAGCATAAAAACACCCAAAAACATACTTGTGCAGTAGATAAATTCTGTTTCGTCACAGAGCGGCTTAATGTTTGGCTCAAACTACATGATCAACTACCCGATCAATGCGCTTTTGAGATGCTAAATTTACATCTCTTACTCAACTCTAGGGATATTCTGAGACCAAGACATCAAACCCAACAGCCTCAAGATAAACCCACAGCTTCAAAGCCAACCTCTTTAAAATATTTATCTGTTTGCTCTCTCTGTGTACAGAATATTTTTAACTGTGCTTTTCTGTCTCACTTTCAGTGCAACAAAATTAGATAAATGGTTGCATATGAAGCATATGTCGCATCAGATCAGCTGGTACGTAGACTCTTCTCAGTCCAGTGATGAGTGAACTGCTTTTTCATAACGGCGTCTCAAAATGGTAGCCCTTATGAAATCATCCCAGATGAGGTCAGCTGCATATGCTTCATAAAAACTAAAAACAGGCAGCAATAACAGGGCACAACATGCTGAAAGTACAGGCTTGTTAAAGGAAAGCCATTCTGCCATTTTCATTCCCCAACAATTACTGTTCCCTTCATAATGGTTCCCAACTTTATTTACTGAACATTTATAAAATAAAGACTGAACTAGAATATCATAGAAATTACTGAGCATTAATAGTCTAAATTGCTAAAGATCATTTTTGCATTGCAATAGTACAGTTAGTGTTGATACAATAAGTCAATTCTAGTACAATTTTGAAATGGAAAAAAATCAAAACATTTGGCTAAAAAGCACAGAAGTAAAAGGCTTTAATCAAAGTGACCAAATGATTTGTGAGTTGCACACAGATACTCACTGGTTGTGTTTCCTGACATCTGTATAATGCACTTGCTCTCTTTGCCCATCTCCCGTGAGTTGAAGGGGCGGACTCGTACCGCCACCTTCACCGAGGCCCCTGCCATGGTGCCTCTTTATGGGTCCCACTGCTTACTGTTCAGACCACACCTATCGGAAAGAAAACCAGCATGTGTTATTTCACACTATTGATCGTGACCTTTATTACCATTAATGCTCATGTAGAACAGCAACAGCAGAGGGTAAATATCAAAAGCTGAACCTTTTTTCATTTTGTAATTATTATTGCTGCCTACTGAAATCAGCATCCCCACTACAAACATAAAAAGAATCCTCTTTTGCACTCACTGCAGCGAATGCATGAGAATATTGAATCAGATGACCTTTCTCCTCCATTGCAAATAAAATTACACATTGTCTGGAAGGCAATAACTATCTTCGTAGACTTAAACATCAGAGAAGAACTTCTGCTGTAAATTTTAATTATAACATGGGGTAGATCTGTCCTATGAAGCCTTGTTCCATGGCTGGCACTGTGGGAGTTGAAAAAAAATCCACACTCATTAAATAATTTTAAGTAAGCATATAATGTCATTGCCTAGAGAATGCCGAGGGCCAGGGTCTGTATGATTTGAGCTTGAAAGATCATGCTGAGTCAGCTACAGTAACCAAGAGGCAGATCCAGGTCCAGGAGCAACAAAAGAACTGCTGGTCTGGCTAAATGTCGGTGCGCTTCCTAGGATTACAATGGCCCAATAACACTCAGTCAGAGTTCAGAGCAACCATGGTGAATGGCCAAAATGGTGGCTCTGTTACTGTACAATGGTAGAGGCCCCGATTCCTATTTCAGCTGATAAACAGCATGTAGTTGTCTCTGCCATACTTGTTATTACCCTGGAGATTTATTGAAATAAGACAATGTGCCATCTTGTGTGTGCTGGCTGCAGGGGAGGCTATCTCTAAAGCAATATCACGCTGGGCCACATTCTGCTGCACTGGAATGAGAGACGCTCATTATTCCATGTCTTATTAAAACAGTACTACAAAAAACAGTACTTTTTTGCCTTAGTCAAATCAAATGCTAGGGCTTATCTCTTTGCAAACAGTTGTATGTAGTGTAAAATTATTTTTTTTCTATCTTTACCTAAAGACCCTGCTTAGGAGAAGCAATTGAGATAATGAATGAATGAATGAATGAATGAATGAACTAGAGCTACAGCTCACCACTACAGCGAACATGTTAAATATTTTTTGATGATATACATCAGGCATGTCCCATTTCATAAGTGGTCTTCATACAGTTTGACAGCACATAATAAAATTCCGGTTTAACAAATTAATTATGACTATTAAAGGTCATGCTGTGTGTGGCACCATTAGGCCAGGACAAGAACCAGGACAAGAACTGAAAGATACAGTCTTTAGTCTTGCTCATCCTGAAATGCTAATAGAATATAATAAATGATTTTAAAATGTTCCTTGCTTATGACAAAAACCATCCATTCATCCATCCATCTATTCATCAATTATCTGAGCCTCTTATCCTATCCAGGTTCACAGAGGACAGAAGATGGAAAAACACCATGGAAAGATTGCCAGCCCATCACAGAGCACACACACGCACACACACACACACACACACACACACACACACACACACACACACACACACACACACACACACACACACACACTCACACACACACACATATATATATACACATACACACACACACACACACACACACACACACACACCCTGGGGCCAATTTAGCATCTACAGTCCAACTGACATGTCTTTGGACGGTGGGAGGAATTCTCGGTGGGATAAAACTCCCAGATGAGAATGAAACCCAGAACCTTCTCGCTGTGAGGCTGTACTGACAAGACACATCAATATAAACCAAAACCAGACCAAAACAAATGACATTTTCAGACTAACATCATATCAATCTATTCCCAAAACCTTACCATACCCTACACCTTCACCAGTCATCCTCAGATTTTACTAAACCTACAATTTACATGCAAAGAAGCTTTGAAAACGCTGCCTTAAATACATAACCCATAAAACAGCACTGTGGGAACATCACTGCTGATAAAATCCTTCCAGAATGATCATTTAGTGTGAAGAACTGCTGTTTCCGTAGGTCAGCTTTAGCCTCCACCCTGAAGTGGCTCCGTTCTTTCAGGGATGAAATGACTCGGTGAGTGTTTAGTCTTTTGGTCTGGTGAAGTGTAACAGGAGTTACAGGGTGGCTGTCAGCCCTCAGCTCTTCATTAAAAGGTCAGAGAGACCAGTCTCACCTTAAAGGACGTCCATCAGTGAGAGGACAGTTCACACCAGGCATGACTGTGCATTTATCACACCCTCTACCAGGACTGACAGACCCTTATAACCACCCCCAGCTGCTGCTCCACCATCCTAAACTCGGTTTTCCTCCCAGAGGGACACAGCTTGTGGGTTGTTTATGGCCGCACCCACAATGAGTCCAAGTTTGGGGAAGCAGCAGCAGTCCAGCCCCGTTAAATCAGAAGATCTTACCTTTTAAAGCCTCCCAAGCTGGTCACCACCCAGCAAACCGACCCCGTCCCAGCAGTGCCTCTTTGTCTGCCTGTAGACGTCCCTGCCTCAGATAATGAGAGAAAGCCCCCCTTGTCCTCCCTCCCCACTCCGAGGTGGTCCGTGGGGGGTTTTCTTGGCTCCTGCCTGATCAGAGGCTCAGTGAAGGGAGGACTGTGTGTACTCTGTAACGCAGGAGGCAAAATGGCTCTGCTGGCTGATCAGTGGTGCTGAGCCTGAGTGAGTCAGTGACATCATCGCTGAGGGAGGCAGCAGCATCAATGCAGCATGGACAGAGAGAGAGAGGGAGGGAGGGAGGGAGGGACAGAGAGGGAGGGAGGGAGAGGGAGAGCGAGAGAGAGAGAGAGAGAGAGAGAGAGAGAGAGAGAGAGAGAGAGGTGAGGGGAGGGAGGGAAGAGAGGTAGAGAGAGAGGGGGAGGGAGAGAGAGAGAGAGAAAGGGAGAAAGATTATAATCCCTGGAGTAAATGGCACACACAATAACAACTTTGATGGGCCTGTGTTTTACAGAGTCTGATGTATTTACAGATCAAATGTATTAGGTAAATACATTAGGAAATAGATTAGGTAAATATAAAAATATTGACCAATTTATATATATATATATATATATATATATATATATATATATATATATATATATATATACATATATCAGTGGAATAATAGAAATCAATAAGAAATAAGAAATAGCAATAATGATCACGCACTAAGCACCACAGCTATATTGTATGCACTCAGATATTGATCCTATGCACTCATATTAGCAATATGCCTTTTCAAACAATTGTAGCATTAATTATGCTGTTTTGTTTCACCAGCCATTTGTTTACATTTTGTTCAACAATGGTCACAAATAATAAAATTATTTATGCTCTTTTCCTAAATACAACATTTGAGTTTTTATTATATGCAGTAAATAGGACAATTCCACATGGTGAATACAATTTGCCCTCTTTTCTCTCCCGTTCCTCCACACTATCTGTCAAGGAGAATTGGCTTTCGGCTAGGATTACATTCAGTTCACAAACACACTGAGCCTATCAGCCTCTTCCACCCCCCACCCCCTTCACAAATCCCATGGAGAGTGGTCCCATGTAATGCACTCACAATAAAGGCAGTCCCATCTGACATTAATTCCCCACTCTCTCTGTGACTCAGCTCAGGCTTAAAAATTCAAAGGAATGAAAATTAAGGACTAAATGGATGTAAAACCTCTAGAGAAATGCATCTTATGTAATGATTAGATGATGCAATTAGCTTATACCCATAGAATTTATACTTGTGCTGTAAGAAAGATTCCCTCTGCAAATATATTTTCACCAAAATTAAATCTTAATTAGACACACGGTCAGCTGTTGCCTTGATCACATTACATGGTGGAAGACATGGTGGAATGTACATAGTACAGACACAGACTATAGACAAGAACATAATGAAGGCAATAGTCGTAAGGAAGAAGTGATCAGTCTCTGTGATGAATAGAATAAAAATGATATGTAATACATATAATACATATAATATTTTTTCATCAAAATGTAATACCGTATCAGTCATGGAATCGTGGTTATGGACTAGGCCCCATAATCAGAATCCCAAACCTATAGAATAACCTTTGGTACAATTTAGAGAGGAACCGTCTTCATCACTGCTCCCTGGGCATTGGATATGGCCTGCCCCCTGCTGTGCTGTGCACATGGGTTAAATGCAGAAAACAATTTCGTTGTTGCTCACTGAGTGCTGTGACAAATAGTCACTTTCACTTTAAAAAGTGAAAAAAGTACAAACAATTCTCTTGAAAGTAAATATCATATCAAACAAAATCATACTGTACATAATGCATCATGCCAAACTTTAGAAGATTAATGGTTTGATTGATGGTGCATTTTTTCACCAAAGGACCTAAAATATGTGTTAACCACTTGCACACTAGAGGATTATGGAAGACAAGAGGCCTGTCAGCACCTCCAGAATTTAACATGGCAGGATGAGCAGCTGCCGCTCAGGTTTAGTCAGACTGTAACCCAATGCAAGTTGGTATCCTCTACAGCACACCCTGCTGATGCACTTCTTACAAAACCCAGCTGCAGTCCAAAAAGTCACTCTTATACTTCACATACTACACTTCTGAAAGCACTTCTAATGAGAGTGTACCTTTTTATTTACAATATTATTGCAGTAGTATGCTGATTGGGACACAGCCGTCCAGTCCAATGCATATTCATTTGCTTTCACACTTCTGACTGTGACTTCTCCAACCCTTAGCCAGCTTTTTAGTCTTGTCTTCCCCATAAGGCTTCTTAATCTCTTTCCATTATGTCCATAATGTCCTCTTTTCTTCAAGCGGAGATAAAATCGCACTCTCGGTACAGTGTGATAATATCACCATTGGCCTTTCACAGTGTGTCCATTACAGCTCAGAGCACACTGCAAAACCACCCATCATTCAAACTAAACTAAATTTAGCAGCTTGTCCTCTCTCTTTTAGTTTATTTAAAGTGTCTTTCAGTCGCTCACATACTATCTTTATTTCTGTAATAACACTGTTTATTTTGGGGATTTGTGAGGTATTTCATTCAGAACTGTGGACTTAATGTAACGTGAAATGGAAATGGATGACCCCTAATTGGGTGTACTACGTAGGGCTATCAACACCCAGACAAACTAACCAATGCAGAAATAACACACTGACAAAGAGTCACTATGATCCACTAGTTTATGACAGTGTATGACTGATGAAGCACATTGCATTGTCACCAGCAATGCAAACAACGTTTTGAGCAGCTTGTCTTGAGTACAAGCAATGCTTGGGCCATTGGATGTATGTTTGTGATCAATAGAACAAGGGTTTAAAGGTAACAGACAAAAAGGTGAAGCCTTTAGTTGATTGAAGTCTAGTTATTGTGGTTAGATTTAATCAGAAATGGCATAATGTATGGCCTGATCAGCCCCTCAGGACTTATATCCCCTCCACAGCTCCAGCCCTCTTTAGACTCAGCTCAGTGAAGCACTGAGTCCTGAATAATTTATCTAGCTAAAGAATTGCTGTTGTGGCCCTGATGCCTGAAACAGCATTTTAAAGGTACACACACTACAAATGTTCCAGGTGCAAAATGTTCACTTCATTACCAAAACCTGGCCTGTGAGCTTGTTCTACACCACACCGATGGAAAATTTGAATCTTTTCATAAATTAATTCTTAACAAAGTAATAAAGCAGTAAAATGAATCTAATATTATTTGAGCACAGTGTTCATCTTATATTAAAAAATATGTTTTTTCTCTTCTTACTTTATGGCAGGATATGATGTGATCTAATGACAACCCATGATTTTCTAATCTCAAAACAAACAAACCTCACATTTACCCTTCACGTGGCCTGTAGAGTAACCGCACCATGTAGGCTTAATTGAAAATATGGTCTTGTTCACAAAGGTGGTTATTTCCACAAGCCCAGATACATGAATAGTGTGTCTAGACTTTAGAATTAGAAAATTAGAAATTGATTTTTCATTTAAACTGCCACTTTTTTTCTTCTCTTTTTTCCCCATAAAGGCCATTACAAGATCAGGGTTCTCCCCCTATCCACTGTTCAACTGACCATATTTTTCCTTCATGGTTCAGAAAGTAAAGGCCACACATCCTCTAAAAATATATTACACAGGTGACAATGAATGAAATGAAATGAATGATAGACAAAGTACAGAATAATTGGCCCACTCCTACTGACCCAATATGTTTGGAGCAAAAACATAAAAAAAACCTTATCCATCTGAACTATCTCAGGTTTAACTGGCTTGCATTAAACTACAGTAGGACAGGTCAATAAACCCTTATCAACAAAAGTGGACTCTAGCATAACGAGTACTAGAGCAGGAGCACTGACCCTAGAACACCAAGGCATTCGCTTTCCAGACACGACAGAGACTTCCAGTGCTTCAAACAGTTATAAGGACTGAAATGGAAGCAGGATCTACAGTGAGTGCTGTGAAGAGCCAAAGGGTTTTAATAGGGGAGGAGATTAGGCCTGCAATTCTCACTATAAAAGAAGGAAAGATCCACAACATCTTATCAGAAGCAGAAGACACTGGGCCCAATGCCAGAGAGGTGAGCTGAAGAGTGTGTGAGAGATGTGACACCTACTGGAGATAGGGAGTACTGCATATTTCTGACCTGACAATAAACACACCTTACAAACAGGAAGTTTGGTGAAAAATGTAATTAAACTTAAATTAATAAAAATATAATCAAAGCTATAGAGATTATACCTATATGCATATGCATATACATATGCAATTATCACAGCTGCAAGGTTTTAGCTTTATTACATGATTTATCTAATATTTGTGAAGCAAATTCTAAATGAAAGGATGAAATACCTGTTAAATGATATATGCTGACTCATTAAATTAGGGGTTAAACTAAGGTGCCAGGTAAGCTAGCTAAATTGTCTTTACTGTAGGTGCTGGATGTGGGGAACAGTCTGGTGATGCCAGGTATTGTGGACTGTCATGTTCATGTTAATGAACCAGGCCGCACCACCTGGGAAGGGTACCGGACTGCAACACAGGCTGCAGCAGCAGGGGGAGTGACCACTATTGTGGACATGCCTCTGTAAGAACAATCTCATGTCCGTCCATATGATTCGTTATTATTATTTTTTTGTCAACTGTGAATTACGTGGCATCCTTAATTCCTTTTCTGCAGCAATAGCATTCCACCAACCACAAGTCTGGGAAACTTCCAAGAAAAGCTTCAGGCTGCTACTGGCCAGTGCTTTGTGGACACTGCATTCTGGGGAGGGGTCATACCTGGCAACCAGGTATTGAACTAATCTGACATTTACATACTGTATTTTAAACATTACTTACCCTCATTCAATCTATATTTAATTCAATAATCACCTTTCCTTCAAATGTTCTTCATGACACCAGTATTTTGATATATTTTAGGTATGCAAATGTAAGTGAGGTGCTTTGGTTTGTCCTGTGTATTGACATTGCATAAACACACTTACGGTGGGGAAGCAAGGTTTAAGAACCCTTAATAACTGTCTATATTTTTCCAGTGATATGACTTCAAAACAACCTCAGATTTCAAATTTAAAAAAAGAATCCAATAAAAGGGTGGCATGGTGGTGCAGTGGGTAGCACTGTCCCCTCACAGTGAGAAAGTCAAAACCTGCATTTCTGCAAGCTGCACAAACTGCACACCAGTTACTGAAAGCAAAGGTTTGCACAGATATATAATACTGGATAATTTTCCTCAATAAATAAATGGCCAATTATAATCATAAAGTCTTGATGTTTATATACACAACAATATCATTTAAGTCTCACTTCAATTACTTTCCATTCTTTACTTTAATATTCCAAGTGTATATTGCTTTCATTGCCCTATCACTAAATTAGCCATGCTGCATCTCTCATGTGTGCATCTCTGTGATTCAGCTGGAACTGAAGCCCATGTTACAGGCTGGAGTAGCCGGATTTAAATGCTTCCTCATCCACAGTGGAGTAGACGAATTCCCACATGTAAGAGACAATGACCTGCATGCCGCAATGAAACAGCTCCAGGGCACAGGAAGTGTTCTGCTGGTGAGCCATCTGCTCTCTTTCATCACCTTAACACTGTTGATCGTTTCATCCAATGGCTGTCCACACACCTGTCCAGTCAATCAGGCAAAATGTGAGATCATCCTAATGAGTCCAGATTTATGGAGCAGAAAAGTCCTATGGACACTTGCCCTAATTCATTAACTTTGTAATAATGCTTCATTTAATTTATAGTTCATGAATGTCGTGGAGCTTATTTGAAAATAAGTGAAAGCATGGAAGTGTTAATAAACGCTCTAAAAATCACATTGGCACTGTGACAAAACACATGTCCATTAGCATCATTGTGACACTGCTGTTAATTGCAGTTTCATGCCGAGAAGGAGGTCCAGCAGTCACTGGCAGCTGAAGGTGGTAAGTAATAGTTAATGCTAGCAAATGTTTGAGCACTTACATAAGTTTTAACATATGTATTTATGCCACACAAGGTTAATCTCATATTTATCACCTCTCAAAAGTGGAAGCAATGTAATTTTTGGCAACTGCTGCTTGGTTTTTGCCATATTTGTCAGATCCACGTGAATACTCCACCTTTCTAAAGTCCAGACCTGATGTCATGGAGCTTGAGGCCATCCGGACAGTCATTGAGCTCTGCCTGCAGTACAGGTCAGTACAATTAACACCAAGAGTACTGCATACCAGCACTAATCTGAAACCAGTCATTCAGTCTGATGCTCACTGAGATGTAACTACATGTACACTAATTGTAGGCTCAATACTATGTGCTGAAAAGTTTTTTTGCAGGTAATATAGGTGAGCAGTGGTCCATGGAGGGACAACCATTGAGATGGTGATAGAGTCATTTGGCCTAAGCTCATAGGTGCACATGGGTGGCAAACACTAGCTTGTTTAGCCTGATCCCACAGAAGAGTTACTGTAGCTCAGTTTGTTATAAAAGTATGGGCAGATGAACACCTGCATTAGTAAAGTTGCCTTTTTAAGTAGTTTATTCCATAATTAGGAGGGTTGTTTAAAATTGTATGTTTTTATTTTAAACACTGTAGTGTACTTTGTGACGTGTTATGTGGTCATCGTTTTCCCCAGAGTTCGATGCCACATTGTGCATTTATCTTCAGCTCAGTCTCTGGAGCTAATCCGGACAGCCAGGCAGGCTGGAGCTCCATTGACAGTGGAAACAACACACCACTACCTCAACCTGTCTGCAAAGGATATTGTGTCTGGGGCCACCCAGTTCAAATGCTGCCCGCCCATCCGAGACACAACCAACCAGGTAATTATATGTACATGTTTTTTTTTATAAACCTGAATACTAATTGGATTTAATGAGATCAGGTGATGTGTATTTGTGTAATGAGGGAGGGTGTGGCCTAAGGAGATCAACACCCTATATCAAGGTATGCATAATTATTAGGCAGCTTCTTTTCCTCCTCAGGCAAAATGGGCCTAAAAAGAGAGATCACTGACTCTGAAAAATCAAAAATTGACTTTCAGATGGATGCAGCGCTCTTGAAATTGCTAATTAATTGATCACAGAGAGCCACAGGGCATGATCACAGAACTATCACATGGTTTGAAGATTTGAGAAGACTCAAACGTGAAGCTACCAGGAACCCATGATCCTCCAGTGCTGTCATATTCCAAAACTGCAACCTACCTGGAGTGTTCCACCACTGATCAAAACAAATAAGTTGACACATCAAGACTGGGCCAAGAAATATCTCAAAAAAGATTTTTCAGAGGTTTGATGGACTGATGAGATGAGACTGACTCTTCACGGACCAGATGAATGGGCTCGTGGCTGGATCAGTAACGGGCACAGAGCTCCATTTACACTCTGACGCCAGCAAGGTGGAGTTGGGGTACTGGTATGGGCTGGTATTATTAAAGATGAGCTAATTGGAGTTTTTCAGGTTGAAGATGGACTCAAAATCAACTCCCAAACCTACTGCTAGTTTTTAGAAGATACTTTCTTCAAGTAGTTGTTCAGGAAAATGTCTGCATCTTTCAAGAAGACCATGATTTTTATGCAGGACAATGCTCCATCACATGCATGGAAGTACTCCACTGCGTGGCCTGTAAATACCTTAAAGATGAAAGAATAATGACATTGCCACTTTCCTCACCTGACCTAAACCCTAATGAGCACTTGTAGGCCATTCTTAAACCAGAGATTTACGCAGAAGGAAAACAGTCCACCTCTCTGGACAGTGTCTGGAAGGCTGTGGTTGCTGCTGCACAAAAAGTTGATTGTCAACAGATCAAGAAACTGACAAAAACTGACAGACTCCATGAATGGAAGGAGTATGACTGTTATTGAAAAGAAGGGTGGCTGTAATGGTCACCGATTTTTTTGTTTTGTTTTTAAATATCAGAAATGTTTATTTGTAAATTATTTGTGTAATTCTGCATACTAATAGTTGCCTAATAATTGTGCACACAATGTATAAACAAAAACAACTTTGAAAGTAACAGATTTATTTCTAGTCCACATCTAATTTGGTTCATTAAAGGCAACACAGATTATTTATTTAATGCTAAAACCTTTTTTTTTCCATCTGTAAAATGCCAAATAATGTTGTGTTTAAAGCAGGAGTCTAAGTGGACAGTTCACACAACTCACAACAGTGCACCATTCACTTCATCCCTTTTTTGACTTGGTAATTTGGTGTTGTATATCAGGTGTGTTGAAGAAAATGCAACTGTGCAAAGCTGCCACTATCCACTGCAGGAGGGCAAGAAGCCTTTTCTAAACATTACAGTTCATCTGTTGAGTGAGTGCCTGTTTTTGTAATCCTTCAGGAGCAGCTGTGGTCAGCGCTGAGAGCCGGTGATATAGACATGGTTGTGTCTGACCACTCTCCCTGCACACCTAACTTGAAGCTCTTGGACAGTGGAGATTTCACTCAGGCATGGGGCGGCATCTCTTCTCTTCAGTTTGGTAGGTTGTGCGTAATCCTTTGACCATGTTGCTATGCATGGGCCAGAGCTGAGCCCCTGTCGAAGCAGTGCTTGAGGCACTGTTTACCAGTCCTAATAATAATTTACTTCACACACACTGCTGTGTCAAGATCAGGTCAAAGTCCCAGCCGTATCCTACTCAAAAACATTGCTAAGTTCCAAGATAATGTGATTGCCTCAAAAACACAATAATTGTGTTTTTTAAGGGAATGTTTAATAGGCTAACTAATATACTCATTTAAATAATAATGACTATTACAAAGCAAATACATTTTGAAAATCAGGAAAACCGTTTGAGACATATTATTATGTATATTATTGTATACACTTGTCATTATGGCAGTAAGCATTTTGTCAGTATAAACAGGATAAAACATTAGAAGAAACATTTAAAAGTTCAAATGTAGTATGACTTATATTTCTATCTGTATACAGAAGACTACAAGTAGGAAAACACATCTTTGGTACTGGACCTCTAGGTGGCATCCAGTTATTGCATGATCTAGTTAAGCTGATTAAATTAAATACAGGATTAGTCAAAGCAGGTTAGGATGTTAACTGTAAATACTAGGCTTTCTTGAGAATACTAGGTTTTGCAGATAAACAGATAAACTGCTTTGCGAATCATTTTCTGAGACGTGAAATACGTTTGCAAAGTATGTTGTATGTTGTATAGGCAGCGGTGGCCTAGTGGTTAGGGAGTTGGCTCCGCATCAGAAGATTGTGGGTTCGATTCCCTCACAAGTAGGTTGCCCTGAGGTACCCCTGAGCAAGGTACCGTCCCCATCACTGCTCCCCGGGCGCTTTTAATAGCTGCCCACTGCTGCATGGTGTTTGTGTGCATGGGTTAAAAGCAGAGGTCCAATTTCGTTGTGGTTCACGCTTGATGTGCTGTGACCTCGCAATGACAAGGGTTGTCACTTTCACTTCATTTTCATAATGGTTAGTACTGATTAGAATTTGTAATAATTATTATTACAGTTAGCTATATGTATAGCACCGTGTTTTATGTGCAAGGATATGTGTGTTGAGTGTGAGGTTTTGGGTTTGGTTATGCGTGTTTGACTTAAGGTATGTGTGGTTGTATGGCATGCATGTATTTTTTAAGAGGAGGCTTGTTGTACACCCTTATTTAATATCTTTATGTTGTTTAAGTATCCAGCTGCAAATGTGGGGGTATGTATTATAGTGCTAACAGGAGTTTTTAAGTCATTATTTAGTGAGGCGTTTCTTTCTCTGTAGTCTTTCAATCTTTCAATCTCATTTATTTCTCTGTCTAGGCCTTCCTCTGTTCTGGAGCTCAGCATCTAAGAGAGGCTTCTCCATTCCTGACGTAGTACGACTGCTGTGTGAAAAACCCGCACAACTGTGTCGCCTTGACAACAAGAAAGGCAGTCTAAGGCCAGGTCACGACGCAGACTTAGTCATCTGGGATCCAGAGAGAGAATTTACGGTGAATGAGTGTTTTATTCACATGGATTGGATGGTGTGATTTGTAAATACACTATTGACAGAATCAGTGCACCAAGATTTAAATCTTATTTTTAAACGTTAAATATTACTGTACTTACTACTTTCACTTATTATTTAACATTAATTTTAGTGGGTTTTTTTCTTTTTTTTTTTAAGTTGGTCAATGCAATAATTACTTTTGCCTTTTTTCAGGTGAAAGAGGAAGACATATATCACAAAAATAAAGTGAGTGCCTCTTTTTAAAAGACTTCTGTTATAAGAGTTATGAGAGACATTTCATTCAATTCATTCCCCCTGTTTTTTCAGTTGACTCCATATCTTGGCTTTTCACTGCGTGGAAAGGTTAAGGGTACCATAGTTCAAGGAAAGCTTGTCTACTTCAATGGTTCCTTTGGTCCTCAGCCTCTGGGACAGCACTTACTTGTGAATCACTACCTGGCTCAAGCAGCTCCGTGAAGACACAAAGACCATATACCGCTGACTTTGACCATATACGACTGTGGTGGGACATAACATTAGATGAATATTAAAGGGAATGTCATACCTGTTAAACATTGTAATTAACTAATTGCATTGGCCATTAAAGTGCATAAATGTTTATTTTGGCAAATAAAGTTTGTCAATCATCTACATTCCTATGTTGCTGTAACGCTGGGGTGTTGAGGGTAGGACATATGTGCGTAGCCAGGAGTCTCTTTCTTGACTTTATTAACCAAGATTAGAAATGACTCAGGAATCACTTGAACAAGGGATGTCAAATAATTAAACAATACTGAACTTAAACACCACTGTCACCATGAAGGCTAAGCCTATTGAATGACTGACGCTCTGCTCTGACTCATTGGCCAGCCCCCAATGAAGCACACCTGTGCCCTCATGAGCATTATCTACCATGACAGTTATTCAGTGTCAACCAGAAAAGGATGGGTTCTTCCTTCACCTTTATGGAGTTTTTCACTCGCCTTTGCACATTAGGTTTGCTCGGCATGGGCACGGACCTGGAACATATACAGTTTTTTAGTCAACTACAGTTGAAGAAAGTGTCTTACAAATAAAACTGACTTGAGCTGACTAGACTACATTGTGATTTTTCAACTTTAGAAGACTTTTAAACAACATGATTATGCTCCATGTCGCAAAAAGGGTTTGTTTGTGTGAGTGCAAGACAGAGGTAACCACTTGAAATACAGTAAATATCAAAGTGAAAAGTGAAAAAAGTGAAGTGAAAGTGACAACTCTTGTCATTGCGAGGTCACAGCACAGCACACAGTGAACCACAATGAAATTGGACCTCTGCATTTAACCCATACACACACGTGCAGCAGTGGGCAGCTATTGAAAGCACCCGGGGAGCAGTGATGGGAACGGTACCTTGCTCAAGGGTACCTCAGGGCAACCCGCTGGGGAGGGAATCGAACCCACAATCTTCCGATCTGGGGCCAACTCCCTAACCACTAGGCCACCGCTGCCCAAAGCAGAGATAAATGAAAAATCTCAGGTCTATTACACACTACAGATCCATCCGATTCTAGAGAATGACGGAACCATAGAGGAAAATGCAAGACTTGCTTTAATGTAAAGAAATACATTCAATTAATAAATGATAACTCAATGTTTATCATTCATACAGTCACCAGTCTAGACATCAATAAGGATCACTATGAGGTTTTAGATCTTACACACTTTGACCCCCTTGCTCCGTCTAACCAGAATGTTTGTGTTAAAGGGGAGTCAATCATTAACACACAAAACTCAGCAGACTTTGCTTCAAACAAGTAAGTGGAAAAAATAATAAATACATTTGAAACTTTTTAGTTAAATGTTACTCTATGCACTTATATCTGCATGTTGAAGTGAGACACTGAAGTGATTGTGAATTCCTCAAGCTTTGGGACTCCATTTTGTCCCTACAAAAGCCGTATTTTTTTTTTTTTGACTCTTGTTTCTGGGATGTAACGGTTTGTTTGTCAGGGCTTGACAGGAGGCGAGGTTGCACAGACAGGAGGACTGACCTGATTGAAACAGCCTGAGGGTACAGTTTGTTCTTTTTCGAATAGGGCCACTTGTTTAGCACCAGCATGTCGTCTCTCTCTGTTCCGCCACCACAATGTCTTCTACAGCATTTTATGGTCCCGCATCGCTACCTGTTTGGACCTGGACCTTCCAACGTGCCTCCAAGAATCTCAATAGCTGGGGTACAACCAATGCTAGGCCACCTGCATGCAGAGACCATTGAGGTAAAGTAGGACAAAATATATGGCTACTTTAAACCATTCTAAAGACACATTAAAATAATCATACATGACTGTATGATGGCTATCAAAATGATCATACTTAACTATATAATCATGACAGAACTTTGTAGCTTGTCTTAAAATACCAGAAACTCCAATGTATTAAATTATGTCTTTGTCTGTGAATTAAACATCTCCAAAATGGTAACTTTACTGTTAATGGATGATAAAGTTTTTGAATCATTTTGGATGATTTTTATTGGTCTAGTCAATAAAGATTCACCCAATGTTCGTTGTGCTCGTTATGTTGATATATTGAAATTCAGTTTTGTTTGGACAGGGACAATAGGCTTAGGTATAGTGACAGAAGTCCAGGTTCTTGTTTGATACACGCAAATTCCTGTATCGATACTTTCCAACAGAGCCTACAATACATTTCAAAGGCAGAATATGATCAAAAATTTAACCCCTTAATGTTTAGGCCTGATCAAAATCATTATTTAGATAGTTATGAGAGGGAAAACCGAAGTGCGGTACCCCTTGAGGCCAAGCAGTTGATGTTAAGATAAATTAACCTTTAGAATCTTGTGTTATATCATTTCTTATTTTAAGCAGATTATGGATCATATCAAGAGTGGGGTCCAGTATGCATTTCAGACTCAGAACCGCATGACCCTGGCTGTGAGTGGTCCAGGGCATGCTGCTATGGAGTGTGCCATCTTTAACTCAGTGGAGCCTGGAGAGAGTATACTGATCGCAGTCAACGGCATCTGGGGCGAGAGAGCTGCAGAGATAGCAGAGAGAATTGGTAAGGACCAGAAAAGGACTTCAGAGTTTATGAATGCCAAGTGGTTTTAAACATGTTGCGCTAAATTGATCTATTCCTGACATATAACAGCTGCTAAAGTGAACACCATCGTAACATCAGCTGGGAAGTTCTTCACAAATACAGAAATTGAGCAGGTATGTTACAGCAGTTTGCTGTATAGTTAACTGTATTGTTTTGTGTTTGTAATGCAGTTTTAAATTCTGCATCAATTTATGCTTCCGTGTAAAATTCAGTTTTTATTTGTTTTCGGTTTTTTTGGTTTGTTTGGAAACTTTCATTTTCACTTTTCTTTTCTGTTTCAATTTTAGTGTATTTAGTTAATTTATAATAACTAAATACACTACATTTTTTTTTTCTCCATGACACCTGGAAAATACTAAAATTAACTTTGGCTTTACTTAGGATAACAGCTCTTGTGTTATCATGTCACTCATAGGCTTTAGCCAAATATAAGCCAGCTGTGTTCTTCCTTACACATGGGGAGTCTTCTACAGGAGTGGTGCACCCGATCGATGGCATTGGGGAACTCTGTCACAAGTGAGTCAACTCTATATTCTCTGTGAGAACCCCATACAGCCCTGCATCTTACTTCACTTAAATCCTTCATTTAATCTTCACTTCGCTTCTACGACCTCCTTATTCTTTAGATTTTCCTTTCCTGGCAGTTAGTTTGTCATTGTGTTTTGTGCAGTCAATTATTGTCAACTGTATAATCAACGGTTAATTGAATTGAAGTACGTCTGATTATCAGGTATGATTGTTTGTTCCTCGTGGATTCCGTCGCAGCATTGGGAGGAGCTCCCATCTACATGGACAACCAAAGTACTTTTACTTTAGTTTTGTTTGTTTTTTTTTACAAATATTATCACTTTTTGGAAACTCTTTTAGTACCTATTTAATATATTGGTCAAATAAATAAGTGCATAACAGGGGTTGCATTGTGGATTGTGCAGGTATTGACATTATGTACACTGGCTCTCAGAAGGTCCTGAATGCACCCCCAGGAACTGCACCCATCTCCTTTAGTGAGAGAGCATGGTGAGAAAATATGAGAAAAATAGCATTCAGCTGTAGCATTCAGATGAAACCTGATTGAAAATGAACATGTACACACCTCTCTTCAACAAAACAGCAACAAAATCTTCAACAGGAAGACAAAGCCTGTGTCTTATTTTTTGGACCTAAGATGGTTGGCCAACTACTGGGGTTGCGATGGGAAGCCTGTTCGCTCGTGAGTAACTGTCTTACCCAGGGTCTTAGATAATGCTTTAGGTAAAAGGCAGCAGAAGAGTGAGACTGCACTTGTACCATTTGAAAAATAGTTTTTACCCACCTCACCCCTGCATAATGCTACTATCACAGTTTATCGTCTTTCTTTAGATATCACCACACTGGACCTGTCACTGGACTATACAGCCTAAGAGAAGGCCTTGCCATCCTTGCAGAAACAGTGAGAATACCCTCTGTCTTATGGTCTCAGCTGGAATAAGATATGGACATAGACTTTGCCATTTTAAAATGTTTTGTTCTATTGATAAGAGGCCCCTAATCCACCCAGGCCTACAGCCTACAACATTATGACACATCTCCATACTTCATAGTTGGGACTGAATTTTATAAGGACTGGCAGTGTTGGGTTTGTAGGGTTTGGGGGTTGAATTTTGGCCAAAAAGCTCTTGTGGAACACAAACCCTTATTTCTCATTTTGGCTGGTTCACTTGATTTGGCAAACTCCAGACGAGCTCTGTTGTGTTTTTTCTTCAGTAATGGCTTCACTCTTGCCATACAGGTTAGTTATATGCAGAGACTGGTGCAGAGACTTCCATTCCTAATAACATGGACAGTCTTCCTGAAGCAACTTGGGCTTAAGGGTCTTGCTCAGAAACCCAATTACCTCTTGCTCCTTAGGTCCATAAGCAAGTTTCCTACCACTGGACCACCACCAGCTGCTGAAAAGAAAGGGGCTTGATTGAAGTGATTGTTGGCCTCTCTGTGTCTTCCTTCCCCAGTTCCCTTCTCATTTTGACACACTTTCTGGAGGGACAGCCTTGTCTGGCATATGCTTGGGTTCTATGCGTCAGCTTTCATTTCCAGCTTTCTATTTAATATGACAATACTCAGTGAGACATCCAGATACTACAATATTATTTTAAAGCCTTTATCTGTTTTTTTACATGTCTATAGCTTTACCTTTGTAGCTTTGATTCACAGTCTGAAATAAGGGCACTATTTATAATAACTACTAGAAATAAGTACTTGAACTAATTTACAATAGGTACTGGGCAGTCTTTAAGGGGAAGGGGGACTTTTTAATGATTGCAGATCACAGATTCAACTGTACTGTTAAAGGGACATAATTGTTGTTCTTTATATCATATAGCTTCAAAGGCACAGGGATTAAATTCTTGGAAGTAATATACAAAATAAAAGATTCTGATATGAATTTACTGGGTCTCTGATTTTAGCATTATTTATTTTGACTTTTCAGGGACTTGAACACTCATGGAAACGACACAAAGATGTGGCAGAGTATTTCCATAATGGTTTAGAGAAGATGGGTCTCAAACTTTTTGTGGAGGACAAGGTAGAATGTCTTTATCAAATTAACAGAAATGCTTGAACAGAATTTGTTGCATAATGATTGCTTCACTCTGTGCTGTCAGGACTACAGTATGGCTATTTTTTTGTTCTTTGTGGCAGAAAGCAAGATTACCCACTGTTACTACAATAGTAGCTCCACCTGGGTATGACTGGAGAGAAATCACAAGCTACATCATGAAGAATCACAACATAGAAATCTCTGGAGGCCTTGGGCCCTCCGTTGGCATGGTGGGAATTATTTGATTGCAATATTTTGACAATAACTTCTACAGTTAAATTAAGAGACCTCCTTTGAGAGGATGCATGGCATTCTGTTCATTAGCTGATGGTGCATGACTGTCCTGTGCTCTTTTTGGCAGGTCCTGCGTGTGGGGCTGATGGGCTGTAACAGCACTAAAGCTCATGTAGACATGATCCTGCAGGCACTCGCTGATGCACTGAAACACTGCCACAAGAGTAGAGTGTGACCACTATGTTTTTGTATAGAAACTACTCTTTTTTAGAAAACCTAAAAACATTGTATTTTCCTAGAAAATTTCTATGGTTTTAAGGAAAAAATTATTTACGTAATGTAGAAATATTGTATGATCCATTATCTGCCGCTTGTCCCAAACGGGGTTGCGGGGGAGTGCTGGTGTCCAACCCAGCGCACACAGGGCGAGGACGGGGGACACACCCTGGACAGGTCGATATTGTATGATATATTGCCTATAGCATGGTTTTTTAACAAAACCAAATAAAATCAATCCTTTAAAATGTTCTAGCCTATATTTTAATGTGCATGACATGAAAGCTTTTCTCACTTAACACACTACTCCAACCAACAAGCCACTAGAGCAACTTAAAATCACATAAAGGTCACCGGGGAGCCATCATTCTAAGACAGTGTTTCCCAGCACTGGACCTGGAGAAGCAACCTGCATGTTTCAGTGATTTTTTTGTCAGGGTTGGAGGTGCCAGGTTAAAGGCATGAGTAGGAACTGACATGAGCTTTATTAAATAAAACTAAACAGATCACTAGACTAATGATACAAAGATCTGGCACATTTAACAGCAGACTGTAGCAGACACAGGGACCAGACAACCAGAAAAAACACCTAACCAGAACAGTTAGAACTTGCACACTCTGCACAGATAGAAACCAGGCTGCACTTCCTGGGTATCAAACCCATGATCTTCTTGCTGTGAGGCAACAGAGCTACCCACTGCACCACCATACCACCCAACAAACTCACACACAAGGGTAATCATAACCAAAGAGAACAAGGGACACCTGACACAGGGAAGAGACATGAATACACTTTAGGTGAGCAGGGACAGCGCTAGGGCAGGGCAAGGCTCATAATAAAACAAAAGCACATAAACCTAAAATTAAAGTGAGCAAACTGGTAGTGAACACACACACACACCTGGAGCAGGAGCATTGGGTTGCAATATCTGCATGTGGGAGGCAGTGTTAGAGGATGCTATGTTACTCAAGGGTATCTAAGTGATACCTACTGTTCTTGAAATTAAACCCTCAACCTCATGATCATGGGACTTACTCCCTAAACAATAGGCCACCTCTGCCCTCAGCATGAAGACACATCAAGAACACATCCCTGTTTGACTTGGAGCAGTGTGAAAGTGACTATTTGTCACTGTGAAACACAAGACACAGTGAACCACAATGAAATGCAGCCTCTGCTTTTAACACACACACACACAGACACATACACACAGCAGGGGGCAGCTATTGAAAGCAACCAGGGAGCAGTGATGGGGATGGTATCTTGCACAAGGGTACCTCAGGGCGACCTACTGGTCTGAGATTCGAGCCCATGGCATTCTGATCTTGGGTGGCACAGCTGCACCAAATAATGTTTCTGCCCAGGCGTGTTGAGGGAAGTGAAAATGTTCAAATGTGCAGGGCAATGTGTGTCCAGGACCAGGAATGGAAAACACTGTTTTAGGCCTTTTGATCTGCCATTGTTTAGGATTTGGATTGAAGGCTTTAAATGTTAAAATAATTAAAATCCACTGATCCCCTGAATCCCTTTTGATCCTGTTGCTTTCATTTTGCACAATCGTCCCTAAACATTTTCCTCTTGCCAACAAAACTATTCCAGCATGCAAGCGGCATGCAAAAGGCTGGGATATGTTAACTGATTCAAAGAGCAATCAATGTGGTTCAAATGGGTCGAGCTGATATTGAAATCTGCTAGAGTTTAGACATTAGGTGGCGCAGAGAGCTCACTGTCAAATGGGACCAGCCGCGCTGGAAAGTGGGCGTGTCGTGTAATAGGGGCGTGTATTACAGTAGGCGGGGTCGTACAATTCTATCCGCCCCAATAAGACCTTTTCACATTTAAAGCAGGAAAAAAAAAATATGTGAAACTCTCTGGGTGTCCTCCGTCGGACGCAGGAATTGTGGATATTGAGAAAGTGGTAAGTTGAATACATTTGGAGATGGGTTTGCTTTGGGAGCTACATTCACAACAAAGTGAAAGCAGGGGACTCTTAATTTGAAATCGAAATCGAAAGAAGGAAGTTCTGGGGGAAAGGCGCGAAGCGGAGACTGATTAACAGAAGTGTTGGGACAGCGCATCTTGGGAATTAATTTATTCATGTATAAATATATATGTTTATGTTTTTAAATAGTGATGTCTCACGTGAGAGGGGCACTGATCGTGCTGGAGGGCGTGGACAAGGCTGGGAAAAGCACTCAGTGCTTGAGGCTGGTCAAGGCCCTGCAGCAGAGCGGACACAAGGCTGAGATGATCAGATTTCCCGGTAAAAAGAAAAAAAAGGCCGAGTTCATAGTCAGGGTCTGACTGCTCACATTTTACAGACCTCTGTTTCTGTAACGTATAGCTGTAATGTCCTAAACTAATAAGATACAAGGCTGATGGTCTTCAAACAACTAGGATCATTGCACGCTCTGCAGCTGTTTGTGTGGCTGGAGGTTGCTTTATGACTGCACTTCAGCAATATCAGGTGAAAATATGGCAGATCATTAAAGAACAGAGGACTCCATACCTGTAGGATGGGATCTGGTGATGTTCCAGCTTTTTCACTCTCCACATAGAAGTATGCCAGCTGAGATCAGATCAGGGTCAAGACTGAACTGGCTCTCAGCTCTTACAGAAGGATAGACAGCACTGCAGAAATAATGTTGCTGTTTGTGAATGTATTTATTCTGTTTCACAAGGTAGAGGAGGTATTTCTGTATGAAAGTTAAATTAAAATCTGCTGTGCTCAGACAGGACAACAAAGATTGGCCAGCTTATCAGCTCATACCTTGAGAAAAAGAACAACCTGGAGGACCACACTGTGCACCTTCTCTTTTCTGCAAACCGATGGGAGTTGGCGTAGGTTCCTCTACCTTTTTGTTCAAGGCTTTAGTAGGGGTACAAAAACAGCTTTTTTTTTTCTGGCATCAATACCCTGGCTTTCAGCTTCCAGCCTCTAAGGCAAAATTGTAATGCACTAAAGATTGAATCAGTTTAAGCGAATGAAAGTGAATATATGAATTTGAGTTGATCTTTTATATAATTTACATACACAAACATAAACTATTAGTAGTATGTTTTTGTGCCATAAGACTTAATACTGGTGATTAACTCACTATCCATAAGTTCAGTTTCTATGTACTTTTTCCACCCCTTCTTTTAGGAAAGCTTTAAAGTATTGATTCTAAATAACTTCTCAGTTGCAGGGCTTAAAGTTCTTTGGAAAAACTTACTGTAAGCTCATTGTAACAGATTTCTTTTAATTGGCCTGGTAGCATCATGTGACTCTACTTGCAGAACAAGTACTTTTTTTTTTTTTTTTTTTCGAAAAGCTTTCTGGAGTCAGGCAAATGCAACTTGACATTTCCCCAGGCATGCTATCAGCCTGCCATGAAAAATGCATGCATATCTTATGTGTCTTGTCCTCTGTCTTTTCCCTTTAGTCCATTAATAAAACAAAAGCTGGAGCAAGGAATAACCCTGGTGGCAGATCGCTATGCTTTCTCTGGAGTGGCTTTCACCAGTGCCAAACCAGTGGGTGTCAGAATCACAGCTTGTTTGAGTCTGTATTTATATGAGAAGGACAGAAATATACATGGAGGTATGTTTGTACTGTTCAGGGCTTTTCTCTGGACTGGTGTAAAAATCCTGAGGTAGGCCTACCACTGCCAGACCTGGTGATGTACCTGCAGCTGAACCTGAATGTGGCTGCTGAACGTGGAGAGTTTGGAGGTGAACGGTATGAGACAAGTGCTTTCCAAGAAACAGTAAAACAGAAATTTGAACAGCTCATGAAAGATCCATCAATTAACTGGAAGGTAAAAATTTTTTTTTTTTCCTTTTTGTCCTCCTGATTAAGGAATTGACTCTTTAAAGAATAAAAAATGAAGTGACTTACTTTCATTTTGTTCATTTATAGGTGATTGATGCAGCCAGAAGCATTGAGGACGTACACGCAGATATTAAAACATTAAGTGAAAGTGCAATAAGCACAGCTAAGAATCAGCCTATTGGAGAGCTCTGGAAATGAAGTGTTCTTAAGAATCGATAAGCAATATATGGTTTATTGGTCTACTTTCAGACCTTCTTCTTCAATGTGTGTAAGTCATTTGATAAAATAAATTTCACATTATATTTTGTGTTTTTATTCCTTTTTTTTATCTTACTTAAAATGCACAGTTGAGTAAATAAATAATTTTAAAATAAACTTGTTTTAAACATGAATAAACATACTTTATAACACAAGCTAAATTACTTGGTCTGTAACCTTTCTATCTTGGCCTTCATTCACAAGTTGCTACAGACATCAAATGTTAGCTGTATTGGTCAAGAGCACACACTAAATTAAACTGTTCAGCCATGCTCCTGATGACCACCAAAAGTGAGTTATGGCAAATCTGCTTTAGGATAGGAGGGTAAAAGGCACCAGATCACTTGAAAATAAAGTGTTAAGACTCAAAATGGATACACATAACTGTGAGTATGCACATACTGAAGTAATCCTGAGAGTCTGCGATCATAACCTCTCTGACCTCAGGGTTTCCTCAGAATGATACAGATAGCAGTCAGTAGAGCAGAAAGCTGTGTTTGACGTAGGTGACTACGCCAACAAGCCTGGCAGGCCTCGTGTCAGTGATACTACTCCTCCGACTCTTTCCACTGAGGGAAGTCTAGCACTGAGCTGTTGGTTGGACCAGTTGCTTCATCTTCCTCACAAAGACAGAATCTCAAATTCTTCGTCTTCGGAATCAAAAAAACGCTCCAGTCGGTCTGAGTCGGAGAAATCTGTGGAGGGAAAGATTCAATAAAATCTATAAATTTTTTTTATAATGTAGGGTAGAATGCCATGGGTGTTTTCCAGAACCAGCTGAGGTAAACTAATGCAGATTAAGACTTCTAATAGTGAAAGGTTACTGACGTCGCAGTGTTCCTACCCAGCTCTACTGCAATCTACCCTACCACACTAATATTAATTTAAACTGGAAAGGGTGAAATTTTCAAACTGCAAGGGCTTGAAAGAGATCTTACATTCTCCAATATTGACCAGCTTTAATTGATGGAGTTGAATGATATAATTATGCAATGCTTGTGATTGACCAGTGTGGCTCATCACATTTTTGCTAAATCCTTCAATGTGGGGGAAAAAAAAAATGGCTTCTTGGCTACAAAAGAAAAAAAAAAAAAAAAGTGTTTAAATTGCAATCAAAATATTAATTCAAAGTACAAACATGGCTTGAATCTGACTTGACTAGATAACCTAACTGAATAATCATATGTAGATGAAGGCTTTAGAACAGGGGTGGGCAACTCGAGGGCCGGTGTCCTGCAGAGTTTAGTGAATTCCCTGCTTAAAACACTTCACCGCCCCCTCACTGGACGGTGAAAATAATAACAAGGACATATGACCTTACCTGGAGTTAGATTAAGGACTTCAGTGTTGATTAGATGCGATGGCTGACTGTCTACCAGCTCAAACATAGGAAGACCACCTCTACAGCTTGATAGCTGAAACAAAAGTGTGCAAACTAAGAGGCTGGGGGGGGGCTGGGGGACCAAAAAAAAAAAAAAAAAAAAATTTCGAAACCACTAAAACACCCACAAAATCCAAACTCACTTTTCGAATATGTGCACACCAGTCATCAAAGTCGTCCTCTGTTTGACAGAAGAAACCCTGAAAGAAGAGATTAATCTTAAGTGATAACAACACCAAGTAACTGTTCATTTTTCCAGCCTTGATCAATACATAAATTGATCTGTAATCCAGGGAGCTTCAGAATAATTTTTTCTCTCAATAAAGTAATCTGAGTATTACTAATTATATGAGAAATGTAGAAAAAAAATCCAAATTGGAATAAATAAATAAATCAAACTTGCCTGTAAGTTTGAATCTTGTCATGTCTGAAGTTTGCATCTTAGCTTTGGTCTGGGGAGTTATTTTTTTTAGCTACTTTATTAATATCTTTATTATATATATTTTTTAAGTTATCCCATTCATTTTTATCATGCAAACAGTAGGCCAAAATCCCTGCACTTTTTGTATTAAATAATCCAAACAGTTTAGTTTTAGACTATTGCATAACTTACTGTAAGCTAAACATTTTTTTTTTTTTTTTTTTTTTTTTAAACTATTCAACACATTTTATTGATTACATTGTGAAATCAATGGTCTTGGCAGATTAATTATAAGTGGAGACTGTACAGTTTCCCCCCCCCAATAACGGCCCCACTTTGGAGGACTGCGTCACATCACACTGCCCCATACTACTTACAGCAGCAATGGAGGGATCAAGCTCACAGATGTGCATGCGGCAGGGTGGGTGCTGGCAGTGGTAGGAGTCATCCTGAACGTGGCCACTTTCACATGGTTCCACAGCTGGCTGAGTCGTGTGGGGGTCCAGGTAAATCAGCTCCTCCCCTGCATGAGTGAGGCACAGCCATAAAGCCTAATTCAAATAGGTAAGCAGATATCTTTTCAACATTCCATTGTCCTGTACACTGTTGGTCTAAATGGCTCTAGCTGATGTGGAGTGCTTACCAACAAAACCAATAAAGTAATGTGCGCTATTCGGCTTCCCACCAATTACTCCTAAGGACTGAGGCATCATAAAACATTTCTGTGGACAAGACAGATAGACAAGAATGTTATTCTGAAAGGTAATTGCAAATCTTCAAACTCAATAAACCTGGGAATACCAAATCCAAAAAATAAATAAATACAATAAAGAAACAAAAATCTGATTCAGAGATTTACATCAATAGTTTTTGGAAGGGGGGAAAAAAATAAATAAATAAAAGGTGTACTTTACAGCATTTTATTTGTTCAAGTGCATTAACCTTTAGAGTTTCGATGTATGCCTCATTGATGTCGCTGAGGCCCAGTCGAAGAGGAATTAACAGAACAAGCGGTTTCCAGAGAGCCTCATCTGCAAGTGCACAAGCTCCTTCCAGACAGCCATTCATCTCCTGGGGTCCTTCTGGCTCTGCACATGCACCTCTCTCAAAGTCCAACCAGGGCATACACAGCCTCTCTGAAGGAACCAATAAAAAAAAAAATGCTGTGGTAAGACTATAGTAGATAGATAGATAGAAATATTAATATAATAATATAGAATAATAATAATAGTTGGATGTTATCAAACTGCCAAAACATATTTGGAGTCTTCTTTTTCTTTAGTTTAGTACAAAAGCTAGAAGGCTAATACTAACAGTAAACTGTAACAAGAAGTGAATATTCACCCAAATCATCACCAACCACCATGAGCAGTCAGTTTAGACAGAAAGGTTGGTTTTAACAAGCCACCTCAGAAGTAGAATTGCTAATCTAGAACTAGTTATTGTGGCAATGATCATAATAAATTTTATAAAACCAATAGCAATTATTCTCATGTTTTTAAATATCTACCCTGGAGTTGTCTGAAACTGTAGCATATAGTGTGGCCCTTCATCAGATTTACAGCTTGCATAAAGTCATACCGTGGCCTAAACTACACTGACAAGTGTGCACTATGATAAAGAGCTGGATACAGATTGAGAGATGTCTAGGGGATGCATTTTTTGCAGAAACAGCTTGGGCAAATATTAACATCCAGGGTTTATCATCAACATCAGTCTAGTAACTACAGCACTAAACTAAAGCAGCAAAATTTGGACTCGAAATACGTCTTGGCCGATCAGCTACATCTGAGATAAATGAAATACTGTGTATGTTTTCACTGAAAATATGCACTTCGGCACTCAAACTTTCTTCAACTTACTGATTTCTTCAATGACTACAGTATTGTCCATGGCTACATGAACTGCCAGTCGGCTCCATGTGTCAAACACTGCCAGCTTCCTGTGGGGAAGTGAAACTATCACGGTCAGTATAGTGAGAGCCACATGCACAAAGAAGAATGATAAAAATAACAGCTAAAAATATTCTATTTAATCACAAGATATGTCCTAAAATTGACTGCTACAATATCATATGATCATTATAAAGACCACTATAGAGGCTGCTTGACTCACTTGAGTACCTGCGCCACTGTATTAGGACCATACCACTGGCCTATGGACTTGCCTTCTCCCACCCCCATCTGAGCTGAAGGAAAAAGAGGCAAGCAACTGTAAACTACTCAGTCAATAAATTTAATCTATAAACACAGCACTGCTGGAGCTCTGTAGGTACTCAGACAATCTATCACTCAAACACGCAACTGTATTTTTACCTATTTGATGGATGGAATAGTAGCTGTCCTTCTTGTCTATGAAAGCATTGAGGATGCTGATGTATTCCTCTCTCTGTTGCTGACCTCTTATCCATATCCAGTCTGACCAAAAAAAAAAAAAAAAAAAAAAAAAAAAAACACATCAGACACTTCTTCAATGCCAAGGTGAGACAAAAATAGCATGAATGGGAGCAATAATACTGACCAAATGCTGAACAAACACCACAAGACTTACTGTGGTGACAGACATACCTCTGCCTAAGTGTCTGCGGATCAAGGCTTCTGCAAGAATCATCTGTCCACATCGCAGCATACAACCCCAGCCTGTGTCAGATGTAGGCCCTGTCCCCCCTGTAAGATCTGAACTTTTAATTTTGCCGTAACCCCCAAATATAACCAGCCACAAGACACTGGCTTCTTTAATTTGCGCTAGACAGAATGCAAGTGCACTTTCTAATGCAAGTGTGTTTTCCATTTTCTGTTTTTATAATGAACAGCATTCCAGACCAACAAGCAAATCTATCTGGTAACTTAACAGTAACATAGTTGTTAGCTACATTAAATTTCTAGCTCCGAGGTAAAATAAAAGACGCAAACTATATACAACAAACATGCCTTAGAAAACCTACTCCATCTGAGCTAAGAAACAAAAACAGGGTTACAGGGTTTAAGGTAATTCAAGTATCAATAAAGAAATCATTCAAATTATTAGTCCTTCACCTGTATCAAGGTTAGTGAGTGCAACCTTAGAACCTTACCAATTGGCTGGAAGTTCTTTCTGTAGGTGAACCATATGCGTGAAGTAATGTCAGACAAAATCACATCCTTCTCTGAGAAAGAAAATCCAGGAAACATTTTTGAAAACATACTTTGACACATCAATGCTGTTCTAATTCCAACGAGTCTTAATTAGCATACCCTTCAGAGCATTGAATTGTTTCCCCAGGATCCAGACTGGTTCTGGTGTCTCCGGGAAATCCTCAAACTCCCCAAAGCGTAGTGTGTCGTATGTGAGAGTGGCTGTTAAAAGAGCAATTAATGTGTCATTCCCACACTAAACATCTCACAATCCTTACAGTGTCAGATGTTGCTGCTTCATCTTTACAAATGTTTCTCCTCCTTGGTTCTGGAATCCAATAGCTTTTACAGCTGTCTGAAAATAATTTGAGTATCACTAGTCCACTAGTGACATTAACTCTAGGAACTAGGGATGCACAAGCCAGTGTATTTCTTTGTGCCGGTCCCAAGCCCGGAAAAATGGGGAGGGTTACACCAGGAAGGGTATCCGGTGTAAAACTTTGCCAATCAATATGCGGACAATGAAACACAATTGGACTTACTCCATTAGTGACATTAAAAACACATTAGTCGGTAAAAGTGCCACCTGATGCTATAAACACTTTTTATGGGGTTCACCAGCACTAAAACCTAAAATCTCACTTCCTACTTCAGTAGGTAACTGACTTATTACTGCAACTAACTTAGGTTACAGCTGTGCAGTATTTACATACATTTCCACTCAAATAGCCAAAATATAGATATTTTACAGTGATAGAAAGTTGGCCTGAAAAACTAAAATTGATTTCAAAACCAAGGAGGAGAAACATTTGTAAAGATGAATTAAGCAGCAACTCTGTGCAACATCCAACACTGTAAGGATTGCGAGATGTTTAGTATGACACTATAAATTAGCACTAGCATGAGGGTGTCTAAACTCCTGGGTGCAGCAGAGACCAACCATTACCCTCCAGTAAAAGGATGGGACACCATAGACTGGTCTGGTGAATTTACATTGTTGCCATGATAAGTTTGAATGAAGAGGAGAGTGAAACGCAGCTAAACGCTTCCTCTGCATTTCACCCATACGCAGCAATGGGGACGGTACCTTACTGAAGGGTACCTCAGGGCAACCTACTGATCTGGGATTCAAACCCACGTCCTTCCCATCCTGGGGCCTAGTCCCTAAACACTAGTCCACCACTGCACCACCACTGCTAAATGATTGTAATTCCGCTCCCTTTGTAAGAAACATGGATCTGCTGAGTGTTTATATTACTGACAACATCTCAGAGTACACTCAGAAAAATAACACTGGGGTGTAATTTATCCCAACAATGATGCGTATCATCATATTGCCCAACCCTATATCAAGGATAGGAGACCAGGAGGACACTAACAGGGCACGACATTCACAGAATAAAGAGTTTCATACATAAAACAACGCTTTTTAAAAAACGTACAGGAGCAGTAATAACAGCAGTAGTATAATAAAAGCACCAGTAGTAGTAAGAGTTGAAGTTGACGTCTAACATGTCGACAGTGGTAACATCTGTCCCTGTTCATGGTTTAAACGTTTATTTGTGATTAGATATGTCGATAAATTGGGATCGTTATGTTAGTTTAAACACACCGACTGCCACGCCTGTCTGTGTGAACATCTCAAGTTTGTAAACAGTTGTGTCCAGATACATTGTAAAAAAAATGACAATAATGCCCCATTTCCAATATTGACATCCACCCAAACTGACAGGTTAAAGCTTTCGATTCCTGAAAATGTAAATCGTTCATTGTTGACCCGATAGCGTTGCGATTTATCCCACTTAAAAAATGCTAAGTAATTGTTTTCCTCGGTATGCTCTTACCTGCATCCATCCCGACTCCGCTTCACACTACCTTGTTTAACCAAGCCTTAGTGGCACAAACCTCAACCAATGACGACAGAATTTCGGCATCGTCGTAGATGGAACTTACCAATAAAACTCTTCAAATCCTCAGTAGGGCGGGACACCGGGTTCATCTGGGCAAATAGAATTCTCTCAAATTGGGCTGGGCGGGTCCAACTATCCTGAACGATGCAAAAACAAATATTAATTTTTTTTAAATAGATAACTATTTAGCAAAAATGCGTCTTTATGAAAAACCTTACCCAAATATTATTTCTGGACACGGTTGGTCATCCATTATTTAATATTCGGTCCTTTATTTATGAAATAATAATGTATGTATAGAGACAGTTTGCTCTGCGAGGACTCAGCCGTGCCTGCGTAAACAGTAATCAGAGAGAGGGACGTGTCTGTCCCTCAACTGACCTCAGTTCAGTGTGTTTGTGTGATTGGTTTTATGTTTGGAAGACAATATAAAGATATTGATCATTTACTAGTCTTCCAGCTCTCTCTCTCTCGGCCAGTGACCTGCTATTAAACTCGTCGCCATCGAGCTGCACAGTAGAGTCACGTACATTGCGCAAACCAGATGACAAAAGAAATGTTAACAGACTGTTTCCAGACCAGCGATTCCTTTACTGCGCTGTCCTGCGATCGGACTGTGTACACCAATATAAACTGCGCTTCTTTTTGATCATATTGATCGTCTGCTACCACTGAATGGTTTTGTTTATGTGTGTGTCGATGTTCAGAGAACCACAACTCAACCCCAGCAGCGAGAAGGGCTGTCTGGTGAAAGAACACTGAGGGACGTGGCATGAGTCAGCAAACTAATAGAGCCGGTCTCAGGAGGAGACCTCTTCAGTACTTTCACTGGTTCGGAAGTCTCAGCAGGGTCAAAACATGCACCTCCCCTGATCCCCACCGGTGTTGGAATTTCTGCAATATCATGGAGCTCAAAAATAGTCCATCCCAGAAAATTACAAGGGTGAATTTTACAGTTTTATACCAACTGTAGTTCATGTGGCTCGGGTGAGCTAATGGATCAGGCAAACCTCTCAAAATCTGATAACAGTAGGCTTTACAATGCAATTATATGTGTGTGTGTGTGAGTGACTATTTTTATGGTTTACACAGCACAACACACATCGACCCATTGCAAAATGCAACCTCTGCATTTAACACACACACAGCAGGGGACAGCCTGGTCCAACAACCGGTGAGCAGTGATGGGGACCATACCATACTCAAGGGTACCTCAGGACAACCTAATATTCTAGAATATGGCCCCTAACCACTAGGCCACCACTGTCCTGTGTGTGTGTGTGTGTGTGTAAACCTGATTTCACAAAATGCCACAATTATTTCAATAAATCTTTCAAACCTTAGGAAAATATTTCTATTACCAACATTGGAGTGCTTTTTTACAGTAGTCAAGTAAAGTTATATAAATAAAGGTTTTTATTGTCATTTCAACCATATTCACAGTACATAGTGAAGCGAAATAACGTTTCTCCAGGACCCTGGTGCTACACATAAGATGACATCAGACATGACATAAGACACAAGACAAGGCAAACAAGTGCAGAGAAGGGACAGACTACAACAGACAGTATGTTCGTCCGTCAGGGAGCTGTAGTGTTATGGAATAAAGCAGCAAAAGTTGTTGGCAGTGTAATAGGGCAGCAGTGTTATGGCTAAAGTGCGGAGTGCAAAAAATAAAAATAAATAAGTGGTATGGTGGTTCCTGTACATGAATGTGCATTAGTGCATAACAGGAGGAGGAGAAAAAGGTCCAGCAGTAGCAGAGAGCAGGCTATTGTGAAGACAATAGCAGTTCAGAAGTCTGATGGCCAGGGGGAAGAAACTTTCCCAACCTGGTAGTGGAGGCCCGTATGCTGCGGAACCTTTTCCCAGATGGCAGGAGGGAGAAGAGTGTGGGATGGGTTAGAGGGATCATCCGCAATGCTGGTTGCTTTGTGGATGCAGCGAGTGGTGAAAATGTCCTGAACAGAAGGCAGAGAAACACCAGCAGTTCTCACTATCCATTGTAGGGACATGCGGCTGCTCAGGATGCTCTCGATGGTTCCTCTGTAGAAGATGGTGAGGATGGGAGATGGGCTCTCCTCAGTCTGCAGGAAGTAGAGACGCTGCTGGGCTTTCTTTGTGATGGAGTTGGTGTTGAGGGTCCACATGAGGTTGCTGGATATGTGAACACCAAGAATCTTGGTGCTCTGGACCATCTCCACGGGTGAGGTGTGATATTCAGTGGGGAGCGGTCCTGACGTCTCCTGAAGCCAACAACCATCTCTTTAGTCTTTTTTTTAGTCAGGTTGCTGGTTCTGCACCACTCCGTCAGCTGGTGAACCTTCTCTCTGTACGCCTCCTCGTCTCCACCGCTGATCAGACCCACCACGGTTGTATCATCAGCGAATCTGATGATGTGGTTTGAGCTTTGCTTGGCTGCACAGTTGTGGGTCATCAGTGTGAACAGCAGTGGACTGAGCACACAGCCCTGAGGGGCACCTGTGATGGTATTGGAGGTGCTGCTACTGATCCTGACTGACTGGGGTCTCCCAGTCAGGAAGTCCAGGATCCAGTTACAGAGGGAGGTGTTCAGGCCCAGCAGCCTCAGCTTCTCACTCAGGTGCTGAGGGATGATGGTGTTGAGTGCTGAACTGTAGTCAAAGAACAGCATTCTGACATAACTGTCCTTTCTGTCCAGATGAGAAAGGGCCAGATGGAGGGTGGTGGAGATTGCATCGTCTGTTGAATGGTTGGGATGATTCGCAAACTGCAGGGGGTCAAGGTGAGGAGGGGATTTGAGACTTGTAAAACATCTCTCTGCCATGTTGTTAGTGTCTCTGTTCATGAGCAACATTAGACAATATCCACACTATGATTATTGCTTATGGGGCTCTAAAATTAAGAACTTAAGCCAGTTGGATGTGACATGTAAACAGACATGAACAGACAGCAGTACTAGAATTCTTCACTAGGTGTCAGTGAATCCTCACTTAAGAAGTTAAGCTTAGGCTGAGGGTTGCTGCTGTAAAGCTGAAACTGTGTGTGTTCATGGACAAGTCAAAGTACAGGAGGACAGGAGGGTTCATGCTGTGTTGTAGTTAAGGATTTGTCAGAATGACTTAGTTACAGTGTTAATGTGATCTGGCTCATAATCCACAAGGCCTGTCCTGTTTCTCTAATGGCCTACCAGTAAAGTCACTGATGATGAGGAAACCGATCCTTAATTGAAGTTAATGAACCGATCTTAGGCAAGAAAAGGGGAAGTCCACATTTTTTTCTAAACAAAGTAGTTAAGATGTGAAGTAATTTGTTGTGGTTTGATGTGAATTTCTTTTTTAATGTCCAATTTCTCCACAGACAGCTAAAACATGGGCCTTTTTTTTTTTTTTACAAGGAATTAATTATTCCAAATGTTAGCTGTGATCACCATAGTAACAGTGCATCTAATCTGGGCCTACATGTCCATCCTGTGCTTTAGACTCATGCTGATGGGTAGGAATGCTAGAAATGTATGCTGTTCCTCCTACTGCTCCATTGTTATTATCAATAACATTTCGAGGCCCAGAAATATTTTCAGGACCACTAAACACACTCCTCCAGCCCTCCTTTTGTGACACCAGCATTTAGTTTCAGTTACTCCTCCTTCTCAGTTACACACCAGGCACCTCACGTTATGCTTACTATAAAATTAATCCACGCTTCCTTTGGTCAGCTTTCTTGACCACAGCCTGTGCATCTTTCATCTCCTGTCCCAAAACACATGACTTCTATTTACGAAATACATGTATGTCATCTGGTTTTATCCCCCCTTGCCTTTAAAACAGACACAGTTACACTGCAAAATATGAAGTAATGGGAGGCTGGCTCTGGACTTAAGTAACAGTAACAGTAAATTGTTTAAAATTGTTTAGTTTAGCAATAATTTTTTTTAATTATTCACCAACTCTCTGACTCGTTTTCATAACTGCTTGTCCAAATTAGAGTCACGGGTGGTGCTGGAGCCAATCCCAGCATTCACAGGGTGGGAAACACCCTGAACAGGTCATCAGACACACACACTCTCACACACACACACACACACACAAAATAGGCCCCAGGATCAGAAGATCATGGGTTCAAATGCCTTACCAGGAGGTTGCACTGAGGTATCAATAGCTGCCCCCTGCTGCATGTGTGTGTTTGTGTGTATGAGTTAAATGCAGAGGTCCAATTTTTTTGTGGCTCACTGTGTAATGTGCTGTGTTTCACAATGATAAGGAAAGTCACTTTCACATGCCTTTGGACTGTGGGAGGAAAACAGAGCACCCGGAGGAAATCCATGCAGGCACGGGGAGAAGACTGTCCTCCTGGAAATCAAACACAGGATCTTCTCGCTGTGAGGCGCCAGTGCTGCCCACTGTGCCACCATGTTGTTTTAACTTATTTCAATTATACAGAACATAATAATAAAATCAAATACAGATACATTCAATAACAGTCTAACACGCTTGCAACAATAGTCTAATACTTGCTGTATGTACTTGTTTTTATATATCTGTGTTTAAGGCAAAGACTTACATTGTGTGATTGTAAAGGAGAATTCCAATATTCATCCCCAAAAGATGAATCTATCTATCTATCTATCTATCTGTCTATCTGTCTATCTGTCTGTCTGTCTATCTATCTATCTGTCTGTCTGTCTGTCTATCTATCTATCTATCTATCTATCATCTAAACCAGGGGTCACCAACATGGTGCCTGCGGGCACCAGGATGCCCCCAAAGACCACGAGTCGCCCGCGAACCTGTTCTAAAAATAGCACAACTCACCAGTGATATCGTCTAAAATTTAATCTGATCCTGTTGCTTTTCTTCTTTAATCACATTTGCATTTATATAGATTTGAAAATGAAACTATCTAAAAATATTTTTAAAAAGCATTTAAAACATGCTTATTAAACATGAAGTTTAGGTAACTGGTAGCCCTTCATACGGCTCAGTACCTGTGAAGTAGCTCTCAGCTTTAAAAAGGTTGGTGACCCCCGATCTAAACAAACTGTTGTTTTCATCTGGAGCAGTCAAGTGCTCTGGCAAACTAGAAGAGACCCAAAAGGACAAACACACGACACAATGCCTTTATCTTGTATGCAGTTACAGCGCATGCAGAGCTTGCATCATATTTATGATAATTTGACTGGACTGCTCGGCAGCTAGGAAAGGAGCTGCTGAGCAGGAAATGCAAAATCAAAATCATTCCTATAACACAAAATATGAACCCATATCTAAATTGAATGGCATTTATTTAGCATACATTCAGTGTGGCAGGCCAGTACACACACAACAGAAATGTGCAGTTATTCACAGAATAAAACACAAAATATAAACTATAATAAAATAAAACAGAACATAGTAACTCAGTGCGTCTGGGTTGTCATTGCAGGAACCCATAATGTGGTGAGAGTGACATTTATATTGCTACACAAATAGAGCCATGATGGCCAGGAGAAACACTTCACACTCTGGGTTTGTTGAAACTTTTGCACAATACTATGCTGGTGGGCTTTGGGTGGGGCTTGGACAGTGTGAAACAAAAGAATATATCGTACTCCAGTCACATCAAAGAGGAAGTGAAAGATCATATCTCGTTGCTTGTCTCGTTTTAATCTCACTCTCTCGGTTTAACGCTATTCCTACACACACACATATTATCACGCACACACACACATTGTTCCTTTCGTGGCTAGTTTTGAAGAGTCACTTTTCCTAGCTCTGTATGCTTACTGTCATATGAAGACCTCGTGTTTTATTTTAAAACTGTACAAGAGGGCCAGAGAATGCTCAAGTAGTTGTACTTTGTTACTGTAATGATTAAGATTTGCACTTTGATCAGTTATTATGGAAATTGAAAAATTATGCCTTTTTACTCATTTGTCCTTTTGAGATTGTTACTAATTTCTAAGGCAGTCGAGTTCATATACATTTTAATGTTAGTGTTGTCTTGCCCAAGGACTCTTACTGGTATAGCATGGTGTGCAATACCATGCCTGGGCAGTGGATCAAACCACAGTGTGCTGGGTGGAGGGCCACTAAAGCATCACTGGTTTACACACCACCAAACAAAGAAAACATGTAGTTCATGGTACCTGTTCAAATATAATCTTCTAACTTTTTTATACTGATTCTGTTCATCTGTAAGTCAGAACAGTGTTTTTTCAAAATCATTACTTCCCCATTTAAGAGGGTAAGATTGTAAAACAGTACTCTTACTAAGTACAGGTTTTCTATGCTCCCCGGACATGAAAATGTCATGGCCTATATATTTGTTGGAACATTTTATGATATATGGACCAGTGAATTGTCTAAAACCGTGGGCTTTTCCCCCATTTTTTTTTTACCCTGAAGTTAGGAATGCATTTCCTTCTGTAAATTTACTGTTTCACAGAGCTGATGGGAAAAGAAGGCAGGCCATTAGAAAACGTGAAACTAATCAGTGACATCCTTTGAAAAAGAACAGGAGGTGCATTCACAAATGACAACCTTTTCATGCAGTTTTTGATGCAGGCAGGCCTCACAATGCGGCCTTATAGCTGCAGTCTAGGTTTCGTCACCATCACAAAATTTAGCTGTTCAGATTTTGAGACCAAATCAGGTCTAACATATGAAGAAGCTTAGCAGAGAGTGAAAATGTCCAACTACGAATGCAGGAATTCCCAGGAAAGGCACTGTGCAACCTTTCCACGTGTGTAAACACATCAAGAGCAGTAATAGGCCAAAGCAGTGAATGAATTCTTCCAGCAAAAATGGAAGAAATGTATGCTCAAAAATGGAGGCTGCATGTCCATTGTCCGTCAGGGTCCTGCTGTCCTGCCTTTCACTTCTCCCTCAGCATGTAGAAGACCACAGCCTTCAGGTAGTGCACACACGTACTGGCCGCTGCCACCAGCCAGTGAGAGTGAAAGCTGGGGTCTGTGTTGATAACACATTTTGTGATGTCAGTCTAAAAGAAAGAAAAAACACATTCCAAATGTTTAAAACACAATACTGTTTACATACATTGGTTTTGAGGAACAGTACTGTGCAAAAGTTTTAGGCAGGTGTGAAAAAATGCTTTCAGAAATATAAATAATGATTGTTTATTTTTATCAATTTACAAAATGCAAAGTGAGCGAACAAAAGAAAAATCTAAATCAAATCAATATTTGGTGTTACTACCTTTTGCCTTCAAACCAGCATCAGTTCTTCTAGGTACACTTGCACACAGTCAGGGATTTTGTAGGATTATAGTCGGTGTATGATCAACCAGTTTTACCAAACAGGTGCTGATGATCATCAATGTCACACGGAGGTTGAAACACACTCATGTTTGGAACAACCGACCAGCCGAGTTCCTTCAAAAACTGTGTGCAAGTGTACCTAGAAGAATTGATGCTGTTTTGAAGGAAAAGGGTGATCACACCAAATATTGATTTGATTTAGATTTCTCTTTTGTTCATTCACTGCATTTTGTTGATTGATGAAAATAAATTATTAACACTTCCATTTCTGAAAGCATTCATTTACAGCATTTTTTCACACCTGCCTAAAACCTTTGCACAGTACTGTATATGTGAAACTTTCAGCAGCATCAATAATAATAGAAGGAATAATAACAGTAATAGGCAGTGGTTGTCTAGTGGTTAGGGAGTTGGTCCCAGGATTGGAAGGTCATGAATTCGAATTCCGGACCAGTAGGTTTCCCTGAGGTATCCTTGAGCAAGGTACCATCCCCACCACTGCTCCCCGGGCAATTTAAATAGCTTCCCCATGCTGCACGATGTGTATGGGTGAAATGCAGTGGTTGAATTTCGTTGTGGGTCACTGTCTGCTGTGGTGTGTTTCATGAGAAGAATAGTCACTTTCATAATAATAAGAAGAAGATGAAAGGAAGAAGAAAAAGGCAACAGCGATGTAAATATTAATAACATAAAAGTTTTAAACACAGGAAGAGAATTTTATTAATAATAAGACCCATTTTCTGCAAAAAAAATAATTCAGTTATGTCTCTAATCCAGGTTCCAATCCCTTTAAGTCACTGATTGTTTTTCATGAGCTACATACAGATGTGTTTTGACAGCACTAATAAGTATATGAAAAGTAAATACAGTTTCTGCTCAGCTATGTTTCTCCTTAGCCAAAGGCAACAAAGAGTAATCTGAGCGACTGCTATTTCAGTGCACAATGACGTTGAGGTTCCAAGGTTGAGAGGTTGAGAGGCTGAGAGTGGTCCAGTTCAGGATATGAGAAACCACTTCAAAGTGCCTTTCATTTTGGTTTGGAGTGGTAGAGGCAAGTGTTTTACCACTTAGCACAGCTGATAGGGAAACGTTTGAGTGGTAACAAAGTAGCACGAACATACATCTTTATCAGTCGCAAATTCCAAAGTAAAGCTTATTCCTGAAGTATGAAATGAAAACGACCTGTTGATTCTCCTCTCTTTCCGAAAAATAAGTCTGCAAAATTTTAAAAAAGCTGCAATATTTCATAGATGAAAAAAAGCTTCATCTCAAATATTTTTCGATTGTTAAGTCTGTAGATATTAACCCGTTCTAACACCATGAAGCATGCAACAAAAAGTCACATCAGTGGCATTTATTCAGATGCACTAAGCAATATTATCAGTATCAGGTATCGGTGTGAGAATTTCTCTGTTCCACTTTAGTCAGTTGGCATTTAGCTTCTGATTCCTTTAATATGTTTTATTTCATCTTTATTTTGAAATACCTTCCTTCAGTTAATAACCACCAATCCAGTTCACCCCCATTTTTTTAACCACTGAATATACAACACATGCCCATTGTAATATATAGCCTTAAAATCCAAATACGGTTTGGTCCAAATTGTGCAGGCCTGGGAAACTAAAAAACCAAAACTGGGCATGGGAGGAAAATATTGCCCTGTGGAGCTGCCAAATGATGGCAGCTCACACAAAGCTCTAACAGAGCAGAATTTCATGGCCTAATGATCAGAGGTTGGACATTTCAATGGGAAACCCATGTCCACTGAAAGCCTAGAGGAAGGTGTGGACTTTTAATTAAGAAATACTTCAACACACTGAAGCTTTAATAAGTCCACACAGCAGTGTGCCTGTGTGCGGGCGGCATTTTGTTCACCTCCAAGGACTAATAGGCAAAGTTGAACCCACAGGAAAGCACATAGGCAGAACCTCACATCAAGACTATAATACTTAGGCTTTTGTTATCAATTATCTTGAAACGTGCATATTATTCTGATCATTTATCGAGTAGTGATTCAGTAATATGCACTTTGTAGTCTACAAACTGTATTCCATCTCTTGCACCATTTGTTAGCCCCTATTAAGCCCGTTTTTGGAGGTTGTGTCTAATTAACTGCATAGAAAGGGGACACAGTGTTTAAAAATCCAGCAGTGTGAGATCTGGGAATGAACACCCACCCTGCTCACTGGTGGTCCTGTAAGGGTCTTTCATGTACTTTGTAAAGAGTGTACAAAATGATACAGAGATACAGATGGGCCACAGTTTGTAACTGTGCACCTGTTATTCAAGACATTTTAGACCATTTCTATTTCTCGATTTATCATTACATTTTCAAGAAATATAAAAAGCTGGAAATGATTTTTATTACCAGCAAAATTTAGATGGTATATATTAATAGTTTTAATCAATGAAACAAGTTTCACAGAGTTATCATCACTGATACACATACTTTTTCTGCTTTGCACCAATCAAACCCCATGTATCTCCAGTCAGTGCTCATTTTATGGGCATCTACATCTAAAAAGCTCTTTCAGGCTGTAAGCGCACCAGCTGCGTTCAAAAATAGCAGTAATCATGAAGCACCCCAGCAGGGCACCTTGAAAGATGTAGACGATGACTTTGCCTGCAGCAACGTTTCAGTTTTACCTCCCATTCAATTAGGTACGCTCTCTGCACGGATTAAACTACCAAGGACTTTTATAAAAAAGCAGAGATGAATAACTATGAAACACTCTGTCAGTGCTCACTGAGTACTTTTCAACCACACACTGTTAAAAAGCAGTTTATTCTTGCAGCTTTCTTATGTTTGGCAACTGCATTCAACACAGCAGACAAAAGGAATCTCTACCTGATTTGGAATCAGCTTTGCACTCAAAGGGAGTCTCCATTTCTAGTGAAATCATTCTTGCCTAGCAGGCTTTTGAGAAAGAGTGTCGACTAACATATCAACAATCACCACCATCAGACCTATGAAATACAGGCTCTAATGAAATGAGCAACACAACCACCAAACATGTACAGACATGGCATGCTATTCAGTATGCCACTCACACACAAACACACAGCTGGGTGTGTCATTGGTGTGGATCACAGACTCATTACGCTGTGGATAAACGTTCCGGTTATCCATTCTGAAAGCTTCAGCTCTATTCAGCTTTGTTCTTGTGAATTCACAGCACAACACAAGGCGCAAAAAACAACAAAATGCTTTCTCTGCATTTAACCCATACACACAGTGCAGCAGGTGACAGCAATACATCCGGTGCCCATAAAGCAGTGTTGGGGACAGTACCATGGAAATGATCACATTTTAACCATGTAGATTCAGTGAATGCACAAGTCCTAGAAAAGCACAGTGCATAACTCTAACCATTAAAAGCATCTCAGCTCAATCACTGCACTACACTGCTCTTCATATATGCTTATATATTTGTATGTTTAAAGCAAAGAATGTCTCTAGTGTATGATAATAATACTTGTAGTATTAATTGACATACTTGTCTTAGAAGATGTGTGTGTAAATTTCTTACCCATCCACCTCTCCTCTTTAACCAGGACACCAGGCTCTTACGGACAAACTCGCCCATGCAGTCAACAATGGTGTGCACCATGGCTGGGTGGCCATGCCGCACACAGTCCACCGCCAGTGCTCCGGCCACAGCGTACAGAGAAACGACCTTACCCCACGTTACACCTGTCCAGAGAGAGACAAAGAGAAGGTGGGGGTCCATTTAGTGTGCATAATCATAGAACAATCATAGTAATATACAAAAATGTACGTGTTACAGTACTTAAATAAATGTAAACATACAGAGCCTAGGCCTAAACTAATGGTTGATCAGCCTACTCATCAGCTCTTTCACTGGGAGACTGCAGGCTTGATGCAGTAACCCTAGATTATCCTAGCCAGCACAGGTGTCTGTTAGCTGGAATAACAAACTTGGTATTTAGCATTATCGTGTAAGCATACTGAGCAGATGCAGTGAAAAGATGCAGTGGTGCTTCACATTACTCTGGGCAGGTATCACCATGATCTCAGGTGATCTCCATTGGGAGTTTGCTCCAGCAGTGTGCAGCATAATGTTTAAATGCCATTTCATCTTATTTAGTTTCAGCGCTGGGCACCACTAACCAACCAGGTCATGCCGATCTAAGAATTCTACCAGGCCAAATCAAAAGGGTGGACATGTATTTAGGGCCCAAAGCTTTGAGGGATGCAATTCTGATTCTGATTGAAAGCCATTGTAAGGACCTGATGGTAATGTGCTCTATTTTCTTGCTTTTTGTTACATTTCTGGCAGCAAAACTTTGAATGAGCTCTAGGTGTCTTTTTGGGGAGACCAACAGAAGGACCACTACAACTGTCAAGCCTGCAGAATATAAAAGCATATAAGAAATGTTCCAAATAACATTTTGTACTAAATCACAAGCCTTAGACTCTAAAACAAACCGATTTGGTTATAGCTTTAACGTGATCACCAAAACTAATGTTTTAACATTTAACTAATGTTTGGCCATGGGTTATAATCTTTACTGCACTACATTCCAGCTGGGCACCTGTTCCAGCCATCCTTCTTAATCCTAAAAGAGATCTATCAAAGTCCTGTCTTTATTAAAGTGAATAAAATGCTTTATTCAGACAGATGGCACAACCACAAGGAGTCTTAAGTGCAAAAGTTATTCTGCATCATGGCTTTGTAGATCTGCGTGTCATAGGTATAGCTATGAAAAGCCACCTTGTACTTGAAAACCTGGCCCAGAGGAGACATGTAAAGTTTGAGCATGAGGGGACCAAGAATGGATTTTTGGAATGGAGTGTTTACAGCGAGGAAGTTTTCTCTGATTCATGAAAAACAAATGAACCCTGGCTTTCAAAGTACATCCTGAAGCAACCGAGAACCACTCCTAAGAGTGAAAAATGTATTGTATGCGCAACACAAGTCATGGCATTATATGTTTTAGTAAATAAATAAATGGATCCCTCTGGTGACATACAGAATTGGCATACAACTCAACACACGCTTTTCCTGTAGGCACTTAAAGCTGCTAGTCTTTGGTGACATGCCCACAAAGGGACCAACTGACAAGGGAAGTGATTCAGCCTGCTGAGATGAAAGCTGAATTTAACCATGCTAAACTTAACTACTGCAGATTGGACTAAATAAATAAATAAATAAATCAAACAAAATCTGCACACCAACCTTTTCCAACCCTAAAAGAATTTCATGCATTTTCACAATAATTTAACACAGGATAAAACTGTTTGCCAAACAGATGCAATGATCTTTATGTTCCCTGCGATCATGGCAGGCACTGTGTGAGCTGTTTGTGTGGGTGTGCACATGATTGTGCATGACAAAGCTGCTGCCAGGTATATCAGCCCACTACAGTATGGGTAGATGTTTTTGAACATTGGACCCCCTATTTAAAGAATTTAGCAAGGGCATGTTAAAAGTGGAGATATGAGTTTATGTGTGTGTATTTGTGTGGGTTACATAATGATCAAGGGAGCTGTGCTGTCTAAAATAGGGGCAGCTATCATTTCCTCCCAGCAAGTCATAAAATATTAACTGTAATGAAGTGAAGAAGGCACTTTTTATAATTGTGCTCTTATGGTTTTGCTTTCTAGCAATCAATGCAAAAAGTTATGATATAATTTCATCGAGAGATTAATGCAACAATATACTAATAACATCTTAAATGAAATAAGCTATTGTTTCCATCCTTTTTTGTATACGTTTCAGGTTTATTGGCCAGGCTCATGTAAATTAGTAGGTTATTTGAAGGCTCATTTATTCTGCCTTGAAATCTGTCAACCAATGAGTTTATAAGATCTTGGGTCAATCAAAAAGAATGTAAAGGACTCTGAAATGACAGTGATAACACTGTTGCTGGCACCTGTAATCATCATTTCTGATTACTTGCCACACATGAATTCGTAACCTGTTTGACTTTTTACTCATTTGCTCATTTGCAAGGCAGCGATGCTTTATTTTACACACATATCAATTTCAATCAAGCAAATAAGAACCATCACTTTTATTCTGTGCAGGCCTATTTGAAAGTGCAGGTGAATATGAAGCTGGCATTTCCAGTTTGCCAAATAGCAGCAAAGAGAGGAAGCAGCAACAGATAGATAGAGTGTGAGTGGGTGACTGTCCAAGCTTTGGAGCTGCAGATAAACTGCGGTTTGAAGTTCAGGCCAACCAGAGAACGCCCACGCTTTCCTCCCTCTCTAATGAGCGCAAAACGGGTGAGCTCAGGCCTGATAAGCAAGTCAATAAATATACACGACTGTCTGTCCCAGAAATGCACAATTCATTAAACAGAGCAAACAATTCTATTGTAGAGGAGAACCCAAACACACACACACACACACACACACACACACACACAAACCCACTAGCTTCTCAGTTATTAACTGTGGTCAGTGACCTACTTGGGTTACAACAACGGCCCTTTCTGTGTGAATCAACATTCCCGATTTTGATGACCAAAAGAACAGTGCAGCTCTAAGGTGTCTTTTCATCCTTGGGGTGTGTACAGCAAGTGTGGGGTTTCCATTTACCTCCCTAGCACAATGAAATTAGACACTTGTTGCCTGGAAGACTGGAAAACCGACTCATCAGGTATCAGCTAGAAGTGCTTCATTTTGAGGGAAAAGCCTCTCCTGTCAGGTCAGAAGTGCCTGAACAGGTACACTGGGCTTTTTACACTGTTTTGTTGCAACAGCACCTTGGTTCCCTGCAAGCGCATGACTCAAGGGAAAAATCAGCACTGATGTGTAGCCTGGGCTCAATGCGAGGTGTTCTGTCTAAACTCCATTATTTAGTCACTAAGGCAAAATATTCAGTGAGCTACTACAACTCAGTCACTACTGTCTATCTAATATTATGTGTATAATAACATATGATTTAAAATGGAAGATTCCAAAATTGTTTAAAAAAAGAAAAAGTCGTGAATGTTACATTGGGATATCTGACACTTTGCTTGGAAAAATCTTTCTGAAAATAGACCAGGGTTCGGCTGGGCCACTTCTCAGGATGGAAACGGGATTTCAGAAGTTATCCACTAAATGTGCTAGGTTTGAAGTCATGGACAAAAGAGGAGAAGCTGTTCTTACAAATTCTTCCAGGGCTGGAAACTTGGCCAGATTTTGTTTAGATTTGAAAATCCAATGGTGTTCTCCAAGTTCTCTAGCTCTGTCAGTATGTGTATATAACTGTAAAAAAGGGCCCATTTTAGATTACCCTAAAAGGAACAAAGCTGGATAGAACAGATAAATCACCCTTCAAAGCACAATGAAGACCTGCTGCTGTGGATTCCACATTAGTTCGTTTTGAAAGTGCACTGCTTAAAAAGAGTTTCATCTACATATCCCCATTTCCTTGGAAGAGTCAAATAACATTCAAGGAGAGCTTGCTAACCTGAACACAAAATGCTGTTGCCATATGCACTCCACATTATATGACTGACTGGCTTCTATGCCAATATTTGCTGTTCTTACAAGTGGAAAAACGAATAATAAAACATCAATAATGAGTTAAACACTGTATGTAAAGATTTTTAACTCAACCTGTGGAGAATATTTCTGCTGCAACAGCCAAGAAGGCATCAGAAACCACACTTTCAGAAGCCACAGTGATGTTCAGTTGTCGTGCCACATTGCGGTACACATTTGGGCGCAGGTACTCTAGCTCGTCACCTAGGAGACACAGGGAGAGAGAAAGAAGCAGAAAATAAACATAGCATCATGACAGTTTTATGTACAGCATGTGCACTTGTTTTTTTTTCTCATTTAAAAGCGGCTGAGCTTTTTGCCCCAAATTTCCCCAGATTCAAAATATGCAACTCAACCCATTTAAGAAGGAGACAACTGGGAGAAGAGGAATAACTGGGAGAAGAGGAATAAAAGGAATAATTTCCCTTGATTTATATTTGACCTGCATCTAAATGCATGAAAAGTGATCCACAAATAATGTCTAACATCATATGTATCTGCACAAAACTAAAGATATGTATCATTTTAAACATTCTTAAATGGGTCTGAATTATAATTATCTCCTGTGGGTGAAAAGCTATTTCTCCTAAGGAACACCAGAACAATCCCCAGTTAGTCTCCATAGTGAACAAAAATCAACATTTAAGCAAAACATTTTCATACCCACCCAGAGAGAGTGAGACCAATTAGTGCTCTCTTTGACTCCCAGCCATATCTCTTAGACTGCCATCACCATGGATCAAACTCGAGATATCTCAATGACAGCACCAACTCATAGATGGTTATATGTTTTTATTGCTGGAATTATGTTGGGCCAGTATTTTGCATTAATGAAGGAAAAGTAGCAAGCTCTTCTGCTGTCTCAACAATCATCCAATTTTGATTTGATAAAGAATGAAATAATGATTGCATGATTGTAGATCTATATTTTAATATGAATATGTATTTTATGCATGATTCATATTTCTTTCCCAGGTGAGGGGAAAGAAAATGTACAAGATTTCTGTCCCCTAAATCCCAGAAATGAGTATTTAAATCAGGCCTAGGCTGGCTAAAAACAACTGTTCTCAAAGAGTTAAGGAGGATAAGTCAAGGGTGGAGAACCTCCAGCCAGCACAGATCTACTTTACGATAAGAGCTGGAATGATGCACATTTTCACATGCTTTGTCCATACAAAGCTTTTTTTAGGAAACTGAGCCAAATATGTCCAACACTCTCCAATTAAAAGAAATGTGTTGCCTTTTAAGGAAAATTACAGATGAGACGTTCCAGTGTGTCGAAACAGTGTGTTTATAGTCATATGACATGTGGCCATACAGTATATACAGCACACATTAGGAAAGAAAGATCGATTGACCCAAGTGTTACGGAGATCATATATAAAGACATAGATGGAGATTCAGGTGATCACAGTGATCAAAGGGTTTAATCCATTATATTTCCATTATTAATCTTAGCAACTCATAACCTGGTTCAAATCTGAAGGTTAGCTGACGATTATCAATTTTTATGTATTTTAATGTCATGTATATGTATTTTATTTCATTTATGACCTTTTCGAAAGATTCTTTGGCAAAACATGTTCACATAATGTCATTTTCAAATATTTAAAACAATTATTAAAACATGGACATAAGGCTGACCACTGTGGTGTAAATATAAAATAGTAAAGGTGTCTCAGTGGGCGAGGCCTAAATATGGTTTGTAAAATGTGCTGTAAGGCATTATGAAACCAGCGGTTATAAAGGAAACTCCAAGAGGGCAAAGGAGCAGAAGAATGCAGGGGGCGGCTATTGCACAATCCAATGTGAGCACAGCCTCTCAACAGTCAATCATATTTTTCATATTTTTCAGTGCAAACGTAACAGCTTTAAAGAAAATGTTGTATTTGTGCCCACTGGTTCTTCTTCTTCTTCTTCTTCTTCTAAAAGACTGAACATAATTACTCACAAAGCCTAACTTTCTCCAAAATTATGCTTCAGTTTTCTATCATGTACACAATAAAAACAATTATTGCTAAACATATTGCTAAAACCAGTTGAACCATGAACCCACTTCTATGGTAAATGAATATCACCATAGTAATGATGCCACAGAGAATGAGATTTATCATGAATCACTAGTTGCTATGAATTATTTAATACATGCTTTGAGGGAAAAAAGCTATTTAAGGGGCTAACTAAGTTTTCATTATTTCTTCATTTATCCTCAAAATACAAATCCAAAAAAAGGCAAAAGAATTTACCTAACCAGAGAAGGACAGATGATACTTCTCCTAGGGATCCCCCTAAAGAAAGCCCATGTTCAGGTTTGGACCAACCAAATCCAGCACGGTTGAGCCTTGAGTGTATGTAGTCTCTGCACAATACTTTGGATTGGGAGACGAGCTCCTTATCTGTGGGAGAGCGGTCGAACACTTCCATCACTTCTGCTGCAAACACTGAGGAACGACGAAGCATCTCCATGCCCTTCATGAGGGACCGTGGGGGATGGGGGTGGGGGCTGGCACCTCACCTCTTTGCAACTTGAAGAAAAAAATGAACAACAGTCTAGACTTCCAGTTCATTAGATATACTTTGATTGTGTCCACACTAACTGGCCATTTAATCAGGTACATATATATCCAATACATTTGCTGATGATATTGTAATCTGTAGAGAGAGTAGGGAACAGTTTGAGGAAAACCTGGAGAGATGGAGACATGCTCTAGAGAGGAGAGGAGTGAAAGTGAGTAGGACAAAACAGAATACATGAGTGTGAACGAAAGGAAGGAAATTGGAGTGGTTAGGATACACGGAGTGGAGGTGAGAAAGATGGAGAAATTTTTATATTTGGGATCAACAGTTCACAAGAGAGTACAGGCAGGTTGGAATGGGTGGAGAAAATTGGCTGGAGTGATTTGTGACAGACGGCAGAGCTGGAGGTGTCAGAGTTAAAGATTTCATTGAGTTATTAAGATGAAATGAGTATATTAGAGGGACAGTTCAGGTAAGATGTTTTAGAGACAAAGTTAGAGAAGTAAGGTTGCGTTGGTTTGGACATGTCCACAGGAGAGACGAGGATTATATAGTGAGGAGGATGTTGAAGATGGAGCTGCCAGGAAAGAGGAGAAGAGGAAGAACAAAGAGGAGGTTTATGGACGTGGTGAGAGAGGACACGCAGGTGGTCAGTCTGAAGGAAGAAGATGCAGAGGACAGGAAGGAATGGAAAAGGATGATCCGCCGTGGCGACCCCTAAACGGGAACAGCCGAAAGAAGAAGATATATACCAAACATATACATATATATGAATTCAGTCTTTATCGCATCATTCAGTAGAATGGGGCTATTAGAAGACCAATAGCAGCCAGATATTTCTAGGGAGGTGGATCATTCTCAACCCAGTGATGGACATCATGTCTGAGTTGTACATAGGAGTGTCAGGCAAAGCAGTCTTCAGAACTAAAAACAGTCCACCAACCAGGGGTCCTGTGTTCAGGAACTTAGCCACTGAGGAAGACCCACAGGATGACTAACACGGAAGTTATTTATGGCAATAGATGAGTTGTGGTCTCTGTGAACACTCTGGAGCTCCAACCATGCAGGTGTTTCCAATAAAATGTTCAGTGGGGGTGCATGTGATTTTCAAATCGTAGCTGCATGCAAAGAAGTGCAGATCAGTACAATCTGCTTGATTTAAGTTTTGGAGCCCAAACATCTCACGTAATTTCTCAGCCAGGGTAGATTACCCCTCCTAGGGCATCAACTTCAGACCACATCTCAGCAAACCAACTCTCCACGGCTGAGTGGATGGTCTCTGATCTGCAGGTTTCTTTACCATAAACATCGATAACTCACCTGTATTTGTTGTATCCCGATAGCTTGTCCAGATGAACTGATCTTCAGATCTTGTCTACTGGCGCTGATGGAGACGCTGCTGCTAAAAAGCAGGATTTAAAGTCGCTCTCTGCCCACAGCCCACCATTTCGAGTCCCTCAAAGCATTCACAAGACTGCCACAGGCAGCCTGGAGCCCTGAACGCGATTCCTTTCGTCCTAGATCGTTTGATCGGGCTGCGTTTCCAGATCTGCAGCGCGGTGAGCAGAAGGAGAAGTTTCCTTCTATGGCCAACCAGCCTGGGAGTTCATGCAATGGGCGGGGCAGTCCCGTCAAGCCCCGCCCCCTCCACCAGGCGAGCCTTTTGAGCTTCCTTCAAATTGTTAATGGTCAACTGTTTCTGACGAAAAGATGATTAATTCCAATGAACATTATAGCAAGGCTTGTTGTTCGTTATCCGATCTTTATAAATCCCACGTTAGAAATGTCTCCTGTGTTCCATCAGAGCTTCCTGCAGATCCTTTATCACCCTTCCAAAACTGAGAGATGACTTCATGTCTCCCCTAAACTCTCCACTGGAGTGACAACCAACACATACTGAAAAAGTGGCCTGTTAGAGCCTGTAAAATACCCTTTAACCCTCTAATAACATGCACTAGCAGAGGAGAAGAAAGAGAAACTTTGTTCTTGCATCATTTGTCTGTTTCCTCTTTGGTTTTGGCTTCTTGATGTTGCTCTGTTATTTGCAAAAGTTGTCCATGATGTGGATAATTAGTGTTTGACACATTATATTGCCATCTGGAGGAGTGTTTGTTAAATGAGGGCTTAGTTGAAGTTTAGTAAAACTTAAAAACTTAATCAAAACCACTTTGGCTTCCAATAGGTTTCTCACGTTCACCTGTTTAAAAAGCTTTTGAGTCTGTTAGTATAGTAATCTGTATTGTAGTGACAGTACATCTGACTAAAGGTAGCCTTGTTAAGGAGTTTGGGTAGGTCATACCCCAGTAACTCTTCTGATTAAAAAAAAAAAAAACAAGAAAAACTCAGGGGTTGTCCCATTTCACCTTTTCGCAAGAAGTGTGTAACAGTTTGAATAATAAGCCGTGCACACCCTATTAAAATGAAAGTAACTCCCCTCACTATGGCAAAACACTTCTTCAGAAATGCTCACTAGGATCTGCAGCGACATGTCCTGTAATTACCAGTTTATGATATCATACTCATGGCAAAAAATCTCCCATATTTGCTTTTTCAACTAAGAAACAGAACTCTTGTAGATATTGGCACAATCAGATGACTACACACTAAAACATGGTGAAACAAAAAATGGGAACAATGTCAAAACTGAGGGCAGTGGTGGCCTAGTGGTTAGGGTGTCAGCCACTTGATTGGAAGATCGGGGGTTTGAACCCCTTCCCAATGGGTTGCCCTGAGGTACCCTTGAGCAAGGTGCCGTCCCCGTCCCGCTCCTCCCTGCGATGGGCTGGCGACCTGTCCAGGGTGCGTCCCCCGTCCTCGCCCTGTGTGCGCTGGGTTGGACACCAGCACTCCCCCGCGACCCCGTTTGGGACAAGCGGCAGATAATGGATGGATGGATGTCAAAACTGAACAAAAAAAGGAACAAAAATTAAATAAGAATGGGGTAAGCAGATTGTTGCCAATGTTGCCCATATTTGTGCCAAGTGTAGAAGAGTGAGGATGAAGTGAGCTGTCAGGGCTCCTCTTTGCAAGGTGCTTAAAACCCCCGGTAGGTCTGGTTGCCTAACAAGTCGCCTACAGCATTTTCCTCAGAGTGGTAGGTGTTCACAGGTAACATCTGTCTGTCATCCATTGGAAAGGTAGTCCGTTTATGAACTGTGATTAGGAAATTCATAGGAAATTATGAATGTTTTTCTGTTCCAATTTAAAGATCACCACATGAAATGAGGATTTTAACTACAGCTGATGCCATGATGTCACTACAGACAACAAAACTTTACAGACTGTTGCCTTGGCAACCAGGGCAACTGTTCACAATGAGCAGCCTGATCATTTTGAATGTTAAGATGAAAGACTCTGAAAAGAAGACTTTAGGAAACACAGTGTTGCTGTACATCTCCCTTAGATGTTATCGATTAGATATTGAATCTTTGCAATAGCCCATTTTGAATCTTTTACTGAAAGCACTCATCAAACGTGAATCAGCAGCACGTTACTTGCAGCAAGAGCTGTTCCTGGCCTGCCGTTTCTGCTTTGATGACTCCTATGATTCAGTAACCTCACGCCCACAGCTCAACAGCAAATGTACTTGTCAAATGGCTCTTTGGAAGTCACTCGGTGTCCTTTTATCTACTGAGATCTTATAAGAGAGCTAAACGACTCAGCCACAATTTCCCAAGAAATTATAATGTTGAAGCGAGGGATTCAGTTAACCCATAACTCAGTCTTTCCCATTAACATGCATCTATGAAAACATTTTGTGGTTTGCATGAGGAGTACTTCAGGTTTCTTTGGCTTTCACTCTGATGCACATCATATATCGGATCATGAGCAAATCTATGGTCAGTGTGCAGAGGGTTGTGTACAGTTACGTGCTCGTCACAAGGTATTTTTGTGCAATGCTGCACCCTAGAGGGATAAAGGAGTGTGTCAGTCTACTCCAATAAGAAACGTTAGAAACAGATCTACTATACTTTATAGCTTTGACAACATTACATTTTTATCATTTACAATCATAATATTATTAATATATATTAAAATATATAGTAGTGATAGTAGTGCTAGTAAAACAATAACAGGGGCTGGTAGCGGTAGGCCTATAGTTGTGCGCTCTGGACTCCAAAAAGTGGGCACCATTGCTAATAATTCAGGTGTTTCAGCAACATCCTCTGCAATAATGTGTATCAAATCTTGCCCATAGCTATGCAATCTCTATTCCGTTTTTGGAAACTACTGATAAATCTGCCATGGCCAACTGTAAATGCTATTATTATGAAAAGGAATCAACTAAAAGCAACAACAGCTAACCCATAATCCAGAGCATACAAACTCATGAGGTTTTTTGTGAGGGTTTAGAAAATTGTAGTTATAGTAATATTATAGTAATATTCGTAGCAGATATTGGTAGCAATATCAGGGCAGTGGTGGCCTAATGGTTAGGGCATTGGCCGCATGATCGGAGGATCGGAGGTTCGAACCCCTTCCCAATAGGTTGCCCTGAGGTACCCTTGAGCAAGGTCACTGCTCCCTGGGTGCTTTCAATAGCACAGTGTTTGAGTGTGCATGGGTTAAATGCAGAGGTCCAATTTCGTTGTGGTTCATTGTCTGCTGTGCTTGCAATGACAAGGGTTGTCACTTTCACTTCACTTTCACTTTCAGAAGTAGTAGTTCACTGTGCAGTAGCACAAACAACAGTAGTTATTGGGAAAAGAATGTTAGTGATTATGACTATATAATGTTAGTGACTACATTATAACCTAATCACTAGGCCACCAGGGCACTATGCCCCACAATAAGGCTGTGGGTTTGAGTCCCACACCAGTATGTTTCCCTGAGGTATCCTTGAGCAAGGTACCGTCCCCATCACTGCTCCCTGGAGGCCGGGTGTATGACTGACCTCTGCTGCACGGTGCATATGAGTCAAACAGGGAGACTCATTTTCACTTCCCTTAACTTGTTGTCAAGGCGGTTAGAAGCATTGTTGGCAACAACAATAGTAACATATACAATAGTAACAATAGTATGGGTGTTAACAGCAGTAATAACAGTGGAAGTAAACACAGCAGTCGTGGTTTTATTTCAGTTCAAATCTTGCATTAATATTACAGCAGTAGCAGAGCTATAATTACATTAGACATGGTATACTATTCCAGTACTAAGATTGTAATATATAATATTACAATACAAATGTAATATATAATATGATTGTTGTAAGTATATTAATAACTATATTATTACCAAATAAATTTGCGTAAAAACAGACACAGCCGGAAAAACTACAATACCCAGCGCCATCCCGCGCCGCGGAGTTCTCCGCGCATGCGCATTACATCATTCCCTTTCACAAAGTAGCAGAAGCTTAGGAAAGGGAGTCTCCTCGGCTGGACATTGGAGCAACACTATTCCCTTTAAATCCAGTGTCAGGCATCCTGCATGGACGGAAGGATATTCCCCGACCCTGAAGAAGCCCAGGGTGGACGTGCGGGAAGGACTTCGCTAACAGACAAGAAGAGAGAGGTGTGATTGAGGGGAGCAGAGAGAGGCTTTGGCTGTTAGCCACTCTTCCTCCTGAGAGGAACGGTGCAGAAATCAGGAGGACAAAGTGAAGAAGAGAAAGACGAACTGCACCAGTCGGGAGGGGAAGGGTAGCGACAGCTTCAGGCCGCCATGGCTCATCTGAGGGGCATCGGGAACCAGGTGAACCCGGGGGTCTCTGTGAAGAGGGGGGTTAAAGATGGACAGACTATAGGTAGACACACACACACACACACACACACACACAGGCCAGCTGTGATGTTCAAAACCTCTGAGTCACTGAAAAAGAGAGGAAAGTTTCCATGGAAAGACACTGTGGAAAGGGGAAACGGAAAAGTCTGAATAAGAAAACATTTAGTTAAGAAAAAGGCCTTGATAGACCATTTACCTTCACCTCAGTCAGACTCAAGATTCAGGCATCTCATTGGTCACACACACAAGACTGTGGCCTGTTCTGTGAGCTGATCCTAGACACAAACAGAAGAGTGGAAATAAATATTATAAATCAAAGTCTAATCCGTGCTCTGTAGTAAATATACTAAAATTTACAATAAAAAAAAAAGTCCAAAAATATGTAAATATGTAAAAATGAATGCAAAGTTGCAACTATTCCAGAAATGTAAATAAATATGTAATAACAGTTGACCTGTACAAGCTCAGCATCATACACTCTCAGACTATTCTGTAACATTCATCTAGTTATAATAATAAACTCTGTAATGCAAACAGAATGGAAGCCTGCAGGCCGGTCGTTCTGGTCTAAATGTCATTTCATAACACGTTCCGCCTTCTCAGGTTTTGGGTTTATTTAGCATGATAGCCCAGGCTTAGAATAGAAGTCATTATTGAACGGGTTCAGTTTTTTCTCCTCACTCATCCAGAATAATGTGAATTGTTTAAACTTTGTACACACCGACCTGCCCTGAGAGTGAGCATCAGGCCTGAGCAGTCCACCCTGAGGACACACAGGTCTGAAGGTCAGGCAGCTCCAGACTTGTAACAGACACCAATACAGGTGTGAACACGTCAGTGAGGACATGCCATCCAGTTCAATCTTGACTCTGATCCCTCCAGCAAGGTTGCTCAAGCTGCATTAGCTCCGAGCCTGTGGATCCTAGTCAACACCTTCAGTTCCAAAATTGGCCAAAAGGTTTGCAATATGAGCTCCCATGTCCCGAGGCTTTGTCTGTGACTGACTCCATGGGTATGTTCTTCTAAAATGATGAAATGAGTGACAGTCTGTAAAGGTGTGTTTACTTCTGGATTAGTTACGGGAACCATCAGGAGTGGATTTGAACTCAAAATAAGGGTTTACCCCGTAAGAATGCTTGTGTAACAAATTGTGAGACAGTAAAGTTTATTTTGAAAGAGGAACAATTTCACAAATAATTGTTATCTGATATATCAACCAAAACTCTAATGAGTACTCGATCCAAAGTGTATGAGAGAGAGGAGAAATACAGTCTTTTTAATTCTCAGGGATTTTTTTTATATTAAGCTATTTATTGTGCATTTTTTTTCCAGCTCTGTAAACTAATCATAATTTATTATTCAATAATAGTGTTATAAGCAGTAGTCAATCAAATTTGGTTTGTCTGAATGTGAGCCATATTTTGTGGACTCCATGAAAATGTTAATCTTCTGTTTTGTTGATATACCCCGGCCCAGTTTAGCGTCACTAAACTTTACAATGGCTTTACTCTGCCATTGGTATGACAGTCATGTAATTAGGTCTTTGAGATTAGGAGATAGGTCAGCTCATTGGCTCCTTGCCACAAAGTGAGTCTCATTCAGAAATTAGATTTTGCTGTTCTGATGGTACAGAGTTCTGATAAGTGATATACTGACTAACATTATGTTTAGAAATGCTTGGCATATTAAATGTAAACCAAGCATTTTATCAGTTTGAGCAACTTTTGAGCACTGACAGCACCAATCGGTCAAATCCTTGTGTTTTAGTCTCACTATAATGACCGCATTTTACTGAATGATATTATCACTTTCTATTCTGCTATCCTGGGCCTTAGCTCTTGGCAGGATCTTATCTTCTGAACTTTGAGACAAGACTAAGGAGTGATGTTTGTTATTGGTTTTGACAATACAGCATCCACAAAGTCTTGAATGATTCATCATCTCAGAAAATACAAAAGGCAGAAGTTTATAGTTGCATGTTTTGTTTTTTTTGTTTTTTGACTGTCAACAGAATGGATGAGTGATGATATGGGTTGCATTTAAAACTGCAGTTTTTTTTTTTTTTTATTGTTTTGAGAATAAATTCTCATTAAATCCTGGTTGAACCTGTTGCTTTGTAGCTGCCAGTTTAAAGTTTGACATTTGGACTAAGGTGTTGATCAATTTTCCTGCTTTTCTGTTAAAATTGGTTTTGTTTATTGGGAAACAAACTGTAATTAAAGAGCCTGCGTGTTTGTCCACTTTGTCCATTCTGATCAGAACACTCGGCTGGATCCTGAACAGTACTTTACAAAACTAGAGCGCATCGGTAAAGGCTCTTTCGGGGAAGTTTACAAGGGCATTAATAACCGTACAAAGGAGGTGGTGGCTATTAAAATCATTGACCTGGAGGAAGCAGAGGATGAAATTGAAGACATTCAGCAGGAGATCACAGTTCTCAGCCAATGTGACAGTCCATTTGTGACCAGATACTTTGGCTCTTACCTGAAGGTGTGTGGAATTATTATTTCTTCTCTGTTTACGTGTGTCTTAGGCTCTCTTCACATTGCATGGCAAATCAGATTTGAGTCTTCGATTTGATTTTGAGAAATCAAAATGTGAGTTAAAACAGCCTGTATTCGGATACAGGCTTTAAGTTTACCATTTATTCATTTTTAGCGAAATTCACAGTAAAACCAAAGCATACAAAGTTCAATATGATATAGTAATGTCTGTTAAAAGCTATGCTTAAGCTATGTGGTGTGCAACAAAATCAATGCCAGTACACTTCATCTTCATCTCACTTTTTAAGATTGCGTTAAACAATCTGGTCAGTAACTCCACTGTCATCTCTCCTAACACCTTCATGCTTCCACGGGTCATCTGGACCAACATCTTATCCATCCTTCTTCCTTGCCATCACAGCCCTTATTTTCATCTGCTAATTTGCTGCACTCCCTGATTCACTATCCTCACATCATTTCACATCATTAAAGTCAGCACCAATCACCAATCTTCCAGGCTTCGCTCACTACACTCCCCATCACTTCATCTAACTCACTCCAGGATTCTTCTTTCACACCCATCACACAATTTACTTACTTCCTTCCATCTAGTCTTTTGCACACACAAAATATCAACACTTCCTTCATCATGTCAGCTAGCTCGCTCCCTTTACCAGTCATATTGCCAGCATTCAAAGTTCCTACCCTCATTTCCACTCTTTCCCTTCCTTCTGTCCTCCTGCCTCCGTCTGTGCCTTCCCAATCTTCTTCCCTTCCTTGAGCCAACAGTATGCCAATTTCCGCCCAAATACTGTTGGCTAACAGTGATGGTAGCGGTCATTGTTAACTCAGGTTTTGACCAATTAGGAATTTAGTTTCATTGTCATTTGGCAAAAGTTTATACCGGATGTCCTTCCTGACGTAACCCTCCCTATTTATCCGGGCTTGGTACCAGCACAAAGATATACACTGGCTTGTGCATTCTTAGTGGCTGCACTATCTAGATACCAGAAAATAATAGTTGATAATCTAATCTTTGTTATTCACTTTGTTCTCAAGCCTAGATGCATTTATTGCACAGCAAAAATAAATGAATTGGGATTGCAGTTCCAATATCTATATCCAGGGGAGTGTATATGTAAGATATATAATATGTATGGCATGTATGCAGGAATGTATATTTTTCAATATGACAACGTTATGATGGTTTGTTAAACCAGAGTTGGTCTGCATATATAAAACTCTCTGGGGAAACTGCAGCTTGTTTGCTTGTGAAAACAAATGTATGTGTGTTATATATTGTATTACACTCTTACATTGAATATCTGCGCATTATTTTCCTGTTACTAACTGAGTTGTCGGTTAATGCAGGGCACTAAACTATGGATTATCATGGAGTATTTGGGTGGTGGCTCAGCTCTAGACATGGTGAGTATTGTCTTTGCTTAGAGTATTAAAAAAAACATGAAGCTACTGAAACTTCTCTGTACAAATTTATTCAAGTTTTGGGACATTGCTGGGATCTTAGAAAATGTTTCAGATGTTTTAAACAGTTAACAAAGTTTGCAGATTTATGTGTGATTTCCATGTTGTCTGAGCCTAGCTGAAGCCAGGGCCGCTGGAGGAAGCCTATATTGCTACCATTCTCAGAGAAATCCTTAAAGGACTTGACTACTTGCACTCAGAGAGGAAGATTCACAGAGACATTAAAGGTAAGGCTCTTATATGTGTTTGTATTTTGAGTCAGATGTCCATGAAAACCTGAAATTGCTAATTAAAATGCAAATTTTAATCAAATTTGGTTTTAATTAAAGCTTATATCCCATCAGTTAGTATAGGAAAACTGCATGTCTGAATCCTCACACTACTGGCAGGTTGTTAAGAAAAGGTGTTAAGCAATTATTAGATGTACTTTTATGATTTATGACAAAATGTTAAGTTGCAGAACTGAGAAACAGAACTGGCAGCCACCATTTGTCTTAGATTTTGTATTTTTTGTCCAACAGTATTTTATGCATTGTCACAAGTGACACCAGCATGTCTGTTTCACGTAGCTTAAAATACCTAGTTTGAGACAACTATGATGATTTAGGCAAGCAGTTTGGATGATGCTAATTGTAGTGCTATAAGCTCCTTTGATATGAGAGGTTCTTCAGCCTCGTAGCTCTTATAGAAAACTAAAGAGAACCGAGAATAACTTTCTTACAGAAGGTTTCCTTTAAGGAGGATCAGCGATGACTTTTTGTAATTAACTGTAAGCCTTTTCATCCAACAGCTGCCAATGTATTACTGTCAGAACACGGAGAGGTAAAGCTTGCAGACTTTGGCGTGGCAGGGCAGCTTACGGACACGCAGATCAAGAGGAACACATTTGTGGGAACTCCATTCTGGATGGCTCCAGAGGTCATCAAGCAGTCTGCATATGATTTCAAGGTACAGGGTCTTTGTCTGTTCCTCCTCACTCATCCTTCGCTCTAACTGGTGTCACGTTCGGGTCTACAAATCAAGTTACAAATCAACATCTGTTAAGTGCCGCTGAAGTACTGAACATTTTCTGTTCTGTCATGAAAATAAACCTAATTAAATATTTAGAAACAGACAGATGGCAAGGGCCTTCAGTTCTCTCTTTTCTCTCCTGCATTTTTCCTTGTCTTATTTTTCCTGTGTCCCAGGCTGACATCTGGTCTTTAGGTATCACTGCCATTGAGCTCGCCAAAGGGGAGCCCCCCAACTCAGACCTGCACCCCATGAGGGTTCTCTTCCTTATCCCGAAGAACAACCCACCTACCCTGGAAGGTTCCTACAGCAAGGCCTTTAAGGAGTTTGTAGAAGCTTGTCTCAATAAAGACCCACGATTTGTGAGTGCCCTTGCCTGTAGCATTGTTAAATCTGGTATGTTAAAATAATGTTAAAATTTAAATGGCTGAAATTGTACATTTTCTAGTATTTTTGGTTCACGTTTATCATCCTACAAAAAAAGTATGCACTGAAATACTCTTTAAAGAGACTGGCTTTTGCATCTTTGACTTTTTGTGTGATATCTCAAAATTAACAAAGCAAAGAAATTTTGTTTTTCATGTATATGGGTCAGTTACACTGAATAAGATTTACAATACATTCTGATGAATTTTCTGAATCTTGGGGATGATGGATCATCTGTGCGAAATTTGAATGAGTTCAAATCCCCAAGATTCATTTATTATTATTATTATTAAATTCATTAATAAATTATTACATTCATTAATTTATGCGCTAATTTGAACTAATTTAACTAATTAAGCAGGGTTTAAAGTTTAATTTAATCAATTTAATACCATGCCAGGATTGAAGAACTGAATAAAGAGCCTGTGTTTAGTTGTCTTGTGCGACAACGGCTGCTCAGACCATCAGAAACTCTTGTTAGTATATTGAATGAGAATAACACAGACATTCTCTGCAGAGACCAACAGCTAAAGAGTTGCTGAAGCATAAATTCATCACTCGCTACACCAAGAAAACATCCTACTTAGCTGAGCTGATCGACCGGTACCGCCGCTGGAAATCTGAGGGCCATGGAGATGAGTCCAGCTCGGATGAGTCTGACATGTGTGTGAACATGAACACATTGTTACACATCATTCCTTTAGCTGTTGCTCAACAGCTGAAGGAAACACAATTTAGATTCCTCAGTTTTAAGCAATCTCAAACCTAGCTTTCTAAACAAAAATTTTTTTTTCAACTAATTTAAATGATCACCTAAACAAAAATAATATCCAAGATCAATTCCAGTTGAGCTTGAGGTCAACCCACAGCACTGAAACAGCAGAAAGTGAATGATCTCAGAATCAGTGCTGATAAAAATAACCGGTTCTGGTACTTTTACAGCATTTGATACAGTCGATCATGACGTTCTCACAAACCAACTGGAATATCACATTGGTCTGTATGGAACTTTCTTAAAATGGTTTGATACATACCTAAAAGGGTGAAACTACTCAATATAGCCGAGCATTGTCCCAGATAACAATGTACTATATGGTGATCCACAGGGTTTGGTATTAGGCTTGCCTTTATTTTTCTTTTATACGAACCCATTAGGTCACAAAATTACAAAACATGGATCAACATAAACATTCGTTATCTAAGCTGTTTCCAATGTCACACGATTACACTTTTTTATAGAGCCAAATGATACAACTTCATTCAATAAACTCACAACTTACCCTCTAGTATAAGTAACTGTTAAAACTCTTATTTTCTGAATAAAGAAAAATATAATTGGTAATAAATCAAATAAAGCACCAATAAAAGAAAGCCTAACATTATAATCAGAGAAGAAATAAAAAAAAATTTATTCCACTTTTTACATCTTGAATTCATAAAATTCACAATCCATGTATTTTTTTTTTCTTCTTACGACTAAACTACTGTAATGTACTTTTTTGCCAAAATTGCCAAAAGACATGATCAACAAACAAGCTGTAGGCAGATTACAGACATAGATGAAAAAAAACAAAACACCTAAACCTGTTTTAGCTACCTGTCTCATATAGAATAGATCTGAAAATTCTGTTACTGCTTTTCAAAGCTCTTCATAGATTGGCATCTTCATCCATTACAGAATGCCTGATAGACTACACTCCGAACTTTAAGATCAGCAAAAGCAACTAAAGATTCCTAAAATGAAACATAGAAAGACTGGGGAAGCAGCTTTAAGCTTTTATAGACCAAACTTTTAGCACACACTGGCAATGAAGATCCAACAGGCAACTACATTTAGTAGTTAAAAAATGAAAACAACTAAAAACATTTTTATTTGAGAGAACTTTCTGTTAATGCATTATTTTTTTTCTCAAATCACATTACAACATACCCTGATCATTTTATATTCATTTTCTTTATAGTTAAGATTTCATTTACCATTATTTACAGTTAACAAGTTGTTTTAAAAATGGTTGCATAATGTTGATAACTTTGAGTTGCTTATAAATGTAGTCAAAGTGTTTTAGAATTTCTTTTAGTAGTATTACTGTTCTCATGTTTAAACAGGCAGTCAGGGTTGTTTGTAGTTGCCCATCAGCTTCTGTGTTTTTGTGTGCATATATGTTGTTTGTCTCAGGGATGGCGAGGGGGACGACAGAGATCAGAGTCCCATGTGGACGTTTCCCCCCACAGTAAGACCCACTTCTATGAACAAACTACAGAGAGGCCTCAACCACACAGACAATAAGGTGGGTGTATTTACTTTTACCTGACAACAGGAGAAAAAATGTAACGATATGAAAGCAGCAATTTACTGCTTCAGTTTTGAAATACTCTAACTAAATGAAATACCGTGTCTCCCATTTAAAAAGCTTGGTTTCCTATTTTCATTTCTGTTTTCCAGCATGCAATACAGCATTTCCAATGTTTGTTCACTTACTAGTTGTGTTCATATTATTCCTCACGTATGCGCTCTCTGCTGCTTGCTTTTGATTACAGACAACAGATGTAATGAAAAGACAGCCTAAGTCACCATCACTTACAACACTCCTCATGCCCATATTCCGAGAGGTAAACTTCTATTTGGATCAAAACTACTACAATGGAAAAACCCAATCCTTTCAAACGATTTAAGTGCCTTGATTCATTTAAGATGATGTTACTTTCTTTGGAAATTTATACAACCTAATTCAAGGAAATGTTATTTCCATGAAACATTTTATGGAGCCCTTATTTTGCAGCACGAAAGTGCTTCTCATGCAGAGCTTCCATATCCATCTGTTGTGTTTAAACTTTGTAGTTGAAGGAGAAGCGGCGTGTGAGTGGAGGCAGCGTGTGTGCAATAGAGGAGCTGGAGAATGCCTTTAATCTGGCGGAAGAGTCAAGTCCAGGAATCTCAGACCGTTTACTCACTCACGTGATAGAGAGAGTGTGCAGGTTAGTAAATGTCTGAGACAAGCATTTTTGAAATGTTTTAACTTCATAACTTTTTTTTCCTATTTGGAAAGCTTGAGCAAAATGATCATAGATGGTTTTACATTAGTAGTGCAAGGCTTGTTTTACATTATTAATAATAATTTATTTCAAAACAAGTTTTTGGGGGTTTTTACACACAAGAAAATTTGCAGTTAGATTTTGATTAGTGTGATTTAAGTGTAATTTTCTAAAAGAAAATATATATATATATATATATATATATATATATATATATATATATATATATATATATATATATACACTTTGATACCTAATACAAAGAAAAGTTTAGGCAGTGTGAAAAGATACTGTAAACAAAAGGAGTAACTTTCAGAAATATAAATAATGATTGTCTATTTTTATCAGTTTACAAAATGCAAAGTAAAAAATGACAAAGAAAAATCAAAATCAAAATCAATATTTGGAGTTACTACCTTTTACCTTCAAACCAGCATCAGTTCTTCTGGGTACACTTGCACAAAGTCAGGGATTCTGTAGGATTATAGTCGGTGTATGATCAGCCCAGTTTACCAAACAGGTGCTGATGATCATCAGTATCTGCGAGTTGGAAACTTCCAGTCATGTTTGGGTGACCACGACCAGCCGAGTTCCTTCAAAGGCACTGTAATACCAAGTGTGCCTGAAAACTGATGCTGTTTTGAAGGCAAAGGTGAGTCACCTGGAAATATTGAACCTATCTTCTTGCATTTTTCACTCATTTTGTTGATTGATGAAAATAAATATTAACACTTCCATTTCTGAAAGCATTCTTTGTTTGTATTTTTTCACACCTTCCTAGAAACTTTTGCAAGATATTATACACATATATATATATATATATATATATAAAAAAAATAAAATTGCTTTTCTTGAAAACAGTTTAATCTTTATCTGTCCTACAGGTTTACACTCAATGGTAACAGCACACCTCCAAAGCGATAGAACCTAACCGAATGTATGGGGACGCTCTCCACGCATTTTAGGAGGACCATCTGAATTGGACCATTCCATCCTCACTGATGTTCCCTTCAATGATCTGCTTTTCATCTCCACATATAAGAACCTTATAAGGGACCCTTAATGCAATTAATGACACTCGCCTTTTAATTTTAGCAAATTATCAGATATTTTTTTTACTGTCTTCTTTATAAAATATTGACTTTGTCAGTTGAAAGAACTTCAAGCTCTGTGTATTACAGGAAGTGATCTGAGGCTTCATTATATTCAATAAATAGCACAGACGCAAAGATAAAGACTTTTTTTTTGGGGGGGCCTTTTCCTACAAACCAAAGAGGGTAAAATCGAATTTGGGAAGACAATAAAAGGAAACAAGGCAAGTTTTCAAGCAGAGTAAACCATTAATATCAGTTCCATTTTATTTGTTATCTTTTCAAAGTAAATGGCATGAAATTAACTACATGGACTGTGTACAGGAGCATAGCTCCAGCAACATGCTACAAAATAAATAAGATAAGAAATACACACAGGAAGAAAAGGAGTGGATTTTAAAAGTGTACTCCATCACTCAGATTTCCCCTGAATGACAGAACCAACAGAACTTAAGAACGCTCCCTTATCCGAGTCTCAGACGGACAGAAAAAGAGGAAAAGCAGCCAACACAAATTCCAGTCTTTGTAAGAACTTGATAAAAAAAAAAAATAATAAAAAAAAAACACAAAAAAAAAACAAAAGTTACAAGACCACATGTCTAGACAGTGGGCGTCCCAGTGCTGATCGCCTAAAACCAGCTACAGTCCAACACTCATACTGAAATTATATCTGCTTACTTATATCTAATAGCATAATTATAGTCACCAGTACCGATTAATACATGGCCAAAATTTTCAGTCTTATATTGAGACTCCTTTTAGGTCTTTGGTTGGACCCAGTACAGCATATTCAATGAACCAATGTAACAGCCTAGCCCACACTATGATCCATTAAATATAATAAACCAAATCGCCCAAACAACATACAGTTAAGTTACAGTTAAGCCCAGCCAATATAAGTAAACATATCATGGCTACATCAAAAACTCAAACGCTCTGAGCGTTTGCTTTACCACATGAGAAACACCACATAATCAAAGAATATAATTGGCCTTGCAACAGCAAAGGATTTAGTAATATAGAATAGAATGAACTGTAAATATACATCTTGCTTTGACCTATCAAAGGGAACAAAGTGGATCTGCTGACCTTTTCTGTAATCACAAATACTGAAGGGATCCTAAAGAGAAGAAGGAGAAAGGAGAGGAATTCAGGCCCACATGAATCGGGGTAAAGGGGAGCATTTCACTCTCAATGTTTATGAACCAATGTTTAATCCAGAGCTTCCACAACTGTCCCCAGCAGGTGGCTTGAATAAGGTGTCCTAGAGAAGGGAAATCTCTCAAGTAATGGACCGCTGGTCTTACTCATACAAATAAAATAGTTAGAAATGAGGAATATGCATAAATGCATCAGTGATTCTTAAACGGTTGTTAAATATTCTCTGGTTAGCTTTTGACGATTCAAAAATCAAAATCTCTTACGAGGTGAAAGCATTTGTTTTTGTTGCTGTTAACAAGACAAGTGGACAATGCTGTGGCAGTTGGATGGGAAAGCAGAGTGCACTACGAACAGACTTCAGCACACTCTCCTCCAACACTCACTTTTGTGTCCACAAAAAACTCGTTATTCAGCCAATCATCACTTCTCAGATGCTACTGCTTCATAACAATCCCATTTGTGAAAACCCAATATGAAAACAGGGTAACGGCCATTCATCCAACCCTTTTTATCTTACTAGAACCAACATCTTGAGCTCCCGCCAACTTGTCCTCTGGCCCACATTAATGTGGTTTTACATCTTCCAGGAAGGCGCATGTATCTGTGCCCGCTGCACACTTTTCACTTACTTACAATCCAGTGCTTATTCAGCCCCTCTCCAGCTCAATCCTCTATCCAGCAATGTCCTTTTAACAGTTTTCCCAATAACTGTGTCTCACAGCTATTTTATGCAAATTGAGCATGTGACACTTCAATCCATTCAGGAAGATGTGATTTCAAATGTGAGAAAACGCTGGCAGTGTCTACAAGACGTGCAGAAAAGCTCCATGTTTTGAGATGAAGGTTTGGCAGTATTTCTGAAATGAAACCACGGAATCTAAAAGGAGCACATTAGCTTAAATATAAAAATAATACCCACATGTGGTTTTATTACTGTTCATGAAAACTATGCAGAACTCGGTGTAACATCAACTAAATGTGAAGGGGGGAGGGGGATTGTATCGCATGCGGTTGTCTCAAAGGCAAAAAAAAAAAAAAAAAAAAAAAAAGGCTCCTTAACCGTTTTTTAGATGGTCTCTTTAGGTTGGTTGTTACAGTGGGCACCTCCCATTCCCAGGAGTGTGCAGAGATCTCAGGAGTCAATAACACATAATGAACTTGATGGTGGTGGTAGGAGCCGTGACACACAAGATTAAATAAAATAATGCCTTATAGTCCTGGCAGTCTGCAGGGCCCAGCCCTCAGCCCCAGGAGAAAAGTCAGCCTCGGCTCCTCCCTTCTTCAGTTCCCGTTAATCTCCCCTGGGCCTTTGGGGATGAGTAGACTGACCCTGCCCGCAGCACTGGCTGCACTTTTTATCACCTCCATCCATCTAGACACACACACACACACACACACACACACACACACACACACACAATGTTGTGATTTGCTTTGTTAATATTAAAACTCTTGTTCAATTTACTTTCCTTTACATCATTTGAAATTTTTCAACTTTTCTTTTTCTAGGCGCGAACATTGTAAATTTGAAATTGAACACTAAAATTTTTTCCACTTGTGTAACAGCAGTGCTATATAAGAGCACAAAAAAGAGCTTTACCTTTCAAAGGTATATTCGCTTTCTGCCCTGAAGAAATAAACATGGGACTTGAACTGCAGCTTGAAGACATACTCTTTATGGATGCTGTCTGCTTCCCCAGGAGTACTGACTGTGTATCCAAGCAGCGGGAGGCTGGCCAGAGGGAAGTCATCCTGAAACAAAAATAGGAAAAAAAAAATAATGATCTCTAAAACCCAGGAAGCGGAAGCGTGGTCAGGTCTCAAAATGGATGTTATTACAGCTGTCGCTGAAACTGTACTCGTTATCATTAAAAAACTGCACATTAGGAAGATTTGGGGAAGCCAACAGTAGGGATCTTCAAAAAAAAAAAATGTCTTAAGACTATGCTGGATATGGATTTTTCTGAATGAACAAGCAAAATTTCATGTATGACATCTTAATTGATATATTCACAATTAACAAGTCAATTGACCTTTTCCCATTCAGGAACTGAAGCAACTGGCGTGCCATTTCTTAGAACAGAACCACCCTGTTAGAATGTACAATAAGTAACAAATCTGCCGTTCTCTTGGCTCGTAATCTCATAGCTAGGCATCTGAAGATTCTAACAACTCCAGACAGAAGCTTTGATGCACCCAAGCCTTTGAAGTGTTGCATGAGAGTTTGGTCAGCACCTGATGTGTCTTGTAGAAGAACAGACAGAAGTTGGTGAAGACCACCCACAGCTTCTGCCAGCCATTGCTGTTCTTGAACTTCCTCAGGAGGTAGCCAGACAGCTGGTTCTGTAGACATTGACATAGACACACGTCACTACACAAACTGGACCACCCTGCTGTGCTCAACAATTAAGAAGTTTAAAGAACTGGACTTCTTTATATAAAAAAAAAAAGAAAAAGAAAAATCCAAATAACATCTTGCACAAATGTGTCTTATTCAACGTCCAAAACAACATTTTTATGAGTTGACAAAAAAAAAAAAAATGAACAGTTCAATGCAGGATGTTTGCTTGAATTGGCAACAGACATCACTGCACACTCTCCCCCACAGCCTGGAGTTTCTGCCGAGCAGATTCTATTTCTGGTATTGAGTCAAAAAGTAAAAATCTGCATTCCTCATAGGTCAAAGTGATCATTATCCTACACAGAAATCCTGTATATTTGATAGATCAGGATAGCAAGCCTGAAATATTTCTCCAAACCAGGCGGACAGTAACCATTTTGAGCTTGTACACGGTCTCCAAAATATTTGTCAGCTTTGTTTGATTAAAATTTTGCATTCAGGATTGATTACTTTTCATGTATATTGGCCTACATTTACTTTTACTTTAGCTTTACTTAGCAATATTTAATCTGGGACACAGGATTCACTCCCAGGCCCATTTGGAATAAATTTCTTAATGTCTAGTTTTTTTTTGGGAAGTTATTTCACATTCGTTCACCTGATCAAAGCTTTTACATTAAAGGCCGTGGTGGTGATGGGAAGACATCAGCAGAGCTGTCTGAAGTAAGACCCAAACCTTTTACCCAAAATGCCTTTCATGCAAAACTGACTATTTAAAAACCCAAACTGGAGGGAGACACGAGGCCTTTCTAAAGAAAACAGGCTCTTTGTTTTTATATTTGTGTATACCTGGTTCATGTGCAGGTAATCAGTAAGAGAAAGGTTCTGGTTGCGATACCAGCACACATGGGTGATGGTGTTGGGTCTCTGGCCCTGACCGAGCAGATAACGAGGGGGCAGCTCAGGAGATACAGCTGGAGAACTGAACACTGAGAACAGACAAGTAGGCAGGCAGGCAGACAGAAGGAAAGAGAAGGGTGGAAGGAAAGAAAGGGATCAAGAATTACATGCAGAGTAAATGAAAAAGAGGGAAGCAAAAAAGAACAGTGCAGAAAATAAAATGAGATGGGTGTTAGTGCTAGCATTCCATTCAAAGGAGAGAAGATATGACCAGAAGCAGTCCTCCAACTGTGCTTCAATAAAACTGTTAGTTTAACAGGTCCAAAAACAGGCGGTTTACTTTTTCCTTTCAGCAAAAAGAGATATTAAGAAGAAATCATTGAAGAAAGATGGCGAAAAGTCTGAAATGCAGAAGCAGAGGTTAACAAAAATAATGAGCCAAAAAGATAAGGAGGTCATCCATCTACTGGGAAGGTGAAGAAGGAAAGCAGGATAAAGGAGGTAAAGGATGAAAGTGAGAGAAATTGTCACAAGAGAGCTTTAGCCCCTCCTTCACGTCTCTGCTCGGACTAGCCTGATGTGATTTGGCTGGATTTGTTGAGTGTCTGTACAGCACACATACAAAAACGATACATTGCACACTGGCAGTCATGAACAGCTCATAATGCTTCAATGTGTTCTATGGGCACTCTAACCAATGAGGTTCCTAAGAGAAGAATAAACCTTTTGGCCAATAAAATCATGCAAGCAGGTTTTACACATTTATTGTATTTTAATATATATATGCATTTCAATAATAACACATTAAGAGAAGAAAATAAGAATATTTATTATTATACAAGTTCAGTTAAGGCTGAACTATATAGCAAGTTTCGTCTGTACCTAATATTATGCAACTTTTGATAGGAATCCCCTTCTGATCATTAAAAAGTGGAAAAGCACTTTTTTTTTTCTAAAATAAAGTGGTCTCTAGAGACTTTCTTTTTGACTGCCAATGGACATTGGAAGGTTTGTGCGCGCGTGTGTGTACGTGCACATTTGCGTGTTTATGAATTCTACCTCAACCGCTAGGCTGTGGTCAGACATGGAGACACTGGTGTTGCGGTGCCAGCACACATGCATGGTGGTATTGGCCCGGTGGTGGCTCTGTTTGTCCAGAGAGCAGCGGGACGAGTTTACGTCATCCTCTGACTCCTGCTCCAAAGATACCTCATCAGACGACCCTGCCAGAGCATGCAGGGAAGCAAGAAAGGAGTAGAGGGGAGGAAGGAGAGTGATTGGGAGGTGAGGGGTTTATATCCAACTACAGGGGGTGAAGCTATGAAGGGAAAAAAAAATAAAAAATACATGATCCACACTATCAGCACAGGATATGGGGCCTAATTTTTAAATGTACTTACTATTAGAGCGGTCACATAAGGTGGCGTCAAGAAACAGGTCTGATTTCTCCTGAGACTTCTTTGACATGTCAATTGCCATGTTCAGGTCTTCGATCCACTTGTTCATCTCCACCTTAGAACTAAAGAAAGTAAAAATGGGCATAAAAATGAATTTTCCATGCTTTCAAGCATTCTTTCACAGCAGGCTTCCCAATTCAGCCTTTTGAGCAACTGTAATACAGTGTGTGTCAAACAATTGTGAACAGTCTTACTTTAAATTATACAGCTTGAAGCAACATGTAATAAATAAGCCCAAATTTGCAGGTGAGCTTGATCTTGTATTTCTCTCCAGTGTAGTGTAGCTGTTTTTGTGCAGTAAATGATTCATACATTTACATTTACGGCATTTAGCAGACGCTCCTATCCAGAGCGACTTCCAGGTCCTAATTACAGGGACAGTCCCCCTGGAGCAACTCAGGGTTAAGGGTCTTGCTCAAGGACCCAATGGTGGTAGTGCTAGAGGTGGGATTCGAACTGGGGAACTCTGAATCTCTGGAAACCCTACCACTAGACCACCACCACCCTTTCATCCACTTCCGGTGCTTAGAAACATAATGGGCCAAAAAAATTGCTAACAGTACTCCAATAACATCTTTACTTCGCGGTTCATGTTGAGATTGCCTTCATAATAAGCCCTTAGTCTAAGATCTGCCACAGTATCTAGTGGTGTAGGTTAGTTAGCAGAGGAAAAATGGCTGAAGCCACAGAATCAACACCTGATTAACAATGTAATCAGTTCTGTAAATAGAACTTGGACAGTGTTCTGTGAAGCTTATCCAGCCTTGCAAAAACAATTATGAAATAATGCATTTTAAGGTAGAGCATGGACAGTTACTGCATTCCAAGTACAAAAAGAACAGTACTGGTTGTTGTCTTGACTTATGGTGTTTTCTATGTCATGTTAGATCTTGCCTTATGTGTAGCACCTGGGTGATGGAGGAACATTGTTTTGTTTCATTATGTACTGTGTATATGGTTGAAAAGACAATAAAAGCTACTTGAACTTGAACAATGCACTGTTAACTCACCTAGCAGCCACAACAATGGTCCTCTGGGCAGAGTAGATGGTAAAACAGTGAGGAACTGACCACTCATTCTCACTCTCTTCCACCTGGAAGACAAACAAAACACACACAGAGATATTACTGAAGGCCAATAGACTCATACTCACCCTCCCAGATATCAGACAGTATTTTAATATATTTTGGATCTTCACTCAACATTTTCACACCATTCCAAGAGTTATTGGCCTATTGAGCAGCCTCCTGTCTATTCTTTGCCTCTAATGAAGCATTAAAGCTCTAAGAGTGAGAATATAATGGAGAAGGGGGAACAGGAGAAGCACTTGGGAAGGGGGTGGGGTGGCACTTGAGACGGCAGTGCAGCTTGTAGGAGTGAAGGACTATGGGACTTTGAGTTTCCCATACTCACCGGAGCATCCAGCACAATGAGCTGCAGGCAGGAGTGAAGCAAACACATGCAGATTAGGAGACAGAGAGGCCCATGGCCGTGCTACTGCCGCACCAAACCATCACGCAATGCTGTGCTAAGCCCTGCGGCCCAAAACCTACCCACACCAACAGCCAACACCCTCTTAAAACTGGGCTATTTAGTTCCAAAGTGGGAGGACTGGAGTCCAGGAGAAGGCAGTGATTTCCCCGCTCAGACACATCTATTAGTCCTGAGCTCAGAATTATTACCACCAAGGGGTCAATAATATGGAAAGGTTTTACTTTCATTCTGTTTGATTGTTTTAATACTTCACATTTGATTTAACATTCCAGTGATTCATTATTTTATGATCCAATTATTACAGACAATGATTTTATTGTTTGTGATAATTTAATAGCCAAAAGCCATTTGTCTAAACATAAATCAAACAAGCTTAACACCAGCTTAACCTGGTAGAGGTGATTTGAATCAGGTGTGCTTGAGCAGGGAAATAATAAAATAGTGCTGGACTCCTGGAATAGACTTAAACCCTCCTCATACTCCCCACAAATCACCAACATGTGTGCATTAAAGCTCAATTTAGAAAGCCAAAAGGTTCACTCTATACTCCCAATAAGCAAACTAAACCTAAAGCTCGACATCAACATATGTCAGCCTCAATACATTTAGTATACATGCACTCACTGGACCAAACACATGAACTGGTCTCCTGCTGGGAATTCGGAGGTGCTATGGCTAGGTTAAAGAGTGATGTAGTCAAGTAATATTAACATTGATTCTGGCAATTTATGATTGTTGACCCAGAATAGTTTAAACTGTTAGAGAGAATTTAGATGATGTATGCCTTCATGAAAGTCATTTTCCTGCTGTCTCAGGTGAGTGTTATCAGTAAAATATGATTTTTAAAAAATGTTTTATTTATTTATTTTTTTAAAGAAATGCTGCATTTTGCTAAGATCATATGGATCCAAAAAGAAAACTGTTTCCATTTCGCACACATCTAGCACCACATTCAGTTCGATGCAGTTTAGATTTTTGCATGGTCATGAATCTTCATCCAAAAGTTATGAATTTTTATGTTTCCATGTTTAATGCTAATATGTTTTCAAACACCCTTTACTTTAATGCAAGAAAAACGTTGCTTTGCAGTTTCTCTGGAGCGCTCCCTTCCAGTTGAAGTAAATCCTCATGGAGCGGAGATGGCGTGCTATGTTTAGACAGAGACATTCATCTTGGAGGCTTTTCAGACTAGTGGGCAGACATGATGGAGGAGTCCCACTTAGGAGAGACATACAGTACAGTTTGAACTGAGCGACGCCCAGTTCAGGTCTGGGGCCCTCAATAACCATGGAGACAGATAAAGACCAAAGAGTGAGAATGAAATGTGTGTCATTCTGAGGCAGAAACTGAGCCGTATACTCACAATCATGCCATGGAGGGGAAGCTGCCCATGAACTTTGAACTGGTTGGTGGCTGTAACGCCTTTGCTCGTGTACAGGAGCATATCTGAAAACTGAGACAGTAGCCTCTGGTCAACAATAAACAACAAATAAGATGAAAAAACTGGCAAGAGAGCTAGTAATGTATAACTGACCAGGAAGAACATCCGCTGCTGCAGGCCTTTCTTGGTGAGCTTGTAGAGACAGCCTTCCCTGATAAACTCCTGGTAAACAAAAGGGAATTATAGAACATAATGAATCTGTTTTTCCCTTCACTTTCTAATAAGAAATCATAGACAGAACAGAACTATGTTGCATAGAAGGAACTTTGAATGGTGGAGGAAGCAAAGATGGTGTTATACTTCAGTCAGCATGTATAGTAAGACATATACAGATAAACTGATTACCGAAGTGTAAAAATGGAAGTAAATTAGTTTCAAACTCTGAGCTTACCCTGCCTGGAGCGGTGAGGTTCTCAATGCCAATCAGATCCCTTTGCAGTTCTGTCAGTTTCTGAAAGTTCTCCAGTCGGATGAGGCTGCTCTGCAGCTGAGTGGCTATCTCAGCTACCTCCTTCAGTGCCTCTGCATGCATGCATACACACACACAAAATATATATATCCACGTCAAGAAACATTTCTGAAGCAATATTTGAGAAACTCCATTCCACATTATTTAACCTCACACAGAGCGTTATATTATAATCCTTAGAAGACAAGTGGTAAAAAAAAGTTTCTTTTAGCAAATCAAATCAAACTTCACTTAAACTTAAGAAGTGTGTCTGCTGGCTTTTTAGAAAATATTCTTTCACAAAAATCATCCACATGTAATAAATTCGAAGTAATTAACCTGCAACTAATATGCTTTTGTAAATGTCAGCAGTAGTTACACATGGCTTGTAGTGTCACAAACCGTGTGTGAGGGTCACCTTTGCAGTCCTGGTGGTCTCTGTGGTCGGGGGCATAGTGTTTACACAGGCGCTCAAGGATCAGCTTGTAGTGCATGAGTCTCTGGATGGGTTTGAGCAGGAAAGTGTTGAGGGGCAGGTAGCAAACCTTCTGGAGCTCAAACTCCTTATACACCGTCTCCAGCTTCTTTACACGCTTTGTGGCCTTTTCCAGCTCTGTTAGCACCTCATCATGCTTCTGCAGGTAGTTGGTAAACTCCTTAGAAGAAAAAATAAAAAGAAATCGCCACACCACATTAAAAGTAAGGTGCTGTTGGTACTGGCAACCACCGGTAGTGGAATACAGAGGATCAACGGATACTTCACATAACTCTTATTACAAAGACTCTTACAAGGGATGATGCATTCACACACTTCCATAAAGAGAGAGCAATACCGTAACTTTACCTTAAGGGCACTCATGTTCCTCAGCATTACATCTCCTATCCTCTGGTAATCTCCCTTCACGTGAGCATTAGAGCGCCCCTCCCTGGGGTGGTTAAACAAAGATAAGTTTAAGAAACAGGTATATTAGAACTGCTGAACTATCTGGCAAATTTCCATATTGTTATGTTTGAGATGTAAGAATACTTTTATTTATCATAATGAACAAATATGTCCATGTTCCATTATTGTAACTTTCGCACCCATTAACGTAAACTGTATGTCTACTCACTTTCAGGGTATTTTATTTTTAAAGTAATTCTGACTTAAAAAAAAGCATCCGTCTAACAATACAACAATCCGATAAGCTATACTGTATATGTACACAGAGTAAATGGTTCCTCCAGGTACTTTTCTTTTCTCAGAATCACACCAAAACATTCCAATTGAGGTAAAATTTGCGTTTTGATGTTTTAAAGGTCAGAGTTTGCTTTGTTATGTTAGTTTTGTTGGAGAATAGTGATTATGTTCGACAGCAAACTGGCTATTTCACTGTTTTCAGTGGAGCAGTGAGGGAAAATTCTGACACCGTTAGCAGCAAAGATAGAGCACCAGCGCGGTCAGAGGAGTGTTCTTTCAAGAGTTCTGACAACTACAGGGGTGAAATAAACAACGCTTTTTCATGAGTCACGGATGCCGAATGTACTTCAGGCGTACTGAATCACAAAACATGAGGACTACCTTTTAAAAGCAGCTAAAGCAGTCCTTTGAAAACAATTTTTTGCTTGTGATTCTGTCACCATGGCAACATTTGCCATGAGTCAAGAAATAAAGTATTTCCATCGTAACCCTATAAATGCAACATAAGTGATGGAGAAGAAATGTACCAGAGAGCCAGTCTCTGGTCAATCTCTTTGAGGAAGCCTCTATGGAACTCATAGATGGGGTCTATGTTGGAGAAGAGTAGGGTCATTAGTCCCTCAGGCATGGCATTCTCTTTGATCACAGCACTGCGGAACCACTGAGGAGAAACAAGCACGGGCACACACACACACACACACACACACACACACACTTCAGAATGACATGAAACAAACCCATTTTTGGCACAGACTTCACTCACCGAATCCACTAACTTTTCCCAAAAGAGCGTATAGACGCACACCCACACTTTCTTTTGCTTTTTTGTGCAAAACTGCATGTCACTTATGGATCTAGACTAATATGCATCCACAGTGAAAGTGAAGTGAAAGTGACTGTCATTTTGAAATACAGCACAGCAAACAGTGAAACAGCAAAATGCTTCCTCTGCATGTCACCCATACACACACTTGCAGCAGGGGGTAGCTATATAAAGTACCCAGGGAGCAGTGATGAGGATGGTACCTTGCTCAAGGGTACCTCAGGGCAAACCTTCTGGTCCTGGATTCGAACCCACAACCTGTCTGTCCTGGGGCCGACTCCCTAACCACTAGGCCATCGCTGCCCTCAGAGCTGTCTACTCACCACTGTTATGACCTCCAAATCCTTAAGGTAGGTCCTCTCTGTCATCAGAATCTCTTTGGCAATGAAGTAGGCTTTATCAGTGGGATACCTCTGAAACACAAAAATAAACACAAGCATACAACCCTTGGTGCAAGCACTGCCATAATGATTTAAACTAGTTTTTGTGTTAGACCACAAGAAAACGGCATCTCTCAATTTCTCAGACTTGGTCAATAAGAAAGAAATCTATAAATCTGAACACACTAAATAGTAGAAGAGTACTAGGGGTGTAAGGATTCACATATTGTAGGTTTGGTACAATTTTCTAATCTCATTATAAAACTTTGCTTTTGATTTATGTTGGAAAAAAAAAATGTTGCCAAATACATAAACACACAGCGCTACAATTTATTGCACAACAGCACAGTAATTTCAGGGTGAAGACGTAAATAGAAAAAGCCTTTAATAGGCTTTGATGCCAGGTTTTCACAACTGATAGGATAGAGTGTCAAATTTCAACATATCTTTTGGATTTCATATATTTTTTGACACTGTACTGAAACAGTTACACCCTTAAACACTGCAATGGACTATCTGGACATTTACCTGTTATCTTAGTAACAAAATCTGCTGGAAACTATTCTGAGAAAACACTAATACAAACACATGCAAGATTAAAAACGATTCATAAGCAGTAAACAGAAGTCATAATGAGGTTGGAGGTAAAGAAAGTCAGTTTTGCACACCTAAAATTAAGAGCCACGGCCATCTCAACAATAAGTCGAACTAAAGTGAGAATATACACATGTATGGGGACAAATGTTGTGTAGAGTGTTTTTTGTTACTGTCATTTTTTCTTTTCCAAACTTTTATTAGAAGCACATATTAAAACTCTTTTGTTTTAATACAATTAAAATCTCTTTTCTCAGAAGTGGTTAATGCATCAGAGTGCTGAGTTTGTCTGATGTCACACACAAGTGTGTGGACTTTTTGTTCCAACTTTTTGCTAAAAGTTTCAAAATAACATTTTTAACATTTTTTAAACCATTTTTAAATATGGTTTAAAAAACAAACATAATATTTAATTTTCTCCCTTAAGTCATCTACCATTTTTTTTGGGTTTATATGTTGATTTTTAAATCACCTGCTTTAATTGGGGCTTAATTTAAAACTAAAACCCTCTTAATTTCTTAACTGCAGGGCTAAAGTCTTCTACATATATTGTTCTATTCAGATTACCAAAACAGTCAATTTAAAACTATTTATTTATTTAAAAAAAAAAATTTAAAAAACCCGCAGCTCGGTTTCTGGTTATAAATGTGGAGAGAAGGTTTTTAAAGCAATACTGTTTCCATACATGCTTTAAATTCTTGCAGGTCAAAAATGAAGCATTTGTAAATGACAGCAAAACATGTTATTTCAGTTAAGAGAGAAAGACTGGTGTTCCAAATTTTCTGAAAAGCAGTATATTTTGAAAGCATGCACTGCCTTGAGCTGTGATTGGTTAAGTGTATTAGCCCATTCTCACACTTGTTTTCCCTGGGCTCTTATTTAAGGCCTGGCAAGGTGGCATGTGGGCAGTGTACCTTCCTCCTGACCTCCTCATCCACCTCTAGCCTGGCAGTGCCCACCTCATTCAGGCTGGGGCTCTGCAGGGGTGAGGGAGCCTGGCCAGGCAGACTGAGGGTGGACATCTGGAACGACGGCGACAGACACAGCGCGCTCTTGGAGCCGAAGGGAGAAAGCTGAGGGCTGTCTATCACAGGACCTGTGAGAGAAGAGAGCTGAGTTAACGCACAGGGACTCCAACATGAAAACAAAATGAAAAAGGGAGAGAGGAACAACATTCGCAAACACAACTGATCAGACTTGCATCAATGCATAGCTTAAGATGTAACGATGTAGGTGTGCAGCAGACACATTTCCTAATGTTTCCATCAATTATCTACACATATTTTGAAACTGTGGGAAACACGTAAACTTTGAATACAAACAGGTGAACACCATTCTTCATTTTTGTCTTATTGGTAGAAAAGCTCTAGGGTTAATGAAGTGGTCAGCGCATTCACAAAATCAAAGAAAATGTACAATTTGCCCTGAGTCTGATCCCAGAAGCAGCTTACGGGGTTAAAGAAACAGCCACTTTTGCATTAACATGTAGGTCTACTGTTTCATCTTAAGCCTTTAAACTGGAAGGTTTTCAGTTATTAATATTTAAATGCAGAATTTTGAAACCTATAAGTAAGTGATGAAGTTATGAGTAAGGCGTAAAAGTGTGGATCCGCGTACCGAGTGTAAGGAGTTTAAAGTCAAAAGGTTTCACATGTTTAAACTGCTAACTGACAGTGAGCAGGTCAGAGGTGCTTTCACTACTCAGCACTTTCCATGGGCTTTTGCAACCAGCTCACAGCGGACAAAACGATGGTTCTCACATCTACAAACATGGGTGGCTGGCAGACACTCTGCATATCTTCTCTAATGAAACACATACACACTTAAGAGAGGAAGAACAGGAACATGATAGCGATCTGTGAAGGCTTCACACAAAGATCACAAGACAGTAAGGGCAAGAAAGCTCATTTAGTCTTAATGGAGAGATAGGCTATGGAAAAAGAAAAACAGAATGACAGGAAAGAAAAGCACAGGAGATGAGAAAAGGAAATGGTGGCTCTGTGACCCGGAAGGAATTCCTGGAGAGAAGTCTTATCGGAATGCGGTCAGGCTGGGCAAGCGGCTGTGGTTTACAGTTTAACTGCAGTGTCCCTCTGGGGTATGACACAAGAGAAGGCCGGAGGGCTGGAGGGGATAGGCTGCATTAGAGCCACTTGGCTGACGGCCTGCACAAACACAGAAGCAGAACTGTGCACAGGAACAAGGCTGTGGAATTTAGCATCGGAGGTGCATCCTTCACTCTCTGTCTCCAACTGTGACTCAGGCCTCTGTCTCCTTATCCATGAATACAGGAAACGGCACATTCCACAGAGTGCCCCAGAGCTGTAGATCTGTTAAATTTACAAATTATACCAAATTATCGCAAACAAACTGGTTCAAGGATGGCCGAGACAGCGCTTTGGATTTTCATTTCCATGTAAACAAAAGCATGTTTCTCAGCTCAGATAAAAGAAGGGCAAACTCTGCACAATCAAGAGGAAAGGGCCAAAGGCCTTGATTGTGTGCTGTATAATAAAATGGCACTTTGGAGCCAAAGGTACTAAAACAATTCAGACCTGGAGCCAAAGGTACTAAAACAATTCAGAGCCTCTGTAACAGCTATTTGAGGTCAAAAGGATCATGGGATATGGTTTCTAATAGTAGCCTGTGGTTAATTTAACAGATTCTCTGACCTCATACTTCAAATTATACCCTGGAAGAGCACACCCTTGTGTGTGTGTGTGTGTGTGTGTGTGTGTGTGTGTGTGTGTGTGTGTGTGTGTGTATATATATATATATATATATCCACACACATACGCGCGCACACACACACACACATGCATAAATAAAAAACACTAGTTTTAAATTTACAATGATATTTATGCATTTGGTCAGGGCCCCCATATTCAGAGCAACTTACAGTTTAATCAGGTTACATATGAAAGCCATACTGTTAGAAGACTCGCTCAAGGACTGGCACAGTGTGGTGTATTTGCTCAGGCAGGGAGGTTAAACCCCAGTGTGTATTACCCAATATTACACAGTTTGCCTGGATACAGTTTGCTTTCTCCATTGCAGCTTCTAATTTTCATCCGGACCATTCAGCACCTTTTGGCCAAGTGGCACTGTTGTAAGTGACAATGAACACAGCACATAAGTAAGTTGAAGATAAAGGATAGAAAGAAAAAAAAAGAAAAAAATATATGTTAAAACAGTTTGAAATGAGGCCAGATTGAAACGTTGTGAAAAACCAAACCATTCCAAATAATTTTTTTTGTTTGTTTTTAATTTCAGGCACATATCCGCAGGTTTCAGCCTTAACCATGGTAAATATTAAGAATTACTAAACCAAAAATACCAATGCAAACCACAACTCTAATTCTGAAATTGACTATTCACTGTCCAATTTCTTCCCATTTAGACTGGTCTCCATTCGAATACAGAAAATGGTCAGATTCTACATCTGCCCACAAAAGCATTTTATCCTTAACACTACAGATTCTTTACTGCAGCTCTAAACCACAGCACATTCACCAAACGTTTTGACTGGGGAAAAATGATCATCTTCAGCTTGAATAGTTCTCAGACCATTTGTTTGAACCACCACCACCCCTAAAAATCTAATACGCCCCAAAAAATAACGGTGACATTTCAGCAACTTCTTTAAAACTCTAAACACTCTTTAAAGCAGTGATTCGTTTCAGCGCACAAACCTGTAGGAATTAAGTCACTCACAATAAAGGTATTAAGGTATTAGTTGGTTATGTAGATGTAGTACTGGCATTTAAAGCCTCTTAAATATGTTCTAGCCTCTACTATTTTCTAAACATCTTTACTTCATAGGTAATGTAATGGGGTGAAATAATATTAGGACTTAAATTTCAGGTACCCAAAAGTAAACATTTTATTCATTAATAAAAAAAAATAAAAATAAAAATAAAAAAAAAGGTACATACAAGCATAAGTACACTTTTTTTACATTAATATTCATAGATTAAGGAGTGTTTATTCATTATGAAATTAAGAGTTATAATAGATTAGGTGGTGTCTTTCTATAAACAAAAGAAAAAAATAAAAATTACTAATAATTTTGATGATTTCAAGGGACAGGATGAAGGTAAGATTCAAATCACAAAATGATGAACAAATCAAAAGTGTTATCTATCAGTCCCCACACAGTCTCTAGGGCTTTGCTGCAGAGCTTCAGGTTGAGGCTAATCTACTTATGTAGCCCGTTTGAATGAAATGGAGAGAAAGAGTGGGGCAAACACAGGCATTATTACAATCTGGCAACTTTCCATCTGTGGTCAAAGAGCACTGCAGAGGTAGACAGAAGGGTTGAAGCTTGGCCCGGTCGCTCTGATTAAAGAGCAAAAGGTCCAAGAATATCCATGACACGAACTGAACTATGAAATTGTAATGGACTTTTTTCCAAATTTATACGTGCTGAGAATTCTGATGATTGCTTAATTGTTTTTTTTTTTACTGAACTTTTACAGAACAAATTCAGAAGAGCAGTTCTTTGATCACCTTGCTTTGATCTTACCATCCAAACAACTATGAGGGGAAAGCTGCTTGACTGAGGGAGTTACTGCAAAGCACTAAGTGATTAATGTGCCCATGAGAGGAGCAGATTCCCAGATTTCATAAACAAACCTTTGACCATCTAGGGCAATACATGGTGCTGCAGTTATAACTTCAAAGCAGCATTAAAACCCACACACATGTTCATTATTAGAAAAAACAGCCAGAAGAAGATCATAATATGAAAATCAGACTGTATAGATCCAAGTTTTTTTTTTTTTTTTTTTAAGTAATTGCATTAATGGATTATAGTCAATACAAAAAAAAACAAACAAAAAAAAAAAAAAACAAAAAAAATAATATCTGGACCTAATGAACATTCAAAAAAATATAATTAAAAAATAAAAAATAAAAATACAATGAAACAAATATGCCTCTTTCAAATCACCTCCAAAAACAGTATCTGGCTGTAAACTAATGCCATGTTGACATAAAACGAAATTAGGGTCCAGGCTTGTCCAAGGATGTTTCTGCACGGTTTGATGGATGGCTATTCTGCACCTTACCCAGTTGCACTGGCTGCTGCTTATTCTTGCTTGTGAGAGTAGAGAGGCTTTAGGAATATTTTACAGAACAAATGAATGCAATTGGAGCTGAAAGCCAGCATGCCTGCTTTCAAAATGACAATGAGAATGAACTGTCCCTTGGCTTGAATACAGCCCAAACCAAACAAGCAGAATTCCATCATCATGTGCTTGTCTTCTCTCCAGCTTATTCTCTTTCACTATGGTTTTCTAAGTTTGTAAACAGATGGAGCACAGGAGTTCGAAGTGAAAGTTTTTTTTTTGTCAGGATATACAAAACCACGGCTGAAAAGTGCCAAAAAGAATCACCACAGGAACGTATAACCACAAAACTGTCAAATGAAATAGTTCAAAGTGCAACTATGGAGGAACAAACTGCTTTCCAGAGAGCCTGGTTGATTAGGCCACCAGGCACAGCAGACCAGGGCAAGATGGCAGGAAATTAAAATGGGTGTTCAGAAGGAAAAGGAAACGACATCACCCGAAAGGAATAAGTGCACCAATTGTGCCCCATTTTGTGGTTTAAAACTCTATACACTCATAGGGACCACGACCTAGAAACCAAAAGTATTTCAGTGGTCTGGACATCACACAAGGGCACAACTGCACACAGTTGATGTTCCCTGTTGGGACAATGTGTAATGTCTAGTATAATAACGTCATCTTTAATGCATAGGCTGGGCTTGCATTAAGAGGAAAAAAGTAAAAACAAGAAGAAAGTGAGTAAACAGACACGAGAAAGAAGTGCTTATAAAGCCTTAAAAGGCAAAGTTGCAGCAAAGATCATTTGTTTTACATGACCAGAAAAATGATTATGAAAAGTACCTATAGTCAGCGGTCCCACAGAACCTTCGCAAGAGTAAATTAGGCCCTGCAAGCAGTAGGGTATTAAGCCATGTGTCTATTCTATTTATCGATTTATCTCTCGATGTCAACATTGTCAGAAAAAACCTGCAAGAATCCCAGATCCACAGGATTTAATCAACAAACCTGCAGAAATACAATCATAAAAAGAGTCATAAATACCTATGCCACATTTTTGTATGTATGTATGCAAGTTAGAGTGTGTATGTATACACACATCACATATAAAATCAGCCAAGACATTAACACTAATGTCTGGTTAAGGGAATAGCACTGATTGATCATCTCATTATGTGGTCAGCTGTCATGAGTAGAATTTATTAGGTAGCAAATGAACAGTCACTAATTGAAGTCCATGTGACGGGTAGGAACCTGAGGGAATATTGTGATGGCTAGTAGTCTGGGACTTATTGATTGTGCTGGGTGAGAGGTGACTGGTTAGTACCTACCACAAATGTTCCATGTAAGAACAACCACTTAAACGGCGATGGAGTTGTGGGCACATAGGCTCCATATGATGCACAGTGGAGCAAAGGCCAGCCTGGCAGGTCTGATCCCACAGAAGAGCTACTGTAGCTCAAAGCACTGAAAAATGTAATGCAGTGTGTATGGATTTGTGAATCTGCAGGCCAGTCAGAATGGCCATTTCCCTGAAAACACATGCCAACAGTCTAAATGTTGTTGCAGGCAAAGTTCACCCCTTCATGGCAATAATCTTTCCAAATGGGAGTATTCTCTTTTTCAAAAAAAAAAAAAAAAAAATAAAATCTTGAAGAATGGTTTCAGGAATATAACAGAGTTCAAGTTACTGATGTGGCCTCCAAAATCCCACAGAACTCCATATGACTGAGGCCTTAACCTGAAACTAATGGATAGGCTGCTAATGTCCCAGATGCCAAAGCACATCATCAGAAGTCTTATAAAGTCTATGCCTTGATGGGTTAGAGCTGCTCTCGCAGGTGGTTATAATGTTAGGGCTGAATGGTGTTTATAAATACATACACAAAGATTTTAGAAATCACAGTTCAAAAAGGTCTGCAATCACTATTTTCTTAAAAAAAAAAAAAAAAAAAAAAAAAAAGGATTACATTGTGATGCAGCTACTCTACAACTTCACAGATCTGAACTTAATTGTAAGAAACCTTAAGAAATGAAGAAAATGGTTTATGCCCAGAATAACTGACAGAGCTGTAAATGATTTCATAAGAAATGTGGAAAAAAAAAAATTTAAATCTCAGGGAGACAACTTGGCAAGGAATTACTGTAAATAACCTTAAGTATAATATTTATGACCTAAAAACCAGCTTTCCTTCTTCTGGTTTCTAGCTTATTATAATACAATGCAGTTTGTAGGAAGTATTAATACAGAATTAAAAAAAAAAAATAAAAAATTATGTGCCAAGTAATTCCAAACTTTTCAATGTTAAAGCTTTTTGGATTCTGTTTCTGTCAGACTCTAAAGGAATCTCGTTCTCTACACTTTGCATTTATGAATAATTTTACATTTCTAAGCAGTATCATTCACAGCACTCCGATTACATTCTCTGGTTTATTAAAAAAAAAAAAAAAAGGCAACGGATGTACACTAAAAAGAAGCCGCTTGTGTAGAAGGGATAACTGTGCAATACAGAAATTCAAGCTTTAAAGTGGAACCTTCATTAAGGCACAAGAGCAGAAAAGAGAACAAGGCAAAGTACTGAACAGCAGGGGGCACTATGGAGTGAAAGATTTAATATACAATAAAATACAAGAATATCAAGCCTTTACCAAAATCTGGCTCACGCTTGTTCTCAGCCCTGTTGGAGAGTCACTGCTGCTGATTATAAACATCAGTTTCCCTGCTAATTTACAAGAGCCCTGAGCAGAAAGGCACAAAAGAGCTAAACAATAATAACATCAAGTACTGAAGAAGAGATATAAAAGATCAGATATTTTTGGTGTTCTGGTTTGAACGCCAACATGAACATGAAAACTGATATTGACGATCAGATGGAACTTGCTGAATCAGATTAGATTTTCTCTGGATGGAAAAAAAAAACCAACTACATTGGTATATTTAAAGGAACAGAACAATGTCTGTTTAGACTGATACTGTTTTTTGGACAGCACAGTGGTATTTGAAATAATTTGCTATATTAATATCATAAACTTTCCAGATAATAGCTGGATTAATTTCTGAGAGTTCGTTGCAATTCAAAAGTGCCAATGCATTGAGGCAAACTGATACTGACACGAAATATCAAGTGACTGCTAAAGATACTTCCATTTTACAACTAAAACGATACATTCTAATGCTGAGTACAAAACCATCGATAATTACAGCTAAAGATTTGTATATCTTCCTTTAAAGTTCACAGCACAACACTGGTGATGAGTCCTTTCTAGCCATCAACAACCAGTTCTGCTGACACTGAGGACCAGCCAATTTATGAAGTAAAAAATATATTAAAAATATAAAGGCAGTTATCCAAGACTTGTGGATCACAGAGAGCCAGAAATAAAGCAAAAAACCTAAAACACTACGGGGAAAATAATGTCAACTGCAAAACGTACAAGATTATTGCATTCCCAGAAAGCGTGCTGAAACAAGGCAGCTTGAACAATAAAGCAGACATTCAGAAAATCACGATACAAGGAAGGGAAAAAGACTAGTTTAACCAAGTTAACCATGAGAAAGAAAAGAGATAGGATTGTGTGCTAAAATGAAGTGTGCACTTTACCAATGATAAAGTGTTGGAAATAAGTGCAGTGTAATTTTAAAGCAACAATAAAGCAAGATACTCTGCACATGGCAACTTGCCACAGGGGATCTGGGACAATGGATTTTGATCCTGATGTTCCACTGCCCCACATAATTGAACATTTTCTGTCCTCTAACATACCTGATCCAGTTAATGAACTATTAGTGATCTGTTCGAGATTTGGAATGGGTGTGGAAAAGCAGGAAAAACTAGAAGACACTGGGGTTAGAAAACACTGCTACTGCAGCACTGCACTTATCAGTGCAGTATTTTCCTATGTATTAATATGGCAGTCATTTTGCCAATTAAATTCAATATGATGGGAAAGTTTTCCTTTTAAAAATGAAAGTGATGAAAGCAATCTGGCTACAACATACGAGCACAGCATAGTGCGTCCTACATATTAAGCTGATTGGAACTGTTGGGGTCCCCGAGACCTAATGGCCGAAAGTTGTGGCACTCTAGGAGGAAACCTTCTACCCCCGCACCCCCAACAAGTGGGTTGCTGAAGAAGAGGTTCTGTTCTGGGGGCAGACCTCCGTCGGAGCCCCAGTCTGAGTCAGAATCGGAGCTGCCATTGGCTGAGCCCTCAGTGGCCGTGGGTGGATAACTCAATTGTTCCAGTTGCTCCACTAGCTCATTGAACTGCATTGCTGAACTGGCCTCTGAGCGCACAGAATATGCAGGAAAGTTGATCATGGAGCTGGCCTCAGATAGGTTTTCAGAACCTGGCAGGCGTAAAGAGGAAGAGGAGTCAGGTCCACCAAAGCCTAAAGACAGAGAGTCCCCGGTCAAACCCAATGGCAGGTTATCCAGAGAGCTGGATTCTGACTGGTTATTGACCAGTGAACTGGTTTCAGAGCGCCCAAAAGCATTCTCTGACAGTGATGTAGTATTACCGTTCAGGTCTCCCAGAGACAAAGCATAAGATTCAGTCTGTGCAGTTTTATCACCAAACTCAAAATGCTCAGCTTTCTCATCAAAGCTGTACGAGTATGCCTCCACCCCACCTGCATAAAATGACATTTCGGTCGGATCATCATCTATAAACTCTTCAGTGACTTGTAGCTGTGCCCCACCGAGTGGAAACACAGGTATGGGCCTGGTACGCATTAACTCTGCCTCAAATTCCTCAGGAGAAAGGAAACCCTTCCTGCAAGCCCTGCTCCCTCCCATCCCAAGACTACCCAGCCTGCCCTGCACACCTTCACCCACACAATCACCATCCTCATTGCCATTTTGGGAGGACCATGGACGGGAGGAACTACTCTCTACACACACAAACAAGGAGCCACAGTCTGCTGCGGCCGTGTTATGAGGGGCACCTGGGAAGGCGTAGTTAGGTGGAGGGTTGGTCTTGATGGGCTCCTCCTTCACAGGGCTGGGGGGTCTGGCAGGCTGCGGAGGTTGCTGTAGCTGAGGCTGTTTCGGCTGAAGCTGAGGCTGGATTAGCATCTCCATTCGAACAGGAGAGCTGGGGGCATGCAGAGAATGGAAAGACACTGTGGCAGAGGAAGGAGAAGCAGATGTCCTGAGGCTGTCGTTGAAGGACAAACACTGAAAGAGATGAAAACACAGACAGAGAGGGGAAAGAGAGAGGGGGGCGGGGAGTATAGAAAATTACAGAAACTCAATTATAGTACTATTATTATTTATCACACTTGGAACACTATTAAAAAATTATTAATAAAACAAAAAAAAAAAAAAAAACTAATCACATTTACACTTTCTTCCCATTCAACTAAAATGTTCATTAGTTTTTCACCACAGCTTAACATTCTCCAGGGGTGGAAATCCAGCTAATACAAAACTGATTAGCATTCCAGCAGCATTCCTAAATCATAGCACTCTTGCCTCCAGCAATGTCATGAAGCAAGAGATTTCGGAGTATGTTCATATGTAGGTCTTCACTTATTAAAATAACACATCAGAATAAAAATGTAAATAAAGATAAATTCAGAAAAAAGTAATAATGCCTTTTTTAAGTAGCTGATATCTTATGAGCTGTTTTTAAAGAACACAGGTTTAGTTCCAGATTTGCCCTTGATTTGCCCACCGAGCAATCACACATTAAACTCAATACTTTCATCCGCAACATATTTATTTTCAGTTTAATGAAGCAGATTAACCAAACCAGGTGTTGAATAGAAACTACAAATTAAATAGCCTATCCCTAAAGAGAGGTTAAATATCATTTTAACATATATTAAATCTGTCCTTCCTGTATTTTATGAATTTTTATGTTATCTTGAAACCTGATACATAATTCTGACTTTAGGAAACTTAAAAAAACACAGATTTGGACTTACTCATTAACTACATCTGGGTTAAGAGTGAACTACAAATGTTATTAACAACTCAAAACTAAAATATGTTATAGTATCTACTGACCTGCTTAGGCACATCACTGGCCAAAGAGCGAGCTGACATGCGAATCTTACTGTTCCTCCTGACAAAGACAAAACAGACAAAGGGCAAATTTACTTTATGGTTTCAGGATACTGCACAGAGAAAAGTATTATTAATGTTGCTTCACCTCTGGTAGGGCGTCCTTCTCACCCCATTATCCCTCACATACTCCACCAGCTGTTTCTGAGTCCGCCCGCTTAAACACAAACCAACAACAAAGTGAATATCGATTAGGTAGCACTGACCTAAATGACTGTCAAAACGAGTAACTGCAGTATTATAAAATACATTAAGCGTAAGGAATCCGAGCCAAACAAAGCAGATTTTTTTTTTGCATAGTTCCCCAGTGTATAGATTTCTAGAATGTTTTAAAAAAATCAACAAAGAAAACTAAGCGTGCAACGTGGAACATTTTAATGATGGAATACAAAAACGGGTTTACAGACCATGTGATTCAGCTGTTTTGAGCCAACAACGGTTTGTCTATAAAGCAGAGCGTAATTTGGGAGGGCATAACAATTATGGGTCTAGCAACTTTTTCAGTTATGGTTATTAATAACATTAAAGTAACTGGTAGACAAATCATCAGAAATATAACGATTGTTCAGAAAGTTATGGTAATTCAAGTAATTCTACTGCACATTTCTCATCCTTAAATGATGAAATTTACTTCAGGACAGACTCTCCAGAGTGAGCAATGAACGTTTTATTCTGTGTATGTCTATTGTGGAGACACAGAGCACTGCAGTACCTGTATCTGAAGGAAGATCCTCTGGTGAAGAGAATGGCTTTGGATTTGGGTTGTGGTTGATCTAACAGACGGAAGAAAGAGTGGTGTTCCACACAGCTCTTCCAGAAAACCTTACACTGATCCCGACTGGCCATGAGGAACTCCAGCGTGTCCCTGTGAGGACCCTAAAATTGGAAGGGGGCAGAATAACCAAGGGAGTGAAAAAACAAACATGAGTGGAGGCAGATTTTGCTAAAGATGACATGTAGAAACACATGGTACTGATTTTTATCTGCTAATGTAAGTGATCTCTGAAGAAAAACAAATTTCACTCATGACAAGATGGATTAGGAATTGGATCCAAGCACCAAAACGGTCTACAGTTTAATTTCATTAGTTGCAAGTAAAACAGTAAGTTATACCCACATGAACCTCTGGATGAAGCTTAATTAGAAATCTCTTCCTTTTGAAGCTCAGCTTGCGAATCTTGGACCAGTTGAATGTGTTGATCTTGGTGTTGCCCTGAAGAAGAGATTTTGGTTGAATAAAAGTTTCTGTATCCTTATAGTAAAGATATTCTTATAGCCAAAACAGATAAATCAAAGGACAAAGAAAATGCCAAATTCACCTGGAAAACCTGCAGGCCCATATGGGCCACTGAGAGGTTGATCTTTGTTCCTTCCCTGTCTGCTGCTGGATGGAAGCGAACTCCATACATCTCCAGCTTACGAGCTATCTCTAAAACCTGGAAATCTGACTCTGCAGGTGTCTGACCGCTAAAGGAGACAAAGACAGAAGTCACAGGTGTGCTTATCTCATCATTGCTACAATAAATACAACTAAACAAACAAAAAAAAAAATCTAAATAAAAGAAAATAAATGTAAAGGAAGGACAGCAGTTGTCTAAATTAAAATTTGTATTTCATATTATTAACATCAGAGCTCCATTATTAATCTGTAATCTTTTGTGCTTTGTAAAATATACTCAATTTGAGCGCCGCATACACATTTCTGGTTCAAGTCATGCCTTAATTTGCTTTGTAAATTAAAACAAGATAACGATATCGAAGATGAGGTCTGGGAAAACTAATTTCCTGAATCTAATTTTGTATATTCCCCCCCGCCCCCTCAAAGATTTCTTTCCAAATGAAAAACGCAATATGAAACACAAAATTACGGGGGGGGGGGAACTCGTGCAAGTATGTTTGTTACTTGCACGAGTTCCAATAAACAGAGATTTTGATCTTTGAGGTTAATTTGTGACTTTAAATAGGTTCTGTTAAGAAGGTTGTCAATGGGACCATCTGCTTCTTGTTACATTAGTATATGGATTTATTCAATTCAATAAATGTTGACTTTAAATATAATGTATAGCTGAGATGTAGGTAGATTTGTGACTTTAGCCCTGTCACAATGTTTAATTATCAACTAAAAAAAATTCTGTTTACAATCAAACACTTTTTCAAATTTTTTAACAGGTTTTGGACTTAAATTTCAAGAAAAGCAAAGGCATTTTTTCTTAAAGAAAGAGCAAAATGAATACCCTTAAACAAAATGAATAAAGCACAATCTCAGGTGCCTTTGTGAAGATGAGTAACTCCTTGTCCTCTGCAACAGCATTCATCACTCTTTAGATCACAAGAAACATCTCAAAATGTGTCATCACAACCACATGGCATATAGAAGCAGACTAAAGCCATAGCCAGCAGATGAAGCCATCCAGTCATCTACATATTTATTCCCTGCTCCAAAACTGGCCTAGGGCCAGATTATCAGTGCATTCTAATTTAGTTTATCCTTTAAGCTGTGAAATCTCCTAAGGCCCCTCCCCGGTCCAATGGCTGTAAGGCTAATAAAGGGGCCTTAAATGCAGAACTACATTCATAGCCTAACAGAGCAGGGCTGCCATTCAAGCACCTCTCTCACAGCCAGTGAGCCTGATTGCAAAGAGGAAAAAAAAAAAAAAAAAAAAAAGAAAGGAAGAAAATGGCTGAAAAATAAAGAATGCACACGCTTATACCACATGGAAACTTGGAAACTTGCTATTAATTTATTAATATGTTCAACCTTCTATAAATTATTCAATAGTTACCATTATCATACTTATATGCAGTCTTAGTTGTTTCTTTTATTGCCCATTATCAAAAATTAACTAAAAATAACTGTTACCTAAAAGTGTATAAAAGGTGTCGTAGTAAAAGCTGAATTCATGAAGCATGGGTTTTTAGTCTTTCTTCATTTTTTTAATTATGAATTTGTGTTTTGTTTTTTTTAAGTGTCAGAAAAAGTATAAATAAAAGCTGTTTAAGTGTGTGAAGATTTAGGCATGCAGTTTGTTCAATGTTACCCAGTGTGGTACAGGTTTTACGTTACTTGTCACTTTCACTTCACTTGCTTGAGAACTCTGTGAAAGGGACAATTTGTGAATGAGATTTTTTTTTCCCTAGACTTCCTGTTTCATATACTCACTAAATATCTATTGTTTCTTGTTTAATTGCATAAATCGTGCAGAAAACAGACCATAAATCCTAAAAGGACAGGATAACAGGATTAATCTGAAATAATAAAGATGCTATTTCTTTGGCAGTTTTGCCTCTCCGTTTTTCAATTTCTCTTATCTCCTGGGCTCAGATCAGAACAGCAGGCTGACTCTGGAGGAAGGGCCAGTTTGGAGCACTTGCACGGAACAGCTGCCTGACATTATCGCCATGTCTAATCCCTGTCTGCAAGCTTTTCAAACAACTTTCATGCATCTCCAAAAGGTCAGGTAGAGGGGACTCACCAGCTCTTCAGAACTGCCTCTAAATATTCCATATATTTACCATCACTTAAACACTACATTATTCTCTCTAAACATGCATGGAAGATGATAGAATTTATGATGTGTACTATGTATCATGTTAATATTTATGCATTTTTATGGGACAACCGCAGATAATGGGATCAAATCCATTTTCTACAATTGGGGACACAAAATTTTTGGTGTAAAAGGGTGTGCAAACTATTTGTGTAAAAACGCACATTTGTGTTTAAGACAACTGTCTGGAAGGCATGTTGTGTCTGAGGGAGTTTGAGGCAAGTGTGTTGCTGCTGCTGAGAGCAGTGAATAGGAGGGATGACAAAGGTCTTACACATGTTTGCGGTGGAGCTCCATAATTTTCTCCTGCAGATGTTCCTGATGTGGCAGCAGCTTATTCAGTTTTAGAAACTCCCTGTCTGCGACATGATCATAGTCTCCAATCTCAGCTGTGTGGGAAAGAGAGAGACAGAGAGAAACAGAATGAGAGAGAGAAATCGATGATAACCAAACAACGACACTCAATGTGCAATCAGTAAGAGAGAGAAAGAGAGAGATATGGAGAGACACAGAAACAGAGATAGAAGGAAGAAGAAATCTATTTTTCATTCAAAAAACTTTAAATAACCATCCACAGTTTTATACATCTTAAGTCAAGTTTGGGAAGCTTTGCCAAACTGAACAGCATTTTCAGAATCCCATTTGTCACCATTGTTTTTTCCATTATATCACAAGTCTTTTTAACAACAGTTTGAATATTAACTCATTTTAAGGCAACTTTGAATCAACCAGAAACAGGAACAAACTGTGCACCAGCAGTATGACACTAAATTACTCCCCATCAGCAGTGGGAAGAGTAGAGGTCATCCTGTAATGAACTACTGAAGACAAACGTCTGCCCCCTCACTATCCTCACCCTGAAGCGCTTCAGTTATTAAAAACGTCAGTTTGTCCAAAATAAAATACAAAGATCCAGGACTCTGCTAAAATACCCACAGAGGAAGCAAAAGGAATCAGAACGGGCTAGTTTAGGAACAGTGGTTTATTTTGCTTCATTTTCAGTAAATTAAACAATCTGATGATCTGAGCTGACACCTGCAGGCTTTACTTACACTGGACCAAGTGAGAGGCCAGCAAGGCAGCTGTGTTTTCTGTGCAGTGCAGTCTGCCTTCCATCAAATCTCGTTTCATCTGCTGGGAGAAGAGGTACCTGGAAGAGGACAAGGACACACACACACACACACACACACACGTTATGGCTATGCTTGTATACAGGCTCTCTCAAGTGTATGCCTAATGGTTCTTGCCAGTGGTCCAGTTCCTTCAGTTTAATTTCAGCAAGAAGGAACAGGAAGAATGCAGTTACATTTTTATTTTTCAAGCCATTGCAAAACAGTGAAAACAACTTAAATAAATTTACAATTGAAAAACTGGCCCAAACAATTTGAATTCTCGGGCATAAGTTCATATGTTGGTTATTAGTCCTATATTTAATACTCAGAAGCTTTTCCATTTAATCCAACTTAATCATATTTGGTTACTACATGAAAGGGGGTTTACTGAAAATTTTAAAAACCATGAATCACTGACCACAAAAACTATGCAGCAAGCCCTAACATAACCCAGAGGGCTCAAAAACAATACACCCATCATGAGTACTCTATTAAGCCGAATATTTTTTTTTCCACAACTGAGGCAGCACTGATTAGTCCACAAACGGCATGATTATTATAAAATATGTTCTTTTTAATAGTCCACCAAATTTGAAAGGTTATGCATGATTAGCTTATTTGCAGTTTTGCTCTGTTCAACTTTTTAACTCTTTAGCTTTAAGTTATCAGCAGATCACTTACTAACTAATTTAATTGATTGTGACAGCCCTATATGGGACAGCGGCGGCCTAGTGGTTAGGGATTTGCTCCCGCATCGGAAGATTGTGGGTTCGACTCCTTCACCTGAGTTGCCCTGAGGTACCCTTGAGCAAGGTACCGTCCCCGTCACTGCTCCCCGGGCGCTTTCAATAGCTGCCCACTGCTGCACAGTGTTTGAGTGCATGGGTTAAATGCAGAGGTCCAATTTCGTTGTGGTTCACTGTGTGGTGTGCTGTGACCTCGCAATGACGAGGGTTGTCACTTTCACTATAAAGCCTCTAGAAAGTCTATAGTAGAAGTCTGGTCTTAAAATTCTGCTTTTACAAGAGATGCATATAAGCAGCAGCCCCTTCCAGCTGGAACAGTCACACACCTGGTGAATTCCTCCTGAAGCTGACCTGGATCAGGTGGGAAAAACTTCACCGACAACCGAAAGAGTGTATTCATTGGGCCTGTAATACAAAAATATAAACACATTCACAAACCTTCAAAGAGTCACCCAGAACTCCACTAAAAATCACAAATCGGAGCACTTACGTCGCACTTGTTTCACAATGAGCTTGGTGGGCTCCAGCCAAACCTGCAACAGAGTGCAGAGCGACATCATCACAAATCTGCCTTAAATGTTCTTCATTTTTCTGGTATTCAGAAACAATGTCAGCTTGTTTGTTCTTGATCAAATTCGTGGCTAAATCCAGATGTCTAAACTGAACACAATGACCCTTGGGCCAATTACAAAATCCAGATAAATATTATTACTGTTAGAAAGTTTTTCCAGGCTTACATCATTGCAAGCAATTTTAGAAGACTTCCTACTGTATTATAAAAATGTGAGATGGTAATGAAATTCTGGAGATGGTAGTGCTGCTGTGATTTATGTGGAGCTATGCTTTATGCCATTTGAGTGAAGGTCATTGTATGTGTGTGTGTGTGTGTGTGTTCCACAGTTGCAATGGTTTTGAGGAGGCCTCCTCCTCCTCCTCGCACATCTGGGACTGATTGAGGTAGGAATGCACCTTTCATCAACACACCTTCCCTCCACACAGCTCTGCTATCCTCAGGACACTGGCTGCCACATTAGCTTTAACCCTTTCCACATGCACATACTGCTCCAACACCTGATTCATGCTTCAGCTAAATGGGATCTTCGCACCATCCAGACTGAGGTTATTGAAACACTTAATCAGTCAGTGAGAAGACCAACAGTATTTTCCATATCTGCAAACAACATTTTTTTACTTGCAATGTACCTTAAAGAATTAGTTAAAATGTGAAAAAAAAAAAAAAAAAAAATGTACAGTTTCTTCATTACCCCAAAAGTTCCATCTGCCTTCATCCTATATGGCATAATCTCAAGGAAGGGCCAGGTTTCCTGGAAATGTTTTAGCCCTACATTTGCATTGAATGTCAAAAGACAATAATTATTGGAAATTTGTTTTAACCTAAGCCTAGGCATAATTCCCTAGTGAAAAACAATTTCATACTGTTGTCTACAAAAATGAATGAAAGTTGAGGCATTAAAAACAATAGTAACAGATTTTTAAGTAACGTGACAAACTTTAATCCATTTTCTTAGATGACCTTATGCAATATATTTTCAGAAACCATACAAGCAAGATTACTGAACTTGACAATTTTAAGCAAGTGTCTGATGAGTCACGTGGTTTACACACTGATAATGAACTGTTATTAGCTTTCATTACTTACAGAAGTCTCCTTACTCCAGTGTGCAGCTAGAGGAAACCTAGACATATATCATGCTTCGGCTGACACTTTAAGTATGGGTAAGCCTTTCCACCTTGTTCCCCTTTCGATTACATTCCAAAATTAAACCAGTGACTCGATCATGCCCTGAACTAGCATGGTGGTAACTCAAGACCACACATGTCGTGTTGAGAACAGGGGTGTAGCAGCTTTTATGAAATACAGTCAATCAGTATTCTTTACATGTTGACGGCAGAAAACCAGACTGGCAACATCATTCATGCATCAGAAAGGAGTAACACCAAACTAAATACATGCATGTATGTGTTCCTGAATAAAAGACCCAGCTAGCTTGGACAATCCATTTCAAAACACACATTGAGAGCATTTAAGCCTGATGAGTTAACATTTTTATTGTCTTTTTTTTTTTTTTAATCACAACACAGATAAAGGTTGGTTGTATATGTATTTGCATATGTAAATTACAATCACAAATACTAAAACTTGCATTCTTTTATTTCTACTACTACTATTTCTACTATTTTTTTTATATAAAAAGATGGATTTGGAATATATTGGCTACCGAGTTACTATACTACTAATCTGATCACTTTTTTTTTTCCCTTTCTTTCACAAAAATACATGTCCCTTTTGGACAATTCTGTCTTTCTTGACCCTATAGCCCCTGCAACGTACACCATTTTTTAACAGGCGTCAAATAACATCAGCACTTTTTTCTGTGTTGGAGTCCGTGTTTTTTAGGAACAAAAACCAGTTAGGAAGAAAAAATGCCATTCTAAAACGGGCAGCCTTTTACAGACTGCGCTGCTGAGATTTTGGAGATTTGTTAACAGTCAGGGCCTTGAGTACACTGGAGCATTGTTCGCAGAGTGACCACTTACCCAGTTCATCTGCAGGTTCTGAAACTCCAGACCAAAATAATCACTCTCAATCAGATTGATCCTCTGGAACACATCAGAAAGGAGAGCCTGCCCATCTGCCTTGGCCTGCACATACAGACAGAGACAGAATAAATGTTATAAAGTCTGTACAAATATAAAGTTTGCTCTTCACTGCCTCCAAGCCCACCAGTCCAGGTGACAGCTTGTGTGTGTGTTAGTGGAGACAGCTGCTAGAGCTAAACTCTCTGCAGCATACAGCCTGGCTGAGGTCGCACATGAGCAGACATGAGGCCACAACAAGCAGCCCCAACACACACACACACACACACACACACACACACACACACACACACACCAGCCCTTCAGGCTCAATGTTAGCAAACAGATAGCTGTAAGGTCGATCACACGAGGAGAGGTCTTATGGAGAGAAATGGTTCAATTTTTAAGCAGGAGGAAAAGGGCTTTTTGCTTTCAAAAAGCCCTGTAGTTTGCTGTTATAAAACGAAGGACTAATTGCTATGTACTAAGAACACACAGCGCTTGGGGTTTTGGTTGGCAGTCGGCAACTTTCGGAGAAAATTATACAGCAGACATCTGTTTGTAATGTACAGTATTTTTAAAACCTTAAAAGTGGTGCTATTTGAAATGCTGGATGTTTAAAAAAAAAAAAAAAAAACTAACTTTAAATCCAAAAGGAAATTTGCTTACAAATCTTAAATAAAATGTCAAATATTCTCAAAAGAAACAAGAAATGAAGAAATGAGAAAATGAAATGAATTTCAAAACTAAAAAGTGAACAAGCTGGAGAAGGCAGCTAGTCAAAATCTTCACAGGCTTACTAGAGAATCCCTTTAGCCAAACAGCTCAGACATGCAAGAGACAATGTGTGCGCCCTCGAGTAAACTTCTTTCCTTTCGTCATGGCCCTGACACACCAAGCTGACAACTGACTGTCAGACGCCATCAATCTGTCGGTTATTGCTGGTGGTCAACCATCGCAAAGTGTGTGCCCGGCAGCGCTGGTTGGTTGGGCTGCGCTGTTTTGGCTGAGTTAGCATGCTGGATCTGTGCTGGCGGTCGGCTGTGAGAAAGACCTGAGTATCAGAGCACAAGCAGAAAAAAGAGAAAAAGCAATGAAAGCAAAGACACTCAGACACACACAGCGCAGCGAGTGCCCTGCAATAATGTGCTGTTTCCTTTATTGCAGTACGCTCCATTTCTTGCATGCTGTCAGCTAAAGTTTCTGCAATGTGTTTGAGTGCAAGTTTTTACAAAACGTGAGTGATGGCGATGAGCCAGAGGTTCATGACAGGAGAAGAACTTAAACCTTTATCTTTTATAAAGCTTCTTCCTAGTCAGCTTTGTGCCCCTGGGCCAAGTTTGGCTAGTCCATTTATCCAGTTCATGGGCAATCTTAACATGCCACAGATGGTTGCTTTAGTGTTGCACTACAAATCTTTTACCTTTTGATTCCTTGTTTGAACAGGATAAAACATTGCTCAGACTGTTTTTTGCCTATAGGCAAATCATACTGTGTGTGCTAATTTGAATCAGTAGGGCCACAAGAAAGTCAAAATACACAACAGTATGGAAAAAGACAGGACGGGGTTGGAGCAGATTTTGCTGATTAAAAAAAAATAATAATAAATTTAACACAGCCAATTCTCAGGGCTTAATAAAAAAAAAAAAAAAAAAACACTTAAATGTCTTTTATTTCTTAGCTATTATTATGGGCCTGTTGAATGGATCAGTTTTTGCTTTATGGAGATATGCCTTTTAACTTCCCCTGTACAGCAAAACCTCAACCTTTTATTTCAACCCCTGTCTTTTGATGAATATTTAGGCAAGATAATGATCAATGAACTAAATTCAGAACATACCGAACATGCTCGTTTACATTCTCTAGTAATGTTTAATGAATGTATTTATTTTTGTCAATATGCTTGCTGTCACCCCAATAAGGACAAGCAGCTATGAAAATGAGTGAGTGCTGGCTATCAGTATAAAAGCCTGGCATTAAAAGGCTAGTTTGCTTTGCATTTCTGAAAGATATTATTAGACAAACTTAGTGTGTAAGAGCTTCTCTTTGCATCCTTTATATGGAATTTAATGTGTTGGATTGTTTCTGCTTGGAATTTCTTCTCTGCATGCCAAGCTGGGCAAGTAATTGTTTTCCAAATGGGTTCCTTCTGCCTGTGCCAGGGCTCTTATCAGCCTGTGCCATCGCTCTCTTGTAGAAAGCACACACCTTCAGCAGGACTCACAACATGGATCACAGTGTGACAATAAGGCTGATGAAATTTGTTTTTGTAAATGTGTCTAATAGGCATGCTTGCAGCTAAACTCCAGGAACCTTTAATTCACTGTTTAAATGGATTAAGAGTATTTTCAGCAGGGTTCCCTGCTGCACTGAACCCAGTGAACTACATGGAACCCATTTGCTTCAAACCAGACATTATGAGCCCTTTTATCGGGTGTATGCCTTATTTAGCTGAACGTTTTTGTTCATTGCAGTTTGTTGACTGCATTGTTTCCATGTAGTTAATGAACCAATCCCAACACAATGTTAGTCTTTCCAGTTTCAGGGGAGCGGGTTAGTGGGTCAACCAATCAAGCCTGATCTAGTGACATGGATTACCGTGGAGCAGATGTTTACCCTGACCGGAAATCCTCACACAGAAACGCATGCAAGAGGGCTGCAGCAGGCTGCTACAGAAAAGCTGAGACAGGGGACAGGATGCTCCGAACAAATGGCAACGTGAAGGCTGAAGGGAAAGTGGGGAAGTAGTGTATAAATTCAACTAAAAAACAGGTCCTACAGCTCTTGGGCCAAAAATAAGATTCCTAAATGGCTCTTGCCTTTGACACACATTTAGAGGGAAAAACTATTAACTGGTATAGAACTTTTACACTTTCTGGAAATTGTTCTTCACCTTTGCACATCATATTTAAAAAGTGAAGTAAAAATTCTACTTTTCAACAGAAATGGCCATGTTGAGGCATGTCGCAGCAAGCCACCTGGTGCACAGCTTCTTTTCTCACACACCAAAGAAACCTTGTTCAACAGCTGGTTGAACAAAAACCTTGTTCAACAGCTCTCAAAGAATAAATGCACCCGGCCACACCTTGAAATGGCTAAATGATAAGAAGCGGGGTTAACAAATAATTAACTTTTCAGGTGTGTGTATGTAACTTTCTTTTTTTGGGGGGGAAAAAAAAAAAAAAAAATTACTTTTTTTTCCCTGAAATATTGTCTGAAGTTTTAAAGTGCATATTAACCTGCTCCAAAGGATTTGATTTTCTCCATGCTTTACTCAGTAAAGCATTAAATTTGTTCTTATCATGGGTATTAACAGCGAGCAGAATATCTGGGAGGAAATGAGGTCTGTACAACTATTATCTGAACGTTGACTTCAATCCACTCTTCAAACCCCCTGGCCCACCTGAGGCGAGCTGTTAACACACACTCTCTCACACTCTACACACCCTAGGTATGACCTACATCATCAGACAGGCTACTTGCAACATAGTGAATATGTTGTGCCTGTAGTGCAGTATAAGGTGGGGAATAGAGTAGTGTAGTGTGGTGTAGAGTAGTGTACAGTGGTGTGGTATGGTGTAGAGTAGTGTACTGTAGTGTAGTGCAGAGCAGTGTAGTGGGGTGGCGGTGGTTGTCTATGGACCTATGGCTCAAGTGGTCCCAGGTTTGAATCCCACATCTAGCACTACCACCACTGGGTCCCTGAGCAAGACCCTTAACCCTGAATTGCTCAAGGGTGACTGTCCCTGTAGTTAGGACATGGAAGTCCCTCTGGATAAGAGCGTCTGCTAAATGCCATAAATGCAAATGTAAATGTGTAGAGTAGTGTGGTATGGTGTAGAGCAGTGTGGTGTAGTGTACAGTGGTGTGATATGGTGTAGAGCAGTGCAGTGCAGAGTAGTGCAGAGCAGTGTAGTGTGGCATAGAGTAGTGTAGAGCAGTGTACTGTAGTGCAGTGTTGTGTGGCGTAGAGTAGTGTAGAGCAGTGTAGTGTAGAGCAGTGTAGTGTGGCACAGAGTAGTGTAGAGCAGTGTACTGTAGTGCAGTGTTGTGTGGCGTAGAGTAGTGTAGTGTAGAGCAGTGTAGAGTAGAGAAGTGCAGAGCAGTGTAGTGTAGTGTAGAGCAGTGTGGCGTAGAGTAGTGTAGAGCAGTGTAGCGTAGAGTAGTGTAGAGCAGTGTGGCGTAGAGCAGTGTAGTGCAGTGTGGCGTAGAGCAGTGTAGTGCAGTGTGGTGTAGAGCAGTGTAGTGCAGTGTGGCATAGAGCAGTGTAGTGCAGTGTGGCGTAGAGTAGTGTAGAGCAGTGTGGCGTAGGGTAGTGTAGAGCAGTGTGGCATAGAGTAGTGTAGAGCAGTGTGGCGTAGTGCAGTGTGGCGTAGAGCAGTGTGGCGTAGAGCAGTGTGGCTTAGAGTAGTGTAGAGCAGTGTGGCGTAGAGTAGTGTAGAGCAGTGTGGCGTAGAGCAGTGTAGAGCAGTGTGGCGTAGAGCAGTGTGGCGCAGAGTAGTGTAGAGCAGTGTGGCGTAGTGCAGTGTGGCACAGAGTAGTGTAGAGCAGTGTGGCGTAGAGTAGTGTAGAGCAGTGTAGTGTAGCGCAGTGTGGCGTAGAGTAGTGTAGTGCAGTGTGGCGTAGAGCAGTGTAGTGCAGTGTGGCATAGAGTAATGTAGAGCAGTGTGGCGTAGTGCAGTGTGGCGTAGAGTAGTGTAGAGCAGTGTGGCGTAGAGCAGTGTAGTGTAGTGTAGAGCCGTGCAGTGTAGTGCAGTGCAGAGCGGCATAGTGAAGCGTAGAGCAGTGTAGAGCAGTGCAGTGTAGTACAGTGTGGCGTAGAGTAGTGTAGAGCAGTGTGGCGTAGAGTAGTGTAGAGCAGTGTAGTGTAGAGCAGTGCAGTGTAGTGTAGTGCAGTGCAGAGCGGCGTAGTGAAGCGTAGAGCAGTGTGGCGTAGAGTAGTGTAGTGTAGTGTAGAGCAGTGTAGTGTAGTGTAGAGCAGTGCAGTGTAGTGCAGTGCAGAGCGGCATAGTGAAGCGTAGAGTAGTGTAGAGCAGTGCAGTGTAGTACAGTGTGGCGTAGAGTAGTGTAGAGCAGTGTAGTGTAGAGCAGTGTAGTGTAGTGTAGAGCCGTGCAGTGTAGTGCAGTGCAGAGCGGCATAGTGAAGCGTAGAGCAGTGTAGAGCGGCATAGTGGCCTTTCAAGTCGATCAGGAAAAGCCTGTTTGATGTGGACTAAATCAGTTAAGCAATTTAGCCTTCAGATTAACTTTACATATGAAGAGTGAAACAATGTGCTGTTATTTAGCTCTATAATCTTTATATTTCAGTAATTCAGAAAGGTTTATTTTCAGTGATTTAAAAAATATATCTAAATTGTTATGAGGTACAAGTCTAATCAGTATCACATACTACTGGCTACTGTGCACTGAAATATTCTGCGTCATTCAATAAAATAATATTAACAGAAACTAATTTTGCACACCAAATGACTCTGAAACTGAAATAAATGAAAAGAAGGCAAACATATTTGATGCCCCTCATTGTAACGGGGTCTGAAAACAAATAAGAAATAAAAAAATAAAAAAAACCCAAAACAACCTTTTATCATTTTTAGTAGCATTCGAATTATTCATTGTGTGTTTTCATACACTTCATTGCAGACACTCCAGTGCATCCTGATATAAAAGTACTCATTCTCATAGGAGTCTGTGAACCCACAGATCTAAAGCTTCAACATCAAGAGTCGTGATTTATCTCCCTCAGTGAGATAAAAAGAGAGAAAAAGACAAAACTGACCAACTAACTTCCATTAACAAGACATGTCCCAGTTTAACTGACCTTGTGTACTTTGGTCTGTGTGCAAGCGCATTAGTGTCTAGAAAGCAGGGCAATCTTAATCTGATTATACTCTTTTAATAAATGATATATGCATTATTGCTCACAGACATTAAATACAAAAACGTACACAACGTTTCTGATAACACACCAGGCCTTTCAGGCTAGTGAGCGACACATGAGCCAGAGGCTTTCAGAGTAGACAGATGTACTGAAAGAGTTTGTCAGCAGATAAAATGGGGGCTAATAGGGATCAGGGAGAAAAGCTTAAAAGTACCTTGACTTGACGGACACAGAAGGAGGCCAGCATTACTGGCCGAACCTACATGGGCTGTGCCACTCGGACATTTAAAGCTAATGCCACAGATATGGTGTTCGGTTTGGATATCAATGAGTAAAACACTTCCCTCAAAAGGACCACAGGAGATAACAGTAGCTTCCTAAAGTCTCACAAAGCAGTATGGTTGGAATGGGAAGATGGTGTCTGTAGAACAGTTGTCTCAGATCAGGGAATAACCCTCTGTTCTCAAAACGTTCACACTCAATCACATATTATAAATCTTCATGGAGCTTAATGAAAATTGAGTTCAGTCCTTGTGAAGATACAGTGAACACAAAAATCCAAGAGCATGTTTTTTTAGTTTTTTTTGAGGGAATTTTACATTTGAAGCTAGTCTGTGAATTTTTCTTTGGCAAAAAGGAGTCTATACTTCAGTGAATATTAGAATAAATAACATGCTTATATTTATGCCACTGGATAAATCTGAACGCTCATTAATATTGGACTTTATCAGTCATTAAAGCATTTCTGACAGCTACTTGGAGACTCCACTGACACGTTAAACGGATCTCCTCTGAACACTTCCCCAACCAATTCAGACCTCCCTCTCTTCAAGCTTTGAGGTCAAAGCCAACGGCAGCAGCCAACATGGTTGACCCAGTCAAAGACCCAATCTGTTGATATGCTTCAACGCGCTCAAATTATAATCAGAGTGGGTGGTGGCAAAAGTTATGATCCAACTTGGGGGAAGGGAGCAATCCAGGGCAGCAGGATTGAGGATTTTCCAACAGCCTTCTCACACAATGCTCTCTAAGCACAGCCTCTAATTTGTTCCAGTAATTGTGTCGTATGGCACAGGCTAAGCTGACCCAGAGAGAGCACACTTGCATGTGTATCATGCTAGACAACAGCTTAAGCCTAATGCTAACACTTGCTACACCAAAGCCATACAGTGCATATGCTGCCAATGAGGGGGATAGCAGTGTATTCAGAGAGCTTCAGTTTGAATGGTGCCACTATGTTCCAGTGCAAAATGTGTCATGGTCATTACCTGATCTGCAAATCATATTGTACAATATGAAACAACAACTTTTTAGAAACAGGAGTTTAAAAAATTATTGTTCAAATAAAAAATGTCCACATAGCAATGCTTACTGCGCATCACTACCATACGAGAACATTTAGTTAGGACTGGAGTAATAAACCCTGCCACAGAGCTACACCGAGAAACATGCTACCAGTACTTGTACTTTAACCGTCATGACCGTGCTGCACATATTTAACTGTGCTTAATTTGAAAAAATTAACCTTATTTGTAACATTTACATCAATAGTAATAACGCCATTTTATCTCGATTCCCACAAGACAAAAGCAGCTTGTAAAATATTTTTGAGTAATCCTGAGAAGTCTAGTTTTACAATGAAGCATTCATTAAACATTTACACCCTAAACCAAACTTAATTACTAGAAATACAGGCACGTCCACCGGGACTTAGGAAAGAACAGAAAACCTGTTGATTATGAAAACTTATACCTGAGGTCATTAGGCTGCTGCCAAATTCCCCAAAATAAACATTTCCACTAAGTGGTTATAAGAAAACAACCATTATGCACCAACATGAGAGAATGTCTGTCTTAGTTTTATTCAACTTTCACAATGGAGTGATATTTTTACAAATGTTTATTAGCACAAACGTTTGCCACAAAAATAAAATAAAATCTATTCCCACCTCCATGAGAAGGAATTAAAGAGCAACTGGGATTGTATGAAAGCATATTCTGTACTCAGATGGAAAATTGAAAAAGGTTAATTGAGTGATAGATTTACAGTTGCATCTCACATCAACTTTACTCTGAAAATTGCCCAAAATGTGCTACCAGATCTCCAGAAGTCTGTAACATACAGATTAACGGACAGTATTCACTGACTGTATTCAGCAACTGCTCTGCACAGCACCCACTGCACAAGTCAACAGGTTTTCCTTTTCTACTAATGAATGGAAATACTTAGAAGTGACCAAACGTGATTTTCAACCACACACTACAGATGCAAGAGATAGAAATTAGGCCAGAAATGCTGGAGTATTCCTTTAAAAGAGCCATTCCAGATCCACCAAACTCCATGAAACATATGATCAAAAATGTCCTGTTTCTAATTTTGAAACAGCCACAACAAACCAGTTTAACTTGGGCCTTGTACAGACCGCAGATGTCTAATGGGCCCCTAAGTAAAAACCTGTGACAAAGTCTCTTTTTTCCAAAAGCAACAGATCACCCCTAAATCACAGATCAAAGTGCACAGCAGAAGGATAACAGAAAGTGGGAGGGGGTCCGAATTAAACAGTGGAGTGTGAAAGCTCTTCTCACGCTTTCCAGGCCAATGTGATTGCCTGTATCTGACACCTCTGAGTCACAGAGGCCTTCAATTCATTCTGCACGCAAGGAATGTAGAAAATAAACAACGTCGGCTTGTCCTCCAGTTATCTCCCCCACATTTGCCTAAAAAAACCATTCTCCGACACTGAGGCAATCACAGAGAGCTCCAGCCTGCTGAGATGGCCCTTTACCACCAGGCTTTGATGTTTAGTGGGCAGTCTGTGAAACACAATGGCTTCCCGTGCAATCTTTCCCAAAACACACACAACTACAGAGCCCACCTAAAACACCATCGCTCCTCCCTCAAATCTTTCTCTCAGCCTCTATATCGCAGCCCTCCCCTCATAGCCCACCAAACTGTCACCACACCCCTCCGAGCACCCCAGCCCAACACCCTGCTATTTATGCTCTTGTTTACTCCGTCTGGACAGGTCCTGTCCTGCTTTCAACACCCACTCAAGACCAGACCGTATCTCTAGTCTCTCTGCAGACACACTCTCTCCCTTTCACGCCATTGATTACACCAACCTTCTCCCACTACGGTCATTTTACACTCACTCTTTCACCCCATCCTTACCCTCAGCCCCAGTCATACACAGTCTCTACCCCCACTCTTCCCCTTAGTCTCATTCATTCACACAGTCTCCCTTTCAGGCATGGACACACACTACCTGTCTCTCAACTGGCACACTGCACCTTTCTCTCTTTGTCTTTCAGTCGAGTGAAAGAGAGAGAGAATACATTCAAAACTGTATATTCAGTGGAACCCTCTCCCTCTCTCTCTCTCACGTTGATCTCTCTGTAGAGTGCTTGGTGGCAGTGAAGTCCAGCCGAGGGGCTGTGAGTTACTGCACTGTTGTAATGAAGTTCTGGATAAAAGGAGCCACTGTTCCTGCCCTGCTGGTCCACAAGGGACGCCTTTCTGTTTCTGAGTGGTGTAGGAGGGGCCAGTAGCCAAGTTGCCCCACACTGTATCACCAGCACCCCAAAAACACACTCTCTCTCACACACACACACACACACACACACACACACACACACACACGCACACGGTCAGAGCGTGAATAAAACATGCAGACCCACCACTACCTTAAATACGACACAAAACCATAAGATCTTTATTTTTCCACAGAAGGAAGACACCAGTCTGAAGGTGATGAATCAGCTGCACTGAATAGAGATCAAACAAAAGATACCTTATTTGCTTGCCAGAGTAAAATTTTTAAAAGTAAGAACTTATTGATACAAAGGGGAAAAAAGAGCCAGTAGAGCCAATGTGAAGGCATTATTTTTACACAATGCACTGCACATGCAGTGCTATAATATAGTCAATTATGCACCCTTTCTATGGCAGTCAGTCATGCAGCCACAACATATTTTTAAATGATAGTGCGGTATAATAACGACAAATAATCATTATATTAACCAGCCCCACACATAAGTACTTTATTACACATGCACCCACACTTAAATTTACTGATACGAACAAGCAGTCTAACCATATATCTCCATTATGTTCTGTCGCGAGATTTGTGTCATTCATCAAACAGGCTGCTTTTCTCTTTTGAGGAGACAGTTTCCAAGGAGATAAATGTATTAGCTCTTTGTTTCTGCATTAAAGCAACAGAAATATGTAACGAGTTACAGACAGTGGACCCGGCGTTGCTTAGACCTCAGAAACACACGGTCGTCTTTGAAGCCCTGTGCCAGATGAAACTTTCACCACTGCAATTTGTATCTATTTTTGCTTACATAGCCAAGGAGAACAAGTCCCTGATTAAATTACTAGCCGACAAAGCAGAGATGGATCAGATTTAAGTTCCTCGTTGACTTTTCGCATGATTTGTGTTTTCAAATCCATCTCTCCATTAATAACAGAAGATGAAGTGCTGTCGGATTACCCAGAGCAGGGCTGAGAAGAACAGTTTCCTGAGTGAAACTCACACTCTGACAGTTGCTTTGTAGACCGTCACATAAAAATTCCTGTCCAAACAAGGAGGGTATTCACAGCGCCGTTGAAGTGTATTTATATCTCATTGCATGGTGTCATTGGAGAGATAAAAAAGTATCCTCCCCTCTTCTTTCTCTCTCTCTTTCTTTCTCTCCCTCTCCCCACTCGTAAACAAACCCTCACTGGATTGGTTTTGGCAATCTTCCTATTTTCAGCACACAAGATTTTGAGAGTTGTGGACCGGTAAGTCCCTCCTGAGCACTTAAACAAGATCTGCAGATCCTAAGACAACGCCTCGCAAGCACACATATGCAGGTAATTTGGGCTCCGTAGTCTTTTGAATGTGGAAAGACCTAAAATTGGTTTCAAGGTTTATGATTTAGTGCTGCTAGGAAACGGTCTCTAAGCTAGTGTTAATTTGTATGCATTTAGAGACATTTCACCATGTTACATGTAGATGTAGTCCAAAGTTAGACTCTTATTAGGATAACTTGGTGCACTTGCCCAAGCAAGGAATCAGTCTCCAGGCTGCTGTGTGACATCCACTCTTCTACACCAAGCACAAGAACCAAAAGTAGGTTGCAACGGTATTCTCTGTCAAAAGGTCAAAAGCAGGCCTATACAAAACAGCAATGATTTGTACTGTTTCCCAACAGTAATGTCTGAATACTTGTGGCTATTACCATTAAAACCCCATTGCTAGATAAAACACACAAACCATTAAATATCATTTACAGACAACAGGGCTTTATTTCCCCCGAAAATGGGTGAGGATGAAATTGCAGCTGTTGCAGCAAGAAAATAAAGCGCAGTCCACCCTTCGTTGTATTTCAGTCTTTTTAAAGAAACACAACAGGGAGAGATCCCAAACAGCCTTTTACAGGCCATGACTAGGGGTATTCTGAGAGCTCCCCTTGCATTCTCCCCTTCAACGGCCGCTATTTTTTTTTCCATTCCCCCTGCAGAGCCTTGGCAGCAGATTCCTCTGAGGGTTAGTGCAGCACTCAACCAACATGAGGTATACATTCATGACATTTCATGCAAACTCCTGTGAAGTCTTGTCTTGTCAGATCATGTTGTCAGGCCAATTATATTTTCAGATAAACGTGATTACCAATCTAAGCCACTTCAGGTATACAACAGAGTAGATAATGGATCATTAGAGACAACCTGCAATAGTGAGAAAAATGCAGATGAGGATTGAGATTTGTGCAAAAATACTGTACAGACACACTGCTGTTAGGGCCAATATGCTCAAGTTCAGTTCCACTGGATGCCTCTGTCCCAGACTCTGAGACAGCATATGGCAGGGAAGATTAGGAAGAATGGTAGTCTCAGCAGAACCCCCAGCATCACAGCTGCTATCAGCATTATTGTTATGGCTACGTACAGAGTGCAAGATTTAGGTCACATATTTATACATACTTTACCAAACCAACAGTAAGTAACAGAGCCAGTTCCCATGAAGAACGCACAGACACACTTTCTCGTGTGGTTTAAATCACAGCGACAGGCCCCTTGATGAATGACAGATTGGGTGATTGTTTATCATGGAGGACACGCAGAGGCGTGTGTGCACTTTTCCCCCAGAGTGTGGATGGGACAGGAAGCTTAGGCTGTAGCTGCTTCCTCATCGTTTCCTATTGGCCTTGTGAGTGAGGCCTCATGTAGGGACAGCCAGCAGCCGTGCAGCAGATGCATGGTCCTGTGTAACAACACAGCACACGGGGCAAGGCTGTCAACAGCAAAAGCTGATCTTATCCAGTAGCGCAAAAGCAATAAATGAATAGACATCTATAAAGATTTTCCGAAGCAAAAATATGAACAAAGAAAAAAAAATTGGCCGATAAAGGAATTAACTAAAAAGACTCCAACAGCTTTAGTTAAATAGTTCTCTACTATCTGCCAACTGAGGTCACAGCCTTTAATATTAATTACAAGCCATTCCTAAATCCACCAATTATTTACCCTTAAAAAGAGGTGGTCTGCCTGAAATCTATGATCTGTGCAATAAGAAATGTTCCCAAATCACAGAGCCAGTAAAAATCCCAAACCAGGCAGGCAGCACGAAGCAGACTTGTGCTGTAAATACACCCTGAAACAGGACTTGCTCCAGGCAGGCTAAGTTTAGGCGGCAAGGCAAATTACAAGCCGCCTGGCCAAGGGAGTGCTCCGGCAAGGGAGGGAACAGGTCCGTGGTTTTTTTCCAGGTCAGCGGCATGCACTGCAAGAGTTACAGCAGCGGTGTGTGCAGACCACAGAACATTAGGGCTGCACATCATGTCGTTTGTTAAGGGTGGGTAAAATGGCAAAAATATAACACTGTGACAGTTAGACGTTTTCATCAGTGTAACGTATTTATATTCACTGAGGTTTGGGAAGAAGTTAGAAAGAACAAAGTGCTGCCAGCAAATCAGAAGCGCTCACAAAGAAGACTATGAAATTCTATAGAAATAAGAGGAGGGGGAAAAGAAATGCTGAGCAAAGGTAGTAAAAGAAGATGGGTGCATAATGAACTACTTTTACATCCTACTTTCCATGGGACAAGTGAGGAGGTACAAGCCTATACTTTATTATTTTAAGTGCATGATGCCCATTATGTACTCAGAAAAAGTGTTTAAGTGATACAGACAGGAATACTACACTAAACTGTTTGTTAATACATATAAACTAGAGGAACTTGGTGAAAATAGATACATCTCTGTTTTATAGCGAGGTCTTTTGCAGCATGAGCATCAAAAAGTAACTTTTGAGTTGTTGCATAAAAGCATCAATTCCACAACACACTGGTGGAATATAAAAGCATTTTGAGTCTCTTTGGGTCTAAAGACATTACAGGTTTTTCAGGTATACTGGCAATGTAGTTGAAATTGTTTCAGGTTAGTCACATGTTTGAAACTTAACCAAAAAATGAAAAAGAATTACATTACATAAGAAACATTACGCTTGAAAAATACATTATGCTTTGCCATCATCACTTTTGAGACATGATCACCCACTAAGAGAGTAACTTTTTTTTTCCCCCCCTTAAAGAACATTCCATTTTTATGCATTTTTCTCGGTCTTAAGGATGCTGAGATGCTGGTCCATGCTTTCATCTCTTCCAGACTAGATTATTGCAATTCCTTGCTATATGGCCTCCCCTCTTAAACCTTGGCCAAAACTGTGCGGACAGAGTGCTCGAACACGTGAAAAAGTCTGCCCATATTTGCCAAATACTGTGTGATCTACACTGGCTCCCCATCGCTCACTGGACTGAGTACAAAATACCGCTCATCACTTTTAAAGCTCTGCATTTCCTCGCTCCTCGTTATCCGTGTGAACTCATTTCCCCCATATACACCAATCTCACCCCTTAGATCTTCTTCATCAGGTCATCACTCTGTTCCCAAACTGAAGTGGTCACCATGGATGGGAGAGTCTTGAGTGTTGGAAACTTTGGGATACATTGCCAGCTGCTGTCTGGGAGGCTCCTTCCGTTTCTCTGTTTGAACCACCTGCTCCCCCTTTGTTTCCTTGATTAACCCACTTGCTTTTTGTATGGAAAGCAACCTTGGGTATAAGAAATGTGTCATATGAATTAGACTTATTATTATTGCTATAAACAATTCTTTTTTTATATGTGCTGTTTTTTACTTCAGAAAATTTGGAGATTTGTGGGTCAGTTTGGGATGTTTTCCCACAGCTGTTGAGCTTGAAAACCCAGCTCCATCTTGGAAACAGATGTTAAAAACGTGACACCAGGCTGGCAAAGCAACACACAGACACATGTAGCATGCACAGGCCTCTCATTTGAGTAACCGTCTGCAGAGAAGAGGCTGTTACAAAGCTGCTAATGGAATGGGGCTGCTATTTCATGAGTGAGAGTCTGAGAAAGAATCCATAAGCTGACCAATGTGTAAGCTTAAAACATAGTAATTTTCTATTGAAAACATAATTATGCAATATATAAAATAAAATATAAATACACAATATTTTTCAGAAACAAAAAAAGAATATGTCTAGGCTTTCAACCCATGTATGTATCAGTTCTTAAAACTAGAACACTACCGCCACTTCTTTATATAATCTAAAGACTAGTATTATCACAATCTTAGTTCAGCTGCGTCCTGATCCAGCACAGTGGTATCACGCACCTATTTTTGATCTCTGGAAGGAGCAAAGTATGGTGGCTCCTCTATGCTTCAGTGTGCGATCCAAACAGTGAGGAAAAAAAACCCACATACCCCCAGTTGCCCTGCAATTGAAAGTTACCCATGAACATTCAGCATGCACCCAGCTAACTAGACCAAGTTAAACTGCTTGGTTTTGTCCTCTTACTTTACAAACTGCTGTGTTTGACCTTCTGGAAGGTTAGTGTTTTAAAACCCATACTCACAACATCACTTACGGGTTGAGATCCACTCCTATAGATCTCACGACGGGCATCTGACTAAGCAATCAAACTTACACAGAGAAGAAAGCAAAATGGGCAAGAATGACTCCGTGCCATTTTAAAACCACATGGTCGAGGTCTACAACTTAGTCCTAATGCCCTAAACGGTTATGATGGGCATTCGCTCAACCCGTACCTAAAACACTTCAAATGGACTTCTCTCCTTAATTTTCCTGAGCCGTTTCCTTCTCCGGAGCATTCCTCCATTTGGCAGGCAGAAATAAGCAACAACCCCCAACACTGACCACGGCAGCTAAAGGATCCTAGTGGCATGCAGCCATGGCAGGGCCAAGGCTCAGAGACTCAGAGTGTGACTCAGGGGCACATGCCTAAAGCAGCCTTAAAGAAGAAGGGATTTGAAGACCAAAGCCATGTTGCAGCTGTCCCCCACCACAAACAGCACACAAACAGGGACACAGAAGAACTTCAGTTTCTTTCTAACACTTGATGAAGTTTGAATATTCACCAATAAGGATAACTAGATCTAAACAAATTACAATCCAGAACAACCATCTAACCATGCATTTAAAGTGTGGTAATTGTTCAAGCAAGTGGTTACTTGGTAAATGGTGCAGAGTAGAATGACACAGAACGGACAGAACGCTTTTAACCCAATCAGATCTGAAATCTAACCGTAGGCACTCAAGCAACAAGTAGCACAATCCTGATTTGTAAACCTTTTCACAGAGAGGTTCACATTTTCATTTTGCTTTAGGAACACAACACAAGCCTAGAACAACCTTTGCCCTGATTAAAAAAGATAGACTGAAGCCCGAGAAACTCACCTCGAGATCGTAGAACTCCTGAGCATCATCCAGGCCATGGACGCGAATCTGTAAGCTCTTGTTGTGGCCTTTGCCCCCTGCACCCATGGCTGTGCTGAGGCTCTGACCAGGCTCTAGGGTGCTGACGGCCGCATTGAACTGCGAGCCCAGGCGTGTGCCAGGCGTCTGCAGGGATCGATACGTTCCCTCGATCTCTCCCATTGCTGCTCACGCCACAGCCCACCCTCTCTCTGACTCACACCTAGATGAAAGGAGAACAGGGCAGAGATATAAGCAAAAATAACCTTTTCATTTCACTGCACCAAAACACAGTTCAGTGGATTTTTTCTACAGCATGTTCCTCAGGATAAGGCCCTTATTTTTTAGATTTTTATTTTTAAAATGGGGGTGTTGGTATAGGAAATCTTTAAAATAGTCCAATTTAAATCCCAGCCTGGAGGGCTTCAGGAACAAGACTGGGGAACAATTTTTGAACAGTTTTACCTGCCCATCATACACGACAGGAGAGAAAATGTTAGGACCATAAAGACCCCAGATAACCTCGCTTAAACATAACTCACCCTCTGCTGAAAAGTCATCTATCATACCCGGTGACGCATGAGGAAGAAGAGGATCCACCCCCAAAACAAACTTTGACTTATCAGCCTGTTTTTTCTTTGTTTGTTTTTTTGGCTTTTATAAGCAGTATAATTTAGTTTCTTTTCAGCTCCAGGAAAAGCACTAATGCTGACTATTGAATCTCAATCCAAACATGAAACATCACAGCAGTGAGGTGCAGTGATGCCCTGTCATTTTAACAAAAGTGAAAAACATTGCAACAAATTTCACTTCAGCGCAGTAAGCTCACAGCATCAAAGCGGATCTTGGTCTATTCTCGACGTGGCCCTAATGATTTCCATCACAACATTTTTGTGGTAAGCATTTGGCACACGGATGCCTACCCCAAACCCAAAGCGTCAAACACATGAAGTGCAGAAAAGGAACTGGATCTGGACTCCAGAGTATTTCAATAGTGTTAGAGCTTTCGGTCTGCCTGTTTTAAAGGAAATTTCAGCTCTCTTTCTTTTTGTGCGCTTACAAAACAGACACATTTTGAAATTCCCTGCATAAGGGATCCATGCAAATGATGCAAATCCAGATGAATGTGAATGAAAAAAGAAACAAACTGGTTCAGATTCTGCAGGAATGCATGGACTGCAGGCCTCATGTGCACAAATTCCCATGTAAATATCCAGCTTTGTTTTGGTCCTTGCACAAAATAACGCTTTATAAACAGGAAAAGTCTGCCATTCTGACTCAAACAGGAGGAGGAGGAGGAGGAGTGATCCGGCTCAGACAAGCGAAATGACAAGAAGCGTACAAAGTCCTGCCACAGTCTGAAGTGTCCTTTCACACAGACACTCCTGTGGGCCAACAGTCACCCTGGACCTCAACTCCAGTGAACACAGGAAGCTCATGATCATGCTCATCTGTGGATCAAAATAATGCTCAACAGCCCGAGTTAAAAATAATAACCTCTATTATAACAAACATTAAATAATATTACAGAGGAAAACATCACAAAGTAAATGTGATTAATAAATAGTTCAGAGTTCATTAATAAGCAATCCAACCCAAAACCACAGCCTGGCTTTAGGAGGAAAACTTCAGCAACCCAGTAACCTACTGAGAACAAAAATCTGATTCACTCTCACACACACTCTCACACTCACTCACACTCTCACACTCTCACACTCACACTCTCACACTCACACTACTTCAGGTGAGCTCCTTTAATGAGAAAAGCTCTGTCCTTCATGCACACATAAATGCCATGAATCACGGCGCTTAAAGGAGCTCCTTTCTTTCTTTCTGTCTTCCACAGCGATGCACAAAGTTGGACACTTGTAGTCTCGTGCTCCGTCACACTAACACGCCTCATTGGAAGCAGCAGTAAAACCCAACCCTTCTTACCACCTAAACTCCGAAACCCGGCGCACTTTTAAAGCGCGACTCGAAGAATGAATGCCATTTTCCGGCCGTAAACTGGACTCCTACCTCGCTCTCGTCCTCCTGTGTTTCTTCAACTCTCTCTCGCTCGCCCGCAGCCGCAGGAGAGACGCACAGAAAGGCGCCCTCTGATTGGCGAAACGCGGGCATATCTCGTCTCCTATTGGATCATAGCCACATAAAGGCGCTCCTCCACCATTGGACAAGTGCCCTCCGCCTCTTGATTTGATTGGCGAAGAAACTTTTAAATCACTGCAGTCATTGGGTAAGTCTGCCATTATTTCTGCGCCCCATTTAAGTTTTCAGGGTCAAAATATAACATAGATAGATAGATAGATAGATAGATAGTGTGTGAAACAGAGTGGGTGAGAAAGAGGTAGAGAGTAAGAAAGAGTGTGTGAGAGAAAGAGGAAGACCGAGTGAAAGAGAGTTTGCATGAGTGGGTTAAGGGAAGTGTAATTCAGGTTTAAATTACAATGACACTCTAAACATAACTCTGCTAAAGGGAAGCAAATACAGATCCCCCAGGGCTCAAACTTCAGGTTATTCAAATGAGTAAATGCAGGATGGGAACCATCACAGAGCTCAGCTGAGCTGCAAAACACCCACACTAGCTGAGGACTGTGGGATAAAGGACTCGGCTTTACATTTGGTATCGGAACAAGGCCGTCTGTCTCTTGTGGATCATATTTAAAGAATGCTGCCCAGGCCTCACCCAGGTGACTTGAACGAAACAAGGAAGACTTCTGGTACACCATAAACCACATAATAAACCATAACAAAAGCTCATGTTTAATGCGATGTTTTATTGAAAAACTAATAACAAAATTATACTATAGGTACAGCTATTTCATGAGACCAGCATGAGTTTCAGCTGAAGAACACAGGGCATTAAATATTCCAAGCTGTTTTCTTTTGCTTTACAATGAGTTAGTACAAGAGGGCAGCACGGTGATGCAGTTGGTAGTGCTGTCGCCTCACTGAGAGAAGGTCCTGATTCCCAGGCAGGGACGGTCCGGGTCCGTTCTGAGAGGAGTTTGCATGTTCTCTCCATGTCCGTGGGTTTCCTCCAGAAGCTCTGGTTTTCTCCCACGGTCCAAAGACATGCACGAGATGCCAATGTGTTGAATTGTCCACAGGTGTGAGTGTGTGTGTCTGCCCTGCATGGATGGACTGGTGACCTGTCCAGGGCCTTTCACCCTGTGAGAGCTGGAATAGGCTCCCCCACAACCCTAACTTGGACATGCAGCTATGAAAATGAGAGAGTGAACAAGAATAAGAACCTATTAAAGGATGGTGATGAACCCAGTGTATGATCCCAGTGGTTTCATACTTGCATCACAAAACTTAAGTCATTTATCTTTAGAATTACCGATGGCTTTCAAAATGGCAACCAGCAGACATCAGAAGTGCAGTAATAAGATTGCAATAATTGGATTAGCGTGAATATTATCTTACACACAATGAATAATTTACTGAAGTCATTAGAAAAATATCTTCACAGTTTACATCTCTGTAGCACATCTCTCATAACTTCCCACTCATGCTTTTGTGGCTTCTAGGGTTACTGGAAGTGAAATGCATTTAATTGTTAGGTCATCCAAACTACTCCAGTAAGTGTTTCTTATTTAAAGCAAGCGGTGGTCCGACAGTCCTTGGGGGGGCTGCAACGTTTTAGCACATGAGCAGCAGTCTGTAGGACTCTGTAGCGCTCACGAAGGTGCCGTCTCTGCAAATACTCAGTAGATATCTCTTTCACACACGCTGCAGGGAAGCAGCCTCTTGTCCCATCATGAAGCTTGCAGCCCTCCATGTAACCTGGATTAGGAAGGAGATTTGACAATTTGAGACTCATGTGCACAGTACTGCATGTCAGTAAATAAGATTTTATATAAGAGTTAAGAGTTTTGTGTTGTAGGAAACAACACTAAAAATGTTACCCCAAATAAAGGTTCTGTTTATAAAGGGAAACTTCCAGATATTTGGCTTATATAAAGGTTCTGTAAATGTTAAAGGAACATTAATGGAATGTTCTTATAATTTAGAGTGGAGTAAAAGTGTCTATTTGTGCTTGTGGCACACAGCAAAGCACACAGTAAACCACAATGAAATGTATTCTTTGCATTTAACCTATGCAAACACCATGTAGCAGGGGGCAAATGTGTCCAGTGCCCGGGGAGCAGTGGTGGGGACAGTACCTTGCTGAAGGGAAACCTACTGGTCTGGGATTTGAACCCATCACTTTCTGTTCTTGGGGCCTTTTTTCTTGAAATATTATGATACACAATATACAGTATAACATTATGGAAATTTCGGACAGTTTTTGGTCGAGTGAGCACGCTGTACAATCTGTACAGTTGGCTATGCGAAATAAAAGAGACACACAAAGAGACAAATGAGAGAGAGCAACACAAGCAAGCGACACTCAAAGGGGCACACAGAGAGCAGAAAGTACCCTGCAATAATGTGCTGCATTCTTTACTGCATGTAAATGATGAATTGTACTTCCGTGCTGAGTTGTCCTACCATTGCATGTTTCTACAAATAGAGAGAGGATGAGCTAGGTCAGGGCAAGGGAGGGAAATATGATGTCTTGATAGTTTGTAAAGAAACACACTGTTGGTCAGTGTTCTTTAGTTATTAACAATATCACAGTAAATAAAAAGAAAATATAGTGGGACTATCACAATAAATCTCATCATATTGCCTTATTATAATGGCCCCACAATGTTCGTATAAAACGTTTTATGAGTGTTTTTTTTTTTCTTTGGAAACCAGAAAAAAAAGTCTGTAACCAAAGAAAACATTACTTTTTGAACATTCTGAGAACGTTTGCGTTCAGGATCAATATTAATCAATATTAAATATTTTAGAATTAACACATGCTAGGGAATAAACACTTTATCCAAATCAAGATCTACTTAAGCAAATTAAAGTCTATTTAAGGATCTTCATTTTAAGTGTGGGGCAGCGGTGGCCTAGTGGTTAGGGCGTTGGCCGGAGGATCGGGGGTTTGAACCCCTTCCCAATAGGTTGCCCTGAGGTACCCTTGAGCAAGGTGCCGTCCCCGCCTCGCTCCTCCCTGCGATGGGCTGGCGACCTGTCTAGGGTGTGTCCCCCATCCTTCGCCCTGTGTGAGCTGGGATGGACTCCAGCACCCCCCCCCACGACCCCGCTTGGGACAAGTGGCAGAAAATGACTGACTGACATTTTAAGAGTGCACATCTGGTGACTTGGCTGTGTAATGGTTCGGATGTGGCACTCATCAGGTGAACACTTCAGGCCCACTCATGGGCTGTCGTACATTACTGTGTTTAGTGGAAATTATTTTGGTGGAGAGTGAATGGGACATAATGAAGTTCTATGTTTTATCAGGATTGTTTCAGGTGTATTTAATGTGTGCAGATGAAAGTGCTGGAAGCAGGCAACAATCCAGGATTAACTGATCTCTGAGAGCAACTTATTAAAGCAGATGTATTACCACTCCAAACTACTGATACACAACATGGCAACCTATTAAAAATGGACAAATACAATAGGCCCCTCCCCTTATGTCCCAAATACAACATTACTGTTACTACGTTAATGTGGGCAGTGGTGTCCTAGTGGTGAGGGAGTTGCCCTGCATCGGAAGATTGTGGGTTCGATTCCCTCACAAGTAGGTTGCCCTGAGGTACCCCTGAGCAAGGTACCGTCCCCGTCACTGCTCCCCGGGCGCTTTCAATAGCTGCCCACTGCTGCACGGTGTTTGTGTGCATGGGTTAAAAGCAGAGGTCCAATTTCGTTGTGGTTCACGCTTGCTGTGCTGTGACCTCGCAATGAGAAGGGTTGTCACTTTCACTTTTTCACTTTATATAGGCAGCAGCACAGGGGAGTTTACCGTTAGATGTTTTCTGGATGATGTTGACTATGTCCCCCTTCTGTAGACTGAGGTCTCCTGGCTGTTGTGCTTGGTACACCTCTATACAGCGCACCTGAGGGCAGTCTGAGACAAAAACAGCACACCGTTTGCCTGGCTGAAAACACTCTATAGCAAATAAAATGTTCTCAAAAATATTGACAATCCCACCCTCTAGTGGACAATTTTGAGCAAGACTGTTCAGGACAGAACAAGCATTTATTTGCAGCATGCTTTGACAAAAAGGGGAAAATTATGTCAGACATGCTGATAGTAATTATTATTTTTTTTATTATAGATTAGCTTTATTAATATAGTTTTCGAGTGAATGCTTGAATCTAACAGAACAATACTGATTGCTGTCACTTACCCCACTCTTCATACACCCCTTCCTCCTCATCCCTCTGTGCACTGAGCACATCCAGCCAGCTGTCTCTCTCTGTTCTGAGCACACAAAGCAAACTGAGATTAAGAAAATGAACACTTGAACGTTTATAACTACACTAGAAAACACATTTTTCTTGTTGATAAGTTCTGTGAAATATAAGAGATACACACCATATATTTTACCATAAAGAAAGACAAAGACCACCCTTCTATTTTTCAATGTCCAGTCTTATGGCCATGAGGTAAGATTTTTCATTTAGGGAAAAAATTGAAATATATATAAAAATCTATAAACATAATATGTACTAACAGAAAAATTACATTCACAGAGGCAGCTTCCCACATACACATCAACCTGGTGTGCATGAACTGTTGGGAGGAAACGAAGCTCCCGGAGGAAACCCACACAGAAACAGGGAGAACATGCAAACTCCATACAGAAAGGACCCGGACTCCCGCCTGGGAATCGAATGCAGGGCCTTCTCGCTGTGAGGCGAGTTGCCACCACGTGCTGAAAAAGTTCATGCTGAAATCATGCTGAAGTGGTTTGGTAAGGTTCACAAAGGTCTGTGAATCTACTCACTGTGTGGATGCTTGCAGGAAGTAATGGGAAACAACACCTCTATGGTTCTTTACAAGAGCCAGCTGAAAAACTCTACTGAGGTCAAAACCATCTAGATCCTCCTCCAGTTTAGCACCCTCAGTGACTTCAATCAGGGAACGGTGAACGTGATCTTGCACCACGTATCTGTCTGACCTGGAACACACAAATGACATTTTGTCATTTTGATACAAAAGAGAATGGTAACATTTTAATGGGAAATGAAAAACTTTAATGTACAAAGACTAAGATTTCTTATTCCTTGTAACTCTGAACCATTTCTATTGGCCCATTCTTAATGAAACATTCACATATTTCACCTGTGTACTTTTATGAAGTCATAATTTGATACTGAAGTTCTATGATACATACAACATGAGAATCTTGCATTTAAAGTTGGTGTCTTGATCAATCTCACCCTTTCCTTGTGGCCACCAGCAATAGATCATTGAAGAGAAACAGATGGACAGAGCAGAGTTTCTTCTGGCCAAAAATATTCTCCTTTAAAGAGAACTGGGCCATGTCCCCTTCTCTGATCAGCCAGCGAGAAGATGACACAAGAGGCAGGGCCTGAAAGAGGGGGAAAAAGGGGGGGGTAAATGAAGACAGACTTTTTTATTTTCTACAATGACTCATTTTAGCAAATCCATTTGACAAACATGAATGTCCAAGTCAAGGTCACCTTGCACTGAAACTCTGTTCTGTTAGCAATGAGCACCAGCTCCTCCATCTGCTTCATTTTGCCCACTTCCCTGTTGCACGCCTCCAGCACCTACAGATGCATGTGGTGCTCATTATCAAATTGCACTGATAATACATGGAGTTCCAGTTGTTCATATGTCATCAGCAGGACTCATAGTTACATTGACAAGCTGGACATGGCAGCAGCAATGCAGTTACCTTGGAGATTTCCATCAGTGCGCTTTCTGCAGAGGCCTGAATGTCTGACCCTGGAGGTGTTCTCTTTAAAACCGTCTGCAATGGAGAAATCATCCTCATTTATAGACCATACCATGCAGGAACATGACACTGATTTCTAAATTTATACTTTATAGCTAAAAAACAAAAGTTCCTAAAAGAAAAACCTTTCATTTGTTCAAGACTTTCTTATCTTTGGGACAAAAGTGTAATGTTCGTGATGGGACAAGGGGCAAAAATTATGTTCAAGCACATGGACAGTCTCATGCCAAGGTATGCTGTACTTCTTAAAAACTGTGATGGTTTCCATATGCTTTAGCAGGCTGGGCTGTCTTAATGTTCCCATTCCTTACTCTAGTGGTCCCTAAACTTTTGACCATTTACCCATTGACCATGGTCTATTTCATCAGCTCAAACTGAGTAGCTGCATGTGTTGTTACGTCTGCAGTGCAGATTTTTTCCCCTCAGGTTGGGATAATTAACAACAAAAATACAACCAGTAATGCAAATATCATCGGCTGCAATAGCAGGTTTTCTAACACGCCCCAATGATACCATGTCACTAGCTTCAAACTCCATACATCTTAAGCCTGCTCATACTTCTGAGCTCCTGCAGAACAGCAATCGCTAAAAATAAAGAAAAATACATAAAAATAACTACATAAATTAAAGCACCAGCTCTTTAGGGGCAGCGGTGGCCTAGTGGTTAGGGAGTTGCCCCTGCATTGGAAGATTGTGGGTTTGATTCCCCACCTGTAGGTTGCCCTGAGGTACCCCTGAGCAAGGTACCGTCCCCGTCACTGCTCCCCGGGCGCTTTCAATAGCTGCCCACTGCTGCACGGTGTTTAAGTGCATGGGTTAAATGCAGAGGTTCGTTGTGGTTCACTCTGTGCTGTGCTGTGACCTCGCAATGACAAGGGTTGTCACTTTCACTTTAGGCAGCAGCATCAGATTTCACATGAAAGTAACTGTCGTTGTGAAGACACTACAGAACAGCACACAGTGGACCACAGTGAAATGCTTTTCTGCATTTAACTCTTTAGACCTAGGCAGTGGGTATCCATGTCCATCACCCATGACACAGTGATGGGGATGGAACCCTGCTCAGTGGTACCCCTGGGTAACCTACTGGTCTGAAACTTGAACCTACAACCTTCGATAATAGAGCCTAGTCCCTGACCACTAGGCGACTGCTGCCCCCTTTTTAACATTTCAACTTTTCTTTCTTCTTACCTCCATGAGGATTTTGAGGCGGGGGATCCTCTGGAAAGGCAGAGATAGGAAGGAGTCAAGGGGCAGACGGTTACAGCAGGGGTCTTCCTGTAGTCTGCTTAAAATTTCAACAACCTGAGGGTTCTCTTTCCTGATAAGAGCAGCAGTACAATCACATGTTTACAGCTTTAGGATGCAATAATATGTCCTTTGTAATTACCGCTATTTCAGAATTATTAAGAGATTGTTATGTAAACAGACAATTATCCTTTCTTTAAATCCCTTTAGGGAAACTTTTCTAAGCATCAGAATCGGGCCATTTTGAAATCATTTTTGTTTTGATGCCTCAACTTTGGAAACCTTTGCATATAGTCACCCAGATCACCATTCACAATGAAGTGATAAAGAGTGTTTTCATTGCAGACCATATAGGCAAAGAAGGTATTGAGAAATAGATTTAATGTTGTTTTTTCCAAACCAAAGAAAGAAGTTTATTTTTATTCATGTACTCAAAGACTTAGTAGAAGTAAAAAATGTAACATGTCACACAGTTTGACCCTTCAAGACAGATGTAAATTGCATATATCAGTTTTAAGGACACAGTACCAAAAACAGCCCATATCCTTATAAAGAATAATGGACATGGCTAAATAAACATATGCATAAACATAAATAACAATCAAGGTGAATAAATTGAACTAGAATTGATGTCCACATACATATGAGCAAAGTGTAAATGTTATATTTCTTATCTACCTCAGGTTGAGTAGAGTTTGCTTCTGGTAAGGCATGTTACGGATGTAATCCACATAAGCACCAAATGGGCCAGTGGCGTAATGGTGTACAACATCACAGATGGTATCACAAGTTAAAGTGGACTCCAGCTTTTGCACCATAGTTTCCATGAAGCTAGGAACACACATGCGCACACACACGCACACAAACACACACACACACACACACACACACACACACACACACACACACACAAAGACACAAACTTATATTTAAGAATGGTTAACTCAGAATGTTACTACTGTATTAAAAATTGTTAGATCAATCTTATTAGACATGAATATTTCAATATGACTTGCGATGGTCCAGCTAGGGAATTGTAAAACAGATAAAGCATGGTTTGAGGATGTTGACTCACCTTTGGCTTATCGCTCTTATTTTTCTGATGCCAGAAAACAGAGATTTTTGTTCTCTGGGGGTAATGGCTAACTTAAGTGCTGGACACTCCTGGAAATGGTCCACAGCTACAATCAGCCCATCAAGATAGGACTGCTCAGAAGTGGCCACTTCATAAATACTCTGAATTAGAGAGAGAGAGAGATGGGTATGAAATGGAGGAATGTGTTGTTTTAAGATCATTAAAAAGGCCAAACAGTAATAGTAAAGAGAAAGTGTGAATCTTAACTAATTTCGAAAAACAAATGCGTGTCTCGTATATATGTTTTGTGTGCTAAACTCATATTCTGGAAATGATGATGATCATTTTTTCATACTAGCCTAGTATTTTTTTCTAAACAGGGGCTATTCCCAGGGTTGGATTCAGTCTAGTCTCTGATTAAATTGCAGTTACATTGACAATCCACTGGTGGAAAATGTTTCTCTTGCTGTAGACTAGTTTGAATGAGTTTTATAAATATTTTTATAAAAATCCAAGACAACAAAACAATTACAGCATCAGGTATGAGGTAAGCTTGTAAGGGATTATAATGGATCATTCTAAAGCTGTAATACCTCCTGAAGCTGAATTTCCTCCTTTGTGAGTTGAATCAGGATCCCACTGCCTTTCACAACAGAGCGTTCCTGCCATAAGCTCTCCAGCAGTCCACTGAGGTCTGAGGTCTGAGTTGTTTCAGAAGCTGAACTGACTGATAAGTGTCTGGCCATGGGCTCCATAACTGGTTGAGGTTTGGCGTGAACTGGTGATTTCTCATGGCTTGCTTTCCTTGCTGCCTCCACAGCCAGGGCCACATGGGCTTTGTCTGCTTCGGTGTGTGTTTTCTTCTGTGATGTGAACAAGCACTGTTCAGTCTGTGGGGCCTTCCTCCACTTGCTGGATGACTGAAGCATGCTTTTTGAGAGGAAAAACTTCACAAAGGTATCTTTCATTGGATTTCTAATATCTCCCTCATTCTCTGGGCTTTCACCCGACAATATCCGCTGTAGCTCGTTCCTCAAATTGTCAAAGATAACACATTCAGTGTCCCGATGCTTAGTCTGCATCTGAGCTGTGATCTTCTCTTTATTATGTGTCCTTGGAGCTGGAACAGGCTTTGATGAAGGAAAGAGGAATGAAGCGCTCCTTGGGCCAGTCATATCATCTGATGGGGGAAGAAGGAAAGGTAAATAGCTTACACTTTTTGCAGTGAACTTGGTCATTGTGTAGTAACTGTTTTAATACACTCTTTACCTAGTTGGCTACATGGCGGTGGTAGTGTGAGGTCAATGTCCTCATAAACTCCATCTTTATTGGTGGCGTCAGTAGATTTGTCTGTTGAGAAAAAACAAACAAATACAAAAAAGCCCCAGAAGATCAGAAATCACATTATCTTTCCATGTAGTTAAATAATAATAAATTTAATTAACACCTAAACTAACACTCTTAAACTTGAGGGAAAATCCAGAGTTTTCCAAACGTCTGCGTAATATTGTTAATGTATGGGCATTCATAAGATTAATTAAGATTCATTTTCCATTGTAAAGAAACTTACCAAGTAAATGGTTGTGATATAATTAAGAATCTGCATAGTTTAAAAGTTTAAGAGCTACGCTACAAAACACTTTCCAATTAAATGATTACACATATGCAGCCTACTGTTTTTCAGTAGTGCTGAAATAAGGTTTTGCCCTTCATCCCATTTTTAAAAATACAGCCATAGGGAAGAGATAAATGAAGGCCATTGCAAGGCAGTATAGTATACTTATTTCAGATTTACCATCATTTTTCCATAATCAACATAACTTATAAAACATAAATTAACTGGCCGCATTTGCAATTTATACTTGTCACATATTGGTACAGTGGGTACTGCTGTCACCTCACAGCAAAAGAGGTTCTTGGTTTGATTCAGCTGAGGCAGCCTGGGTCCTGTCTGTGTGGAGTCTGTGTTTTCCCAGTGATTGCATGGGTTTCTGCTCACAGACCGAAGACATGCATCTAAGGTGGATTGAAGATGCTAAATTTCCTATTTTCCCTAGTTATGAATGCAGGTGGGCACGTGTGTTCACTGGCAACCGGTCCAGGGTGTTTCCTTGCCTTTTACCTTTTGAACGCAGCCTAACCCTTCTTAGAATAAGCGGCTCAGGTGATGGTGGATGCCCTGTGAACGCTGGGGCCCTTTTACCCCAACAGTGTTAATAGGTGTTAATAATAAATCATCAGTAGGTTATTAAGCTTTACCTAATGGAACTCTACAGTATACAAATACAGTCTGTGCATGTTTACTGGAATGTATAGCTTGGGGCACTCAACAAGTTCAGTGACTCCAAGAGAGGAATCTGTGTGTAATTCTTTTTTGAATCTGAAAATGTGGTTCCTCCTCTGCCTAACATTCCTTCCTTTCATTTTTCCTTCTGCTTTATCATACCAGCGTTTCAGTCAGTTTTGCTGTTCTCTGGGGAGCCGGTGTAATCTTCTAAACTAGTGGCATGTTAGACATGCTTTTGTCTAAGTGTGTAGGAACATCCCACAGCCCTACCCAATGAGAAAGCGAGTGGGTGAATGAGTGTAGAAACATTTGGACATGCACAGCTTTCCTATATTATTTCTGCTGGTTAAAATATTAAATGGTGGCTCACAGGTGATCCTTTTTATAAATACTTAAAAATAAATAATCAAATAAAAACAAGGCGGTTTCCATAGAGTGAAAACATAGACCAAGACAGGTTGGAAAAATGCTTTCAAAATTACAGTATTCATTTCAACAAAAAGGCATCAAAAGTTACATTTCAACATTATTTATAGCAGCTAATAGATCTTATAGGTCTTTTGCTTGACATTGGCAGTATGGCAGACATATTATAGCTCACCATCTGTTAAAATGATCTGCTGTGGCTCCTTGGGTAGTGGTCTTGCAGGTATGGGTACATTAGGAGGAACCCTTCTGGAATTTTCATGGAGTGTGAAGTTCCATTTGTCCAGTGGAGGAGCAGGGTGATTGTCCTCAAGCTGTGGTTCATGGCCTGGTTCATGTTTACTGATATTATGACACACACAAGGACAGGGCAGAGGGCAGAACACTGGAATTGTATCTGCTTCACTGGAAATATCACCTGGGACAAATGATAAATATTTGGCTTATTATTTGGTTTGCAGCAGAAACTTTTAAGACTAAATCATTTCTAGCTAGAAACCAGTATTGCCTTGATCCTTCCTCCCTATCCATTGGCACAATATGGGCATAAGAATAGGCAGTTAGCGTTCTCCTCCATGCATGCTATGATGATCTGTGCGATGATGTTGCATTAGCTGACATTTCAGATGATGTATTGACTGGATTCATGTCTTCTCATGGGTGTATTTTAGGGAAAACAATACTAAATAAATGTTTTTGCCTGTATTTGTAACAGTGCTTACTTGGGAATATTGTGAAACTTTACCTAGTTTATCCAGAGATGGATCATTTAGATCCATAAAAAATACTCCCCAGGATTTCGTTCCAACTGTTAGGAGACCTCAGCTGTTGATTTGTACCAAAATCCTTGGGAGATTTTTTAATTTTCTAATCCAAAGTTACACAAGTCTGCATTGATCATTTTGTCGCGATGTGAGCACTCATCTGCACTCAACTTTCAGGTTCTTAATCAATAAGCCTTTTTTTTTTTACTTTTGTTCAGTTTCGTGAAGAAAGCTATCAAATAAAACTTTCTCTTCATTACAAGAATGACATACTGAAGAACATAAAACAGAGTGCTGCAAAACATTCCCAAACTATCAGGAAACAGCTTTTATGCTAATTAAACATAAAATATAATAAATATAAAGGCAAGATGTCCAGCTTTTAATGGCCAGAATAGATGACCAATAAAGAGTAAATACAGAGTAACGTGATGTGACCTACTTGAGGTGGTGCTCTCTGAGGCAGATAAAGAAGACTGACTGGAAGCATTTAGATTGTTATCATCAGCAGGCTGGGACAGAGTGTCTAGAAGTGGGGGAGGTTTGTGCAGGCGAGGTTTGGGGACTGGCCTGCTCTGTGGTGAGGAGTCCAAGTCCTTCTCATTCACTGACCGGCGGCTTATAACTGTGGGCATAGAGCAGCGCTTGGACCGGATGTGGTGTTCTGCCTCTTCCTTATCCTTCCTCTGGATGATGTCTGTAGCTCTATGCCATTTGTCACCTCTTAGCCGAGGTTTAGGGGGGGGTTGAGGTTTGGTAATGATGCCCTGTGTACCCATGCAGCCCTTGGGTGATCTTTACGCACCTGGGGGAGGAACATCATTTTTACACCAGCGATTGTGAAAATACTTTTTATGGACTCTTAGATTATCTACAGTTTTGCTCTAACTGTTCCTGCTGGACCAATATACTAAGTAATTTGTGCAATATTCACATTCTGTGTTATCATTCCACTACCTCAATTGCTATTGAATTAAACCCCTGCAGAATGTTTTGCTGGGACAGATTTTCAGTTATCACATCTTTATCTCTTTATCACTGAGCTTCATTTTCTGTTTAGTCTGGGGCTCGTTGACGACTTGGTTGCTCTGTTTTTTAAACCCTGCTCCATGAACAGACAGTTAGTGGACAGGGGTACACAGCTTAAAAAGCTACTATTTTAGTAAACTAAAATCAGGTTTAAATGCATGCTTAAGTGCATATTATGGTAACATCAAGCTACTTTTGCTCTGCATGTGTGTGTTGGTACATCTAACCCTGTATGTTACAAGTTGGTTTGGAGCAAAAGCCTGGACCATCTAGGAACTGTTTGAGAATCACTGACTTACAAATGACTTGATACACTGATATCAAAAGTACCTTCTATTGATTTTTGCAGCAATTTTGAAAAAAAAAAAAAAGTCAAATGCATAGAATTTACTCAAAATATATATGACTTACATCTGAAGTTTGTTATAAGTAGCAGATAGTCTTATATAGACTTTCTGGAAAGTAATATACTGTTTGGATATAAACAATATCCAAACAGTATCCATCTAGAAGCCTAAATTTTGTCTGCTTTTGTTCATTTTAATAGATATTGAAATTATACTTTTAGCTCTAAAGGCAATGTTAAAAGGAAAGTTTTTGATACCAAACATGTTTTGGGTGACTGATAATCTCTAGTAAGAGTAAAAAAGTTAAGGAGTTATGAATTCTGGCTGATTTAGTGCAATTTACTGTCCTTCTTTTACAAATTCTGTGTGTGCAATTGTATGTAACCCAATACTAATTATTTACCATCTGACCCCTGCATGAAACCTTCCATCCTCAACACTTCCTGCCACTCCAAACACCCTCCCTCCTCACCCTATCACCAAAGAATCCAATTGTAGGCCATGAAGTCAGTACAGCTGTTGCTAAAATTTCCAACCCCCCAAACACAGGGAGTTCTTTCATGAGCAGAATATTGAGTCTCATACTCATGCCCCTGCATGCTGCTGCTGTCAGCATTGCCTAAAGAACTAAGACATTCTTCTTGCACTGAGCAATTTATTGCAAAGCCTAAGGCCTTCCCCTAAAATCCCCTTGTGAAAACCCCAACCCTGAGGAAGCCATGATGGATTGAATGAAATATAGGTCCCCAGTAATGAAGAAGAAGGGTTTTGCATTTCTGCACAATTGATTAGGATTGCACAGTGTGTGTGTGTAAGTTCTTAACCCCCTTTAATTGCAAGGCCCCGCTCTCATAGTTTCATAGGAGTTTATAACAGTATGTATTGAATATGGCACAACATGAGTAACTGAATGATAATCCTGCGATTTAAGGCAACACCCGGAAAAGAGTTTCAGCAACTAAATGTCAGATGTGCAGTTGGCCCTTATGGAAGCTTTGATATCTACTTGGAATCTACCATGTCCGCCCAGCAGCTTGTCCAATCTATTTCATACTTTTTTTAACTCTAGAATAGGCTCATGGCCTTTGTGAAAACGGAGCTGGCATCAACATTAAAGGGGCAAGCAAAGCTGATGAGTACCTGATACCATCCCTTGCTGAGACATTACCCTGGAAAAACAGCATGGCATGAAGTGCTACTGAGAGTCACACAGCGAAGCAACATAGCTCAACCCTACTCCAGACAGTGATCTTTTTTATGTAACAGGTACAAGACACAGTAGATGAGAGATAGAGTGACATAACAAATAGATCTTACATATGGGAACAAGAGGTAAAAGGAATCAAATTTGTTGCACAACACAAGCTTTTTAAAATGGAAGCACTTTTGTCATAGTCGCAAAACTTGCATCTGTGGTCGAAAATGTAGATGTATTATGATTGAAGATTTTTAAAAAAAGGTTTAATTGGAATTCAATAGGAATATCTTCATAATATTTAACACTAGAATAATAACAAAATGTCAAAATTGTAAAAAAGTACAATAGAATATTTATGCGCATGAATATTTTTTTGCTTGATACAAATCTGTGAGTCACTTGCACAAGACCAACATATATGTTTTTATCAACATTTAAAATGTAAAAATATTTCAATCATTGAAAAATATATTTAATATCAACTTTTTTCACTTTTAGTTCAGGACTGTGCAAACGTCTTTAACGCCCCCTGACTTCTCCTCATTTTTTAAGTGAAAAAAAAGTGACTATTTGTCATTGTGAAACTCAACTCTGCACTCAGTGAAACTAAACAAAACACATTTTCCCAGAAACACCGTGCAACGACTGCACTGCTTATTACAGTAAATGTAAAGAAACTAGTCAGGTACAAGAACTGGACAACTTTTCTGAAGAACTTTCTGTCAATAACACTTTTAAAAACAGTCTGGCTTTTTGGAACCGTATATTAAAAACATGAGGGGTGGCTCCAGACTGCACTTTTGAAGATTGTGTTAATATAATTTAATTTGTAAAAACTTTATGTACACATTTGAATGAAGTGTATTCAGTGCAGCACTGCTTGGTGATCTGCTGAAAAAATGCAGGCAGGGTCTGAGCTTGCTGAAGCGGGTGTCTGATCTGAGGCTGCCCTTTTTCTAATCTGTAGCTTATATTTGAGTTTCTTTAGGACATAGATAATAAAAAATGATTAAAAACTACCTTAACTTAAGGTCTGTCACCCCTCTTTTTTCTCCAGGATTCAGTTGACGTCTCGCGCAGGTGCTCGGTCCTTGAACCAACGTCCACGACTTTCAGTCTTAGCTGTGCCCTGCTGAGCAGACGCAGCCTACTTACTATAAAACACACACTCAAGCAGGCTTGATTGGTCTGAACTTGTACTGGCACTGTTCCAAGAAGATCCTCTGAGACACACTCACCTGTATTCTTGACCCACCCCTTTACAGGAAAGGTAGTAATTTAGAGTAAACATAAGTTAGCAGGCCGGATACATCTCCAGGAGTTTTTAGATATACACACATTCAGTCCACATTTCCCACTAATGTAAGGCACAGGAAAAATGGCACAGGAGAATGTTAGAATGAAGGAATTGAATGGATGATACAGAGAATTGTTTTAGTATAATAAGTACTGGGCATGCTTTTACAATATTTGCCGTGTACAGAATTTGAAAAATAACTTTGCCTGAATTTTATAATGAGTTAGCCAGTAGAAATGCTATTTTGGGAAAAATCTAACATCAGCAATATACTCAAAATAAATATGAAAGATATAAATCATTGTTAAAAGGCAAATCACAAATAAATTCAAACAAATATAAAATGCATCCCAGTGTTCGTTGTTATTATGCATTTATATCTAAATATAAAGATCTTGTTTATGTCACGTGTGTAACTTTATCACTAGGAGAAATAAAAGTATCTACAGTATAACAGAACAACTGAGAACGAACCCCTGTCATTTATAAGAATAAAAATGTTCAACAGAAAACATAATATCCACAAAGTTTAAATGAATAAATCAAGGAAATATTATATCAAATATAACTTTTCCTAAAATATTTGCAAAGGCCATATTGCCTAGTTTGTTTTCTAACCTATGTGTTAATACACAAAAAAATGAAACTGCATATTTAAATGTGCACTTTCAAAATCATTCAAAAAATGTCACATAAAGTGGGCTGTACAAGCATTGGCACCCATACAAGAAATGAAAGTAAAACCTTTGTTTGTGTGTTTTGTTTCATACTGAGGGCAGCTGAGTAACAGAACTGGACCATAAAGCAATGGAAGAAGGTAACTTGGCTTATGCTTTTTGCTATATCATGTGGATGACTGGGTGCACTTACTTGGGGAAAAGATGACACCAGGCTGCACTTTACTACAGCAGTTCAGCAGAGGCCGTGTGATGCTCTGTGCAGTTTTGTTACGTTGACATGCATCAGCTAGCTAAACATTGTTGCAACACTTCAATTAGCGTTTTTATTAGGCAAGCTGAAGAATTAAATTCAGGGCCTTGACAAAATAAGCCCTTAAACAGCCAGTTTCCTATATGACTAAGGGGTTAAATGAGAATCACAATTTCATAAGAAGTTAAACAAGGTATATTCTGCTTAATGGTCATTAACATTTTGTCACACATAAAAAAGAGGTTACTTAGCACTTTGATATTGTGATACATTGATATTCCTCAAATTGTAGATTAATGGGTTAAATAATTGACAAAGGATTAATGTTACAGAGCTTTGCAAAGTGAAGTTTTTTGGCTGGGTTTGGTAGATCTTATCTCTATCATCAGCATAAAAACATGTGGTGTAAGAGACACTGGTCCTTGAAGATGTTTTTCCAAGTCCAGATAGATTACATTTGGAGAAAGCAAATAATAACCTGTAATCTCTGGTCAAATGCTGGTGGATTCACAGTTTTTAGCTATTGAGTCCAACAGTACATCCCCGCTGTTACTATGACCAGGGTACCAGGAGAAGGTAAGCTCATTTTACAGGGCCAAGTATACCTTTCGATGTTTACTAAAGGTATTCAAATCTAGTCGTGGGGCAGCATTTGTGACAAATAGTCAATTTTGAAAGTGAAAGTGACTATTCTTGTCATTGCACAGCACACAGTGAACCACAACGAAATTGGACCTCTGCATTTAACCCATGCAACCACCGTGCAGCAGGGGGCAGCTATGAAAGCACCCTGGGAGCAGTGACGGAGATGGTACCTTGCTCAAGGGTACCTCAGGGCAACCTACTGGTAAGGTATTTGAACCCACAGTCTTCCGATCCTGTGGCCAACTCCCTAACCACTAGGCCACCGCTGCTTTCACTTCCTGCGTCCATCACAGCTGGTTAATCTCCACTAGCACAAATAGCAGGTTAAGCAGTTGTTCTGGATGGGGGAGTTTCCAACCTGTGCTAAGAACATCATTACAGAGTAAGCAAATGCACATGCAAGTTCTGCACCTCAGAATGGAAAGCAGATTTTCCTCTCCTTCATGCTTTAAAGAACTATAGGTTTTTGTGTCACCTTGCACAATATAATAGTTAATCTTTTGATCTATTTATCTGTGGAAAAAGGGTGGCCCCATTTTTGACAGAAATATAAGAATATGGATGAGTGGCTAGTAGAGTAGAGTAGAGTAGAGTAGAGTGATCTTTTATTATCCCACGAATGGGAAATTTGGGCGTTACAGGGCTCTTATAAAAAAAAGACAGGTGTACAGAAAGAAAAGAAAAAATATTTAAAGATATAGAGAGAGAACAGGAACAAGTACAGGAGAAAAGTAGAGAAGCTATAAATAAATAATAAATTATCTATCTATATATATCTATATATATATATATATACATATACATATCTACAAGAGTAATATACACGGTAATAAGTTTTGAATGAATTATACATATAAATAACAAGTAGCAAAATATAAATATAGCAAAAATATGAATATAAATGTAA